>JAGSMP010000170.1:2973354-3633782 GCA_029286625.1 Parnassius orleans
TTATCTATCCACCTGCCTAGCGTGATGTCTTACGACCTACTAACGTCCTGTGGATGTCATAAATGTCGACTACCAGAAATGCAAACTAGATTTTATGTTTTTCAATTGATTATGTTATAACTAAACCTAGACATTGGTTTTCCGGTACTTCATTAGTCAAGGGTGGCACTTGCGGCGAATCCTCTTTACTATGGGAGAGGCTCATGCCCATTAGTAGATAAATTAGTTCAGAAAGAATACGATAAATAACCGATGTAAAATTTATATTTTAAAACAAAACATCAATAGAAATCATTTTTTGGTATACATTATTTCTTTACTTATAGTTTTTTTTTTTATGAAATAGTTACTTTTTCACAAATTTTACAATAATTGCTAAAGATCTATGTGGTACATTTGTAATAAAACGTTCATAGAAATAATTTGTCTTCTATCCAGCATTTTAAGATTTTGCTTAGCTATGACCCCTGATCTCATCGCTTAAAAAAGACATTTCAAACATCAAAGTTTTTTCCCAGCTAATAAATTATAATTTTTTGAGTTCAATTTCTACAAAGTATTTCAAAAATCCATTTAATTAAGAATAAAATTAAGTATTTCATGTATGTGTATATATTTTTCAAGCATATACGATTTAAAGAAGTACCAATTTTAGAGCGTCAGTATTGTGACTAAAATACGATATTTTTACCCAACCTGGCCTTAAATGTCTTGATATCTTAACATCGTTAGCCATTTTCTCTATATTCCCAAATCAACATGAGTACGACAAGAGTAATTCCACTTGAAATTAAGATTAATCACTGACGACGCCAAGTCCGAAACTGAGTAGCGGCTACGATGCCTTCTCAAGAGGAATGATTTATAACGCAAGTCAAAACTACTATCTGGCAATCGGAGAGTGCTTATTATTGCTTAATATAGTAAACTACTATCGTGTATATTTATTTATTTATATTTCAATTCACGAAGTAGTATATAAGGCAGACATAAGGTGACGTTGCAGTACTTTTTACAGTGTTAGAACTTTTCTAAATTTCAAAAAAAAATATATAATTCAATTTTTTTTTCACATTTGAACAATATAATGATAGAATCGGGAATCATAAAAACATTAAAATTTATTTAAATTAATTGCTATTTAAAACACACTTTCTACAAGAAAAAACGATATCGAAGAGTTTAAACCCTGGTCAGTGCCCGCTGAGAGATGTCTCAGAGGTGTATACTACTACTATATAGATAAGAGGGCCATAATTTCGAAATTTTATTATGTCCTAACTAATCATTAGAGAAGCCGTGGTAATTCAAGGGCAGGTTCAATTCCAACCACAACAATGAAATTGATAAAGTCTCTTGATGGAGACACCATCAGGTCTCTCCATCAAGTCCGGAGGTAAGGTATCATTATAACTAACAATACGAGCCCAAACTCGGCACACCTAGTTCTACTCGTCCAGGAGTTCCAGTATTAGTCACCGAAGTACACCATCAGGTCTCTCTATCAAGCTCGGAGGTTAGGTCTCATCATAACTAACAAATCGAGCCCAAACTCGGCACACCTAGTTCTACTCGTGGAGGAGTTCCAGTAACAGTCACCGAAGTACACTTTCAGATCACTTCATAAAGTCCAAGACGAATAGACATTTATATATATATGTTTATATATAAATCCCACTTACTTTTAGCGAAACAAAATATTGTAATAAAAATGTGTGATTATAAAAATAATAATATTATTTTACTTTGTCAAGTACCTATGTATCAAATTCAGATATTTTATGTTTGTACAGCGATCTTTTTCAGCATGAGATGCTGCAATCAGGCGATACAGTATCCACTCACGACGACGGCGGCGGGAGCGGGAGCGCGGACTGTGGTTTCATCGAAATTTTTGTACAACAAATCAAAACTGGCACCAAAAATAAAATAACCCTTATTGCAATCGATTATGATTCATCCGTATTAGCAAAATATGTGAATAAATAAGCATCAGTTTTTTTTTACGACTATTTGTAACATTTTGATAAAAAGTAAATAGTATTATTTTTTATGGAATATGTCTGCCAACTTATAGTATTTTTAGAAATTTTAATATATATTGATAATAGAACAAAAAATGTACCTAAGCTCAAGCCGGTATCGTTAATTTTATAGAAAATGCTAGCCATAGGAAGATCGTTAAAATTACGAATTACGAAGAAAAAGTTACTACCATTTGAAGTATATATACAGGGTTATTTTGCAAAAACCGGCCAAAGTATCATGCCCTTTACATACATTGATTGACCTGTTACATGATTCGTTTTACAGGTCGCATCTACCTACAACTAGTATTGTATAAAACAATTATTGTTTATAATAACTTGTCATCTTTTCAATTAGAGGCCAGGGAAAAATGCTATTAAGTAAATAAGTTTTTGAGGTTATAATGTCTGGCAGCTGTCATAACCTTAAAAACTATAACGATTATTAAAATCAAATTGTTTCTTAATTGCTAAGGGAGTTATAATCACTCAGAAATAAATCCCACTTCAATGTATTATCATCATCAAATCTGCGCGTGATCGCAAACATCAGTTATATTCTCTTAATATTCCGCCGATGCTAAGTTTTAACGAATACAAGCGTGATGATAAGCCATATTTGATTTCTACACTACACTTTGTGCAAGTTAGAGCAATATAGGTATAGTTCATTGAATTATCGGTCAAAATCTGTGATCGAAACGGAACAGACTACAGGAGTCGGCTTGACAGTCGACGCTTTCAGCCATCGAACTCTAAAAGTCTGATGAACAGACAAGGACGAGTAAATAATACCTAATACCAGCATAATACTGCCTCACTGCTGGGCAAAGCCTCTTCTCATACAGAAGGCATGAGCATTAATCACCACGCTTGGTCAAGCCGATGACGCTGACGCCATGCATACCTCCAAAACCCACTATGCGATGTTAATAGGAGACTTCAACGCAAAACTCGGCACAAGAGAGAACGGCGAGCTGAGGGTAGGGAAATTTGGAATAGGGCAACGGAACCCAAAGGGCTAGCAGCTGGCCGACTTCATGGAGAAAGAAGGACTCTTTATGATGAACTCTTTCTTCCAGAAGCTGACTCAGAGGAAGAGAACCTGGTCGAGCCCCGACGGTTCGACGAAAAATGAGATTGACTTTATTATGACGACTTGACAGCAACTGTTGAGTGATGTCTCAGTGATCGCGAGGGTGAAAACTGGTAGCAAGCACCGAATGGTTAGAGGCTCACTGAACCTAAACGTTAAGTTTGAGAGGTGTCGTCTAATGAAGTCAACGCTCCGTCCCCCTCGTGGTCTAGTCCAAAGTCCCGAAACCTTTCAGCTCGAGTTACAAAACCGTTTTAAGTGCCTAGAAGATTGCAATGCAGTGGACGATATGAATGACAAGACGATCGTGGAAACTGTCCATGCGGTCGGAGAAAAGTTTTGCAAGACGCGCCGCAGAAGAACACAAAACTCTCCGATCATACTCGTAATCTCATGGCTGTTAGATGGGAAATGAAGCTGTAGTCTTGAGTAGATTTGACAGCATAGAGACAACTGAACAGACAGATCTCCAAATGCATGCGGCGGCACTTACGCAACTATTATACTGCTCGTATTGAAGAAGCGATCGAGTGGAATCAGGGCTCCAAAGTCTTTGCCAGAGATCTGTCTGCAAGAAAGAGCCAACTGTCGAAGCTGAAGACCGAATGTGGCAGCATCGTTTCCGTGACACCTGAGATTTTGAGCGAGATGGAGAGGTTCTAGGTTGGAGCCACGCGCAAGTGTGAGTAACGATCCAAGAGCAAGTCTTATCCGACACTATTCCGATGATATCCCGGACTTCAGTCTGAGCGAGATTAGAATGGCTCTTCTGCACCTTAAAAACGGCAAGTCCCCTGGCGAGGATGGAATTACAGCAGAGTTTCTGTAAGCGGGTGGAAAACCGGTACTTGAAGTCCTGCAGAAGCTTTTTAATTCCGTCCTCCATGGTGGCACTACTCCGGAGGCGTGGAGGAGAAGTGAGGTGGTCTTGTTCTTCAAGAAAGGTGACAATGCTCTCTTGAAGAACTACAGAAGAATTTCCTTTCTGAGCCGCGTATACGTGCTGTTTTCGAGAGTCATTACGAATCGTCTCGCACGCAGACTTGACGACTTCCAGCCTGCCGAACAAGCCGATTTCCGAAGGCTTTAGCACCATAGATCACATACATACCCTTCGGCAAATTATACAGAAGGCCGAGGAGTCTTGCGTATGTGAACTATGAGAAACCTTAGTTCCGTCGAAATTTGGGCGGTGCTGTAGTCCCTTCAGCGGTGCCAAGTTGACTGTCGGTATATCGAAGTGCTGAAGTGTTTGCAGTGGGCTACGATGGCTATCCGTCTACAGAACCAGAGTACGAAACCTATCCAACTGCAGAGAGGTGTAAGACATGCATTTGAAGACGTTTTAAGCTACTGGACTGGAAAGGATACGGTATTAACATCAATGGTAGTACATCACTCACCTTAGATTTGCCGACGATATACTCCTTATGGCAGAATCGCAGGAGGACCTAAGCACTATGCCTGATGACCTCAATAGTGCCTCCCAACGGATAGTTCTTAAGATGAACATGGACAAAACAAAGATGATGTATAACGTCCATGTCACACCTATGCCGGTAGTTGTTGGGAGCACTAAGCTCGAAGTTGTTGACGAGTATGTTTACCTGGGACAAATAGTCCGACTAGGTAAGTCCACCTTCGACCGAGAGGTGAGACGTGGTTCTTAACAGCTGGTTGTATGAGGGAGCTCAAGGTCGCTATGGAGAGGGCTATGCTCGGGGTTTCTCTGCGTGATAAACTTAGAAATGAGGTTATCCGCAGTAGAACCAGAGTGACCGACATAGCCCAACGGAGCTGAAGTGACAATGCGCTGGCCATATAGCTCGAAGAACCGACAACCGATGGGGAAAAAAGGTTCTCGAGTGGCAGCCTCGTACCGGTAGGTGAAGTGTGGGGTGACCCCTTACTAAATGGAGTGACGACCTGGTAAGTCATGAAGGAAGTCGATGGTGCAGGTGGCTCAGGTCCGTGTTTTGTAGCATTCCTTGGGGGAGGCCTATGTTCAGCAGTGTACTTGTGAAGGGCTGTAATGGTGATGATGATGATGAGTAAATGTAAGGCTGCTATGGGCAAGGCCCACGAAGCACACTGCACCTGATAGTAGATCTCTGTGATCTTAGATATTTATTACCAATATAGATCTATATCCAATAGATCTATATTGGCATGCTCTGCAAGTAAAACCGACTCGTTTACCGTTACGGAAAACGGCATGTTTGATGGTGTTCTCCTTTGCCGTCATGCCCCCCCTCTGTACGCCACCGCTCTCGACTCCCTTTTGTGTTCGTGCGCGTATACTATACACTTCGTTGCTTCTCTGTGTTAGTGTGAGTATATTTGTTATTCGATTTTTTCATCTACATACAAAAGCATAATACCACTAACTTACTCACTCATCATGAGATTATGTCTCACGCATACTTATTTAATAAATATATAAACATATGCCATACGCTTTTTAAAGCCGTTGTATCCCCGTGAGTGGGGTTAGAGGTGAGATATCGTAAAAGGATATCGGAAACAGCATCTTCATGTTTACAACTAAAAATAATAACTGCGGTTGCCAACTTGCTAGCCAATTGTTTTAGCTATGGCAAGTATGCCTAATATGAGGCAACATACGTGGGAGGCCTATGTTCAGCAGTACACTTTTGATAAGCAGTAATGATGGTAATGCCAAAATATACAATAATTTTGAGTATATGATAAAAGACAAAAGACCTTCAAAACGATCTTCATCATTATTATGCACATTAAAAAATATGTACATTAAATGATAAATTGAATATTTCTACACAGGTTTTATAAAAAAAATTGGAAAGTTAAGTGGCTACACTTAAATTTCCAGTCGAGTTTTAATTAGATTCACTATTTTATTTCTTCCTCTGGTCAAACTCTACAGGGAAAGTTTCACTCATTCCCTTTCATATTGCTCGATCGCAAAAGTACAAGTACTCTCGTCTTGAACAAACTTTGCTTATAATATGTGCCATAAAATCTTGAATACCAAATTAATATTTACTCGTTTGAAAATTCCTAATCATTGGTTTATGGTGGTATATTTTACAATTATTTGTTAACGATATTTATGTGAACTCTACGTCAAAACGTTTTTTATAAGTGTAGACAGGAACTTTATTAATATGGGTCATCTTGGCTGCCTAAAGAAGTTCGTCGAATCTTCGATATTTTACAGAATAGTGGTGACAAATGAGCACATAGTCCCCTGATGGTAACTGGATGTTTTGGCCCATAGTCATGTACAAACAGCAAACACAAAACGCAGACATGCTTTTTATCAGTAAAAAGCATGACAATGCTTTTTACTGATAACGAGGCATTCCATCTCAGTTCTCAGATGGAATGCCTAATTTCCAGTAAAAAAGTTTTCGGTTCTCTACCCTCACCGTACGGAACATAGCAAGCAGTATTGAGTTGTTATTTCAAGCTGGAATTCTTTGAGACCGTGGTCTTTCAAGGTCCAAGCCGCAACATTCGTGCTACAACAATAACATGGCTACAGCAGAATTCTACCACGTATAAAGACTGTATGGGACTGTTTGTAACGCTTATGATAAACAGATGTTTATTGAAAAAATCATACATCATATTTCATGCGTTAGTGACGGAAACTGAGTCCCTTTTGTCTTTTAACATTCCTTATGGCTATTTCAAGGCCATGTGTGTTATTTTCTGAAGTATAAATGTCGCAATAAGCAATTATGGCCAAAATAAATTGGTATTACGTTTGCAAATCCAAAGATTTATATTTACAGTCGTCGGCCCAGTTCGTCAACCTTAACGTTGCCTATAAATCTACTGTAACTTTTCTTGTGAATACAATTACATAATAATTTCATTAGACGTTACTTATATGCTCGTATTAAACATAAGCTGAATAATGTCAATAGATTCAACCAAATATTTCACGCATTAGAATCAAACGGTTTGCTTCGTCTTTCGTGATGCGTGTAGGAAAGGAGTGAAATAATTTGCCGGCGTCTCTCTTTCCATCCGAATACAATTTGGGCGTCTTCAAGGTACGAGTGAATAAGTTATGCTAAACGATGCGATTTACCATCTAGGTTTTCATCACCACTTACCACCAGGTGGGATTGTGGTCAAGCACTTGCTTATAATAAGTAAAACAAGAAGGACCACGACGCTTCCAAACATACTTTATTTGTCAAAATAAGAGAAAATCTTAATTATACTTTGTGTGTAAACATGTTCACATTAATTTACCTAATTCGTAGCCAGTTTGCAACCTTTTACTCACAGGTTATTAAACAAGTAAAACTACAGTTTCTGAGCGAAACGATGGCTCGGTGCACGGAGAGGCGTCAGTTACCCACGTTCACAGTTAGAGGTTACTAACTTATTACATTCTGTTTTCTCATTTCCTAGAACTACATAACTCTCTGTGCATTTGATAAATAGATGTAGACAAAACTTAAAAAGAATAATGTCCGCGTTTCCAAATTTTAATTTAAAAGATAAATGTATTCGGAAAGTTACTGCTTTATTTAAATTTGTATTAACAACACGCGAAATTGCGCTAACAATATTTAAAAAAAAAAGAATGGATCGAAGTGTAACTGTAGCCAATAAACACTAGGAATAATTTTGAAACCTTCACTCCTGTAATTATATTGATCTATCTTTCAAATTGAAGGCAACATTGATCCACTAGTATTTAGCGACCGAAATATAAATAAGTACTTAGACTAACGCCATGGCAGTAAGTAAACTCTATCACCTAGATAAAAAGATTAAAAGCACAACAACACAAGATTTTTTTAACATGTGAGTAAGTAATCTCATAATTGAAGGCACGATCACTATCTTTTTTAGCTACCATGGCCAGTATAAATTTCATTTCAATATTCTTTATTTAAATATCATTTAAAAATTTGTTGCTGATAAGAAAGGCTTTGACGTTTTCGGTCAAATAATTGTCCATTAGTTCACTTAAAATATTTTATCAAGATAATAAGGTAAACCGAAGTTATTGTGCGTATCTTAGAAATTTAATTAACGTGTATATTTTAAACGATGACAAGGTGTAGGCGTCGTAATTATATCAATAGAGAAAACAATTTACATTGTCTGTTTGGAGGAACGCCTGCTTTCGGTTCTTGTACAGAAATATTTAATACACTAATTTATATACAGAAGTGTAGATTAATTATGCGAATCAGTTTGTATAATTAAAATATAAAATTGGAGTTTGTTGTTTTGTTTCATTTATTTTATTTTTTATTTTCGAACGTCTTTGTCTATTTTAGGTGAAATCCCTACATTTTCATCGTTATATCTAATTTTTCTAATTGTGACAGTGACGACGCTAGAAAATCTATCACCTCATTTCGTCCGGTAGATGTCGTAAGAGGCGACTATAAGAAATATCAGAAAATTTATAGGCTGCCGAAGTAGGCGGTGTATGATAATAATAAATAAATATAGTTTGGAAAATCCAATAGTGCACGCCTCATGAGCATTTCATTTAATTTAGATGAAAAAATAAATTGTATTCCTGACTTTTAAAATATATTATTAACGTGTTTTAAATTTAGCACTCTATTATTTTAACAGGTAGTGTCACCTACAGGGAAAAAAATTAATAATGTTCACCAAAATAAATAGATTACACAAAGTATAAAATCGCTATAGGTTGTATGGTAATTAAAATAAACTTTATCATCTTGTTTCAATCCGCCTGCTCAAGGTGACAATTAAATTAATTCAATTAAATTCCCCCTAGACTGGGAGAAGCCCATGTCTAGCAGTAAACGCTAACGGAGTGGTGATGAAAAAGAAGAGTAACAAAGTGGTAAGACCCCTTATTTGCCTAGGAATCTGTCTAGGTAGGTACCAATCTCATATCTGTTTCTGTTACAAGTATCAAACAACCAACAACAACATATTTCTAGTAGCAGTGCGCACTGCTATGTTCCGATCTTAAGGCTTTTGAGAGCTAATATGCATATATAAACATGCTGTGAGGCATTTTTTGGTCCTTAGAGGTGATGCACCTGAAGATTTCTTTGGCTGCAGTAGCCACTTGCCGTCTTGTGGACTATATGCGTATAGACTATATATATACATATATATTTATATATATTCATCGCTAGCGACTTCTTGCATCTTTTTACGAATACGAATAAGTATCTATTATTGCATCTTTTATTTCCGGCAGAATTCATTAGTAATTCTATAGAGTGAATATTGGTCATTTATCTGTTAACTAATAACATAGTAGAATAGGAATTTCATTTATATTGGAGAGGACGATATTCAATTTTGAAAAATTCTTGCTCATTTAGGACGTTCGTTCATGCTTAAAATCATGTGGCACTCTGTATATTCAGTATATGGTTTGTATGTTTTGCTCACTTCATGCGTCCGATCATGGCGGAAATAATGTGGCACTCTGTATATTCCGTATATGGTTCGTATGTTTTGCTCACTTCATGTGTCCGTTCATGACGGAAATGATGTGGCACTCTGCATATTCCGTATATGGTTGGTATGTTTTGCTCACTTCATGCGTCCGATCATGGCGGAAATAATATGGCACTCTGTATATTCCGTATATGGTTGGTATGTTTTGCTCACTTTATGCGTCCGTTCATAACGGAAATGATGTGGCACTCTATATATTCCGTATATGGTTTGCTTGTTTTGCTCACTTAATGCGTTGACCTTGAGACCGTCTCTATACCGTATGAAATCATAGCGGTTTTCGTAGTGCAACTGTTACACTTGATGAGCTGTCGGGCGTACGATTCCTTGCGGAGAAATCTTTATTATTTTTAGAGTTCCGTACCCAAAGGGTAACCAAAGGGACCCTATTATAAGCCTCCGCTGTCTATCCGTCCGTCCGTCCGTAGGTCCGTCCGTCGGTCTGTTAGCGGGGTGTATCTCATGATACGTAATAGATAGACAATTGAAATTTTCACAGAATATGTATTTCTGTTGCCGCTATAACAAAAAATAATAAAAATTAAATTAAAAATTAAAAGGGGCTCCCCTACTAGAAACGTGTATGACGGTGGTACGGAACCCTTTATGCGCGAGTCCGAGTCGCACATACCTGGTTATTTTTATATAAGGGTGGGCAAACGAGCATGCGGCTCACCTGATGGTAAGTGTTGACCGCCGCCCGTAAACAAATGCAACACTAAGGGAATCGCAGGTGTGTAGCCGGACTTTTAATAAAAGTGTAGCCTCTTTTCTTGAAGGTCCCTAAGTCGTATCGGTCGGAAAAATCGCTGGTGATAGTCGATTCCACAAGGAAGTTGTGCGAGGAAGAAAAAAAATCTTCTTGTAAATCGCACAGTGGTGGACCGCCAATCATCCAAATGGTATGGATAGTATCGCGAGTTTTGTCGCGATGTGCGATGGTGAAATCGAGCGACTGCAATTAGTCCGAAGAATTCCTCCGAACAATCCCCGAGGTAGATACGATAAAATACGCAAAGAGATGCAATATCTCTTCGCAGTACCAGTGAGTCAAGCCGATCAGAAATAGCTCGGTAGGATTCAAACCACATTGCGCTGGATGCGATCAAATGGAAGGAGCTGGCAATGGGGAGCCTCGGCCCAGAGATGGGAATAGTATTCCATGTGAGGTCAAACCATGCAGGCGGTGTGCCGGCATGAAATACTGTCCCGCTCTGCTGAGCATGCCAAGCTTTTTAGATGCAAATTTGGCTTTCTCTTCCAAGTGACCACGAAACTGCACGTCATTGATATGTCGACGCCGAGGATTCCAATACTGACTGAGGCAACAAGGGCAGTGCCATGAAACTGAGGAGATATGACAAAGGGGTACTTTTTAGCGGTAATCGCGCAAACTTTTGTCTTCTGGGGATTGAACTGTACTAAATTTCATCATTATCATCATTAGAACCCTTCACAAGTCTACTGCTGAACATAGGCCTCACGCAAAGAATGCTACAAAGCACGGTCCCGAGCCAACTGCATCCATTGACCTTCTGTCTTCTACCTTCTGTCATTTATAAGAGAGTTATAGAGCAAAAAATTGTCTGTGTTTAAAATAATTAAATTTTATTCTATTTTTATTTTATTATTGTGATGTTACTTTACAAAAAATATTAAAATATATTGGTAAATCCAATTGGGCATGCCCTAAGCGCATTAAAAAAATTACGTATAACATTATTATACGGATTTTTTAAAGTAGTTTAAATACACCCAAGTTTTCACTAATAACCTTATTATACTTCCAATTTTCCGATAATTTTATGTCAAACTTCAATTTAAAAAAAAGTTTGTAAAATCCAAAAGCGCACGACTCATAATGCTCATATGATCATCATATCATCATTCAGGTCACTCCATAAAGACCAAGACGTATTTAAGTATAAATATTACATCCTACTTACGTTGAGTACGTAGTACTATTATTTATTCTGTTATTTTAAAAATATTGTAATAAAAATCTCTGATTATTATTATAATCAAGTATGTAAGAAATTTGGTTTTTCGAATATTGTGTATTTGTACAGCGATCTTTTGAGCCGCTGCAAACAACCGATACAGTGTCCACTTGCGACAGCGATTGACACCGAATTGAGTGACGCAGTATCTATTTAGTAAAAAATAAATAATATATATAATTCATACAAGGCTGCTAAAACACCGAATATTTCGACATTTCGCAGACGAAAAAAATTAATTATAACTAAACTAAATAAAATTAAACTGCCATTTACATTCTATGGCTTTCCACATGATAGATGAAGAGTTTTAAAAATAGATTGAGTTGAACAATTGATATTTTCAAAAGTTATCTTGTTTACGAAGCCATGCGGACTTGATAAATCCACACCATAAGCCACTAAAACCCCTTTTTTATGTAAAAATAGCAATTAATTGCTTTAAAAAATATATTAATAAGTTCAACAATCATTTATCTTTCTGACAATGTGCTTTTATATCACTTATATATCACTTTGATATACTGACATCGCGACTTTGCATCGCGTAAGGGACTGCCGCACCGCCCAAATTTTGACGGAATCAAGGTTTTCTCATAGTTCACATACGCAAGACTCCTCGGTCTTCTGTATAATTTGCCGAAGGGTATGTATGTGGTCTATGGTGATAAAGCCTTTTCGGAAACCGGCTTGTTCGGCAGGCTGGAAGTCGTCGAGTCTGCGTGCGAGACGATTCGTAATGACTCTCGAAAACAGCACGTAGACGCGGCTCAGAGGGGAAATCAGTCTGTTGTTCTTCAAGGGAGTGTTGTCACAATTTATGGACTTTTAATGGTCTGTAATGATTGAATGAAAGAACAGTACATTTATATTTAATTTAATTATTAAAGACATGTTATAATATTTTTAATGAATTAACTGTGATGTTAAGTTGATGCTGGGGCCCATAGACAATAGATCTATTTTAAAATAACAATCAAAACGTAGATGCGTTGGCTCGCCTGAGGTTTATGATAGTATCCGTGGTATGGGTATATAGGATCTTCGGTTTTCGTGGTGGTGAGCATCAACATTTCGGTGCTATTTTACGCTGGAATTCTGCAAAAGCGTGGTCCTTCCCCGATTAAGCGGATCCATATTAGTGCAGCAGCTGTAAAACGTTGCACCGTAGCAACACCATAATTTCTACAAATGCCAGTTTCAACGCCACGTATCATCCTGGTAATTAACAAAGGAAGCGGTATGACAGTGAGCTATGAAAAGGGCTAAGCACGGAGTTTCTCTGCGTGATAAATTTAGGAATTAGGATATCCGCAGTAGAAACAGAGTAACCGACTTAGCCCAACCAGTTAGTAAGCTGAAGTGGCAATTGACTGGCCATGTAGCTTGAAAAACCGATGGGGAAGAAAGGTTCTTGAATGGACACTTCGTACTAGTAAGCGAAGTGTAGGGCGGCCCCCACTAAATAGAGTGACGACTTGGTAAGATACGCAGGATGTCGATGGATGCAGGTGGCTCAGAATCATGCTTTTTGGCATTCCTTGTAGGAGACCTTTGTTCAGCAGTGGACTTGTAAAGGGCTGTACTGTTGAATTATGATAATCAGCTGGTTTACGACGTTCGTAAAATACTTAGACCAGTAACAGGAATCAGCGTGAAAGGTGCTAGACGTCTGGTACTGCGATGATCAATACACTTGCCAAATTAAACGACGATGATGATGATGGTGAAAGATATTCAAATTAAAATGACATTTAAGGATTAATTAACGACAAAATTTCTTAGGGATTATTTGAGCAGACGTGATTTGCATGGCAATTAGAGGATTACCTCAAAATTGTCCCAGATAATTGCCTTACGAAATTAGTTAAGATGAAATAGACATGATTTATATTTTAATCTATCTTTAAAACTTGTGACCTCTATCGTGCTTTTAAGTAAAATTTTTGGGTGAAATTTCTCAAATGAAAATATAAAAGGCCTTTTTATTAGGTTAAATTCGCTTAAATATAATTAATTTACGCGGTTTTGTAAACAATAGTTCTGCGTATTTCTCTCCATAAAAATATTTAAAACGATTTAGTTAAATGCCAAAATTAGTTTAAAACAAAGTTCTAGTTACAATAAACAAGTACAAGTTTTATCTAGTGCTAAATTTATCAAGTACTATAAAAAATAGTTAAAAACAGTTATGTGACAATTTTTGTGAAAACTAAATAAATACTATTCAAAACATAAATGAGAGTGATAAAAAGGTATAAGTAAGCCTAATTACAGTCTAAGAAACAGTTCATGGTTACTTAAAATAATCTAGTGATCATAAAACTTTATTTCCATATATTTGAAACCGGTACATTACAAATTTGATAAGCCCGCCGTCTTTACATATAAAAGATTATATGAAAAACGCCATATAGTGGGAATTAGTGAAATTACAATATAAATAGCGTCATCTAGTTTGGAGCATAAGAAACTGATAACAACACATATCTGCTGTATGTTTAACCCTAGATAGCTAACCTTCCTAAATATCCCTTTAAAACTAACCATCCGTCGAGGCCTAACTCTTTCGAATTTACGTAATTTAAAATTTAGCCTTTTCACTTTATTTATTATTTTTCTTCACAAATGGCTTAGGTACGCTAAAAAGAAAAAAAGTACCTTTGACATAAAAATATATACAAATAATATCCATAATTTTATAATTACTTATCATACTACTAAGTGTTTGTGAGCATGGCGCCGTCACAGGGCGAACCTATAACCCTCCCGGCCTCTGCCGAGGAGGTGGTGAACATGGAAACCTTTAGTAATGTGATCGCGAAACTTACCTCCTGCATCAGCGCAGCAGTGAGTAAAGGAAAGAGCGTTACTGCTACTAACAAGCGAATTATAAATATGGCGGTTGAAGAGATCCGCCGTGCCAGTAGAAATATTGCAAATATCTGCTCCAACCCTACCCCACCTGCTTTGGGTGAGCTCAAAAAAGAATTAGTGGACTGCGTTCGTCAGGAGATAACGGATTTCAAAAAGACAATGGCATCCCAAACACAGCCTACATATGCTCAGGCTGCAGCAACGGGCAGTCACAATACCATCTTGTCGAGTGGTAGGCCTCCACCGCCTCTCCGGAGTGTTGTCGCAATTTATGGACTTTTAATGGGCTGTAATGAATGAATGAAAGAACAGTACATTTATATTTAATTTAATTATTAAAGACATGTTATAATATTTTTAATGAATTAACTGTGATGTTAAGTTGATGCTGGGGCCCATAGACAATAGATCTATTTTAGAATAACAATCAAAACGTAGATGCGTTGGCTCGCCTGAGGTTTATGATAGTATCCGTGGTATGGGAATATAGGATCTTCGGTTTTCGTGGTGGTGAGCATCAACATTTTGGTGCTATTTTACGCTGGAATTCTGCAAAAGCGTGGTCCTTCCCCGATTAAGCGGATCCATATTAGTGCAGCAGCTGTAAAACGTTACACCGTAGCAACACCATAATTTCTACAAATGCCAGTTTCAACGCCACGTATCATCCTGGTAATTAACAAAGGAAGCGGCATGACAGTGAGCTATGAAAAGGGCTAAGCACGGAGTTTCTCTGCGTGATAAATTTAGGAATTAGGATATCCGCAGTAGAAACAGAGTAACCGACTTAGCCCAACCAGTTAGTAAGCTGAAGTGGCAATTGACCGGCCATATAGCTTGAAAAACCGACAACCGATGGGGAAGAAAGGTTCTTGAATGGACACTTCGTACTAGTAAGCGAAGTGTATGGCGGCCCCCACTAAATAGAGTGACGACTTGGTAAGATACGCAGGATGTCGATGGATGCAGGTGGCTCAGAATCATGCTTTTTGGCATTCCCTGTAGGAGACCTTTGTTCAGCAGTGGACTTGTAAAGGGCTGTACTGTTGAATTATGATAATCAGCTGGTTTACGTCGTTCGTAAAATACTTAGACCAGTAACAGGAATCAGCGTGAAAGGTGCTAGACGTCTGGTACTGCGATGATCAATACACTTGCCAAATTAAACGACGATGATGATGATGGTGAAAGATATTCAAATTAAAATGACATTTAAGGATTAATTAACGACAAAATTTCTTAGGGATTATTTGAGCAGACGTGATTTGCATGGCAATTAGAGGATTACCTCAAAATTGTCCCAGATAATTGCCTTACGAAATTAGTTAAGATGAAATAGACATGATTTATATTTTAATCTATCTTTAAAACTTGTGACCTCTATCGTGCTTTTAAGTAAAATTTTTGGGTGGAATTTCTCAAATGAAAATATAAAAGGCCTTTTTATTAGGTTAAATTCGCTTAAATATAATTAATTTACGCGGTTTTGTAAACAATAGTTCTGCGTATTTCTCTCCATAAAAATATTTAAAACGATTTAGTTAAATGCCAAAATTAGTTTCAAACAAAGTTCTAGTTACAATAAACAAGTACAAGTTTTATCCAGTGCTAAATTTATCAAGTACTATAAAAAATAGTTAAAAACAGTTATGTGACAATTTTTGTGTAAAATAAATAAATACTATTCAAAACATAAATGAGAGTGATAAAAAGGTATAAGTAAGCCTGATTATAGCCTAAGAAACAGTTCATGGTTACTTAAAATAATCTAGTGATCATAAAACTTTATTTCCATATATTTAAAACCGGTACATTACAAATTTGATATGCCCGCCGTCTTTACATATAAAAGATTATATGAAAAACGCCATATAGTGGGAATTAGTGAAATTACAATATAAATAGCGTCATCTAATTTGGAGCATATGAAACTGATAACAACACATATCTGCTGTATGTTTAACCCTAGATAGCTAACCTTCCTAAATATCCCTTTAAAGCTAACCATCCGTCGAGGCCTAACTCTTTCGAATTTACGTAATTTAAAATTTAGCCTTTTCACTTTATTTATTATTTTTCTTCACAAATGGCTTAGGTACGCTAAAAAGAAAAAAAGTACCCATGACATAAAAATATATACAAATAATATCCATAATTTTATAATTACTTATCATACTACTAAGTGTTTGTGAGCATGGCGCCGTCACAGGGCGAACCTATACCCTTCCCGGCCTCTGCCGAGGAGGTGGTGAACATGGAAACCTTTAGTAATGTGATCGCGAAACTTACCTTCTGCATCAGCGCAGCAGTGAGTAAAGGAAAGAGCGTTACTGCTACTAACAAGCGAATTATAAATATGGCGGTTGAAGAGATCCGCCGTGCCAGTAGAAATATTGCAAATATCTGCTCCAATACTACCCCACCTGCTTTGGGTGAGCTCAAAAAAGAATTAGTGGACTGCGTTCGTCAGGAGATAACGGATTTCAAAAAGAAAATGGCATACCAAACGCGGCCTACATATGCTCAGGCTGCAGCAACGGGCAGTCACAATACCATCTTGTCGAGTGGTAGGCCTCCACCGCCTCCTCCAGTAACCAAGCCCGCCATCATCGTTAGTACCACTACAGAGGCAAAGTCAAGATAGGAGTTTATAGAAGCTTTTAAGAAAAATATTAGCTATAGAGTATCCAATTATGCACCTTCTCGTATACAACCTGTGTCAAATAATAAAATTCGCATTGAGTTTGATAATCAACAACACTGGGAAGACACTCTAACGCGACTGAAAAATAAAAGTGAGCTCAAAACTGAACCAGTGCGCAGCCTTAAGCTGATGGTTATACTCAAGGGCATCTCCAAGGATGTTCCAGCGGAGGAACTTACTAAGATCATCAGCAGCCAAAACTCGGAATTTACGGAGCTAATGGATTCTGGTGAAGGTGAGAATTTTAAATTAAGATTTAAACGTGAAAATCATAATATTTTTTTTTACAATGCAGTATTTTTGACAGAACCTAAATTATACCGGAAGATGATCGAGTTAAGTAGAGTTAGTGTCGACTACCAGCGCGTATATGTTGGTAGTTTTTCACCATTTATTCAGTGCCACAAATGTTTGCAATTTGGTCATATGAGGTCAAAGTGCACATTAAATGAAAGCTCTGTTCTCACTGCGCCAGCACCTGCCACCAAGTGAGCGATTGTCCTATTAAAAACAATTTCCACAACGCTAAATGCTTCAATTGCACATCTCATAACACTAGGTTTAACGCAAACACCGACACTAAACACACCGCTAATTCACACCGCCTGCCCGCGAATGAGGGCCATGAAAGAGAGGATTATGAACAGGATCGACTATGGATCCATTCAATAATTTAAAGATTTTACAGTGTAACATTGATAAATCGCGAAACAGTTTACATGAATTAATCCTCTCTTTCACAAATTGGAATTATGATATTGCTCTTATATCTGAGCCATATGTAGGATCTGGTATGGAGCTGAAGTTAATACACGGGCTAGAGATTTTTCAGCTTCCATCCAAAACCAGGGTTAGGGCCTGCATTCTGGCAAAAGCCGGACGTGGGTCCCTAATAGGACTCTCTCAATTTTCATCGCCAAACCTTAGCGTTGTTCGATTGTCTTCGGGTAACCGCAACATATACTTTGCATCAGTATAGGTAGGGGTGTTCAGCTTGTCACCTGATGGTGACAAGCTGAACACCCTCAATCACTTAGATGCATTCCTTAAAGCAACCGGTAACTGTATCAAGGTGGTTGGGGGCGATTTCAATGGGTGGCACCCAATATGGGGAAGTGACAAATCCAACTCTCGAGGCAACGACATTGTTGAACTAATATATTGTAATGATATGTATGTTTGTAATACAGGGAAAACTCCCACTTTCGAAACGGTCACCCATGGGCGAAATTGCTCTTCTATAATAGATCTCACATTAGCCTCTGGACAGATTTATGATCATTTATCTGACTGGAGAGTTAACTTGGACATGTGCCCTAGCTCGCAACATAACGCTATCGAATTCAATATTAATTTTATTTCATCCACAACTGAACATGCTAGTAAAACTTCTACCTTTTTATACAGAACCAACAAGGCCTGTTGGCCAGTTTTCAGGACTCACTTCACACTCACATGACACTTTCAGACATTCTTGACAGAGACATACCCACACTAAGCATAGAAGAATTAGACCGGGTCATTGAAGACGTCACCAGCATTATACACTGTGCCTGTTGTGATAGCATGTACACTTATGGTAAAAAACATAAACAGAAAGCCCCCTGGTGGACGGAGGAGCTGGAGCTCATGAAGCGGGAAGTGATTGACATCCATCACCAACTTCATGCCGCCAAACATCACAACTTACCCCTTGACGATTTAATTCAGGCACAAGCTGCTAAGAAAGCGGCCTACGCTCAGACGTTGCGGAATGAGTCGACCAAACATTTTCGTCAATTTTGTGACTTGCAGACTAAGGAAAATGTTTGGTCTTTAGCCAACAGACTATTACGCACCACTGCACCCCGACGACCACCATTCACTCTTAACATAGGCAACAGATACACCACAAGTAGTGAAGTAACCGCTAGAGCCCTCCTCAATCATTTTTACCCCGACGACCAACCTGACACTGAACCTCGACATCACCTACTTCGATCCCAACTGACTGACTCTCCATATTCTCACGATGACCCCCCTTTCACTGAGGAGGAAGTGCTGGAGTGTTTTAAATACATGAACCCCAACAAGGCACCGGGACTGGACAATCTGACTTCTGACATCTGCTTTCAATTCGCTAAAGACTACCCGAAACTACTGAAAGATATACTCAATAGATGCCTCACACTTCAGCACTTCCCCGACCAGTGGAAGATAGCTTACGTTAAGATCATCCCCAAGTCTGGAAAGTCCGATTACACAGCCCTGGAATCGTTCCAACCTGTAGGACTTCTGCCTGTATTTGGCAAGCTGCTGGAGAAGCTGTTCATTAGGAGAGTTACATACTGGGCCCAAAAGCAAAACAGAATGACCAAACACCAGTTTGGCTTCAGAGAGCAAACTAATACATGTGAAGCCATCAATACTGCGTTAAATATAATTAAAGCGAAGGACAACAAACACCTCAGTATTGCCATCTCACTAGATATCAAAGCCGCCTTTGACAACGCTTGGTGGGCGGCACTTTTTCAACGGTTGCGACACATTGGCTGTCCCACCAACATCTTTGGACTAATCCAAGACTATGTTCGCAATCGTGAAATTATTTTAGACCATGCCGGGAGACGTGCCACGAAGACGATGTCTAAGGGCTGTATTCAGGGCTCCGCGTGGGTCCCCTCTTATGGAATATCATACGTGATAAACTCCTAGACATGAGGCTACCAGCAGGTTGCCATCTACAGGCATTCGCAGATGATGTCCTCCTAGTAGTAACTGTTGCAAACGTATACGATTTAGAGAACACTACCAATTTGGCACTCTCCCAAATTGTACAGTGGGGAGCGAGTGTCAAATTAATATTCGGACCCGCCAAGACAAAACTTATTGCTTTTAAACCCAAAGCAAAATCGGCCAACATTTACATCAATGGACATCATCTTACTTTCGAACCTGAATTAAAACTAGGTACATCAGTGCATCACAGGGCAAACGCACAAGAAGCCTTCGTCCCACACTGAATGATATTGAAAGGCTGCGAAAATTTACTCCAACTAACTTCTATCTTACACAATTACTCACCGGACACGGTTATCGTAAAACATATCTGCACCGTTTTAAAATCACTAAAAACGATAAATGTCCGTGTGACAACCGCACAGCTCAGACGTTGGAACATCTATTGGAGAACTCACCCGCCTTCTACCGATACAGAATACATCATGAATTACCGTGCAATAACTTAAGAGTGTCGCCATACAAACTCACGGAACTGATGAGGAAGGAATCGGCTCTGGATTCCTTCATAAAACTAAATGAAAATATACTAAAGAACCTAAAGAACTTTAATATGATTGTAAATAACGGTAACAATGATTAAATTAGTAAGTAGGTATAAAAATAATTATAAATTAAAGAATATGTAAGGTTTAGAATGTCCTTCTGTTTTCTTTCTGTTCGTGAGTTCTCTTTCATTACCGCATTTTTGTTATTTCTTTAGGTCTTTTGTTTTCGTTATTATTGTTTGTTTTATTATTATTTTATAATTATCTTATATTACTGTATCTCTTGTTAATCGTAATCTAAGTAATCAAAAATGTAATTTTTTTTTTAAAACAACTTATAAATATTACGCCTTACATATGAAATTAGCGTTTTGTACGGTAGGAATATAAAGTCAATTTTTTTTGTAAAATATATTTAATTAATCAAAGTATGCACCGTTGTTATCTATGCACTTTTGCCATCTCATAGGTAGTTCATTGATCCCTTTACTAAAAAAAAAACATGGGGGCGAGAATCAATAAGCTCTTTGAAGGCGGTTTGGACTGCCGCATCGGAGTTGATTTTTTTTCCTTGTAAGACGTTGTCCGAATTCCGGAAAAAATGGTAATCTGTTGGAGCAAGGTCCGTGGAGTACGGTGGATGTCGCAGAAATTCCAATTGTAGCTCATCTAACTTAGTGGTTGTTTGTTGTGCAGTGTGTGGTCTTGAGTTGTCGTGAAGCAGCAGTGGCCTAGAGCGATTGCCCAATCTCGGTTGTTTAGCAGCTAGTTCTTCCTTCATGGTTTGCAGTTGCTGACAATAGATATCTGCCGTAATCGTTTGGCCAGATTTTAGAAAGCTGTAGTGAACGACACCGGCGCTAGTCTACCAAACACTCACAAGTAATTTTTCTGAGTCAATTTTGGTTTAGGGCAGGATTTGGCTGGGTCTCCAGGGTTCAGCCATTGCGACGAGCGCTTACGATTATCGTACAGTATCCACTTTTCATCATAAGTAATAATTCGATTTAAAATCCCTTCATTATTGTGTCGGTTGAGCAAAGTAAAACAGCATCGTTGAAGTTTTTACTTTTCCGATTTGCTTCAAGTGGATTAATACAGTTTTATCACTCACCTCGAAACCTGCAGCTATCTCTGAAGTGCTTTGTAATGGATCCGCTTCCACAATAGCCTTTAATCCTTCATTTTCCACTTTGGACTCCGGCCGTCCACGGGGTTGGTTCTGAAGGTCGAAATTTCCAGAACGAAAACGTTGAAACCAAAAACGTACCGTGCTTTCTTTTGCGACACCAGCGCCGTACACATCATTAATTTTCTGCAGCACTGGTGCCACGGTAGAACTCGTACTCGTAAATATACCGATATTTCATGTTTTCCATTGTGCGGTAATAAGCGACGCCAAATAATTAAATAATGAGGAAAAAACAAATGAATGACTGTTTTTAAAACTCAAATGTACCAGCTAAATGAATTTATAAATTTGTATTTGGAATTCTTAACCAAAGAGGAGATATTTCAGATCAAAGTGGTCAGTACTACAAAACGCTAATTTCATATGTAAGGACCTAATATAATTACTAGTAATAAAGAGTGGAAGACAATGGCGTATCAAATAGCGTAAATTGTTTCTTCACTCTGTGTGCAATAAATTTATGATGAAAATTGTGTGACCAATGTAAAATGTTGTGGAAATTGACAATATACTCCCACTACGAGGGGAGGGTTTACCCTCCAGCGGAAATCAAAAAAAATAATTTACGCTCATAGTCATTACATTTAGAGTGTCCCATACAGCTCTGATCGTATATGAAATATATTTTCGGAGATAATGTTTAAAAATGATACTAACAAAAAAAAATTACTCTTATGGGGTGGTGACTAAGAAGTATTTACACTCTTAGTTTACCAGAGATATTTGTCTATTTCTTCAATAAATAAAAGCACTTAAAAAATAAAAGAGAAACTTATTACTATCATTGTAAGGCAGAGCACTTAAAAAGTGTATAAATTTATGAAATACATAAATTTTAAACTACGCCACTTGAATCGTTTAATTACGCCGCAGTATGCCATTAAGGCTGTCTTATGACTGAACTATGTCTGAAATCCGAGAAATTTGCGCAGATTCTGTTCGTGTATTATAATTATAATGTAACGTTGTAGGGCCACGCTGCAGCTAAATAATCAGCTAATAGGTTGGCTGAACGGGGAAGGACCACGCTTTCACTGAATATCAGCATAAACTAACAGCTTAATGCTGCTGTGTTTCATATGGTAAGAGTAGAGAACCGGATACACTTTTAAGCGATAACGAGGCAATCAATCTTAGTCCTCAGGGTTGACAACGCATTTACATTTTAATATATAATTGAGGATAGATGTAGCTGTCTATTGGCTACACCATCCACTTACCGTCAGATGGACTGTTTGCTCTTTTGTCACCCTTATTCTATAAAATAGCAGATAGTTGCAACTTATGTCAATCCAGAGATAAATTTATTAAATAAACCTAATACTTAAAATAGTCACACAGTTTAGGCGCCTTTATTGTATAGGAAAGTGAAATAAGGGAACAGGTAGTTTCATCATGTTATTTTAGCTGTCATTTGAATTTTTTATCCAATTAAAAGTGACATTATCATCATCATCATCATCTATTTCATTACGGCCTATCAAAAGTCTTCAGCTGAACAGAAGCCTCCTGAACATAAGCTATTTTCCATACTAGGCTAGGCAGGTTGTTTAGCAACCGCACATTTTGCACACCTTAAACGCGACGCTGGGCGTTGTGCTTTATTTGATTTTTACTAAGCTGTTATCAGGAGGAATCGGCTGCCCTTCTCCTGTTTTAAGTTTCCCTCTATCGCCTTTTACGACATCCACGGGATTTAGGGTAGTGGATTCCTTACGCTGCCACTACACGGCGAAGTTACAAGTAATCACAAATTGTCTATGACCTTTATAGGTGCATTGTCAATCTTGACGACTATGATGGAATACCTTATTACCGGTAATAAGGTTCTCCGATTCTTTACATTTACCATAAAAATACAGCGGAAAAATGCTGCCATTTTCGGTGATACTACTGGAGGAGGTTGTTCTGCCCCGGTCAATAATATTTACTCACGCTGCAGTCATAATCATATGCAGCGTGGATTTACAGTGAGTAAAAAAAAACAACTTATTTTTGAAAGACTTTCGAAGAACTGTTTTTGAAGTTTATTTAATATCCACGTATTCGAAATAGGAGACAAAATATCATATACATATACACATGCGCAAAGTAGCCAGTCAGCCTTTCCGTTTTCTATAGTATGTATTTCGAAGAGTGCGAAGGATTTGCATAATTTTATTCCTCACTCTCACTTCCACCATCGGACTCTACACCTTCGCTGTCGACTTATCACGAATTTGAACCAAACGATTTGCTTAGTTCCGTCATGCGCACAGCAAAAAAGTAGAATAATTTTCCAGTATCTGTCTTTCCATCAGATTACAGAGTGGGTATCTTTAAAACAAGAGTCAAATTTCTTCGGTTACATATAATCAGGTAGGATAGTATACTTACCACCACGTATGATAGAATTCAAGCACTGTCTTAGAACAGTTAAAATAAATATATCAATGTTTTTCACGTGTCATACTCGGGATTTAATTTACTAAAATATATTTTATTGTAAT
The DNA here is from genome assembly GCA_029286625.1 of Parnassius orleans. Taxonomy (NCBI): domain Eukaryota; kingdom Metazoa; phylum Arthropoda; class Insecta; order Lepidoptera; family Papilionidae; genus Parnassius; species Parnassius orleans. The sequence goes on from JAGSMP010000170.1 coordinate 2,997,474, forward strand.
AAACATTTTATAATCAGGAATAAAACAAATATTTTAACAAATTTGTACGTTAAGATCTCCCAAATCAAGTTTAATAATCTACAGATCTATCAAATGTCGAGAAAATAATACTCATCATACATAATTTCGGTACATAATCCGTTACTACCGGTGACTGATGGACCAACATCGCACCGGTATCTTATGTCACGGAGACGTTATGATAAATTATTGTAGTTTGTGGTATAACAAAATTTGTTATGTTTTGTGGAATAACAGTGACAAATTAGATCAGACAAGTTGCATAAAATTAGGAGTGTATAAGGCTAAGACAAGACGGAATTGCGTACATAATAATTGACCAAAAAAACTAAGCCAAAAACAATGCTCAACTAAACTTAAGAACACGCGCTTAGGTACACATAACATTCCTTTTTTTTTGGTTGTCATTAGTTAGACGTGACTGCCCGTCTCCAGGTTTGTTTCCCTCTGTCGCCTCTTACGTCACCCACGAGACGATATGGGGTAGTAAATATTCTTACACCAACACTACACGGTCATCATATACACATCAGATGCATCTAAAATAAATTACAACCAGTGACATTGTTGTAGGTGCTAATATGTGCATCCAGCAGTGAACTTTTACGGCCTGATAAACAAAGAAGATAGATGTGTAGCTGTCAATAAGTTGAGTACAGTTTTGCATCACTAGAAATGTACAAAGCGCTTCGTCTTTCTTTGCTCTATCTTTTTTTGTTGGTCGGAGGTTGACATTATTGCATGCCTTAAGCGCGAATTGTGTAAGATGTTCTACTAGGGCCTAAAAGTCAAGATTCTAACGTTTTGTCGCATGAAATCGTATCTAACAATCATATTGTACATATAAATGATATAAAAAGCACATTGTCAGAAAGTCAAATTATTGTTGAAGTTATTAAATGCTTTTTTAAAATGGATTAATTGCTATTTTTACATAAAAAAGTGGTTTTAGTGGCTTATGGTGTGGCTTTATCAAGTCCGCATGGCTCTGTAAACACGATAACTTTTGAAAATATCAATTTTTCAACTCAATCTATTTTTTTTAATATCTTCATATATCATCTGGGAAGCCATGAAATGTAAATGACAGTTTAATTTTGTTTTGTTTAGTTATAATAGTTTATCATGAACTGCTGCTGCAGCCAGCATTGTCTGCTTACGAGGGAACTCTTACTTAAAGATTGCAAATTTGATATGCCATATGAGTGTTTCCCGTTAGATTACTTGAAAAAAACTTTATCTTAGATTCAGAATTTACCACACCATTAAAATAAACAATAAACTATTAAAAACTAAAATTATAAAAAGAAAATTATTAGAGTAAGTAATTTGTAAAGTATTCTATCATACTGAATAATTAAACTATTTAACAAATATTTTGTTTAATTTGTCTTCATCTATTGTGACAAGCATAGGTAACAATTTTGCACGTTCTTAAGAAGCTTTGTCTCCATTCCGTTTATTTACTCATGTGGTGGATACTGTATCGCTTGTTTGCAGCCGCTCGTGCTCAAAAAGATCGCTGTACAATTACAAAATATTCGAAAAACCAAATTTGATATACACTTGATTAATATTATAATCACAGATTTTTATTACAATATTTTAAAGCACAGAATAAATAATAGTAATACGTACTAAAAGTAAGTAGGATTTATATATAAATATACTTAAATACGTCTTGGACTTTATGGAGTGACTTTATGTGGTGATATGATGATCATATAAGCATTATGAGTCATGCACTTTTGGATTTTCCAAACTTTTTTGCATATTTTTAATTGAAGTTTGACATAAAATTATCGGGAAATTGGAAGTATAGCAATAAGGTTGTTAGTGAAAACTTGTGTGTATTTGAACTACTTTAAAAATATTACGTATAATCATGTTATACGTATTGAATAAAACTACTTTTACGGATTATATCGCGTTAAATAACTTATTTTATTAATTGACAAGGTGGTGTTGACGAATTCTGATTTTCCTTTACAAGCCCTACAGTGAAAGCAAATTGTCCAGAAGTAATATTTGCACTATTATGTGAAAATTTTTGGGGATAAATGCTTTTATTGCGTAACAAGCATCCATCCTCATCATTAATATCAACATTACATACTTATGAAATAAAATCATAACCTAATATACATAGCTAATCAATTATATTTTTTTTAATACTCGTCGTATTATTACAATTATAGTACAAACAATATGTGGTTCTCTCTAAAGCAAGATATTGTGTAAAATGATATTTTTAATCTAATGTGGTTGGGAATTATTATCCATAAAATAAACTACGTACCTATGTTTGTGAAAGTTACTATAAAGGAAATAGGAACCTACTAAAATTAAAGGAAGGTGCATAACAAGCTGCGCAAAATTGTGAAATTCTGTATTTTGCGTGTATACAGGGTCATTTTTAATTTACTAAAGACCTTTTGGGAATATATTGGTTGCATCATTACAAACAATTTTAGCGAAATCACTCTTTACAGAATATAATACACTTACAAAAAAAACTGCTTTTAAGTTTTTATTGTCATGTCTGACTCCTTTTAAGTTTGTATTATGTAATACCTAAACAATTTCAGAATAAATCATCAAAGAAAATGCCTTTTTTATTTTGCACTTGATATCAGTATCACACATCGTGTTGAAATCATTATACATAATTAAATAAGCAAATAACGTTCAAAAAAATCTAATTTTCAACATTCGCAATATTAATCTCACAACAGAAGGACAAGAGTCGCGGGCGCATCAAAGGCGACTGACGACACATGTAATTAGGTCAAGTTGAAATGAGTAAGCGCCGCCACCTACACCCTTCCAACCCTACTCCGCCACTTGCCGCTTTCTTTTGCTAATACTAGGACTATTACCGTTTAGAAGGTCCAATTAAAATATTTTTATTTTTGTATGAAAATAAAAATTGAAGAAATATTTTTTTTTCTTACAGATGTTGTTGTTATGATGTAAATAATATATTCCCAAAAGGTCTTCAGTAAATTAAAAATTACCCTGTATATGTAGCGGAATAAGGTGCTCATAGAACCTTATCCCGACCTACTATACATCGGAATAGCATTTCATACCAAAAAATCTCGTTTCCTGGTTCCGAGTATTAAATAATGGAAGATTTTTACACAATTTATACATAGATTAATACTTACAAAATTTTCGTAAATATAATATAATATTTGCTAAAAATTACATCGAATTGTGTATGAACTTAAATTTTCCTTCTTAGTTTTCCCATACAATGAATTAACAAAATACCTAAATATATCACTTTTGACATGCTATAATTAATGAATGAAACGCAAAATATACCTCAGAAATAGATTTTAACATTCATTGTCTTTTTAAATTGTCGAACCCATAGCGGGAAGGACCTAATCATAAAAACAACCCTGAAAATTAAATAAGAAATCAAGTATCTGAAATCGCTATTACGCGGTACGCGTTGGAATAAGAAACCAGCTGAAATATTTGGCACCTAATGCCGCAGTATATTCAGGGCGTATTTTCACCTTAATTTATTCAGAAAAACATACAAAAGTTAAGTGTTTTCGATTAAAAATATAATCCTTCAAATAATATAACTCCAATTTTACACATACGGTACAAAAATAACCAAAAATCACTATTAAAAAAAACATGTTACTCACGTGCACAAGGTCCAAAATTTCATACATTTTCTGAGTTCGGACCAGCTGCTGATGCAAAACTAACCAATTATTTTAAAACGTATACACCATACTCCAGACCTTTGATGATATGACTACGAAATGTTATGTTATCAATTGAAGAAGAGATTTCGCAGTAAAAAAAGCTAGTAAATAGTTTGTAAACACAGATTTTCTAAATACCTCTGAATATGGTGCCAATTTAAGAACCCCTCGGAATAAGGTGCCTTTTACTTACCTTAAGTGCTTTATTTTTTAATTTATTAGTTTTTATCCAGCCCTTACAACGATGTATAATTGAAAATTGTTTTTTTTTAACGTCAAACCAGGAAAGCTAAAGCAAAAGCTTAGGTTCTAATAACGGATATGCATAACTAACTCAAAGGTGCGAGACGTTTGCTACTGTCATAATCACCACGCTCTTTCTCCCTACAACAGAAGAGACTGATGTCCAGCAGTAGACTTTTACATACCGATGAGGATGAAGATAAATAAGAAAACATGCTAAAAGAGTAAACTTGTCCATTTACAAATTCTAAAATAAATTGATAAATGCTTACTTCTACAAGTACGAGTATACATAATAACACAGAGTGAGAATTATAACAAATTCTGACTAGACTCGACAGAGTTTCAGTTTTTTCACAAACAATGCTGTCGACTGAGAGTCAACTCTAGACTCGCAACTCAGTCAGGTGGACCGACTATTAAACTTTGGCCATCAGAAATACAATTATGATCGGTTAGTGTCTATTGAAGTTATCAACGCTGTTAACATTACAATGCAAGTAATTCCCTCCAAAGTGCGGCTGTTTGTTGTTGCTGTAATAAATTTCTGAAGTGTTATAACGTTTTATATTTTGTTAATATTTTATTATATAACAGTCGTTTGAATAAATTGTAATTTTAGCAAAAAACTTATTACAGATTAAGATGTTGGTAATCTGTATATAAATATATATTCAAGTCAAGGGCAAGTACATCACTCACCTTCAATTTGCCGAAGATATAGCGGATTTTTTTTGTCGCGAAATCACTGGAGAACCTAAGCACTATGCTCAATGACCTCAATAGTGTCTCCCAACGGATAGGTCTCAAGATGAATATGGACAAAACAAAAGTCATGTGTAACGTCCATGTCACACCTATGCCGGTAGTTGTTGTGAGCACTTAGTTTGAAGTTGTTGACGAGTATGTCTACGTGGGATAAATAGTCTGACTAGGTAAGTTCAACTTCGACCGAGAGGTCAATCGAGGGATTCAATTCGGCTGGTCAGCGTTCAGGAGATTACGATACATCTTCTCGTCAGACATACATCAAAACCTCAAAACAAAATTGTACAACCAGTGCGTGTTGCCCGTGATGACCTATGGATCTTAGACGTGGTCCTTCACTGCTGGCCATATGAGGAAGCTCGCTATATAAAGGGCTATGCTCGGGGTTTCTCAGCGTGATAGACTTAAAAACGAATATATACGCAGTAGAACCAGAATAACCGACATAGCCCAACGGATTAGTAAGCTGAAGTGGCAATGGGCCGGCCATTTAACTCAAAGAACCGACAACAAATGGGGAAGTTAAGTTCTCGAGTAGCAGCCTCGTACCGGCAGGTGAAGTGTAGGGCGTCCCCTCACTAGGTGGAGTGACGACCTGGTAAGACATGCAGGAAGTCAATGGATGCAGGTGGCCCATGACCGTGCTTTGTGGCATTCCTTGGGGTAGGCCTATGTTCAGCAGTGGACTTGTGAAGGACTGTAATAATAGTGATGAAATGATGAACAAATAATCAGGGTACATTATTTACATGTCAAACTTTCTGAAAAATAATTTGTTTCAATTTTTAGGGTAACTCAGTATAATAATTATAAAGGAAAATGCTCTTATACAAAAAGTACTTAACATACAAAAAGTATCATATAAATTCGATAAAATAATAAACTCTATTATGACTAATCACTGACGTAAAATACACTTTTTGAAGAAAAAAATATTGTCTGTCCCTTCTTAAATTTTATTTTGTTGTGTGTACGGATTTACCTGCATAAGTTGCTTTACAAAATACCAAGATGACATGTTTTGCAGTCGCTTTGAGTTGTGTCGAATGGAAACGGCGAGCGAACCTTTGATGAGTGCCGACAAGTCTGTTAGTCTGGCTCTAGCGCTCGTACCTTTTTGTGCCGTTAACTGAAATACCGCATTTTCTCGGAAAATGAAGGTTAATTTTTAATAATAGTAGGTTAGTCATATAGTACCCATTGAGGTAACACAATAAATCATACGAAACGTAATTTTCATAGTAATTATATGTGTTTTGATCAAACTACTGGAATTGTCTTCTCAGTTACAGATGTACTAAGTTACTTTGAGGGTAACTTCAAAGATATATTTGGTCACTTCAAAGACTTTCGCATACTGCCTAACAGTTATACATGGTAGAGCCACGCTGCAGCTATATTATGGTTGTAGCACGAATGGGATGACTCGAACTAGGTAGGACCATGCTCTCACAGAATACCAGCGTAAAATAGCAGTTTAATGCTTATGATGAATGTAAAGAACCGCAGACTCATTACTGAAATGAGGCATTCACTCTTAATCCTCAAGGGTGTCACCGCATCTGCACTTTGATTCTTAATTTAGGATAAATGTAGATGTCTATGGACCACAACACCCATTTACCATTCATCAGGTGGACTGTGTGCTTGTTGCTCACCCTTGTTCTATTAAAAGAAATATGTTTTGATCGAAGTACTAGAATTGTCCCTTCAGTTAAATATACACTAAGTTACTTTGATTATTATATTGAGATATAGATGGTCACTTCAGAGAAATTTGCGTACTGCCTTACATATTGTTGCGTCGGAATAAAATCAATACCTATTTTTGGAATAGATTTCTTATATTTATGATAATTTTATTTTCAACATTATTTCAAAAGATAATTGTCTCCACTTAAATATTTTACCTATGCGAAAGCGAGTATGTTTGTTTCTTACAAGATTTAACTTAAAGCGGTATTTCAACATTCCACAGATTTTTGCACATTTATGTCACATGCAAAAAGAAAAGATTACACCAGGAGGGTACCAGCACCCCTGGTAATGGAGAATCCCTCACTGAGCATTCACGGTCAAGCTACCCTCTTCTTCCTGAGCGTGGCTGCTCAGGCTAACACTCTATACAAACACTAACACTGCACAGGCCCCATAGAGCAATAAAACCATGGCGACCCCTGCCACGCCATCCGTGGGCTTCTGCAACATTAGGGGACTTCACTCGAACTTTAACGCCATCAACTACCAACTGGAGACGGCGAAACCGGCCTCGTTCTTTTTGACCGAGACGCAGGTGTCCTCTCCGGCTAATACTTCGTACCTGTTCTACCCGGGGTGCAAATTAAAACACTTCTTTGTGCCCCGGGCTGGAGTTTGCGTAAACGTCAGAGAAGATATCTGTTCTTGACGCCTCGGCATTCTTAAACGTACGGAACTGTCCATCCTTTGGCTGCGCGTAGACAGCGATTACCCTCCCCGTGTCTACGATTGCCTCGGTAATGCCGACACAGACCGACTCATCGACCACATCCAAATGGCTACAGATTTCTTGCTACAACAGATCCCATCCGTAGAGATCGTGATACTTGGTAATTTTAACGCCCACAAAGCCGCATGGCTCGATTTCCGTTTAACCCATCATGCGGGAAGATCTGTTTATGACTTTGCCTTGGCATATGGTCTGAAACAACTGCCTACTTCTCCTACGCGGATTCCAGATGTGGAGGATCATACACCTTCCCTGTTGGACCTTCTGCTGACCTCTCATCCGGACGAATATCAGGTTTCCGTCGACGCCCCTCTCGGCTCTTCGGACCATTGTCTGATCCGGAGTATAGTGCCACTCACGCTCCCTTCACGGATGCGTTCTGCAGGCTGCCGCCGTATTTGGCATTACAGGTCAGCGGATTGGGACGGAATGCGGTCTTTCTTTGCATGCTACCCATGGGAGCGAGTTTGCTTCTCGCCGGATGATCCCAGCGCTGTTGCTGACTTTGTCACTGATCTGGTGCTACAGGGAATGGAACTATTTATTCCATCATCTGTGGTACCCATCGGAGGCAGATCTCAACCTGTAAGGTTTGGTCACTCCTGTAAGACTGCATTACGCAGTAAGCAGGAGTGTTATCAGACCTGAGCTGACGCTTTGGCGGCTCGGGATGTAAACACCAGCATGTTTAAAAATAAGTATAACTTCGCCTCCATGTCCTTAAAAAGACATATTGTCAAGGCAAAGTATGAGCAGATTGGCAGAATTGACGAGAAATTAGTTCGCCTCTGAGAATTAGTGTGCATTCTGGTCTCTCGCCAAGGCTGTCCAAGGGAATTTCTGTAAGCCATCACTACCATCTCTGCACAGAGAGGATGACTCACATGCCCACGCCGCAAAAGAGAAAGCCGACCTTTTAGGCTCCCTTTTTGCGTCCAACTCAACTCTCAATAACGGAGGGAACACACCGCCGACCATCCCGCAGTGTGAGTGCTCTATGACTGATGTACGGTTCTCTTTAGAGTATGGCTCTCATGGTACAATAGGAGGTTGATATATTGGCAATTCGTTCGGGACCAGCTACAGTTTCTAGTTTTAAATTGCATTTCCAAAAGGGGCTTTCCTAATTGAATCACTGTTTTATTTTAAGATCCTCAGCGTTCACCCTAATAGTTAGGGCAAGATAGGAGATACATTCCACTAACGAATGACGTCAAGACTGGGACCATACCTAGGGAGCCGTAATCTTAGTCGTCAAACCTTTCTTTAGAGAAAGGGGAGACAGGTTCTGAATCGAACGTCTACTCAGGGGTTACGCCCACCTCGTTGTTCCCAAACCCAGCGTGGTGTGGTAGTGGTTCATCTCTGCTGCAGGGCGCGCGATGAAGACTTTCCTTTCCCTTTCAGTATGTATATCCGAAAAACAAAATTGTATTTTATATTGAATAAAAGGGGCACAACATATATTCGCCTTCTGCTTTTATTTTTGAGAGAGTTTTAGGGTAAAGAAATATACGCCGCAGTGCCCAAATGGCGGACAAAAAAATGGTGGACTTTACACGACTTCGATTTTTTTTTATTTCTCAAGCATGCAGGTTTCTCCACTATGTTTACCTTCGCATAACACGCGATAAATCAGCATTTAAAATTGCAATTAACAATTTCATAGGTACCTGCAAGTCGTCGTAGCTCAGGGAATTAGCACTCACTCTAAATTTCACAGAACGCGAGCAACCCGGGTTCGATCCCCGCCGGCACCACTGAAATTGTTAATTGCAATTTTAAGTGCTGATTTACCAAGTGTTCGGTGGTGAAGAAAACATCGTGAGGAGACAGGCATGTCTAAGAAATAGGAAAGAAATATTTCGAAGATATGTGAAGTCCACCTACACGCATAGGGGCAGCGTGGCGGACAACTCTTTGTCCTAAAACTGTCTCAGAAATCAGAAGAGGCATGTGCCCAATAGTGGGACGTATATAGGCTGTAATTTTAACTTTTTTCTAGCTAGACATCGCAAAAGTTTTATGGCAAGTTCAATAGCTTTTTAAGTAGATGTGGACTAATAAGTGGAAGTTGTATTACGTTGTTACTACAAGTGGTCAACGGTTTTATTCGTGAATGTTCTTAGAGTTTTTATGAGAAAATTTAATGAAAAGTCACATATTAATAGAACGTCATTTTTGAACGATACGTTTTTGCACATGGAAAGAATATTGAACAATCAAGTTTCCACTTCAAGTGACAATTTGCCCTAAGCCTTGGCCGTTTTCATTAACTGATTGATGCATAGAGCAATATTTTGCCAGGAATTCTGGGCATACAGGTCACGTTCGTGCTTTGCAATTGCTTTAATGGAATTGTTCTGCATAATGCATGCCACTGAACTTTTGAGTTCAACTTGGCAAATTATAAATTTATAAATTCATTCCAAACTTTATTTAACGGCGGCTTATCCCAATATTGTCTCTAGTAAAATTTACTTTAAATAGTCAAATTACTATATTTAAGTTCAGAATAAATGACATAGATATGTCCTTGATTTAGTGATATTAAGGATTAAAAACACAATATATTGTACTTTACTCAATAGAAAAAAAATCGAAACAGTGTCGATTTTAAGAACTCTTTTCGTTCTACTTCCTACATACAGCACGAAATTATATTAAAATTGCATCTTCTAAATGTTAGTCGTATTATAAAGTGATTTTAATAGACATTTTTTTTAAATTAATATTTTTTTTTAAAAATTAAAATTCAAAGTAATAAAACCGCTCGCACGGAGATGCACGCCTCGCGCTTAGTGTCCAGCTTACGGCGTTTTTGAAAAACGGCAAATAAAAAAAAGAAGAAGATATCAAATTTGAAAATACGGAAGCTCAGAAAAAACATCTGGTAAATGACCACAGTAACATAATATTCTAAGTAATTCGGTACGATCATTATTGTTTCCGAAAATATATTTCTATGAAGATTTAGTACAGTACGACCATTATTGTTGCCGAAACTGTGACTAAATAATTTAAGTAAGTCTAGAGTATGTAAATGAATTAAACAGACTTTATTAATTACTGTGCATCACAATACCCGCTCTGAGGAAGGTACCTTGGCACCGAAAAAAATGCACAGAAGAACAGTAAGTATCATTACTAAGTAATGGGCATTGATTGAGCATTCGCAAATTAATTTTATTTCTACGTAAGTCGTAGACTGTGTACTACTGCCCGTCTAAACGGTAAGACTTAGCGGGATCGTGTCTTGACATTTTTATGAAATCATCATTTTAAATAATAAGTAGGAAGTTTACATTAATAAAAAATAAATATATACAATTATGTTATAAATTTTCATATAATTAATTTATATACTTATTATTACTTTATTGTCCAATTAAATTATTATAAAAAAAATAGTTTTAGTATTTAAGAAAAAAAAATTGCGCGCGATTGTCACAGTAGAATGTAAGGTCTCTTTAATAATTTATAAGACCATTATTAGGCTATCCAACCTGATCGTAAATTGTGATTGCATCCCTAAGTGGTAATTCGCACTATCCTACTGTAATAAAAGCCTATTTACTCTAACATTGTAATCAAATTGAAATATAGTCGCTGGCAAACTACTCCACTTCACTCTACTACTGCAAACGGCAAAGTAAACCGTGTTATTCGAAAGCGTGGAATATTGAGAGCAAAAGGAGGAAATAAGTCATGTAATTCCTGCACTTCCTGAGAAGCTGGCTAATCTGCGGTTATGCTCGATACTGATAAGATTGGTTTTAAAAAAATAAACCCCTTGCGGTTTGTCGCTTTATTAAGCGCTGAAAGTTTCACGTTCGTGTTACTGACTTTAGAAATATTCCAATTTAGAATACTCGGATCCTACTCAAACGTACCCCGTGTAGTGGCGGTTAAGAATCTTCCCGTGGGTGTCGTAAGAGGTGACAGTGGGAAACAGGCAGGACATGGGCAGTAGTATCTTCCTGATAACAACAATATTACAAAAAAAACTGCGGTTGCCAACCCGCTCGCCAAGCGTGGCAACTATGGCAAATATCCCCCCATGATGAAAGTTACGAAAAGACGGCCCCCAGTTCCCGGCGGCCCCGCTATTCCTGGCTACGGTAGCGACCATGGTAACGGCGGGACAGGGGGTGCTAAGAATCCCCGGTGGAGGTTCGGTTGCCACCTAAGAAGACTCGACCTAGCAACATACAACGCACGCACACTAAGGACTGACGAGAAGATCCTGGAGCTGGAAGAAGAGATAGACAAGTTACGCTGGCATATTATAGGATTATCCGAGGTCCGAAGAGAGGGGGAGGACATGGTAATCCTCGAATCCGGCAACTTGTTCTATCACTCGGAGGGCGACCATCTGTCCCAAGGAGGTGTCGGATTTATCATCCACAAGTCTCTCGTTAACAACGTTGTAAAAATTGCGAGTGTGTCGACGAGAGTTGCGTACCTTATACTCAGAATCACCAAACGGTATTCGTTGAAACTGTCCATGCGGTCGGAGCTAAGTTTTGCAAGACCCGCCACAGAAGAACACAAAAACTCCCGATCACACTCTTAATCACATGGCTGTTAGACGGAAAATGAAGCTGCAGTCTTCAGTAGATTTGACAGCATACAGGCAACTGAACAGATAGATCTCCAAATGCATGCGGCGCGACTTATGCAACTTTAATACTGCTTGTATTGAAGAAGCAATCGAGCGGAACCAGGGCTACAAAGTCTTTGCTAGAGATCTGTCTGTCAGAAAGAGCCAACTGTCGAAGCTGAAAACCGAATGTGGCAGCATTGTTTCCGGGACACCTGAGATTTTGAGTGAGATTGAGAGGTTCTATGGGCAGCTGTATACATCATCGTAGGAGCCACACGCAAGTGTGAGTAACGATCTAAGAGCAAGTCTTATCCGACACTATTCCGATGATATCCCGGACGTCAGTCTGAGCGAGATTAGAATGGCTCCAGCACCTTAAAAACTGCAAGGCTCCAGGCGAGGATGGAAGCTTCTGAAAGCAGGTGGAAAACTGGTACTTATAGTCCTTCAGAAGGTCTTTAATTCCGTCCTCCATGGTGGTACTGCACAGGAGGCGTGGAGCAGAATTGCGGTGGTCTTGTTCTTCAAGAAAGGCGACAACGCTCTCTTCAAGAACTACAGACTGATTTCCCTTATGAGCGGCGTCTACGTGCTGTTTTCGAGAGTCATTACGAATAGTCTCGCATGCAGACTCGACGACTTCCAGCCTCCCGAACAAGCCGGTTTCCGAAAAGGCTTTAGCACCATAGACCACATACATACCCTTCGGCATATTGTACAGAAGTCCGAAGAGTACAATTTTCCACTATGTCTGGTGTATGTGGACTATGAGAAAGCCTTTGATTCCGTCGAAATTTGGGCGGTGCTGCAGTCGCTTCAGCGGTGCCAAGTTGACTGTCGGTATATCGAAGTGCTAAAGTATTTGTATAGTAATGCTACGATGGCTATCCCAGTACAGAACCAGAGTACGAAACCTATCCAACTGCAGAGAGGTGTAAGACAGGGTGACGTTATATCCCCGAAACTCGTCACCGCTGCATTGGAAGACGTTTTTAAGCTTCTGGACTGGAAAAGATACGGTATGAACATCAACGGCGAGTACATCACTTATCTTCGATTTGCCGACGATATAGATCTTATGGCAGAATCGCTCGAGGACCCAACGGATAGGTCTTAAGCTGAACATGGACTAAACAAAGATCATGTATAACGTCCATGTCACACCTATGCCGGTAGTTGTTGGGAGCACTAAGCTCGAAGTTGTCGACGAGTATGTTTACCTTGGACAAATAGTTCGACTAGGTAAGTCCAACTTCGGGAGATCAATCGGCGGATTCAACTCGGCTGGGCAGTGTTCGAACTGAGACGTGGTCTTTCACTGCTGGCCGGATGAGGAAGCTCAAGGTCGCTCAGCGAACTATGGAGAGGGCTATGCTCGGAGTTTCTCTGCGTGATAAACTTATAAATGAGGATATCCGCAATAGAACCAGAGTGACCGACATAGCCCAATGGATTAGTAAGCTGAAGTGGCAATGAGCCGGCCATATAGCTTGAAGAACCGACAACCAATGGGGAAAAAAGATTCTCGAGTGGCGGCCTCGTACCGGCGGACGAAGTGTAGGGCGTCCCCCCACTAGTTGGAGTGACGATCTGATAAGACATGCAGGAATTCAATGGATGCAGGTGGCTCGGGACCGTGCTTTGTGGCGTTCCTTGGGGGAGGCCGATGTTCAGCAGTGGACTTGTGTAGGGCTGTAATGATGATGAATGTTGAAATTGTATGTTAATTATAAAAACGTCTAAGTCCATTTCTTATTAAAAATCAAAACACACGGCATGAAATATTTTATGAAGAACATTTTAACCTCATCGATGTACCTATATGTCTATGTTGACTATAATGTCATTATTTTTAGTAGTTTCTAGGAAACTTTTTTTGTAATTTAATTTTTTTTAATTTAATTTTTTTTGTAATGTAACATCAAAGTAGTAAAATAACAAAGATACTTATAAATCTTATCTCATTAAAGAAACTCAAAGAGAAATCGATATTAGCGAAAATGAGCGAACCTCTGAAAGATAAGAAAGAAATTTAACGGAAAGAAAATAAATATTTTCTTTAAGGTTTTATTTTCCTTTTACGTATTTTATTTAAACATTTCAAATTTAACTTGAGGCTATTATTGAGTGGGTAATAACTGCAGAGAATCACAAATATAGCAGAGTTGTGAACAAGTAAATGAAATAAAGAGCAGAGTTTAAAATATATTGACCATGTATTTAGTAAAATAAGTAGACCAATAAATAAATATTAGGATATACATAACAATACTTAAAAAGTGAACGAAAGTAAGGCGAAAGTGATGGTTTTGAAAGGTGACGAAAGAAATAGAGTAAATAGTGCTTTACACTCAATTGTGGGATGTCAGAATGTTTCTAAAAAGTCACGTATGGCAATTCACAATGCTGTGTTAGTCCCTACCTTAATGTATGGTAGTGAAAGTTAGGTGTAGCAGAAGAAGCACAAGAGTAGAATAAATGCTGTAGAAATGCGATCATTAAGGAAAATTTTAGGGCTTAAACAAAATGACAGGGTGAGAAATAGTGTGATAAGAGAAAATTATGATTTGATGATGATGTGACTAAAATTAAGAAAGAAATGGTTCGGTTGTTTAGCCATGTAGAAAGAATGAACCAGGAAAGAGTGGCAAAGCAAATATATATTGCAGAAGTGAACGGCATAGTCGGGAAGGGACGCCCTAGACGAAAGTTTGTCTTTGGGGATGCGAATAATCAACACACCACATATATTAAATAACCGTTTATTTCTACTACGTTTAAAGTCGCGGATCGGAGCGCGGACGAGCAGCATGGCGTCGGACGGTCAGATCGACTGGCGAGGCGGCGAAAAACGAGCCGGTTGCTCCAGCGCAGTCGAGGGCTCCCGACGATTGCCGACCGTTCGGCACAGCTACCGCCGTGCCGCCATATCAGCCCCCCGGAGATCATTACGGTCGGTAGAAGTCCGTAAACTTCACTTTTCAGCCAGATTTTGTGGTATAGGCCGAGCTGGGTTTTTGTGCAATTCTCCGGAGGGCTCCGTAGAATCGTTGAGAGTATAGGCTGGTTACAATCTGTCAACAGAGACCGTAATAATTTTATCATTTAATTTTAAAGTTTTTCTAAGGCAAGATGCTATCAAGAAAGCGTTGCAACGCTAGTTTCGGATTCATGTCATAATATGTACCAATTTACATTTGAGCAGAATAGTGAAGTGTCAATTTCATTACTCTGTTAGTAATGAGAGGAGGATAATACTAATTTGTAATACACCTATCTTCACACAAAATATATTTATTTACTAACTCATAATATATATATATATTTACTAACTCTATAATAATTTTTTTACAGAATAGAATGACGCATAAGCTCTTATGTGAAGATTTACCTGATATTGACAAATAAATACAAGATGAAACGGATGTCGCCAATTTTACAAAAGACTATTTTAACGTATCCTTAAATAATGGATAACTTATATAACAATCTATGATTAAGTATATTTAAATTGTATTATAATATAATAATATTATATATACTGTGTGGTCACTTATTATTATTTTAATGTAATATTGCGCTGAATTAATTAAACTGCTTGTGACGTCACCATGATATAAAAAATAAAAGAAAGAGTAGAATGAAAATGACGGAAAATACACAAACACATGGCTTGAAGGGTAATTAATAATATTGTGGCATAAAGTATATTTTTATAATATTATGAAATGGAAGAAGATAAAATAATTTACTACATGGATAAATTTATCTGGAATTTACATGGGCCTTTCCCGCTATAGGAAGGATATTTCTTAATCGTCACGTTTGGCACTCGGATTGGCAATTGCTGTACAAGACGGCTCCCCGTCACCAGCGGACCGGCGGGGAGTAGCCATACGCAGGCGTTTCGCTCTGTCAAATTATAAGTCCACGCTGTCCATTGCATACAATTAAACTATTTGCACTCACTAGACTAAATCTAGTTGCGCGGCTGAATCGACGACCTACAAAAATGCCGTATTGTTCTGATTTTTGCTGTAAAAAGAGATATGTCCTGTCAAATTAACAAAAAGATAGACTTCATACATATATTATTAATTTTAATCACATTATTGATATTCACTTCTTTTTAAACTTTAAAATTACAATAGTTCGTTTTGTTTCGAATTTGTTTTCCAATACAGCCTACTCGCTCTCAAACAATAAGCAGATCGCTCGATCGACTGATCCGAGTCTGTATTTCAGTTGCCGCTATCACCGAGCGATACTGTTATAATGTATATGTGTATGTGTGAAAGTGTTTTAGTAAATTGTTTTAATTGTTTTATGTGAGATTAGTAGTGATAGACGATTGTTTTTGTGTGTGCAGATTTCCCCCTGCAATAAATGGTAGACAGTTTTGTATCGGGAAAAAACGCTATGGTCACTCACTTTCGTTCATCCGGTGGCCAGTGTTCTCTATGGATCTTAACAATTCAGTCAAAAAAAAAATACAATTTTACAAAAAAGATCCTTACAATTTATTTTCTATATCATAATTTTTTGATACAAAATGGTATCTCAGCATCCATTTTACAACATAATTTTTATTTCAAATATTTTTCCAATACGCACATTGTTTTCGAGGTTATATTAAGAAACTGAATATATAGTGATTTTTCATAATTGAACTACTTACACGAAAATACTATTACACTTATATAGATCAGCAGGTATTTCTTTAAGTTCGACGCGGATGAAGTCACGGATAAAATATAGTATACTAATAATATCGATTAATATAACAGTTATAAAAATAGAGCTAATCTGCATACACAAGACTAAGTATTAAAAATATACAGGGTATTTTGAAACGCTCCCGAAAACGAAGACAGACGACAGTACTAACTATATCTTAGATGATGGGTGAAATATAAAATCGATCCTGATGAAAAAAAATCATCTTTTCACAACGTTTTATTAGCTTTATTCACGCTCCATCGTGTTAGTATAAATCATCGTGTTAAATAAAACGTTAATTTCATTAAAATAAAACATGAATATACTTAAACATTAAAGCAGCAATGGAATTTAAAATAAATAAACCATAAAATCAGCTGACTAGGGTCAATATCCGCGTCGAAGCCAAACTCAACGTCACGTAAAAGAACGCTGAGCGATAGTGGAGGGGTGTGTCTGCGCATGGGTACAGTCGCGTTCTAAAGTACTACATGGTACTAGGCTGTTGTTTTATAATATTATAATAGTAATTAATGGTTTATTGTAGAATCATAATAGGTGCTTTACTAGCTACTTAGAACTTTGGAAGAGGTTGAAATTCAAAATGGATAATCTTTGCTTGAGCATTATTTTTTATTTCTATCGTAAAATAAAGTAGTTTGTAACAAGAAAACTTAAGCTAAGGGTGACACGCTGTCCATTATACCGTTGGAACATGGAACATGGAAGCCAAATGTCGATGGTGTATTGGTGTTACTGGATGCTACTTCATCATCACTCATCAGAATCATCATCATCAATGCGAATGATAAATGTTTCCGTCATCAGGTTGACTACGTGGTAATTTTTCGGTATTCTTCCTCAATACATTTAACTTTACTGCACAATTTTCCCCATTCACTTTCTATTTACCTTTTCGTTCACTAGTTCAGTCATAAAACAATAGATATAAATAATTTTTCTTTCCTTCCTTTTTAAAACCATCGTCGCGCGTCGTGCAAAAGCTGTGTGTGCGACTGTACATTGGGAAACATCGCTTTTCAAAGCGCGGGAAGAATGAGGAACCAATAGCGTGCGCACAGTAATACTGGCGAGCATTCCCCGTCGCGCCCCCTTCGTACCACGCGCTGCCGCCGCCCGGCCGACTGTGTGTCACCTCGCGTCAGTGCCAACATATGAAATTCCCAAATTTACCTACTAAGATTTGTTTGCAAGCGACATAAGAATTAGAGGCAGCAATTACAATAAAACTTGCAAGTAATTTTAATAGTTTTGACGTACCTCTTTTCAAATCAAAGTATTGGATGGATTAAAACGGAAAGTCAATAAAAGTAAAGTAAAATAATTATTTTTAGATTAATTACCTGTCGATCATAATTGCAATTGATTTTAACTATTAAATTATTCAATACCATTTTATTTCTATTTTCTTGTACAAAATCAAAGATAACCAAACCCAAGTAAGTACGTTTATTAATTTCAATATCATTTTGTAGTAACGAACTGCTTGTTTCGTCAGGGTACAATTGATTGTCTAATTGTATTAAAAATTACAACTATAACTTCTAAATTCCATATGAAAGACTAGTCGTAGGGATCATATGGAAACTAAACTTATAAAATAAAAGTTGGCAATGTCATAACATTTGACGGTCTGTGGGAATGTTCAAAGTGTAGGCTTCCAGTTTTGGCGGGATTAATTATTGATTTTAGTTTTTGAGACAGTTCCGTGTTGACTTTGGACACGCATGCGCAAGCGACAGTTCAATTGTTTTTTATTAAATTCTTATTGTTATTACTTGGTATTTAGGTCAGGGGTTTCCATGCTGGCCTACCTTTCCGGTGATCCTGTTATGGAATACGGGTACGCGACCCAGCTCCCCGAGCTACTGTTATTCTCATACCTTTCCTGCCGAGATAACAGTATCCTTACACCTATGCTCCTACCCCAAACTTCTTTTCCTTTCCCAAAATGGTAGCTTCCTCTACCAACAATAGCATACCCAAAGAGGTTGGTGTCAGGCAGGCGGCCGACTGTAAAACTTCTGCCAAATCCCATGCAGTAAATGAATAGTACGAGTTGTGGGATATGTGACAGGGCTAGGGCGTACCCGCAGGCGACGCGCAGGGGCAGCACCGGTTCCTGTGGGAAGTGGGCAGGGTTGTCGCACCTTACGGAGCAGGTGCGACGTAAGAGGCAAGCCGGAGAGAGAAGAATGTCAGAGTGAGGTTTGCAAGCTGGAATATAGGTACGATGACTGGAAGAGGAAGAGAGTTAGCAGATGTTTTGAAACGACGAAGAGTGAATGTTGCCTGTTTGCAGGAAACAAAATGGAAGACAATAAAGCAAGAGAGATTGGGGAGGATACAAGTTTTATTATTGTGGAAGTGATGGGAAGCGAAATGGAGTAGGAGTTGTGTTAGATAGTGGAATGAAAGAACGAGTGACAGATGTGAAAAGAGTAAATGACAGAATGATAGTTGTTAAATTAATGATTGAAAACAAAGTAGTGAATGTTGTAAGTGTGTATGCTCCGCAAACAGGCTGTGAAGAGTGTGAAAGAAGTTTTGGGAGGAATTTGATTGTATGATGATGGGAATACCTGAGCGTGAGGATGTTTATATGGGAGGAGATTTTAATGGACATGTAGGAGAGTGAATGACGGTATGAAAGAGTACACGGTGGATGGGGTACGGAATGCGGAACCGTGAGGGAAGTTCTTCTGCAAGCAGCATGTGCTTTCGACCTGGCTGTAGTAAACACGTGGTTCCAAAACAGAGATCAGCATCTTGTTACTTATAAAAGTGGCCACCACGCGACACAGATCGACTATCTTCTGATAAGACGGAACCAAATCAAGAGTGTAAAAACTGCAAAGTGCTTCCAGGTGAAGACTTAGTATCCCAGCACCGAATTCTGCTGGCTGACATCTGTAACTGTTCGCCTCAACAAACATAAGGATCGTCTACCCAAAATAAAGTGGCATTTGTTGCATAAGGAGGTATGCAAGTGAATTTAGAGAGCTAGTTGTAAACAAGATGATAGAGATGGGTGATATGGAAGGAATGAGTGTGAATGAGTGCTGGAAGAAATGGCTGATTGTATCCGAAGTGTGTCAAGGAAGGTGTTAGGAGAATCAAAGGAAGCGTATGATAGATAAGGATGGGTGGTGGTGGAGTGAAAGTATTAGAGAAGTTTTGAGAGAAAAGAAAAATGCCTTTAAAGAATGGCAGAGTAGAAGACCAGAATGAATCCATAAAAGAAAGTAAGAGAGGAGCGTATAAAGAATGTAAGAAGAGAGCGAAGAAGGAAGTTGCTATTTGTAGGGCAGAGGCGCAAGATAAATTATATCGGTCCCTTGAAAGCCTCGAAGGGCAAAAACGACTTTTCAAATTGCAAGAGCGAGAGAAAGGAATGGAAGAGATGTTTCACATGTAAAATGTATAAAAGATGATTCTGGAAGGATTTTGACTGACGATGAAAGTATAAAGAAGCGATGGAAGGAGTATTTTGAGAAATTGATGAATGAGGAGAATGAATGGAATGGTATGCTTGAAAACCCACCAGTGAATATGGGCTTAGTGAGAAAATTAGTGTGGAAGAAGTAAAAATGGCTGTTAGGAATATGAAGAATGGGAAGGCGGTCGGCCCAGATGGAATACCAGTAGAAGTGTGGAAGTTGCTGAGGGCGGATGGATGGAAGTGGTTGAGTTTATTTTTCGGTAAATTGTTGCAGGAAGAACAAATACCTGAGGAATGGTGCAGCAGTATACTGGTCCCCATTTTAAAACAAAGGAGACGTTCAAAACTGCAGCAGTTACCGGGAATAAAACTCATGTCACATACGATGAAAGTCTGGGAAAGAATAATAGAGAAGAATGAGAGAAGTGTGAGATAACACAAAACCAGTTCAGATTCATGCCCGGTCGAGGTACGACAGATGCCATTTTCGCATTACGCCAATTATGCGAAAAGTACAAGCGCGTGCATAAAGATCTGCACATGGTTTTGTCGACCTTGAAAAGGCGTATGATCGGGTTCCCCGTGAGGTTTGTGGTGGGCGTTAAAGATGAAAGGTATGCCTGGGAAGTATGTGAGGTTGGTCCGTGCTATGTACAGAGATCCCGTACATGTGTACGATCTGCCGCAGGAACTACGGGCAGTATCGATGTGGCGGTAGGGCTGCACCAAGGGTCGGCATTGGCACCTCTTCCTACCTCCACTGATTATGGACGCTTTGACGTCGGACCTGCAGGATGAGGCACCCTGGTGCATGCTCTTTGCCGATGACATCGTGCTTGTCGGGGAAGAAGGCATCGAGTACAGAGCAGACTGACGGGGTGGCAACGGAGGCTGGAAAGTGTTGGCTTGAAGATCAGCAGATCCAAAACCGAATATCTGTGCTGTGATTTCGGCGGCCTTTCCAGTCCTGTACCCATGTCGTTGGATGGCGCTATACTGCCTATCTGCTCAGATGTCAAGTACCTCGGTTCCCTCATTCAAGGCGACGGCGGAATAGATAGAGCTGTGCAGCATAGGATTAACGCAGGGTGGATGAAATGGCGACAGGTCACAGCCACAACGCGACCCCGAATGCCAATAAGGCTGAAGGGAAAATTTACAAATCGATCATCCGACCTGTCGTCATGTATGGAAGTGAATGCTGGGCCGTCAAGAAGAAGGATGAAAATAGACTGCATGCGAATGAAATGAGAATGTTACGATGGATGTGTGGTGTGACAAGGATGGATAAGATAAGGAATGAGTATATAAGAGGAAGCCTGAAAGTAGCGCCAGTGGTAGAAAGGTGAGAGGAAGCAGATTGGCATGGTTTGGGCATGTGATGCGGAGGAATGAAAGTCATGTCACAAAACAGTGTTGAATATGAATGTGGAGGGACACACGGGCAGAGGAAGGCCGAATAAAAGATGGATCGATTGTGTGAAGAGTGATATGAGAATGAAAGGAGTAAGTATGGAAATGACGGCTGATAGAGAGGAATGGAACAAAAGATTTACTGCGCCGACCCCAGATAATGGGAAATGGTTTGAGAATGATGATGTTATTACTTGGTATTACCTACTTGTTATTACGTGTTATTCTTGTTGTTACGTTTTGTGTTTCTTTTTGTTTTAATAATGCCTAACGCGTACGTTTATAGTGCTCGTGAATACGGCAACATGTTAATGTGCCTTGAGAAGCTCGCGGAATGCTTCGCGTGCATTACGAATTTACCGAGAGAAATTCCCGACCGCTCGACACCCAGCTGACTCTCGTCTGATAACAGCAGCATTTCAGCGAGTGTTGGAAAATCGGCCCATTGCTCCAGTAGCGGCAGGAGGTGGAAGTCAAATGACTGTTCCTCCGAGGAGCGCATTTTAGATGTCGTTCGCCGGTATCCGAACCTAGGTACACGAAGTATCGCTAAATTGTTAAGACGTCGGGATGGAACAAATGTGTCATACTGTTCAGTTCACAAAGTGTTAAAGCGTAACCGAATGCGGCCATACAAAGTGCACAAAGTGCAAGCTTTAGTTCCGGCGATCACGACCGCCGACGAGTTTTCTGCCGTTGGTTATTAGACCAACAACAACGTGTGCCTGGTTCCATTGAGCACGTTATCTGGACGGACGAGTCGACATTTACCAGAAACGGCATGTGGAACCGAAGAAATACACGTGTATTCAGAGGTTAACCGTACGCTGTTCGACAAACCGGGCACCAAACCCGATGGTCGGTTAACGTATGGGCAGGTTTATTTAAGGATCGCATACTGGGACCAGTGTTTGCCACAGCGACTTAACGGACAGGGATACAAACTTATAAATGAACAGTTGTTTGACATTTTAGACGACCTATCGTTGGATGAATATCGCCGTACATGGTTCCAGCATGATGGTGCACCTCCACATGTCGTGAGGTTCGTCCGTGAGCGCCTTACCGGTTATTTGATGATCGCTGGATTGGCAGACTAGGACCACACGCTTGGCCACCTCGCTCACCAGATCTGACCCGTTAGACTTCTTTCTGTGGGGTATGTGAAAGAAAGGGTTTTAATCGTGAGTGTGATAGTGCTGACGAAATGCGCCAAAGGATCGTGGATGTTTTCGACAAACTATGTGCGGACTGTGTCGAAGACCACACAATAATGCCCGCCTGCATGGGGAGACGCAACACCGAGCCCACATCTGCCTCGAAATGAATGGAGCACAATTTGAGCCGCATCTCATAAGACCACGGAGGATTTAGAGCGGTAAGCTGTTTCATACCTATTTTTTTTTAAATAACTTGGTACTGAACTGATCTGAATAGGTACATAACTGAATACATCAGAATAATAAACATACCTACACGATGAATAAAAACGCATAACTCTAACCTTGTTAACTTTTCATTTAAGTATTTTTTTTTAGTGGGAATCGAACCAGTTATTTGGTTTATTTAACCTGAATTTGAATTAAAGTGGCTACGTGGAGACAAGCACAGTGGCAAAATAGTAGGTTAAGTGATAAGTTAGGTATTTAGACAAGTGTTGTAAATTATTATGTATTGTGGTACCATCGCCAGTACAGGCCGCGCGAATTCGGCGTTCGCGCGTACATTGACCTAGTCAGCTGATTGTAATTCAGTAATTCCTGCTGCTTTTATGTTTAAGTATTTTCATGTTTTATTTTAATGAAATTAACGTTTTATTTAACACGATGATTTATACTAACACGATGGAGCGTGAATAAAGCTAATAAAACGTTGTGTAAAGATGAATTTTTTTTCATCAGGATCGATTTTATATTTCACCCATCATCTAAGATATAGTTAGTACTGTCGTCTGTCTTCGTTTTCGGGAGCGTTTCAAAATACCCTGTATTATAATATTGCTTTATCCTTTAGTAAGAAAATGGAGATTCCTATAAGTTAATGAACTAATTATTGAAGATTATGCAGGACAGACAGACATGCTTCTATTGAATTTAAAGATCGTTACTAATTTTTTTTTATAAATGACTGGCAATAAACAAAGAATTATTCCTTAAGTCTTAAAAGCAACATAAACTACAATAAAGAAGATAAGATAAGCTCCGCAGCGTGCGTTACTTTACAATATTACCGTGTCCAGAAACATAAATTAATCTTAGGGTTTCACAGGAAACATTAGATTTATGTTGATCCAAGTGCTATAGTCGTTCATAATGGTATAGATTTTATTTTTTAAGCCGAGAACAAAATGGCCAGTGCGAAAACTGGGATAGTCAAATAAATTACATTTAGGATATTGCGAAATTTGTTATAGCAGATTTTGATAATCTGTTGCTTAGAGTAATAACCAGTGTAACCTGTTATAATATACACTGAGACCTGCCGTTGTTGATTTATCAACAAATAATAATAGTCACAGAATTTATTTTAAGATTATTGTACAAATACTCTGTAAAAATGATCACAAAATAGGGGATTACTTTCGCCGTTTTTGCTCCGAATAGAGGAACCTCATTTTAAAACAGTGATATTTAAAAAAAGTTGACGATAGTACTTAAAATTTTAAATTCTTAAAGACTTTTTATTCTGTTTCATTTCATTATTAGGGTCTGTGAAATAACAAACAAGTAAACAGTGATCTAGGCTCCTAAAATCGTTAAATTTGGCGCTGCATTTTAGTTTCTGTACGTGTTTTGAATCCAAGTTCAGCTAAATCTTTAGGTCCGTATTTAAGATTGTATCTCCTTCTTTTTTTTGAAAATTAATAAATTAAATGAAACTAATTTTTACGGATTATATCGCGTTTAATTTTAACTTTTTAATTCCCGACGTTTCGGATGCTTTAGTTAACAAATATCAGAAATTTATCCTGTATAGTGGAGCAATTTTCATAAATCTAATGAAAACGAACAAAAACTTAGAATAATTACTATTTCTTGAAATTTAGGGCAATAACGAAAAGGCCGTCGCGCTGCCCCGATGCTGTTTTTTTATAGAATATGGGGGACAAACATGCACACAGTCCACTGATGGTAAGTGGATGCTATGGCTCATAGGCATCTAACATTTATCCTCAAATAAGAATCAAAATGCAGAACTGAGATGGAATGCCTTGTTTACAGTAAAATGGTCGTTCATCATTCATCATGCGTACAGCAAAGGAGTGGAATAAGTTACCAGCATCTGTGTTTCCATACGATTGTGAACATGGTAGAGTCATGCTGCAGCTATATTAATTGTATAGTTGTAGCACGAATGGGTCGGTTCTAACGGGGAAGGACCACGCTCTCACAGAATACCGGCGTAAAATAGCAGCTTAATGCTGATGTGTTTCGTATGGTGAGTGTAGAGAACTGGAGAGCCTTTTTACTGGAAACGAGGCATTCCATCTTAGTCCTCACGGGTGACAACGTATCTGCATTTTGATTCGCAAACGAGGATAGATGTAAACGTCTATGGGCCACAGCAACCACTTACCATCAGGCGGACTGTGTGCTCGCTTGTCACCCTTATCCTATAAAAAAAACGATACTTTACAATTTTAATAAGTATATTGCTAGGTGGTAGGACTCCTTTTTTGCGTAGTAATAAATCGACTCGGTCCTTAAACATCAATTTAATCATATATACATTTTGAAAATAAATACAGAGGTTATATAGTTTAAATAAAGAGGTATAAAATTTTGCTTAAGCTTCATCATCATTTCATGTCAAAATACAACTGCTAATCATTAAACCTCACACAAGGATACAAAATACGGTCCTGAGCCACCTATTCATCAATTTACTGCTTGTATTACCAGGTTATCACTTCATCTAGTGGGGGACCATCCAACTCTTCAGTTACTCATATGAGGCTGCCACTGAAGTTCCTCTAGTATTTTCCCATCTTTTCTCGGATCTTTGAGCTATATGGCCATCTGGCGAATTTTATCATGCAAAGAAACGCCAAGCATAGCCCGCTTCGTTGTCCGCTGAGTGCAAGTGTGTTCCTTCCCCGGTCAAGTCAACCCATTCAAACATAATCAACAATCAACAGACAAAAAGATTTGATTGAAATGTGAATAGAACGTATAAACGATGAAACTATACAAATGACTGCATGTGTATGATGAAGTGAACTCTTACCCTGACCCTACGATGCTCTCTAATACGTAGTTATTGAAACAAATCGTTTTGAAAGCCGTTATCGGCAAGTGAAACGTTGAATAATATTGTTATTGCAAAATCGTAACAATCAACCGGTACATTTCGTTCTATAATTAATCATAACTCTCTGAAGCATGGCTCCCACTATAACTTATAAAATTCTTTCCCTTTAGTTCGACAACCTTCTTTAGTTCTTCAATAATTAAATACGATGCCATTCTATGCTGGTATTCTACGTGAGTGTGGTCTTTCCCTAGTCCAGTCGATCCATTCGTTCTACAACCGTGACACACTGCAGCATGGCGATACCCTTGCCAAACCAGCCTATTCAAGGAGCGTCATATGACAGCTACAGCGTGGCTCTTCAGGCTAACAAAAGTTTTTATTGTAAACAATCAGGTCGAAGTTCATTAACATAAATTTTGCGTTAAAATCACTCGGATTGTTTAAACAAAACCAAATGAACCCAAACCATTTACTAAGAATATTACATTTACTTTTTAGATGTACAAACTCTCACAAGGGATCGTGTTACAAAGATTGTAAAGTTCGTGAAACGTCGTTACCAAAGTTCGATTGAAAGGGTCTCTTAGAGTTTGCAGGTAAAGTAATTTAGTTTGTGGCAGGAGCAGAAAAACTAAGGATTTATCTACTAACATCTTTGAAAGTGAATTCCGCGCAAAGATATAAATTAAATGTTTAAATTACAGTTTCTTGGGAGAATTTATTTTTAGTTTCTTGTAAAATTAACGTATTTGTTGTATAGCAGACAAACTTCATTGCGTTCTCTTCTTGCCATAGAAGGTAAAATATTGATACATCCAGTGCACGCTCTATTGCGTTGCGGGTGAAATAGGTGAGAGTGGAACTCAGGACTCTTGGTCAAAAAGAAGTTACAATTTCCAGCTGAAATTATTATTTGTAAGAAAACTTTAGAGTTTTCTTACATCGGGTAAGCCCGAGCAGCTTCCCACAGGTAGTATCTGTTCACAAGTATGATGCAATTTGCATCATACTTGTGAACAGATGATTCCTCGACCATATTAAAAGGAAGTGATCCGTCACATTACGCCGCTGCAAAGAGAGATCTTTAAGCAAACATGACATACCCGAACTCGTCATACAGTGAGATTTGTCCCCCAACATACACAGAAGTCAGACGGCTAAGTGAACAAACTTGTAATTTCCCATGGGACCACTCACTATTAATATCTTACAGAACTTTCAATGTAGCTCTACCATAATATAAATTTTTACATATACCTATTTATAATAAGCATAATATTATATAACAGTTGGGTCACATAATAAGTGTAAAGGAAAAAAAAACACTATTACATAATTCTTTGTCATCAAGCCACTGCTAAACATGGACCTGCCTCGCTCGAACAAACTGTGAAATTTTACTGCCGCCAGCGGTTTTCCCGGACCGATACGACTTAGGGACCTTCATGAAAAGCACCTATTCCTTTCTAAAAGGCCAGAAACGCACCTGCAATTCCCTTGGTGTTGCAATGTTCATGAGCGACAGTGATCACTTACCATCAGTCGATCCGCATGCTCGTTTGCCTCCTCTTCCATAAAAAAAGACCTTCCTAATAGATTCTTACGATGCACGGTCCTGAGTTACCTGCATTCGTCGACTGCGTGCACGTTTCTTAAGCTCGTAGCTCCATCTATTGAAGGGTCACTCAACGTTTCGCTTGCAAGTACGGAGCTGCTATTAGAGAACCTTTCCTCCACATCAGTGGTCGGAACTGGAACTTTAAGGCCGGTCAGTTGCCACTTCATCTTATTGAAAATCTTGGCTATGTCAATTACTCTTGCTCTTATTCGGATATCCTCATTACTATCCATTGCCCGCTGTGTGGCCTTGAGTTTCTTTATGCAGCCGGCACTGAAGGTCCAACTTGGCCTAGATGTACCCTATTGTTTTAAAGATCTGAGGAATATTGGACAAGAAGATTTGTTTAGTAAAATTATTTCAATGAAATATTACTTGTGCATAATTCCATATATTTTATCAGCTTACTGACACCGTTTTTAGAATCTAGGAACAGTATTTACATAATTGCTGAACTCGTTTTTGTACTGCTCTTTATGATTACACTGATAAATTAGGTGACGCAAACATTGTCTCCACTAATGTTAAACATTTTATATATTACAAATAGCTTTCATAATATAGTATCTTTGCTTAATTTCTTACATTTCTTTCCATTTTTAAGTAATATTAATCATTTAAGAACTTATTTAAAAACATTCTTTTGATACTCAAATATCGCAGCAGACTAATTAGAGCGGCACTATAAATAAAAGTAATTGGCCCTCATCTTTAATCATTCGTAATACCGTTGAAATTTTCTTAAGACTCACTTAAGTGTAAATAGGTATTTCATTGTATCCTATTTAATTAAATTTACAAAATATTTTACTTATGGAAACATTTAGTAGCAACAAAATATTAACTTTACCGACACTAATGTCGACCAAACCCTATTGTGTATGGCACCCACTTGGAGAATACAGAGTAACATACCATACCACAGTTTTACGATATTTTAAATTCTGTACTTCGCCGTGTAATGGCAGCGTGATTCACTATCCCATATCATCCGTGGGTGTCGTAAGAGGTTAAAAACAAGAGATGCGTCTCCTGTTAAAAACTCAAGGTAATAATATTTTTTACGTGATAGAGCCATTCTGCAGCTATATTATGGTTGTAGCACGAACGAGAAACGAGGCATTCCATCGTAGTCCTCAAGGGTGACAACGCATTTGCATTTTGATTCTTAATCGAAGATAAATGTAGATGTCTATGGGCCACTGCATCCACTTACCATCAGCTGGACTGTGTGCTCGTTTGTCACCCCATTCTATAAAAAAAAACTGTGTTTACTAACCCGCCTGCCAGACGTAACAAATTTAGCAAATATCTTCCCTATTGGGCAATTGATGGGGGAATTATATGTTCAGCAGTAAATAAATTTTTGATAGGCTTAATGAACTTAGTGTAAGCGCTTATTATATTTTTCATTTAATTTTTAAGTAGTAAAGAAGACGGTAAATTGATGCTGTGGCCCATAGACTGCATCTATTTTCAAATAAAAAGCAAAATGCAGATGTGTTGGCACGCCTTCAGTTTTAAAGAATGCCTTGGTACATATACACAGGATCTCCGGTTTTCGTCACTCACTATACAAAACCCAGTAGTACAATTTATCGAAGTGTTTCACACTTATTAAAATCGCTTGATTTTTTTTCAAACTCTGCTATAAATTTATCACTCAACAATTTAAATGTTTCATCTATTTTTTCTTTGTATAAGTGACAAGTAATTGATAAAACAGTTTTATATCTACATATTGCACGTGGTAGAGCCATGCTGAATCTATATTATAGCTGTAGCACGAATGGGTCCGATAGACCGGGAATAGTTGTGGACTTAATAAGCATTACATACTTGCAGCACTTAATGAGCATTTAATTCCTTCCTATTAACATTTATCGTATATCTGTTATCGTCACTGCGTTACTGGCGATACGTTTTGCCAGCAACGCAAATTTCAACAGTTCGTTGCGGTAAAAATTTTAGAGCACCTATTTTTAAACTTGGCACCTAATTAGCACCTAAAAGCCCCTAATTTTGGCTTTTCTAAATTCAAATTCCTGACTTTGCGTTGCTGGCGCGACAGAACTCCGCGGAAGGACCACGCTCTCATAGAATACCAGCGTAAAAACAGTTTTCAATATAAGTGTTGATATGTAGATGCTACAGCCCATTGACACCTGCAACAGAAATCAGCAAGAGAAGCATTCAGATGTGTTATCACCTTTAAGTACAAAGGCTGATATATTTAAGAGCCGTGGTAGCTCAGGGGCTAGGCGCTTGCTGTGAATTTCACAGTACGCGAGCAACCCGGGTACGATCCCCGCCGGCACCAATGGAATTGTTAATTGCAATTTTAAGTGCTCATTTACGTCATGCTCGGCGGTGAAGGAAAACATCGTGAGGAAACCTGCTTGTCTGAGAAATAAGAAAAAATATATTTCGAAGACAAGTGAAGTTCTCCAACACGCATTGGGGCAGCGCGACGGACATTTTCTTGCCCTGAAACCCTCTCACATACGTGTATAGGCTGT
Organism: Parnassius orleans; assembly: GCA_029286625.1. Classification (NCBI taxonomy): domain Eukaryota; kingdom Metazoa; phylum Arthropoda; class Insecta; order Lepidoptera; family Papilionidae; genus Parnassius; species Parnassius orleans. Next base: position 3,027,317 of record JAGSMP010000170.1, read on the forward strand.
AACTTAAACTTTAACTGCTAAATATTTCATTTAAAGTTACCTTTAACTGAAATATTTAGCAGTAGCCTACAGACTGGACCATAACAGTGCAAACACTGCTATTTGGCGGTAGAAATAGGTGAGAGACTATAACCTAACCAAAAGAGAAATACTAATTTTGAAAGTAGTTTTGCCTCCTAGAAAAGATATCAGAAACTAGAAAAGATATATTTTACGTGGTAGAGCTGCAGCTTTATTATGGTTATAGCACGAATGGGTCGGCTCGACCGGGGAAAGACCACGCTCTCACAGAGTGCCAACGTAAATAGCAGCTTAACGCTGCTGTGTTTCGTATGGCAAGTGTAGAGAAACGGAGACCCTTTTTACTTGAAACTAGGCATTTCTACTTAGTTCTCAGAGGTGACAACGCATCTGCATTTTGATTCTTAATCGAGGAAAAAAGTAGACACCTATTTGCCTCAGTTTCCACTCACCATCAGGTGGACTGTGTGCTCATTTGTCACCCTTATACAATAAAAAAGACAATTTTGAGTTAAAACTCAAACTTCTTTCATTCATTCGTTACAGCCTATCAAAGTCCACTACTGGACATAGGCCCATATATTGCCTCATAAGGCGAATTTTTGCCATAGTTGCCATACTTGGCAGGCGGTTTGGTAACCTCAGTTTTTTACTTTCTTCCTTTTTTAGAAAGACTTTGCTGCCCATTTCTTAGCTTGTTTCCTTCTGTCGCCTCTTACGACACCTATCGAACGATATGACCTAGTGGATAGTCTTACACCGCCACTACACGGTTAAGCTCTAACTTCATCATTATAAACGGTGTTAAATGACTATAGCCTCCGAATTAATTTTAATGAATTATGAAAATTTACAATTCTCTGAAAACATCGATAATTGCACTAAATGAATTTCATTGTTAAATAACTGTGAGAGTTTAGCGATCTCAAACAACATACACATAAGTTATCGTGATATCGTCAATAATTTTGTTTGTGAATATTAAATTCTAATGAATATTAACATTCTAACGACATTTGCCTCTATATGGTTATAAGATAATCCGCTTATTTCATTTAACGTCACGTCTCAAGGAATTATTTAAGAGACAACGTTAAATGCCTTTACTTTAGTACCAAATAAGTAAGTGCTAAGAGCTTATTCTTGGAGACATGACTACGTGTATTTAAAGCTTATGGAGTAGATAATACTCGCTTGTTTTGTTTTCGTCTTTGAAACTGTTAGTGTACGACTGTCAGTGGGTGGAAAATGAAAGACATCCGAACATAATAAATTATTTGTTAAAAAAAAGTAAAGTTAGGGTCGGGAAATTACATTATTTCGAAAATTCATAGCCTATGTGCTTTTGAAATATCTGATAACTTAAATTTAAAATTTAAAAATCCCCCGAAACAAAAAGAGCTGACGAAAATCTTCAAACAGCTGAAGCAGTTTGAAGATTTTCTTAAAACATACACAGACAGACACACATATACACAGATACTATACACTACACACTATACACGACACTATACTATACACTATACACGATACACTATAAACATATAAAACCCTTCTGTTTTCGTCGGGGTTTATAAATAAAGAGCTGATAGCAGAATATTGCACAAAATCTATCCCACTTATTGAGCCCTACAGGTAGAACCCTTGGGAATAAAATGTAGCCTATTTGTCACTCTCAGGATCATAAACTATATCTGTCTAAAAAGTCATGTCGATCCGTTGCAGCGTGAAACTAACAAACACACTTTCGTATTTGAAGTTTAATAAATTATTATTAAATAATTTATTTAATAATAATAATGTCCTCCAGACCGAATTTTGGTCACGGCAGCCAATCTCAACGAAGACGAGCGATCTGAGCAAGGCAGGATTATAGTGCCCGAGTTTACGCTCAAGCACAAGTGCACTATCTATTTCTTCACGCTCATATTCCGTTGGGACCAACAGCTATACGTGCATTTCGAAGCACGGGGGATTGAAATTGTTAATTACATTTATATCATACAAGCTGGTCAGGTAGACTTTTTTCTGCACTTTCCCACGACCCTTTGTCCTTTTATTTTTTTACTTTACAATAAAAATATTGAGGGTCATTTATCGGGATAAACTATCTCTCAAGTTCGAGCAAGTAATACGAGTACACACTTACAAAATTTTATTGAAATCGGTTGATTGGTTTTAGAGCTCATCGTGGACAAACAATGTGACACTTAATTTTTATATATTATTAATAATTTCATACAGGCAGAATTTTGACAGGATCGAACTCAGTTTGCTCGCGAAATGTGACAATATTAAGGCGAGCATTTAACTCTTGAGCTAGGTTTGCTCAATATTCGTCATCTTTGTTCTTGTATCTTCGTAAGCCGGTAACAAGTCTATTGCTTCACATGGGCTTTTCCCGTTGGAAAAAGCTTTGATCTTGAAGCCCGTTATGTAAGAACGTTACTATAAATGAGTAGTATTTATTGATAGGTTAATTTCATATGTTAATACAAAAATTTTCGTTATAAGTAGTAGTTCTAGTAAAAACGATTCTACTTCTATGCGTTCATCTACAATTTAAAACAATATGCTAGCTATGATATATAGTAGCCCAGAAAAGAAGAAACAGAGAAAAAAAACGTATTATCTAAATATATTGCAAAGACGAACACCATTTATATAAATAATTTTTGTAATATTATGATATAATGTGACTGCCATAAGTTAATTCTATTTTATCTGCTCTATTTACAGTTTTGTTACGATAAAGCGTTCAAGATAAAACTTTATACTCGTTTGAACAATACCCTTCCTTCCTTATTCAATGTAAACCTTTTTATTTTGTTTAAAATCCTTTTTATTTTAAATCCTTTTATGAAAAAGTAGATTCTTGTGGTTAAATAATGTAACACTCTTACTGATTTTTTATATTTATCTACAATGTATTTTTAATAAACAGTTGACAGCCTCGTTGTTCTAGTAAGCGCGACAGCTAATTATGAAGTCCCGGGTTCGAATCCTGGGTTGGGCCAAAACGAGTTGTTGGGTATTTCTGTCGAGAAAATCTTAATACCTATCTGCAGTCAGGAAGTTGGAATTTTAAAGTAGGTTATAGAAAAGTCGTTCGGTCCTGAGCGTGATCGCCCTCCGGTGGTGCCGGATAACCGTTCCATAGGACTAGGAGAGTAAAGGAATATAGTGTGCATATGCATACACTGAGGCACTATAATACTGTCTTGCGCAGAAGGCTAGTCCCTTTTGAAATTGTCCTCTGTGACTGAAATACGGTCTGAAGGACATTATTATTAATAATCAGTTAAAGATAAAATATCTTTATTACAAAAATGTGTGAGTAACATCCTGAAATTAATATATTTAAATCCAAAACCACGGACTGAATGATAGTTAATTGGATAAGCTCTTAGATAAAATCTAATCAAAATTTAAATGTTATTAGCTGAAGAGAAGCCCGAGTATTCAATTTTTTTGTTTCCTGCAATTAAGTTTTTTTTTATACAAAATAATATGTTGAGTAATTCTATGCCTATTATCTGAGAAAGAGGTATAAGAAAATTAAGTCACAGAAGTTAGCCATTGTTTATACACGTATAAAACTTAGACTATAATTTAGTTTAAGGTATAAAGAGACAACGAACTACATTGTGTTCATTTTGTAAGATAGAAAGAAAGAAAGAAAATGTGATTAATATATAATTTCTGTTCTTACTGTTTTTTAATTACGTTTTACGTGTATAATTATTTTTTACGTTTTATTTCTTCTGCAGATTATAATTAAATTTATAATTTAAATTGCTTACTACCTTTGATGACAAATAATTATCTCCTAAATAATTAACATATTTCTCTCAAATTAACTTTGAACTAGGGCTTGTTCATCCTGTTACTCCCGATGAAGAATATGTACGAATATTTGCCACATGAAAACGGAAAGTTGGCTCAGATAACGAGTGGGGCGTGGAAATTGTTGATTAAATTCTCTTAGCCCAAACATGTATTACAGGTACCGGTACGGTGGTTAAGCGTCGCATGCCTGTATACAAAGACAAAGGCAGGATTATAATGATTATTACGGGAAACAGAGTGTGAATATGAAGCTTTTGCCTCGCAATAATAAATTGGGCTTCATCAAAAGAGTACGTACTATGATTGCAAAATACCGTGTAGTGGCAGTGTAAGAATATCCACTACCCCATATCATCCCGTGGGTGTCGTAAGAGGCGACAGAGGGAAACAATCCAGGAGATGGGCAGCAGCGTCTTCACGATAACAACTAAAAATAAAAAACTGCAGTTGCCAACCCACCTGCCAAGCTAACTATGACAAATATCGCCCCTATGAGGAAATCTGTGGGGGAGGCCTATGTACAGCAGTGAATTTTTAATAGGCTGTAACGGTAACGGTAGGATTGCAAATATTGCTGCCGCTAGCAGGCTATGGTATTAATTTGATGATAGTGTCACATTAAAGTAGACGTCAAAGCATATAAAGAGGACAGTTATCTTTTGCACGGCAATTATTAATTTGCAAAATACTACTAATTGTTCGGATTAATCCCAGCCGCCAAATTTTACGAACGCACATCGCGGTAGAACTCCCGATACTATCCACACCATCTGGATGATTGGCGGTCCACCACTGTGCGATTTAGAAGATGTTTTCTTCCTCGCACAACATCCCTGTGGAATCGATTACCACCAGCGATTTTTTCGGACCGATACGACTTAGGGACCTTCAAGAAAAGAGCCTACTCTTTTTAAAAGGCCGGCAACGCATCTGCAATTCCCCTAGTTCCCCTGGTGTTGCAGTTGTTCATGGGCGGCGGTAGTCACTTACCATCAGGTGAGCCGCATGCTCGTATACCCCCTCTCCTATAAAAAAATCATACGAAAAAATCAGACGATAGGATTCACAAATGTACCTCAAGTATTGACTTTTGAATTCATGATTTTATTATCTATTTATTCAACGTTTAGCCCTATGCTGTTAATGCATAACTACAAGGTCTTACCAGCTAATAGGCCTATTTGGTATATTGCTTATAAGTTAAAATATTTAAAGAAGATTTGTTTTATTCACCATTGCTCAGATTTACAATCGTAGTAATCAACCGTATCGCATGCAGTCTCACCTGCATTTTGCCCAGTGTTCCATAATACTTTATCATATATTAATACAGTCGCCTCCTGGATGAAATAGTGTGACCGATCCTCTTACATCGACATTACAAGGTAGTTTATGCGACTGCTTATTTATGCTGGAAAAATCGTATTCGAAAGGTGGATAAAAGGAATCCGACCGAGATACTAACCCGATAAAAATCAGTTCAAAATACGCTCTAAAAACAAAACCTTTTTAACTTTTTTACCTTGGATTTGGAGCATAAGTTCGGGAACTTAAAACTCGAAAATAGAGACCGCAACGAGACACAGAAAATTAAATAGCGAGATGTCACATAAATTTATTTTCGGTAACAAATTTATTTTTTAGGTCAATGGACATGTGTACAAAATAACTCTCTGAACTCTGAGGCAAAACTTGACCGACATTAATCTGGAGGTTCATATCACAAGCATTATGCGTTTGATCTCCAACGTAATTCAAATTCGGTCAAGGTGTTACTGACACAGTTTACGCAAGTAGGTTAAATTACAAGTAGATAGTTCTGAGTCTTGAGACCAGGTTAAGTGTGTCCTTTAAGCGGAATTAAGAAAAAAAAATTTTTTTTAAAGAAGAGAGGGTACACGAGAATGCGGCTCACCTGATGGTAAGTGTCGGCCGCCGCCTATGAACAACTTCAACACCAGGGGATTCGCAGTTGTGTGCTGCTATATAGCTAGAATAACCGATAACTGTTGGGGAAAAAAAGGTTCTTATGTGGCAGCCTCAAGACGGTAAGAGAAGTGTAAGGCAGTCCCTGACTAGATGGTATGATTACCTGGTAATACATGCAGGAGTTGATGGATACAGGTGGCTCAAGATCGTATCTTGTAGCATCATTATTATGGGCTGTAATGATGATCGTGATGATGTTATAGAATGTTATAAATATGGTAAACCCTGATTTACGATTCAGTCCCTTACATACTAATGTATGAAATAAAAAATAATAATTTCAGCACAGTTACTTATGAGCAATAAATTTTTCCTTTCAAAGCATGCCTCATGATCTTTTTTTAAAAGCACCACATCAGCAGTGGACTTAAAAAGGCTGATAATAGTGACAATGACTCATCTTTAATTAACTGACAACTTAAAAGCCACCAATAAAAAAAACTTCAATAGACAATGAAAGAAAATAAACATATCATGGAGTTAACGGAATTTGCACACTTTCTGCAGTACCATAACTAATGTTTGTTTAACATAATTGAGAAATATAATCCCTAATCTTCTGTGTAAATAATGGATCCCAAAACGAGCCTATGTCTTATAGCATCTGGTCAGTGTTATTAATGAAGGTTCCTTCAATGTTGTATTAAATGCGTTATGTAGTTTCTTTGTTGTAATTTAATTACAAAATTAAGTCCGTAGGAAAATAGAAATAAATTCTTATGTGATTAAAAAACAAAGTATTTATCAAAATAATCACATTATCGTTACAGCCTATTGAAATCCACTGCTGAACATAGGCCTCCCCATAGATTGCCTCACAGGAGGTTATTTACCATAGTTGCCACGCTTGGCAAGCAGATTGGATACTTCAGTTTTTTATTTTTAGTTGTAATTTGGAAGATTTATAATCTTACACCACCACTACACGGTAAAAATCAAATTAGTGCCTCCTAATAACTATCTTTAAAATGAACCCAAACGTGGGAAAGACCATGCCTAAATTATAGCGGTACACGGTATAGTTTCTATAAACTTATGATTGCACCGTAATGTAATGTGTAATTAATAAATGTAATGTATGAAATAAAATAATAAATAATAAAAAAATAAAGTACTGTATTATAACCATCATTACAGCCCTACAAAAGTCTACTGCTGAACATGGGCCTACGCTTAGGAATGCCAAAAAACATGGTCCTGAGCCACCTGCATCAATTGACTTCCTGCATGTCTTATTAGGTCGTGACTCTATCTAGTGGTAAGTCCGCCATATACTTTGCTTTCCCCTACGAAGTAACTAATTGAGGCCCTTTCTTCCCTGTCAATTGTCGAATCTTTAAGCTATATAGTCGGGCATTGCCAATATAGCTTATTGATCCGTTGGGCTATATCGGTTAGTAATACAGCAATCGTCGCTCAAAATATCATCAAGTAGTCGCTTAACAATTGGAGTTGGGTACCTGATGTCTAATTTCTACATAATTGCTAAAAGTTCTGGGAAAGAGACTGTATCAAAAATCCAAAAATATAGTTAAGACTTTTGAATCAGAATCTATGTTTATTGCAACGAAATCCACAAACATTCTTACTGCTTCTTCTGTAGATTTAAATTTTCTAAAACCAAATTGATTTTCTGACAGTTATTTACTTGTTACTAGATATTCTGAAAGTTTTTTATTTTTAATTTTTTCAAAGATTTTTGATAAAGTAGAAAGTATTGATATGGGGTGATAGTTATTGATACAGTCTTTTTTCTCCCTTGTGGATAGGCAGTACAATTGATTTCTTAAAATCATCAGGAAATACACCGTCTTATATATATGTATATTTTTGGTGTGGCAACCCCGGTGACTAGTTGTATAATACTTGCTCCCAACTATTTTAAAAATTAAAAATTGTAAATTGATAATATCCACCTCAATTTTGAGTTACAGTTGTTAAATACGACTTATTTTTATTTGTAAAATAAGTAAAAGTCATAAGTATTTTAATTAAATTGTGTTTAGTGTTCTAACCAAAAGTGACAGCTGTAACGAACATCGTTTAAACTTACTGTAAGTGTTATTCTTGTTATCCCTTTAACATTTTAAGATTTACCTTTTAAGTAAGTGTTGTTCTGGATTTCATTTTGAATTGTTTACATGATAATTTAATTTGAGATCTGTAAATAAACCCATAGATCTGGACATTTGCTTACTCTGCTTCTTCGGTTTTCTTTCTTTGTTTTCTTTTGCTATTTATACTAAATAGTAATATGAATACACGCAACGCCAAAACGCGCCAATTGGAGAACCAACTTCAAATGGCGCTTCAAGAACTTAAGGCGTCAAAGGAGCAGTGTGAGCTGTTGTGTAAAGAAAGGGATGACAATGAAAAGGAAATAATAAATATAATTGCTAAAATACTCAGCTAAAAGTGATATGGTTAAGTTGCATAAAGAATATACTTTTGTTTTAAAAGAAAGGATGAACTTCAGAGAACAGTCCATGAGGTTTGACCAATGCAGCAAGGAAATGAGGAATCCTCAGATTGATTGCTGCATTACAGTCTGATTAAGTGAGGCTAATGAGCAGATTGTGCAATTAAAACAACACATAGATAAATTGAAAGCGTCCCAAACTCAAAGTCTGTTCAATGAGCTCATAGAACGTGAATCTTCTAAAGCATTGCAACCCTCCACAACAATCGATTTGACTGGTGATGATTATGTCACATCAAGAACAGCAGCAAGGATTACCTGCAGTAGAAGAAAATTAAAGAAATACATAAACATTAATAAATATATTAGGAAAGTACAAAGTTAATTAAAACTAAAATGAATGTCAAAATTATATAAATGTATGTAAAGAAAAGCAAGAATTAATTAATAAACTTAAATTATATTCAATTGAGGTGGAAAATATGAATAACTGTTATGAGACTAATATAGAGTGTCTAAATTTAACAATTTTATCACTTAAAACAAAGTATATCAAATAAATATGAATCGGCTCAGGATGAGATAAAAAGATCTGGTAAAGTCATGTAAGTATAATGAGGCGCTTTGACTCCTTAATTAAACATCAGAGTGAGTATCAGCGCTCCATACCAGGTTCATCAGGGACAATATGTGTAAAAATAATGATAATAATAAGGACTCATTATTTTCACCTACACTCTATGACAGTACCAAAACAAAGAATATTAACTTAAAAAGTAATTTAAATATTAATAAAATAAAGTTATTATGTATTGTGATGACATAGGCAAAAATTTGGGCACAATGTTAAATAACTGTTTAAAATGACATCAGGACAGTAATTGTTGTATGCCTGGAGCATCCTTTAGTCATATAATGAATAAAGTTTTAACTTGTTAGTTTTTCAATTATAGCACATTAATAATTCTTGTTGGGTGAAGAGGCAATGTAAAGAAAACTCAATTATTAATGTATATTGATTATCTTTATTCTTTAAATGTACATAAAAGTAACTTGTTTACATTGCCTTACATACAGGGTTGTACAGGAAAATAAAATAAGATACAATTTAAATTTATTAATGAATAACTTTTCATTTAATAACAATATAAACTTGACATCTAATTGTTATAATTATAATAATATAATTAATTTAATAGACATAAATAATTTAATTAAGAAATTTTGACTAGAGATAGGTATTACCTATCCAAATATAATTTAAGACAGATAGCAAATGTGTTATCTTATTGTTTATATATTAACTCAGCCAAGGACTTGGCTACCGACATCTGCTTCTTTTGAGCAGTGTAATGACTTAATATGTAATTTGGAATCAGTTCCAAGTAATTTAAATTAGAAAATGAGACAATAGAGGTAATCTCTAGCAGTTATAATAATTTAAATAATTTAGAATGTAGCTTACAAAACCTTCATTGTATGACTCACAGAGTGATAATAAAATTGTTTACACCTGGTGCATCAGAATATACAAGGCATGATAGGCAAGAGCTAGAAATTGAATTGTTCTTAAATAGCAACAATATTCATATTTTATGTATTACTGAACATTGGTTAAAAGCTTATAACATAATGTTTAATTTCAGTAGTCACCAGGTGGTCAGTTCGTTCAATAGAGAAACGGTTTTAAGAGGTGGCTCGTTAATATTAGCTAGTAAATTATTATCATGTAAGGAACGTAAAGATATTGTGAGCCTCTCTGTTGAGCGAACTGTAGAAATGGCATGTGTTGAGTTTGAGCACCTCATTGTTGTGAGCGTCTACAGACCCCCATGTTCTATATACAATACTTTTGAGACAATTATGGAGGAAGTTTTTGTTAAGCTCAATAAACAGAATAAATCTGTTGTAATATGTAGAGACTTTAATATCAATCTCCTAGAAGCTTCCTCCACCAATATTAAAATTAGATCCTTGTTTAAATCATATGGTCTTTTTAATTTATTTTTAGATCCAACGCGTATTACTGAATGTAGTGCAACATGTATAGATAACATTTTTACAAATGTTAAGCCACTGCATAAATGTATAATTCAAAAATTGAGTTCTGATCACTGTGGACAGTTAGTTTCGTTACCTTATGTTCACAAAAAGCAAGTAGATGAGAAAATTGTGTTTGTTCCTGTAAATGCACGTCGCTTGGAGAAGTTTAGAAGTAACATAGTGAAGAAACTTCCATCACTTTCATACCAAAATGATCCTAATTTTTTGTATGGAACAGTGTTTAAACTTATTTTCAATGAATTTGATAATATTTTACTTCTAAAACGTTCTCCTTGAACAGTCGGAGGCTTTCAATGAAAGGGCGACAGTAGGAGTCCATAAGAGAGACAAAGGTTATATGAACTTTACCATGAAAGGTCATATAACCCTAGCGTCAATTTAGGAATATGTATAAAAATATTCAAAAATATTTAAAGGAATGTGCTCCACAGCCAAGTCTTTGCATTTGAGCAACAAAATTAAGACGGCTTCTAATAAAATGAAAATGACGTGGAGTATAATTAATAGTGAAACTGGTAAGGTCAACTCTCGCAATTCAAACTACCGGTTGAGTTTTAACAACAAATTAACGGAATCAGATCAGGATGTTGCAATGGTTTTTGAGAAGTATTTTACGGATATTCCGATCTTAACCACTATGTCACTGAATTCTTCTCCTGCCGTCGCCGAATCATTGCTTAAACAAAATGTAAATGCGTGTACAAAGAATTTTACATTTCATAAAATATCATCAAAAGATATTGTAAAATATTTTAAAACTATTGATGTTAAGAAAACTGCGGATCTGTGGGGCATTTGCGTTAAAGTTATTGCGTCTATAATCGATATAATCGCGCCTCAACTAGCTATTATTTTTAATACTAGTATCGAATATAGTGTGTTTCCTGATTTGATGAAGCATAGTAAAGTAATACCTTTACTTAAATCTGGTAGTACATTAGACCCCGCCAATTTTAGACCCATTTCTGTACTGCCAACACTAAGTAAAATTTTGAAAAAATTATACTTGATCAAATGTTAATTTTTTTTTAAATGTTAATAATTTACTTCATAGAAATCAATTCGGTTTCACAAGGGGTCGCTCGACAACTGATGCTGGTGTTGAGCTGATTAAATATATTTTCAATGCATGGGAGAATTCACAGGATGCTTTGGGTATATTCTGTGACCTATCCAAAGCCTTCGATTGTGTTCACCATGAAACATTAATCAGGAAACTACAACACCACGGTGTAAGAAGTAATGCTCTTAAATTAATTATTTCATATTTAAATAACAGAACTCAAAAAGTTGTCATTAATAGTATGAGCTCTTCCGGGTCGATAGTACAAATGGGCGTGCCTCAGGCTCAATTCTCGGCCCTTTCTGTTTTGTATATATTAATGACTTACCTTACATAGTAGGGGATAACCATAATATAGTATTATTTGCTGATGACACTTCATTAATTTTCAAATTAAAACGACAATTATTAAAATATGACGAAGTAAATAATGCTATATCTAAATTAGTAAATTGGTTTTATGTTAATAACTAAAACGAAATGTATGAAGTTCATGACTCCAAATGTCAGACAATTAAATACTAATGTAATTTTAAATGGGAGGAACTGAGTCTTGTCGATACCACCATTTTCTTGAATAACACTAGACGCGAAGCGTCAATGGAGCCCCCATATATCAAAGTTAGCAAGCAGACTTAGTTCTGCAGCATATGCTGTAAAAAAGATTAGAAATCTTACCAGTGTGGAAATAGCTAGACTTGTTTACTTTAGCTATTTCCATAGCATAATGTCGTATGGTATTTTGCTATGGGGACACGCAACTGATACTGAAATTATATTTGTTTTACAGAAGAGGGCCATAAGAGCAATCTATGATTTAAAACCTAAAGAGTCGCTCAGACAAAAATTTAAGGAAATTAATATATTAACTTTGGCCTCTCAATACATTTATGAAAATGTAATGTACGTACACAAAAATAAAAGTAGTTATACAAAAATAAGTGTTATTCATTCTGTAATTACTAGGAACAAACACAAGCTAGTAGTACCAGTTACTCGACTCCACCGAGTCAGTAATTCATTCTTGGGGCGATGTATACGCTTTTACAACAAAATCCCAGAAAATATACAAAATTCGACCTGCTCAAAATTTAAAAACTTTATTAAACATAGTTTGTATAAAAACGGTTATTATAATGTTAAGGAATTTATGGATGATAATAACCCCTGGGAATGAGGTGTTCGCTGCCAGGCTGTTTCTAATTTGTTTTGTGTGGTTAATTGTGTAACATACATGATTGTAAGCTGTTATTTTTAAAAAAAATCCCGCTGGGTTTCTTGCTGGTTCTTCCCAGGACAGAGGTTTTTTTTCGAACCAGTGGTAATTAGACAAAAGAGTGACTTTCAATAAGTATTATTTATAATCTATATTGAATAAAAAAGTTTCTGTTTCTGTTTCTGTTTCTATTGGTCAAAGAGCTTCTTAAGTGGGGGAACAATGTAATATTTTAAATCTTTAATTGTTTTTGCCGAAATACAATACCATTCAGGTCCAGAATCAGTTTTTAGAATAATTATCAATTGTTCAGTTTTATCCTCTGAAACATCCTGCATCACAAAAAAAACTAGTACTAAACAAGAAATTTTCACAGCATTGGGTTGCAATTGTGGAGCATTTTTAGGAATATTATTAGCTAATTCGATACCTATAGTGGTAAAATATTTTTTTTATATGATATGGGTGACAAACGAGCACACAGTCCACCTGATGGTAAGTAGTTGCTGTGGCCCATATACTTTTACATTTACCTGCTACCCGAGCAGTCAGTAAATTATTCATATAATTTACTGACTGCTCGGTGTATCTTTAAGGGTCAACAGCTCTTGAGGAATATTTTTGATCTTCTGAATATCAGTCGCGTTGTGTATAGTTTTCCAAAGTTCTTTAATATTATTTCTATTTTTAATTATTTCGTTTTGGTGATATTTTCTTTTTTTCTCCCTAATTAAATAGTTACAAATATCGCTATTCGGATTTCGTATTGCTTTATAGTGTAATCTGTCCATGTTCCATATACATCTTAACATGCCTGTAGATATCCACGGTTTTATAATGAGCTTACTCCTAGGCAATTTTGTTATACTTAAACTATTATTTATTAGACTCTATAGTGTCTTCACAAAATATGAAGCATAACTATTAGCGTTATTTTCTAATTAAAAATTATTAAAATCGATATTTTTGAAATCATTAATAAGATTATCATAATTAATTCTTTTGATGTTTTGTTACGGAAAAGTAACTTATTTTTCATATCAATACATGTCAATATACTTTTGTGGTCAGTTATTGTGGTGTTCATAATGAAAGTGCGAAGTGGTTTCTTAGTTTTGACTATGACATGATCGAGGCAACTTATATCAGTGGTTAAAATATTTGAATATACAGAAGTCATCCCATGAAGGAGTAGCTCTTCAAGATAGTCGAGGGTGTCACTATTTATTGTGGATATATTGATATTAATGCCCCCTACAATTGTAACATTTTTATACGTACCGAGTGAAGTAACAAGTATGTGTAGAGATTGAAGAGACTTGCTAATGACTTTAAAACAGGGGGCGGGGGGCGATAACTAGCTAGTACTGCAATTGAAAAATTAATTTTAATAAGTAAACAATTAGACTCATTTATTAATGGTTCCTCCAGCGTTACCAATAGATCGTTTTTAAGATAGACGGAAGCAACATAGTTTTGATTATAATTATCGGTTGTGCAATAAGCCTTTTAACTAACTAACTGGGGTAAATTTTGAAAAAAACGAGAGCCAGTACTCAGACAATACTATTAAACCACAAGAAATATTCAAACGGTTTCATAGTAATGATATTTCATCAACATTTTGGTTTATGCTACGAATGTTTTGTTGTAGTATTGCACGCCTTAAGCGCAAAGCGCGTAGGTATGTTCTACTAGCGCCTTAAAATCAAGATTCCCACGTTTTGTCGCATGAAATCGTATCTAATAATGATAATGAACATGTAAATGATATAAAAAGCACATTGTCAGAAAGAAAAAGATAGTTGAACCTATTATTTTTAAAACGATTAATTGCTATTTTTACATAAAAAGGTAGTTTAAGTGGCTTATGATTTAGATTTATCAAGTCCGCATGGAATGATAAACACGATAACTTTTGAAAATATCAATTAAAATTAGGTCCTTGCATATGAAATTGGTGTTATATACGGGAGGAATATAAAGTAATTTTTTTTTGTAATTATATTTAATTAATCAAAGTATGCACCGTTGTTATCTATGCACTTTTGCCATCTCATAGGTAGTTCATTGATCCTATTACTAAAAAAAAACATGGGGGCTAGAATCAATAAACTCTTTGAAGGCGGTTTGGACTGCCGCATCGGAGTTGAATTTTTTTCCTTGTAAGAAGTTGTCCAAATTCCAGGAAAAATAGTAATCTGTTGGAGCAAGGTCCGCGGAGTACGATGGATGTCGCAGACATTCCAATTGTAGCTCATTTAAGTTAGTGGTTGTTTGTTGTGCAGTGTGTGGTCTTGCGTTGTCGTGAAGCAGCAGTGGCCTAGAGCGATTGACCAATTACGGTTGTTTAGCAGCGAGTTCTTCCCTCATGGTTTGCAGTTGCTGACAATAGATATCTGCCGTAATCGTTTGGCCAGATTTTAGAAATCTGTAGGGAACGACACCGGCGTTAGTCCACCAAACACTCACAAGTAACTTTTTCTGAGTCAATTTTCGTTTAGGGCAGGATTTGGTTGGGTCTCCAAGGATCAGCCATTGCGACGAGCACTTCCGATTATCTTACAGTATCCACTTTTCATCACAAGTAATGATTCGATTTAAAATCCCTTCATTATTGTGTCGGTTGAGCATAGTAACTCAGCAGTCGACGCGTGTTTGCAAGTTCCATTCACTCAATTCATGAGGTACCCATCGTTCAAGTTTTTTTACTTTCCTGATTTGCTTCAAGTGGATTAATATAGTTTTACCACTTACCCCAAAGCCTTCAGCTATCTCTGAAGTGATTTGTGATGGATCCGCTTCCAAAATAGCCTTTAATTCTTCATTTTCCACTTTGGTCTCCGGCCCTCCACGGGGTTGGTTCTGAAGTTCGAAATTTCCAGAACGAAAACGTTGAAACTCAAAAACGTATCGTGCTTTCTTTTGGGACATCAATGCCGTACACAAGATTAATCCTTCGAGCTGTTTCTGCAGCACTGGTGCCACGGCAGAACTCGTGCTCGTAAATATACCGATATTTCATGTTTTCCATTGTGCGGTAATAAGCGACGCCAAAGAAAAAAATAATGAGGAAAAAACAAATGAATGACTGTTTTCAACACTCAAATGTACCAGCTAAATGAATTTATAAATTTTAATTTGGAATTCTTAACCAAAGAGGATATTTCAGATCAAAATGTTCAGTACGAAAAAACGCTAATTTCATATGTAAGGACCTAATATTTTCAAAAGATATCGTGTTATTCAAAAATATTAATTGATCAACTCAATCAATTTTTTAATCTCTTCATCTATTATGTAAGACGCCATGGAATGTAAAGTTGGTATTAAACTGCCATTTAATTTTGTTTTGTTTAGTTATAAATTTTTTTCGGCTGAGAAATCCCGAAATTTTCGGTATTTTGAGCAGCCTTGTAATAATTTATTTTACTAAATACACTTTGTCTACTCCTAAGGCCAAAGAGTACCTTTACTCGGGGGTTGGCCGCCGTTGTGAGTCCACCGGAGATTCTTAGCACCCCCTGTCCTGCCGTTACCATGGTCGCCACCGTAGCCAGGAATAGCGGGGCCGCCGGGGACGGGGGGCCGTTTATTTGTGTCGTTGCTCATGAGGGGTATATTGCCATAGTTGCCACTTTTGGCAAGCGGATTGGCAACCGCAACTTTTTATTGCTTTTTGCTGTTATCAGAAAGATGC
The DNA here is from genome assembly GCA_029286625.1 of Parnassius orleans. Lineage (NCBI taxonomy): Eukaryota > Metazoa > Arthropoda > Insecta > Lepidoptera > Papilionidae > Parnassius > Parnassius orleans. The sequence continues at coordinate 3,043,638 of JAGSMP010000170.1, forward strand.
TGCTTTCCATTTTCTGCCTCAGTTTCCCTCTGTCACCTCTTACGATTCCCGCGGGAAGATATGGGTTAGTGAGTATTCTTACCCGCCACTATACGGGGAACACACAACGAAATCATGTTTATTGTCCATGTTACACCTATGCTGGTAGTTGTTGGGAGTACTAAGCTCAAAAATATTGACGAATATGTTTACCTGGGACAAATAGTCCGACTAGGTAAGTCCAACTTCAACCGAGAGGTCAATTGACATATTCAACTCGGCTGGGCAGCGTTCGGGAGATTACACTGACATCTTCTCTTCAAGCATACCTCTAAACATCAAAACTAGATTGTACAACTAGTGCGAGTTGCCAGTAATGACTTATGGATCTGAGACGTGGTCCTTCACTGCTGGCCGTATGAGGAAGCTCAAAGTCGCTCAGCGAGCTATAGAGAGGGCTATGATCGGCGTTTCTCTGCATGATAGACTTAAAAACGAGGATATCAGCAGTAGAACCAGATTAACTGACATAGCCCAAAAGATTAGTAAGCTGAAGTAGCAATGGGCCGGCCATATAGCTCGAAGAACCGACATCCGATGGGGAAGAAGGGTTCTCGAGTGGCGGCCTCGTACCGGCAGGCGAAGTGTAGGGCGTCCCCCCACTAGATGGAGTAACGACCTGGTAAGACATGCAGGCAGTCAATGGATGCAGGTGGCTCGGGACCGTGCTTTTTGGCATTCCTTGGGGGAGGCCTATGTTCAGCAGTGGACTTGTGAAGGGCTGTAATGATGATGATTTCTTTTGTCAATTATCATTTATGTCAAAATTTGTTGCTTATAGCTAGCTGTACAGGCTTTGACTGTTTCATTTTGGTATAATATTTTAATCGACGAACATAATTTTATATTTTATCAATAAAGATATGTTATATAATATAATAATTAAGGTAAACAAAAGTTACTATGCGTATCTTAGAAACTTAAAATACGTGAGTATATTTTAAACGGTGATAAGGTGTTGGCGTCCTAATTATATGAATTGAGAAAACAATACACATTGTCTATTTTGGGGAACGCCTGCGTGCGGTTCTTGTACATACAATAATTAATACGCTCATTCAAATACAGATCTGTAGATTAATTTATGCGAATAAATTCAAATATTAATTAAAATGTAAAATTATAGTTGTTGTTTTGTTTCATTTAATATCTAACCTCTTTGTCTACTTTAGTTGATATTTTTATCATTATATCTAATTCTTCTGCTTTTTATAGTGACGACGCAAGAGAAGCTATCACCTCACTTCGTCCAGTAGATGTCGTAAGATGCGACTAGAATAGAATAAAATAGAATAATTTTTATTCAATATAGATATACTAACAGATTACTAACACTGGTTCGGAAAATACCTCTGTCCTGGGAAGAACAAAAAAGAAATCCAGCGGGACTTTTTTAAACATATTTCATTTTACAATAATTTTGTTTGTTCAATTTTTAAATTAATTTTAATAGAACCAGCATGGTGGCGATCACCTCATTCCTGGGTTTATTTTCATTTATGTATTCTTTGAATTATAATAACCCTTTTTGTACAATTTTTCTTTAATAAAACATTTAAACTTGTTTCTTGACAAATTTTGTACATATTCTGGGATTTTATTGTAAAAGCATATACATTGCCACATAAATGAATTACGAATTTTGTGGAGGGTAGTAGCTGGTGTTACAAGCTTTTTGTTCCTAGTGTTTAAAGTAAGCACATCTTTATTTTTATCGATGTTATGTATGTTTTTTTGTACATACATTACATTTTCATAAATATATAGCGATGTCAAAGTTAATATGTTTATTTCTGTAAAAAAAAATTCTAAGGGCTATTTACAATTTAAGTTAAGTAAGACATCACGTTACGAAAGTAACTAAAATAAACTAATCTAGCTGTCTCAACATTGGTGAGACTTCTAATCTTTCTTACAGCATAATACAGAACTAAGTGTGCCTACTAATTTAGATATATTGTGGCCCCATTGAAGCTTCGCGTCAATAGTAATATCAAGAAAAACACTACTATACGAAATATCAGAAAATTTAATGACCGCCGATAGTGGGCGGTATATGATAATAATAAATAAATATAACTTTATTGTACACCATAAACAAAAATTAGTAGGTATCATCTTGTTTCAATCCGCCTACCAAGATTGACAATTAAGATCAATTCCCCCTAGACTGGGAGAATCCCATATCTAGTAGTAGATGCTAACGGACTAGTGATGAAGAAGAAGAGTTACAAGGTGATAAGACCCCTTATTTGCCTAGGAATCTGTCTAATAGGTATCAATCTCTTACCAATTTCTGGTGCAAGTATTAAACAACCAACAACAACATATTTCAAGTAGCAGTGCGCACTGGTGTTCCGATTTTATGTCTTTTGAGAGCCAATATGCATGTATAAACATGCTGCGAGGCTTTCTATTTTGGTCCTCAGAGGTGATGTACTGGACATACAGGACAACTAGTGTGAATATATATAAACTAGCTGTCCATGCACACAATTTTCAGCCCTTTCCGTCGACCTTTTGTCCTATAATTTTTTTGTAACATGATATTCTAAAATAATTAAAAAATATTCATATAATATGTTCCCGAGAATAAACAGCACCTACCTGCGTTTTGTTGAATTTTAATTCAAAATGTACAAAATCCCAATAATCTCTGAAGAGGTGAGTCTACCGAATAAACTTAAACAATTTTCCTCAAGAATCAGATTGCAAACTTGTATTTTCGAGCTATGACCTTTAGAAGAAAATATATACTGCCATGGACAGTTTCCCCGGAATTTATTTTTTAACATAATGTTAATCAAATATAAATAGGTAGATACTTAATTAAGTATATACCTATTTATATTTCATACATTATATAAAAAAAATCCTGCTGAAATAATAATGGGGACACGGAGTACATAATGGCTGCTTTATTTTTCATAAAAATATTACTTTTAATAATTACAAACAATTAATAATTAAATACATTATAGAAGTTTATTTTAACATACGATTTAAATATGAATGTAAACTTGATAATTTAAGTAAGGAAACTTGTAGGAATCAGTTAAAGAAGGTTGTTCGGATTAATGGCCAATACGTAACTGTAATTAATTTGTTAAAAGTAATCATCTTGAAATGTTTTGCTGGTGAAATAAAAAACGGAGACACGGAGGACATAATACATTATTTTTCTTGGTGTTAGTTGATCACTTCTTTCTTGATCTTGTGATTTCAAAGGTGGAGGGTTTATGTCACGATTAACATACGTTGAGGCTACTCTCTATTTCATTTGTCCCTGAAAAATATAATGTTATTATTAACAATAATAAACTTATTATCATTTTAGCTGCACAAGTTTTAAAAACATAATTATCTTAACAGAGACAAGCCAAATACGCAGGAGATATTAAAGTGCACCAAGTGTCTGAGTGTAGAGATGTACTCTCTATTCTCTCAATCTCGGTATGTTAAGAAAACAGTCACCCATCCATGGACTGACCGCGGCAAGTGCAGCTTAATCTCGCAGATCTATTGATCCGCGCAGCTGTTATTTTACCACTAGTTCCTCTTCTCTACAACTAAGGCTGTAGGCGATGAACCACGCTATTAAGCCCTCGGCACACTATCGTCGGGCATTGAGCGTTGTGAGTATCAAATATTATGGAATTTTTACTATCCTCGCACACTGAACAGCGCGTCTTATGTGCCGGCGTCTAGCGGCGCTTCAGGAGCATTACTAAATATTTATACCTAACTACGCTAAGTTTTATCATTGTGATTTGGGAATATCATTCGAAGCTGCGCTCAACCCCTTGGGGAAAATAGCGTGATGCTATGAATATTATACTATATAGTGTGACCGTGAGGTGTGGTGGAGTAAGGTTATAATTTTTTTCGGTTGATAAATAGATACTTAGTTGGATTCATAATGGCTTAAATAGGATAATCTCAAGATATTTTCTTGAGTGTTCTACAGTTTTGTAATATATAAAAATCTATCGCTATTTTTATCTATAGTTTTAGAAGTTAAATTTTTGAAGTCTTATTATAACAATATTATACGTACTGGTACAAATAATATAGAAATGGTTCCTTTTAATAAAATTGTTTTTATTCTACTTTTTCTTTTATACTTGTCAAGAAAATGTTTGCTGCAAATTGTTGAGTTTTTCTTTGGATTCCAACCTACCAGCTCAATTAACTTTAACCAATTTTTCCTAATTATAGAATCCGAAGGGAATCTGTTTGACAAACGCCAAAATAAAATTACATTTTTAGAACGCAAACCGAGCATTTATTTTCATTCCTCTTCTTGTTATGTGGGCAAGCGTACATGTAAAATATTTTGTATAAAAATGTATTTACCAAATTCTTGCAAATTATAAACAACGTGACTTTTTTTTTGCAAAATATCAAAATTAACAAAATAAAATATATTCTATAAAATATACTATGTTTAAATTATATTCTGTTTAAAATATATTCTATATTTTAAACAGAATATAAACATAAATTTTAACCAAAAAATAGACGCGTCTTATTATTGACGTCGTCTTGAGAATTTACCAGTAAAGTGTGCAATTATCAGGATTATTTATTTTACTAACACCAAAGTCACTCTTAGTACAAGTAAACACTTTGGAAAACAATAATTACTTAATAAAAATAATGGTATAATACTCTAAAAATTACAAAATATCTAGGAGCTTATTTCTTGCGTGCCGAATTGTGCTGACCTGTCATTCAAAATCGGTTACTAAGTTTATCCTTTTTTAACTTGATTTGCTATCCTTTTCTATCTTGCTATATTTCCATAAGAAATTTTCTTCTCACTTGCACACTATGTTCATCTATTACTCTTCTAAGTCTATGGCGTGAACGAACGTCGTGACACGGGATTTTAATATATTAAGATAATATAATATTCCACCTTTTACTACATTTATTTTGTCGCTGTGAATATATTTTTGTTTTCTTAAGCCAATAATCTGCCTTTTTCTATTTCTAGCTTATAAGCATTCAAAAAATCGATATATTTATCTCTATAATAATATATATACAATTGTCCGACGGAGTGAAATTTACTCAAACAACATGGGTAGCAAATCATTTATGAATATGGAAATCTGCAATCCGTAACAGATTTACGTCTCTCCTGCGCAGGTACATGAAAAGGGTTTGAAATGGGAAAATAAAAATTGCGAACGGGCGCTTTTACTTTGTTAAATATATCGTATAGCAGTACAGAAATTTCTTTTATTTATCTTATAAGGGTTCCCCTGTCATACAAGAAATCCTTATAATTTCGTTCTGGACGTCTCATCGAATGTTACAAATCATATCATCTAGCAAGGATCGGATTCAATGTCATTTTCGAGATAAAAATTAATAAGTAAATAAATATCTTTATGTTTTCGCTGTCGTGTATGGGAGACAAACGAGCACACAGTCTACCTGGTGGTAAATGGATGCTGTGGCCCATACACTTCTATCACATATATATCTGAGACCTAAGATGGAAAGCCTTGTTTCCAGTGAAAGGGGTCTCTGGTTCTCTACACTCATCATACGAAACACTGCAGTATTAAGCTGCTTTTATCCGCTGGTATAAAAAGCCAAGTATATATGGATCCATACTTCATGCATAATGCACGATATAATAAAATATGACATATGAAACTATTACGTTTTTTGAAAAACTACATTTAGCAATTATTAACGGTGGTAGACGCACGCCACGCAGCAGCTTTTGCTGTTGCACGTATGGGCCGGCTCGAGCCGGGTTGGTACCACGACCTAACAGAATACCGGCGTGAAGTGGAAGCTCTGCTTTTGCGTTTCGTCTGGTGAGTGCAGGTGACCGAGGCCCAATTCCCCCATCAACATGATGGCGGAATTAAATCTTAGACTACCCCAGGAAGGTACCAGCACCTATGGAGAATCCCTCGCTGAGCATCCACGACCATGCTACTCCACTCCTGAGCGTGGGTGCTCAGGCTGCCCCGCGTAATCTGGGGGGGGGGGGGCAAAATTCCGCTCAAAACAATAACTGCTCGGGGCAAACTGAGCAACAAGACCAAGGCCACCCCTGCCACGCTATCCATGGATTTCTGCAACATCAGGGGACTTCACTCGAACCTAAACGCCGTCCACTACCATCTCGAGACGGCGAAGCCGGCCTTGCTCTTTTTGACTGATTTCCTTTGTGCCTCGGGCTGGAGTTTGCGTATACGTCAGAGAGGACATCTGTTCTCGACGCCTCGGCAGTCTTGAAGGTTCGGACCTGTCCAACCTTTGGCTACGCATAGATAGCGACGACCATCCGCGCGTCTACGGGTGCCGCTATAGGTCCCATAGCGGTAATGCCGAAACAGACCGACTCATCGACCACGTCCAAATGGCTACAGATTCCTTGCTACAACAGGTCCCATCCGCAGAGATCGTGGTCCTTGGCGATTTTAACGCCCACCACGCCGAATGGCTCGGTTCACGTTTAACCGATCATGCGGGGATCTGTTTATGACTTTGCCTTGGCATATGGTCTGACACAGCTGGTTACTTCGCCTACGTGGATTCCAGATGTGAAGGATCATACACCTTCCCTGTTGGACCTTCTGCTGACCTCTCATCCGGACGGATATCAGGTTTCCGTCGATGCCCCTCTCGGCTCTTCGGACCATTGTCTGATCCGGAGTGTGGTGCCACTCACGCTCCCCTCGCGGTTGCGTTTTCCAGGTTGCCGCCGTGTTTGGCATTACAGGTCGGCGGATTGGGACGGAATGCGGTCTTTCTTTGCATCCTACCCAAGGGGGCGGGTTTGCTTCTCGCCGGATGATCCCAGCGCTGTTGCTGACTCTGTCACTGATGTGGTGCTACAGGGAATGGAACTATTTATTCCATCATCTGTGGTACCCATCGGAGGCAGATCGCAGCCTTGGTTTGGTCGCTCCTGTAAGACTGCATTACGCAGTAAGCAGGAGTGCTATCAGGCCTGGGCGGAGGCTTCGGCGGCTCGGGATGTAAACACCAGCACGCTTAAAAAGAAGTATAACTTCGCCTCTAGGTCCTTCAAAAGTGTTACTGCCAAGGCAAAGTCTGAGTACATAGGCAGAATTGGCGAGAAACTAGTTCGCCATCCTTCGGGAACCCGTGCATTCTGGTCTCTCGCCAAGACTGTCCAAGGGAATTTCTGTAAGCCATCACTACCATCTCTGCACAGGGAGGACGACTCACTGGCCCACGCCGCAAAAGAAAAGCCGACCTTTAGGCTCACTTTTGCGTCCAACTCGACTCTTGATGACGGGGAACACACCGCCGACCATCCCGCGGTGTGAGTGCTCCATGCCGGATGTGCGGTTCTCACAGCGCTCGGTTCGTAAAGCACTCCGCTCCCTGGACATTCACAAGTCGAGTGGGCCTGACGGAATCTCCCCAATTGTGCTGAGGACGTGTGCTCCGGAGTTGGCACCGGTTCTAACGCGTCTTTTCCGGTACTCCTACTCCCTAGGCGTAGTCCCGAAATCATGGAAGACAGCTTTTGTCCAACCAATCCCTAAAAAAGGTGACCGCTCAGACCCGTCCAACTACAGGCCTATCGCCATCACCCCCTTGTTGTTCAAAATAATGGAGTCCGTTATAAACTGCCAGCTCATGCGGTACCTTGAGGATCACCAGCTGATTAGTGACCGCCAATACGGTTTTCGTCGGGGTCGGTCAGCTGGTGATCTTCTGGTCTACCTGACTCATAGATGGGCGGAGGCAGTAGAGTCCAAGGGGGAGGCATTGGCCGTTAGTTTGGACATTGCGAAGGCTTTCGATCGGGTTTGGCATAAAGCGCTTCTTTCGAAGCTCCCTTCCTATGGGCTTCGCGAGAAATTGTGCAATTGGATCACCAGCTTTCTTGCAGATCGGAGCATCAAGGTCGTTGTAGATGGTTCATGCTCCGACTACAAGCCGATTAACGCTGGTGTTCCACAAGGCTGCATGCTATCACCAACGCTGTTTCTTCTGCATATCAATGATATGTTGCAAACCGGTAGCATTCATTGCTATGCGGATGATAGCACTGGTGATGCTCTATACGCCGGCCGTGCGAATATTTCTCGGGAAAACGTTGCCGAGTACCGGAACAAACTTGTGTTTGAAGTCGAGTCTTTGCTAAAAAAAGTCTCGGATTGGGGGCGACTAAATCTAGTCCAGTTTAATCCTCAGAAGACACAAGTTTGCACGTTTACCGTTAAAAAGAACCCCTTTGTCGTATCTCCTCAGTTTCAAGGCACTCCCCTTGTTGCCGCAGCCAGTATCGGAATCCTCGGCGTCGACATATCGAGTGGCGTGCAGTTTCGCGTTCACTTGGAAGAGAAGGCCAAATTGGCCTCTAAAAAGCTTAGCGTGCTCAGCAGAGCGGGACAGTATTTCATGCCGGCACAACACTTGCAACTTTACAAGGCGCAGGTTCGGCCTCACATGGAATACTGTTCCCATCTCTGGGCTAGGGCTCCCCAGTGCCAGCTCCTTCCACTTGACCGCATCCAGCGCAGAGCGGCTCGAATCGTCGACGACCGAGTCCTTTCCGATCGGCTCGATTCATTGGCGCTGCGAAGAGATGTTGCATCTCTTTTCATTTTCTTTCGCATTTACCACGGGAGTGCTCTGAGGTTGTTCGGATTAATCCCAGCCGCCAATTTCACGAACGCACATCGCGGCAGAACTCCCGATACCATCCACACCATCTGGATGATTGGCGGTCCACCACTGTGCGATTTAGAAGATGTTTTCTTCCTCGCACAACTTCCTTGTGCAATAGTTTACCACCAGCGATTTTTCCGGACCGATACGACTAAGGGACCTTCAAGAAAAGAGCCTACTCCTTTTTAAAAGGCCGGCAACGCATCTGCAATTCCTCTGGTTCCCCTGGTGTTGCAGTTGTTCATGGGCGGCGGTAGTCACTTACCATCAGGTGAGCCGCATGCTCGTTTGCCCCCTCTCCTATAAAAAAAAAAACTTAGTTTAAGAAAAGTTTTAGAAATATCTATCTTAAAAGAAGCCAGCGATATAAATAATGTCATCCAGACCGAATTGCGGTCACGGCGGTCAGTCTCAACGGACTCTGACCATGTGTGCAGGACAGGAATATAGTGCCTAAGTGTATGCGTGAAAAAAGGTGCACTCCCTATTTCTTCACTCCGATAGTTCGATGTGATGGTAACCTGACACGACCCAAGAGAGATCAAACGCAGCACCAACACTGCCAACTTCCTTACTCCGGGCCGTCACTGAGAATTTATTGACAGAAAACCTAATAATTGATTTTGGCCCGACCATTACGCTTATCGCGTTATAGCGTTAAAGACCACTAGACCAACGAGGCAATGATGGTATAACTATTTAAATAACGAAACAAAATAACTTAAAATGGCTCTTACTACATAATTTCGACTAATACTTTTCCTAACAGAGTAGCATTTATGTTTACGAAAATGTTTGATATAATCTGTACATTGGAACCCTACTTTATGCGTATCACGCACTTGGCCATTTTTTTTACCGAGGTCCGTTAAGATAATCGCTGGGTATCTAATCGTGACGCTATTTCCTGTATGGGGATAAGAGATTGCATTATTATGTCCATTTAGTCAATATTGAACATCCTATTCAATAAAGGGTGGACTAAATTTCGATAGGCCTTTATATACCTTTACTGCCTATCAAAAGTTTACTGTTAAACATAGACCTCACCCATGGACTACCTCATAGAAGGGATATTTGAAATAGTAGCCACGCTTGACAAGCGGGTTGGCCAACGCAGTTTTTTATTTTTCTTTTGCTGTTTTCAGGAAGATACTACTGCTCATCTCTTCGTTTATTTTTCCCCAGTCGCCTTTTATGACTTCCACGAGACTATATGTGGTAATGGATTCTTTTACGCTATCACATGTCATCTAGTGGGTGTTGTATGAGGGAAATAAAACAAGTGTAGCAATAGCAGCTGTAGCATTCCTGATAAATATTTAACATAATAAAACATTGTGTTTGCTAACCCGCCTGCAAGCAGGCAAATGTTGCAAATAATCCCCCTTCTCCCTATGAGGAAAAAAATCCAGGAGGCCTATACTCCGCAGTTGATTTTTAATAGGCTGTAATGAATGAATTAACTTACTACAAGTACTTTTTATTTATTTAACTGTTAAAGACATCATAATAATATATTTTAAAAAGTAACAGTGATGGTAAGTTGATGCTGAGGTCCATACACAGTGTAAGGTATTTGTTAATTTTTGTAACGTCACCGCTCAGTCCGCCATTAAAGCCGTTACGAGGAAGACACCTTTTATTTGAATCCTAAGATATCGCATTGGCGACGAGAAAAAAAAATCGTAATAGTTCGCGTGTGTGTAAGCTTACCGGCCTAAACCATGTCGATTGGAAAAATATCGGAATTTAAAGTGCCTACAGATAATTGGAGACTATATGTGGAAAGGCTTGAACAATTCTTCGTTGTGAACAAAATTCCTAGTGAGCTACATGTACCTACATTAATCACGGTAATGGGGGCGGAGAGTTATGAACTACTCGTGAGTTTGTGTACCCCGGAAAAGCCCACATCAAAAACGTTTTTGGAGTTAACAAAAATTTTGGAAAATTACCTTCAACCAAAACCCAGCGAGCTGGCTGAAAGATTTAATTTCCGACAAAGGAAACAAAGGGACGGTGAAAGTATATCAGAATATGTAACGGACCTAAAGAAGATGTCGAAAACTTACGAGTTTGTTAGCTGGTTGCAAGAAAGTTTGCGCGATCAATTGGTATGCGGTATCAGCAGTGAAACAATTCGGCAGAGGTTATTTGCCGAAAGCAAATTAGACTTTGGCAAGGCTTATCAATTAGCCGTGAGTATGGAGGCGGCGGAGAAGGATGCAGCCAGCTTCGATGTGCATCCGAAGATACCTGGAGACTCGAGCGCATTCACAAACTGCCACGCGATTGTCAGTGCAAGACGGACCGGGCGCGCGATCGGTTGTGACGGCGAGCGGCGCGCGGGCAGTAAGGGCAAGGTCAGGATGCGCGGCGGAGCATCCGGGGTATCAGCAGCAACGCCCACCGGGCCGAGTGTATCGACATCGGTGCTGGATGACCGACGACGACGTCAGCGAGAGTGTCGTGCGTGCGGTAAAGCACACGATGTAGTGACCTGCAAGTTTGCTCGCTACGTGTGTCGAGTGTGCAATAAACAAGGACATTTACAAAGGATATGTCCTTATTTAGCAGGACAACACAGCTTCAACGTAGTGCAGAGTGAGAATGACAGTTTACTAAACAGCGAAGGAAGTGACGAGGTAATGGTTTGCATTAATCAATTAAGCGTTAGTCATTACAAACCATTGTTCATATCATTAATAGTACACGGTAGGCACGTTCAAATGGAGTGCGATACAGGCAGTGCCGTTTCATGTATTAGCTACGAGTTATATAAACAACAATTTAGTAACCTAAAAATGAATATGTGTCCTTTGTTGCTAAGGTACTATACGGGTGAACAAGTGAGACCTGTAGGTGTGATAAGGCCTTTAGTAAGGTTCAAAGATAAGGAAAAGCATCTCGATTTATATGTTATTAAAAATGGTAAAAGTATATTGTTAGGCAGACAATGGTTGGCAGAATTCAATGTACAGTTACCTCCTTTTGGAAGCTTAAACTGTTTATCGAATGATGTTTTTTACTTGAACGATTTCAGTTCCAGATATTGTAAGGTGTTCGCGGACGGCCTGGGACGGTTCACTGGGCCGCCGGTGAGCATCCGTGTGCGGAGGGAGCGCAACCCGTGTTCATGCGAGCGCGTCCACTGGCTTATGCGTTGCGTGCACCTGTGAGCGCGCACTCGAGCAGCTGGTGGCGGACGGTATCCTCACGCCCGTCGACCGCTTCGACTGGGCGACTCCCATTGTAGTGAAAAAGACGGTAACATTAGGATTTGCGCCGATTATAAGTTAACGTTAAATAAAGTTATAGAAGTCAACCGTTATCCTTTGCTTAGGTAGAAGACTTACTGGTACGTTTACAAGGGGCAGCTGTTCAGTAAAATTGACCTTTCACGGCTTACGCACAATTTGTACTTGACAGATCCGCCAAATATACGGTGATCAACACCCACAAGGGTTTGTTTAGATATAATCGCTTAGTATACGGCTTATCATCAAGTCCTGGCATTTTCAAAACATTTAGAACAATTATTTAATCTACCGTATGTAGGCGTATTTTGGACGATATAATTATTACAGGGCGCAACACAGAGGAGCATATTAGTAATTTGCATAAAGTATTTGACCGTTTGCAGTCGTACGGACTTCGATTTAAAAAGGAAAAGTGTGTATTTTTCGCTGAATCAGTCAATTACTTAGGTTATGTAATTAGTATGGATGGTATTCACACTTGTCCGGATAAGATTAAGGAAATAGTAGACACTCCGCTCCCTACGAACGTGTCTGAGTTAAGGGCCTATATAGGAATGATAATGTATTATGCAAAATTCGTAAAATATCAGCGCTATTCTCGCAACCTTATATAATTTATTACGTACGGAATAAAATTTGATTGGTGTGACGATTGTGAAAGAGCCTTTAAAAAGGTAAAAGTACTATTAAGTTCTAGTAAAATTCTAATGCATTACTCTAGCGATTTGTCTATTGTGCTGACGTGTGATGCGAGGCGGGTGTAGGTGCGGTCATCTCGCACCTGACGCCGGAGGGCGAGCGGCCGGTGGCGTATGCGTCGCGCTCGCTCTCGGCTGCAGAGCAAGCCTATTCGCAGATCGATAGGGAGGCGCTCGCTATTGTGTTCGGTGTAAGAAAATATCATCAGTATTTACATGGGCGAAAACTCATGTTGCGTACGGACCATAAACCATTAACACACATATTTGGTAAAAAAACGGGAATACCGGTTATGGCCGCTTCGCGTATCCAACGTTGGGCCGTACTTTTATCTGGTTACGACTACAATATCGAATACGTGACGTCTAATAAAAATTGCGCCGACGGTTTATCAAGATTACTTATTTCTTCTAGTAATAAAAAAACAATGAATAGAGAAATTACTTATATTAACTTTGTGGAAAAAAATTTACCGGTTATTAACGAGGATGTTACGAAGGCGACCTCAAAGGATATTATTCTAAGTAGAATTTTCGCCTATATCAAATCGGGTTGGCCGACAGTTTGCCCTGGTGAAGAGGTTAAGCCTTATTTTGTTAGGCGCAATGAACTATATTTAGATAACGGATCGATTATGTGGGGGTATAGAATGGTAATACCTTCATATTTACGTCCAATTATTTTAAAACAATTACACAGCAGCCACATGGGCATCGTGAAAACTAAGGGGTTGGCACGCAGTTATGTGTGGTGGCCGAACATCGAAGCAGATGTGGGCGCTATGCCGAAGCTGCAGACCTGCGCCTCAGGGCGGACGCCCCGCCGCGCGCGCCTCCACAGCCCTGGCCCTACTTGCCTCCCTGGTCTAGGTTCACATAGACTTCCTAGGGCCGTATAAAGGTAAAACTTATTTAGTTTTAATAGATTCGAGCTCGAAATGGTTTAAAATTATTGAAGTAGCGCGAACGAATGCGACTTCCATTATTAAGGTGCTGAGGTCAATATTTGCAGGTTCGGTTTGCCCTTAGAACTAGTGTCGGACCAGGGACCGCCTTTCACAAGTATCGAATTTAAAAGTTTTTTGAAAAATAATGGCATTCAGCAAAGGTTTTCACCGGCGTACCACCCTGCATCTAATGGGGCAGCGGAAAATGCCGTTAAGCTGTGTAAGAGGGCAATAAAAAAAGCTTATAGGGATGACGTGGATATTGATACCGCCTTACAAACTTTTTTACTAAGCTATCGCAACAGTAAGCAAAGCACCACGGGTGAGAGCCCAGCGATGCTGCTGCAGCGACGTTCCTTGCGTTCACGGTTGGATTTACTTCGCGGTGAGTATGTGGTGCAAGCGCGTGTGTTCGATGCTCAACAGCGTCAAGTCAAGTATGCGGGTGGTGTTCCGCGTAATTTCTCTTTAGGAGACACCATCTGGACTAGGGACTACGGCACCCGGGATAAATGGGTCAAGGGCACGGTAGCCCAGAAAGAAGGTTCGCGAAGATACGTTCTCGACAATGGTGACGGTCGACTTATTAAAAGACACATCGATCAAATAAGACGTAGGTCGCGCTTATCCGATGTTACCTGTCCAGATATCACTAATGAGGTCGATGAAAAGGATCAAAGTGGGCGAGGATGAGGTTTGCAGATGCGTCTTCAGAGTTGCAAACGGGTTGCGGTTTCTGCTGAAAAGATGACGTGGAAACCGAGCACGTTGATAGCAACGATAACGCCATAGCAGATACGCAATGTCCCAGCGAGACTGTACCAGACCCCGCCACTCCTCCACAACCACCGCCACCGTCGCGGCCAGTGACCCGTTCCGGGCGAATCCGACGACTCGTAGTTAAATTTCAATGTTAGAATAATAGTATAGTTAAGTTAAGTTAAATTATAAGTTTAAAATTAGTTATTAAGTTCATTTCAATATAATTATGTAGATATTTATGGCTGGAGGTGTAAGGTATTTGTTAATTTTTGTAACGTCACCGCTCAGTCCGCCATTAAAGCCGTTACGAGGAAGACACGTTTTATTTAAATCCTAAGATATCGCACACAGTACAACTATTTTCGAATAACAATCAAAATGCTGATACGTTGCTAACGTGAGATTTATGATAGTATCCTTAATTATAATAATAATAATAAATTGGTATTTATTTTCTCCCACATATAATGATCAGTACACCGCCATAAACTAAGAGACAATGAACTATACAACTATATAACAGCTATAAATACTAGCTAAATAAGATCTAGGTGGGAGACTGGTGCCCAAACTAGGTTGCCCCGTGCTATAGGATCAGCAGGCCCCTCCCTCAACAGAAGTGATATTGGTGTAAAACACTTATTAATGAAATCAGCTACATGTAATAAATACGCGCGCGCTTGTGTGTGTGTGTGTGTGTGTGTGTGTGTGTGTGTGTGTGTGTGTGTGTGTGTGTGTGTGTGTGTGTGTGTGTGTGTGTGTGTGTGTGTGTGTGTGTGTGTGTGTGTGTGTGTGTGTGTGTGTGTGTGTGTGTGTGTGTGTGTGTGCGTGCGAGTGCGTTTGCGCGCACGCGTGTGTGTGCGTGTGTGCGTATGCATGTGGTGTGTATTATATAAGTGTGTAATATATATTCAAACAATACGTTCAAATCGTTTTTCTGTCTGTGCGTAGTCTAATGATTTAAGCTATTTTATTAAGGAAATTTTTGTCTGTCTTTTAGTTAACGGATATACATTAAATAATTTGTTAGCAAGATTACATAGGACTGGACTTCTGTAATTGAAAAATCTTCGAGCAAATAATAAATTGATAACAGGTATTGTGCATGCAATATGAGGAAGTCTTTTGTTTAATATATGATTGGATTTATTGTATTTCGTTTTTGAATGATGTAAAAATATTGTCGCAAGAATATAGAGCTGACGTACGGTGAGCAATTCACAGAATTTGTAAAGTTCGTTTGTTGAAATAATCTATGTTTTTTATAAGAAATTTTAAGTATAAGTCTTTGTGCACGCTCAAAACTAATCATGTGGGTTTTTGCTGCACCACCCCAAGACGTTATGCTATAGTTAATAATAGACTGACATAAGGCAGTATAAACAAATTTTATGATACTGGTATCAACAAGATGACGAAGCTGCTTAAAAATTTATGTAAGTTTACGAACTCTGGAAGAAATGTGGTTTATATGCTCTTCGAAAGAAAGTCTGTGGTCTATTATAACACCTAAGTATTTTGTGTTCGTGGTCTTTTCAAGCGACACGTACAGGAACTAAGCGGTGGTTTACAGCAATCATGGACATATAAGTTTAAGTTCTCTTGGCCTTTTAATGCCGGTGTGCTAATACAAAAGAAAATGTATTTAGTTTTGGTTGCATTTAAAGATAGGTAATGTGTAGCAAGCCATTAATGGACTGTATTTAGACCATTTTGTGCAACAGAATAAACTTCTTCGCAAGATTGACCGTAAAAGGTAAGTGCGGTGTCATAAGCATGGCACATAACCTTACACTTAAGAATAATAATTTGACAAAGGTTATTAACATAGCATAAAAAGAGGGTAGTGCCGATAATACTGCCTTGGGGAATTCCGCGCGTAATGCAGCAATCGTCGCTCAAAATATCATCAAGTAGTCGCTTTGCAATTGGAGTTGGGTACTTGATGCCTAATTTCTACATAATTGCTAAAAGTTCTGGGAAAGAGATTGTATCAAAAATCCAAACATATAGTTAAGACTTTTGAATGAGAATCTAGGTTTATTGCAACGAAATCCACAAACATTCTTACTGCTTCATCTGCAGATTTAAATTTTCTAAAACCAAATTGATATTCTGACAGTAATTTACTTGTTACGAGATATTCCAAAAGTTTTTTATTTATAATTTTTTCAAAAATTTTTGATAAAGTAGAAAGTATTGATATGGGGCGATAGTTATTGATACAGTATCTTTTCCTCCCTTGTGGATAGGCAGTACAATTGTTTTTTAAATCATCAGGAAATACACCGTCTTTTATACATTGGTTACAGAGCTTCTTAATTGGGGAACGAGTATTTTAAACCTTTAATTGTTTTTGGCGAAATACCATACCATCAAGGTCTAGACTCAGTTTTAGATTAATTATCAATTGTTCAGATTTATCCTCTGAAACATCCTGCATCACAAAATAACTAGTACTAGACAAGAAATTTTTCACAGCATTGGGTGGCAATTGTTGAACATTTTTAGGAATATTATTAGGTATTTCGGTACCTATAGTGGTAAAATATATTTTTTATAGGATATGGGTGACAAACTAGCACACAGGCCACCTGATGGTAAGTGGTTGCTGTGGCCCATATACTTCTACATTTACCTGCTACCCCAGCAGTCAGCAAATTATTCATATAATTTATTGACTGCTCGGTGTGTCTTTAAGGATGAACAGCTCTTGAGGAATATTTTTTATCTTCTGATTTTTAGTCGCGTTGTGTATAGTTTTCCAAAGTTCTTTAATATTATTTGTATTTTTAGTTATTTCGTTTTGGTGATATTTTCTTTTTTCCTCCTTAATTAAATCATTACAAATATCGTCATACGGATTTCGTTTTGCTTTTGAGTGTAATCTATCCCTGTTCCTTATACATCTTAACATGCCTGTAGATATCCACGGTTGTACAGAGTCTAATAAATAATAGTTTAAACTATTATTTATTAGACACTGTAATGTCTTCACAAAATATGAAGCATAATTATTAGCGTTATTTTCTAATATTTAAATTGTCCAGCTCAAGTGCGAGTATAATTTGTGATCTATAAACCATATTTATTTACATAACATAATACACAATATTTTATTATATACAACATTAAAAACTATAATTAAAAAAAACTAGTAATTTAATTATCAAACAGTCCTACTCCACGCGGTATCGTGCCAAGAACGCTGGCTGCGTTTGCCCGCTGAATGGCTATACTTAGCCTTAGAGCGAGAAAAGAGCCAGCCCTGTTATCACCAGAAGCAACGACCAGCCGCGGATGGAGTTCCTTTAAGAACTTCACCGCACGTAGACCCCACGGACCGATAGTCTCTACAGCATATGGCACAAATATATAGTCATCTCTCAGAGACTCATATTTGCGCCACTTACTCAGTTCAGCTGCCTCTGATGCCGCCCCAGCTCTAAACGAGGTACTCCTGAGATGAGAGGCCGCCAAAGTGTCTACGCAAGTAGCATCCCTAACTTTACCTCTCTCCCAAGGGACCAATGTCATACCGTCGGGTCTCCTGCCATCGTCTCTAAATATTCCACAAAGCTCTAAAACCGAGAGAACATTTATAGAGGTAAGAGACCTTCGGATGACATCGTTCAAAGAACCGTGCCGTGAAAACCTACCAGCACTTTTCTTACAAGAAAGTCCGTGGAGCCCAAACTTGTCGACGCTGCTACCACAGGGGCACTGATGGGGTTGAAAAATTGCCGCTCCTAGTCGGATTCCTACAGCGATGCGCAAGCTTTCCCCATCAACAAATTACTTGATGGTAAAGCGTGTAACCAGTGACTAGATTCCTTAGTCGAAACAGCTAGAAGGCGTGCCTTATCTTGGTCACTATGGAAATTATGAAACAAATATTTCTGCACCCTCTGCTTACCAACGGAATATGCCACTGTTTTTGTTGGTTAACTTCCAGTGGAACATTTTCGCCGGGACAGAGCGTTTGCCATGTCTGCCCTGCCTCCGTAGCAAAGCACAGGTCTACTTTATTATTAAAAATTATGTTACATAAATTACTGACACTATGCGCGGAAGCTAGGAAAGCAGGCAATGCAACGCTAGAAATATTTCTCACACCAATACCACCAAATTTTATAGGTAAAGTAGCTTGAGTCCAGGCTGTTGTATTTAAAGTTAAATTTAGAATTTTTTCTATAGCTATTTTAAGATTATTATCAATATCTTTTAAAATATCCGAACATTTCCAGACTGCACTCGAGCGGAGTAAGTATGTAAATCTAGGTAAAAGCAGACAATATTTTAAAATAGTAAGTGCAATTTGTGGGCGTAATTTATACAATTTATCAACGTGGTTTAAAAAATGATCAAATTTTGTTTTTAAAACAGGTTTAATACTATCAAAAAACAACGGGGCACCTAGCAGGTATAGTGATTCCGTATTGACAGTTTTTATTCCTGGAGAAATATGATTGAAATTTTGAATTAAAGTGTCTCTGTGAATTGGAAAAAAATATTTCACATTTATTGCTCTTTGGTTCTCAGTTCAAGACCAATATTTTTGAAATTTCGAAAAATATGAGTAAGATCACTGAGGACGTCATCTGCTCTACCTCCCAGTGTACCGTCGTCCAGGTACCAGACATTCAGCTTGGATTTCAAATTTGAAATAATGGGTTAAATTCCCAAACTGAAAAGTGATGGACCTAGTGGGTCATCCTGCTGAACACCGACTGCAGAATCGATAACATGGTTTTCGTAAAACAAGTTAGTATTTTGGTACTGTAACATTGAAAAACGTAGTGATAAATTTCGGGAGTATTGTTAGCCACTTCTTTCAGCAGGGTTACTCCATCGATAGAGTTAAAAGCATTCCTTAGGTCAACCTTCACAAGAACATCTGCATCAGAGTTTGATAAAAATCTACGCAATGAATGTACCGCCGCCTCACAGCCACCTCTAGTGCCAAAACCTAGTTGAGTAGGCTAAAATTTTGTCTTAAGGTTAGAGATTATGTGCCTGCAAACTAATTTTGAAGTTAAACGTCGAAATGTGGAACCAACGGCAATAGGACGGATACCGTTATCCTTTTTTTGAAGGTACATAATCTTGCCCCATGTAAGGATGGAATGAAATTTGGATTAACATTACCAGAAAGCATAAAGTTACATAATTTTGTAATGTCATTAAGAAGTACTCCACCGGCGTCACCGGCAGAAGCGCTTACAAGATCTTTAAGATGTTGAGGCGTAATTCCGTCAATGTCGCCAGCAGAGCCATTCGAAAATGACGTAATTGCTTCTAAAGTGTCTTTTCAGAAATTTGTAAAGGTTGCATAAAAGTCTTGGGAGGCAGCGGTAAACCCTGAGAAGAATTGACCGAAGGATGCTTCTGACGAAGGCTTTCAAGAGTTTCGACATTACGAAGACCAGGATGTCATCTGAGAATAAAATACAGGATGCATTTTAAGTCGCCATCCATTACTTTCGACTCAACAACTTTTTTTAAATCAAATTTAGGACGTGGTCGAGATAAACGAGTATTAATTGGGTAATCTAAATTTTGAAAAGATGTCTCTTTTAGTTGAAACGTAATTGATTTATTTATTGTTTTATCAAAACGAAAATGGGAATACGCGAAAGTAAATAATTTTTGCCAACTCTTTTCACTATTAGTGAAAAAAAATTGAATAGTGCATGACAATGCTTTAGCAAGCTGCATCTTCGCACCTCTAGGAATTCTTTTAACCACTGGTACATTACGATGATAATTGTAAATTTGCTCCGAAAAAAGGGAAAAATTTGTGTCATTAGAGGAATTACTAATAGAGTTATGAATTTCTACGGTAGGCTGTGAAGCCGAAATACTTTTACTATGGCATCATTTTATATGTATAATTAATCCCCTTTTACCTTTTAACAGCCTACCGTCGTTACGATTTTGACACTGTAGGAAATCCGGCTGTGAATGTAGCGGAGTGGAGATATTCATTAAAAAATCTAAACAGATCTCTTCAGCACTCAAAAGTCTTTAAAATCATAGCTTCATATTGACTTGAAATGTGCTGTACTCCGCATCTTTCCCTGAAACACAATCATTTACGGCCTAAATATAAGCACTTTACTCTATAAATGAAATATTATCACATTATTTCCTGGATTTATTCCATATTGATAAAAATTGTATGTAGTTGTTATGCTTTGACAGTTGACGACGCAGCAGAAATATTTTCCTTTATAAATGAGTATTATGTCTGAAAAACCACATCTGTTTCATGTATGAAACTACAACTTCAAGTTATAGTGATTAGTAAAAGAAATAATAATAATATATAATTTACATAACATAATATACAATATTTTATTATATACAATATTTAAAACAATAAAAAAAAAAACTAGTAATTTAATTATCAAACAGTCCTACTCCACGCGGTATCGTGCCAAGAACGCTGGCTCCGTTTCCGCTGAATGGCTATACTTAGCCTTTGAGCAAGAAAGAACCAGCCTCTTATCACCAGCAGCAACGACCAGTTGCGGATGGAGTTCCTTCAGGAACTTCATCGCACGTGACCCCACGGACCAATAGTCTCTACAGCAAATGGCACAAATATGTAGTCATCTCTCAGAGACTCATATTTGCGCCACTTACTTAGTTCAGCTGCCTCTGATGCCGCTCCGGCTCTGAACGAGTACCCTGAGATGAGGCCGCCAAAGTGTCTACGCAAGTAGCATCCCACACTAGGGCTTTACCTCTCTCCCAGGGACCAATGTCATACCGTCGGGTCTCCTGCCATCATCTCTAAATATTCCACAAGGCTCTAAAATCGAGGGAACATTTATAGAGACAAGAGCCCTTCGGATGACATCGTTCAAAGAACCGTGCCGTGAAAACCTACCAGCACTTTTCTTACAAGAAAGTCCGTGGAGCCCAAACTTGTCGACGCTGCTACCACAGGGCACTGATGGGGTTGAAAAATTGCCGCCCTAGTCGGATTCCTACAGCGATGCGCAAGCTTCCCATCAACAAATTACTTGATGGTAAAGCGTAACCAGTGACTAGATTCCTTAGTCGAAACAGCTAGAAGGCGTGCCTTATCTTGGTCACTATGTAAATTATGAAAAACCTTTCTGCACCCTCTGTACCAACGGAATATCCCACTGTTTTTGTTGGTTAACTTCCAGTGGAACATTTTCGCCGGGACAGAGCGTTCGCCATGTCTGCCCTGCCTCCGTAGTGCAGCACAGGTCTACTTTATTATTTAAAATGATGTTACATAAATTACTGACACTATGCACGGTAGCAAGGAAAGTAGGCAATGCAACGCTAGAAAGATTTTTACACCAATACCACCAAATTTTATAGGTAAAGTAGCTTGAGTCCAGGCTGTTGTATTTAAAGTTAAATTTAGAATTTTTTCACAGCTATTTAAAGATTATTATCAATATCTTTTAAAATATCCGAACATTTCCAGACTGGACTCGAGCGAGTAAGTATGTAAATCTAGGTACAAGGAGACAATATTTTAAAATAGTAAGCAATATGGGGCTTAATTTATACAACTTATCAACGTGGTTTAAAACTGATCAAATTTTGTTTTTAAAACAGGTTTAATACTATCGAAAACAACGGGCACCTAGCAGGTATAGTGATTCCGTACTGACAGTTTTATTCCTGGAGAAATATGATTGAAATTTTGAATTAAAGTAACTCTGTGAAGTAGATAAATTATTGGAAAAAATATTTCACATTTATTGCTATTTGGTTCAAGACCAATATTTTTAAAATTTCGAAAAATATAAGTAAGATCACTGAGGACGTCATCTGCTCTACCTCCCAGTGTACCGTCGTCCAGGTACCAGACATTCAGCTTGGTTTCAAATTTGAAATAATGGGTTGAATTCCCAAACTGAAAAGTGCTGGATCTAGTGGGTCACCCTGCTGAACACCGACTGCAGAATCGATAACATGGTTTTCGTAAAACAAGTTAGTATTTTGACTATAAAATTGCCAAACGTAGTGATAAATTTTGGGGTATTGTTAGCCACTTCTTTCAGCAGGTTACTCCATCGATAGAGTTAAAAGCATTCCTTAGGTCAACCTTCACAAGAACATCTGCATCAGAGTTTGATAAAAATGTACGCACTGAATGTACCGCCGCCTCACAGCCACCTCTAGTGCCAAAGCCTAATTGAGTAGGCTGAAATTTTGTCTTAAGGTTAGAGATTATGTGCCTGCAAGCTAATTTTGAAGTTAAGCGTCAGAATGTGGAACCAACGGCAATAGGACGGATACCGTTATCATTTTTTGAAGGCACATTATCTTGCCCATTACTTTCGACTCAACAACTTTTTTAAATCAAATTTAGGACGTGGTCGAGATAAATGAGTATTAATTGGATAATCTAAATTTTGAAAAGATGTGTCTTTTAGTTGAGACGTAATTGATTTGTTTATTGTTTTATCAAAATGAAAATGGGAATACGCGAAAGTAAATAATTTTTGCCAACTATTTTCACTATTAGTGAAACAGTTTTGAATAGCGCATGACAATGCTTTAGCAAGCTGCATCCTCGCACCTCTAGGAATTCTTTTAACCACTGGTACATTACGATGAAAATTGTAAATTTGCTCCAAAAAAAGGGAAAAATTTGTGTCATTAGAGGAATAACTAATAGAGTTATGAATTTGTACGGTAGACTGTGAAGCCGAAATACTTTTACTATGGCATCGTTTGATATGTATATTTAATCCCCCCTTTTACTTTTAAACAGCCTACCGTCGGTACAATTTTGACACTGTAGGGAAATCCGGCTGTGAATGTAGCAGAGCGGAGATATTTATTAAAAAATCTAAACAGATCTTTACAGCACTCAAAAGTCTTTATATTACATAGCTTCATATTGACTTCAAATGTGGTGTACCCCGCATCTTTCCCTGGAACACAATCATTTACGGCCTAAATAAAAGCACTTTACTCTATAAATGAAATATTATCACATTACTTCCCTGGATTTATTCCATATTGATAAAAATTGTATGTAGTTGTTATGCTTTGACAGTTGACAACGACGCAGCAGAAATATTTTCCTTTATAAATGAATATTATGTCTGAAATCAAAAAATAATTATTACAATAACTGTCTTATATATTTACTGATCTTTTTGTTGAAATTTGTAAGCCAGAATTGGCCTCTAAATAACAAAATAAAATAAGTTAATTATACGTAGCTATTGACAGTTGAAAAATTTGTGATCTGTGTATTATTTTTTCTAATTAAAAATTATTAAAATCGATATTATTGCAATTATTTATAAAATTATCATAATTAATTCTTTTGATGTATTTGTTATGGAAAAGTGACTTATTTTTCATATCAATACATGTCGATACCTGGCGTGTTTTTAAGTTCTGTCGTTTAAATATTTACCGGCAATTTTGAACTTGGAACTGTTTAATATTCAAATTTGTTTAAATCTGAAAACAATCGAAAGTATGAGGATTAATGCAATTGTTTAGTCACAGAGTCGTTTTGAATCTGTCAGGTCACGTATAAAAATGAATCTTACTAAGGAAAATATCCGTGCAATAATTACAATAAATTCCTTCTGTCGCCTCTTACGTCACCCACGAGATGATATGGGGTAGTTTATGACAACAACACTACACGGTCATCTAGTGCACATCAGATGCATCTACAGTAAATTACAACCAACAACATATTTTAAGGTGCAAATATGTGCATCTAGCAGTGAACTTTTACGAGCTTATAAAAAAGAAGATAGATAGGTCAAGAAGTCGAGTATAGTTTCTGCATCACTAGAAATGTACAAAGCGCCTCATTTTTCTTTGTACTATCTTTCTTTGTTGGTTTGAGGGTGACATTATTTTTATCAATTGGTGTAACTAATTGTGTTAATGTGTTCATTATCATCATCATTTCAGCCCTTCACAAGTCCACTGCTGAACGTAGACCTCCCCAAGGAATGCCACAAAGCACGGTTCTGAGCCACCTGCATCCTTCGACTTCCTGCATGTCTTACCAGGTCGTCACTCCATCTAGTCACCCGACACTTCACCTACCGGTACGAGGCTGCCACTCGAGAACCATTTTTCCCCATCGGTTGTCGGCTCTTCGAGCTATATGGTTGACCCATTGCCACTTCAGCTTACTAATCCGTTGGGATATGTCGGTCACCCTGGTTCTACTGCGGATAACCTCATTTCTAAGTTTATCACGCAGAGAAACCACGAACATAGCCCTCTTCATAGCTCGCTGAGCGATCTTTAGCTTCCTCATCTGGCCAGCAGTGAAGGACCACGTCTCGGATTCATAAGTCATCACTAGCAACACGCACTGGTTGTACAATTTCGTTTTTAGGTTTTGAGGTATACCTGACGAGAAGATGTGTCGTAATATCCCGAACGCTGCCCAGCCGAGTTGAATTAATGATTAATGTATTATAATTAATTAATGTATTGCTAGTGTTTATCACAACCGGCGGCTTGGTTAGTCTAGTGGTCGTAAACGCGACTGCTGATTATGGCTGATCATGACCCGGGTTTAGAATCCCGGGTCGAGCCAAAAAAATATCAGTAATAGTGTTTTTCTGTCAAGAAATTCTCAGTAGCTGTCCGGAGTACAAGATGTCAGCGGTGGTTCACACCCGTGCCTCGGGAAACACGTAAAGCTGTTGGTCCTGAGCCTAATCTCTCTCTGGTCGTGTCAGTTTAACGTCCTTATGGACTATGAGAATGAGGGAATAGAGAGTGCACCTTTGCTTGTGCATACACTCGGGCTACTAACTACGAATACTGCAACTTTAACCACTAATACTGTCATGTGCAGATGGCTAGTCTCCATTTAGGCTGGCCGCTGTGAGGACATTAGGCATTATTATTAATACTATATTACACCCTTTTTGGGGTATAACTCACTTTACCTCTTTAATTATGTAGCATAATTATTACACTACATAATTAAGGAGACTATTTTCATAAGTGGAATTTTTTACCCACCCAAATTAACGACGGAATACTAAATGTGCATACTTATGAACACGCTTTTGTCTACGGTTGGTGTGCATGATGCTGTCATTTACACAGTTATTTAATAAAGCCAGGAATGTTTTTGTTTAAGTTTTAATTACTGGTATAACATAAAGTATGCTATTTTGATTAGATGAAAAATATAAATGAATATTACTTCATATTAAATATGTAAACATCAATTTGCTAAGATCCGCGTAATAAAATAGGATGATGTGTCTTACCTAGTTTGAAGATCAACTCCCGCCCCTTCCTCAATTCCGTGCACTATTCCCAATTACGCAATTTGAACTAGATAATATCTTCAAACTAGGTAACAAGTAATCAAACTAAGTAGGACATATATTTTTTTTACTACGCCGATTGATTTTTAACATCTTTATTATAATGTATTTCACCAAAGTAACCCGTGATTCTATAATTTTTTCTTAATCAGCCATGGTCATAGGACCATTCGCGATTCCACCTAGTTTACGATTGGTGTAAACGAGATAACCATACTGCCAGCTTTTAGAAGTCACAAGATATTTATGAAAGTCTCCTTATTCCCTTCTTTAGACACGCGAGGACCGAAATGAAAATGTAATGTGGGAAGTGGTCAAATAGAGAGGTGTGTATTCCTTAATGACTTTAGTTAGACTATCACTAAATACAAATGTCGTGTGAGCTACTACATCACATACATATACAAATTAGCAACAATTTTTAGAACTAAGCCATTTTTTATCGTTAAGTCATCGTTATCAAGTAACTAAGACTACTACTACTTGTTACTTCATGGAATGACAACCATGCCTAATTGTTTTGTACCTAGTTATTTAATAAAGAGTTTCACTCGGTTTATTAAATCATTACAGCCTATTTAATGTCTACGCCTGAACATAGAGCTGGCTGGTTAATTTTTTCCGGGCCGATACCACTCAGAGATTTTCGAGGAAAAACCCTTCTTCTTTTTAAAAGGCTGGCAACGCATCTGCGATTACCCTAATGTTGTAGTTGATTGTGGGCGGCGGTAGTCACCTATCATCAAGCCAGCTGCATCTTCTTTTGCCCCGTCTTCTTTAAAAAAAAAACATCACGGCAAGATCATTAAAAGGTACTTATTTTTCTTTCGAATATAATGCAGCTGCCGTTACTGTCTAGAATCGAGGAAGAATCGACCTATATTCGAGGCACTACGCTGATTTGCTGTGTTTGACTGCATTTGACCAGTTCCTCGACCTATTGTGGATACAAAATTTTGTAGCTCTGCCCCGAATTTACATGAGGTTACATTTGTGCACTGTGACATAAATTCGTATTAGTTTATATAACCTTAATAAGTGAAATTATGAGGGTCATGCCAAATATAAACTAACACTCAAAAATTATGTCACTCTTCCTTAGATAAATTCCGAAATTACAAAAAGCCAGTGCGTCTTTTTTGCTTTCTAACCTCTTGCCTTTTAATATTTCTTAGATTTTTGAAAACATTTAAAATTGGCAATATGATATGTTATGTTCCTAACAAGGAGGATATGGCGAATGAGCTATAATTGGCTGATATTCTGGTAGACATGAGTGGCGTTGCTGGATTCCTGGCTTTTGTTGCTTGTTAACACTAGCTGATTTTACTTTTGGGGTACACACTGTAAGATAGTGTAGTATTGGGTAGAGTATATTGTCTTTTATTAAAACGGGTCAACCATTTGTTTCTGTGTGCTGCACCCACGAAGATATTTCGTTGGCTCATTTTGTGAAAAAACAGACTCACCAAAAGTAAACAAAAGCTCAAATTATTCCCAGGGTTTGAAACCTCTTCAATTGTCATAATAAATCACAACGCGAAAATCACGTCGACTGAGATCGATTGCTGCGGGCGAATTCCCGTCAGATTCTCACTGAAAGAATTCAAAAAAAAAATTGAGGTAATAAGTGTTCCATTTTTAAATGCGTTAGTGACTATGCAACTTTTAAAATGATGTATGTATAACTTGCTACTGTAAAGCATATAAGTAAAGTGTATCTAACTTCTTTTGGTATGCCCTTGGTACAGGAGTAATACGGTACGGTTTCTTTACTCATGTGCCCTTGGTATGCCCCTTTGGTATGCCCTTATAATTGAGACTAATATTATATCGTTTGTATAATGCATAATTATTTCAAATTAAAAGAGTTCAATAATTCAATAATTATTAAAAGAGTTCAATAAATCATATATATAATATATATATATTAATTTTGAAATAAAAGTTCTTCGACGTAGTGGAGAAATTTAATAAGGTTTTTAGAAAAAAACGTCACGTTTTCTTGTAACGTTTCACCGGGGCTGCATGAGTAATAAAATAAAGGAAAAATAATATGTCGAAAAGAAGTGTCACTTCGTACAATTATTATTGTTATGTAGTAACAGTCGAGCACAAACTTATGTACACAAGTAAAAGACATATAGCTGATAGCTGTCATGTCAATGATTTGTGTTCCTTTCACTCATTCATTATATTCCATCAAAAGTCCATTGCTAAACATAAGCCTCCCCCATATGTTGCCTCATAATTGGGATATTTTCCATAGTTGCCACGCTTGGCAGATGGATTGGCATATCATATCTGTGTTACTGTTTTATAATAACCAACATTTTTTTTGTATAGATGATGTTTTACTTTCCAAATTATCTAGCTAGGTTTCATCCCTAAGAAAGTCACATTTTTATCAAACGTTGAACAAAGTTTCTCCGTCTAGGTACTAATAACAGATATACAGAACTGTGTCAAAGGTGGAAGACGTTTGAAACTGTCATCGTCAGGCTAATCCTCACTACAACAGGAGAGACCTATGTTCAGCAGTGGACTTTTAAGGATCGATGAAGACGAAAATAAAGAAGATATGCTAAAAAATAAACTTGTCCATTATGTCCAAATCCTGAAATAAATTACTATTGACTGTAGAGGAGATATTTAGTACAAGTACGAGTATACATCAGAAAACAGAGTGAGAATCACAACTAATTCTTACTCGATTTAGTAGAGTTTCAGTTTTTTCACAAACATTGCTTTCGACTGCGAGGCAACTCCTGACTCGCTCAATCAGGTGGACTGATTATTAAGCTTCGGCCATCAGAATACAATTATTGTCGGTTAGTATCTATTGTAGTGATCAATACTGTTAACATTACAATACAAGCAATTTAAACTTAGTTCCCTTCAAAGTGCGGCTCTCTTTTATTACTTTAATATATTTTGAAGTGTTATCAACGTTTTATATTTTGTTAATATTCCAAAGCAATCCCTAAAATTGGTTGAAATTTTAGCAAAAAATATTACAAAATAAGATGTTGGTCCAAATGCCCTTGCAAAATCTGAATGTAGATTTCAATAGGGTAATAAAATGGATTTTATACAAATGTTTACGCATCAATTTTTGATAAAAAGATTTCAGAAATATTTGTGAATGGATAATCCTGATTTTAATACAAATATTTTTAATACTTTCGTCCTTTGAAAAATAAATAGAAATAAAAGGGACACGTGGGAATTAAAAAGAGATGCATAAATACAAAATTATACCATAATCCAGTATTTCTAAATATTTTTTTAATTTATTTACTTTCATCAATTTATCACATATTTATATTATGTGATGTGATGCATGTATGATAACGCACATTTTCTAAATGTAGCTTAATGATTATTAGAATGAACGGATGCTATGACTGATAAAAATGTGAGTGTTTAATAATGATTAGAAGCTGGTTGACGGGACTGATATTGTTCTTATGTGAAAAGTGTAGAAAGTTGTTTTTTTTTAATTAAAATATTTTCAAGACTAATCGGTACTCCCGCGAAGCTTCCAAAAAATTTAAAGTATGCCACTAGTGTATTAGTATTCTTGATTTCGACATACGACGAAAAGGTTCAATGGAAGAAAAAAACTACACACAATTTATTTAACTAACGACTAGGTAAAATAATCATTGACGAAATTGAAAATGCCATTCAATAGAACGATATGGCCTGAGAATTCTGGCTTTGATATTGTACAAGAAATGACCTGGCCCATTGGTCTAGTCCTAGTTATGTTATATTCTGCTAATGTCATTAAGAAATTATCACTCCAAGATCCTACGTATCCAGCAAGCTACTCAAGGACTCAAGGTTTGAAAACGCGGAAATTTTTTTCACGGTCCGATGACAACCACGTTTGATTCGGCTAATATATTTGACTATTAGCAAATTGTGAATAGAGCGTCGCTTATACTATAATCAACTTCCTAGTCAATTGATGATGAAACAGAAACATCAACTCATATCAACACAATCAATCAGAAACAGGTGATAGTAAGACAATCACTTAATTCCGTTTATACGAAGACGTAAGACGAAGACGCCTTAACAAACAGCCATGTACAAAATGAATTAATTAATTCTCTTAAGCCACCACCACACGTCAATAATTTGATATCGAATTCATAAAATATATTTAAATAGGACAGTATTTGAATTATTCACTTGTACACTATAAATACATAAATTGCTAAATTTACATATAAAATATTCAAGTGTACAAAGACGAACGACAAACTCCAGGAATAAGAAAATAAAATTCATTATGCAGCACTCTCTCGAATACCAGAAAGCACTCGTATCTTAAGACAAAATTAACATTTTTGCATCAACAACTTGAAAATTCTTATAAGTGTAGAACATAATATAATTGAGTTAATTATAAATTTATATGGATAAATGGTATTCCAAACGTATAACAAATAATCAGGGAACATTATAAACATGTCAAACTTACTAAAAATAATTTGTTTCTATTTTTAGGGTAACTCAGTATAATGTAAAGGGAAATGCTCTTATACAAAAAGTACTTGACGCACTAAAAGAATTTTGTAAATTCGATAAATTAATAAACTCTATTACGACTACTCACTGGCGTCAAATACACTTTTTCAAGAAAAAATAATTTAGGACTGTCCCTTACTAAATTTTCTTTTGTTGTGTGTTACCTCCATAGGGAGTTACCTGCATAAGTTGCTTTACAAAACACCTAGATGACATGTTTTGCAGTTGCTAACTTCACTTGAGTTGTGTCGACAGGAAACGGCGACCAAACCTTTGATCAGAGCTGATAAGACTGTAAGTCTGGCTCAAGCGCTCGTATTTTTTTGCGCCATTATTGTATTAAATCGTAATGTACACTTTTTAATAACAATAGGTTAGCTATATAATATTTATTTATTCTTAATTGTACACCTTGACTCAAAGGATTACAAAGGGCATACTTAACGCCTTTTGGCATTTTCTCCCAACCCTCCAGGATGTGCTGAAATAATTTGATAGGTGCCCAAAATAAAAGAACGTTATTGTAAGTGAGGACAAATAAGAAAAATAATTTATATATGTATATACTCTAGCTGTACGTTATAAAGCAGTTAAATTTATCCACTTTCCTCCCCCCGGTTGAGCGTCCCCACCCCCATGTCCCAGTATCGAAGCGCAGCTTTTCCAGTTTTAAAGAAAACCGTACACGATATGAAAAGTGTGTAGGTATGAAATGATTCTTGTTAAATATGTTATCAACCTCTAAATTTTAAAATACAATAGCAGCGTGAAATGAAAGAGTTCAAAATAAAGATATAATTAATCTTTGTTACGCTCACCCTGGAGATAGGTAAAAGTACTCAATAACTTTTTTTTTTAGCTATAATGATTGAAATAACCTCGCTCATAGAAGCATTCAATACTTGTTTCTCTCGGTTATTACCGGGCGGCTAGGGTTTATGCGTCGTTCGCGCGCCAAGCCAAGTATTGAATTATATTAATTTTACATTATCTCTTAAACTATGCGTCCAAATAACATGCTATAGAGAACAAAGGTTATCTTCATAAAATTTTCTTGCTGATGAAATAAATTTCGTTCGTAAGGATAAATATGCCATACCTAATAATAAGGCTCATATATCACTTTTTAATTTTCAATTTTTTTTTGTCACATAATACCTAATTGTGGCTTATGTATAAAAAATAGACATGGTATCGAAGACTTTTTTTACTTTAGACGGAGTAAAGATCTATATTTTTGTAGAACATTGTATTTATGTACCGCTTAAGCGCTTTTTTTCTGATTTGCTTAATAAAAATCAATATTTAAGGCTAGCTGAGAGATATAACCTAATTCTAGATAGCCAATACTATTCCTCATCAATCTGGCTATAATATACAAAAAAAAAATTTCAAATCGGACTGGTAGTTCCAGAGTAGCTCGTTTAAACAAACAAAAAACTCTTCCGCTTTATTATATTATTATAGATATATAACACATGTTTTATGTATAGATAGATACAACATAGGTAAACAAATGTTACATTGACTATACTAACTAACGCCTGATGTAAAGTATTCAGGTGCTAATCTTTTAAAAGCAGTCTTATTTGGTGTTTTTCTAACGTCTTCGGGCAAGCAGTTCCAGAGAAGTGCAGCCTGAATTGTGGAGGAT
Organism: Parnassius orleans; assembly: GCA_029286625.1. NCBI lineage: Eukaryota > Metazoa > Arthropoda > Insecta > Lepidoptera > Papilionidae > Parnassius > Parnassius orleans. The sequence continues at coordinate 3,075,552 of JAGSMP010000170.1, forward strand.
TTTCCTACGAAATATGTGAAATGTAATGGGATACTTAATTTATAAATAGACTAAGAACGCAGAGTTCTACCATCCATTGAGAAAAGGTATTGAAATACGTGCTTGAGTTAAAAAGGAGTGGATGGATCATTTAAGATAGAGAACAGAACAAGCAAAATTCTAGAGTCACGCCTTTGTTATATAGCGAGCCATTTAAGGCGAGAGCGATAGTAAGAAATAGTATCATACTTACGAAGACTGAAAATATATATGATGCAATTTTGGTTTCAATCTGGGTAGCACAAGTCTGCATAATCAATAATCGGTAGTATAAGTAACTGTACTAGCATAAGTTTAGTCTTAAAGGGAAGTTTAAGCCATAGAGAGAACGAAAAGCTCCAGAGACTTTATGAAATTTTTCAGAAACATGGACCATCCAGCTCAAAGTACTATCAATATGGAGACCAAGATTTTAAACTGAGCAAGAAAACGATATCAAGTGATTATTATAAGAGATGTAAGGTAGCCTCACGGTATCAATTTTGCAAGCATCCTTGATCTACCTATAACTATCGCTTGGCATTTTATAGAATTGACAGAAACTCCGTAGCGTATCGACTAATCATGGACGATCTTGAAATAGTACTAATTGAGGTAACAGAACAAATCATATTAAACCTAATTTTCATACTAATAATATGTGTTTTGAATAAATTACTACCATGTCTTCTTAGTTACATATATACTAAGTTACCTTGAGGGTAACTTCAAAGATATAGTTGGTCACTTCAGAGACATTTGCATACTACCTAACACAGCTGCTATTTTACGATGGTATTCTGTGAAAGCGTGGTCTTATCCCGGTTGAGCCAACCCATTCGTGCTATAATCATAATATAGCAGCAGCGTGGCTCTACAACATGTTTACTATCATCCTCCGATATCGGTCACCATTGACAGTGAGCGCAGCTCCTTGCGCACCTTCGAAGAAATAAGGACCGGTGATATCGCCGTACCAAAATCCACACCAAACAGGGATTTTTTCGGAATTTTACATTCCTGCACCTGATTATATGCTCCGGCAAATGATGAATCTCCCGTAGATTTTCGTCGCTCCAAATCTGGCAATATTGTTAGTTAACAAAGCCACTCAACCAGAAATGAACATCATCACTGAAGACGATTTTTTTACTGAAATCAGCGACAGTCGCCAAATGCCCTAAAGCTCAATCAGCGAATACACGGCGCTGTCTGTGGTCGTTGGATTTTATCTCTTGAGTTAATTGAACTTTGTATTGATGAAAACCCAAGTCGCGACGGAAAACCCGCCAAGTTGATGTCGCAGAAAGACCCAGCTCTTGCGCACGACGCGGAATGGACTGTCTGGGGTTTCCTCGCACACTGATCTAATCTGATCTGAAGGACGGCCATGAATGCCATAAATTGGCCGCAATACACGGAACGTGAGGCGTACAGAGCACTGAATTTGATAATGAATTTTAACAATTTCAACGCATTGTTGAAGCGTGTAACTTTCTATGGTGACCTTTCAATACTAAATAAGTATTCCTGTCAAATTCGACAGCTATTCCTTTAGCAAGATGGCCGCTATACACTGTCAAAGTTCGAGCATCCTTATTGAAAAACCCTTTAATTATATATAAATTATTATATAAGTATATAAATGATAGTTAATTGTTATTTTGTAATTTTGTGGTTTCCCCGGATGCTACGGCATCTGTGAGACAGTTATTTTTTTGCATTTCACCTATTTCTTATTTAGTACATAGTATTGGATAGTTGCGTGTTTTAGACGATGCTAATTCAAGACACAAATTGTCGAATACTTTTAAAATAAAACCTATTTAATTGTAAAGGCTGATTATACTATATCAGAAGGTAGTGCATTAAAAAGTATTTCATTTACTTTTTAACAATAAATAAATTCTAAATAATGCGCTTATTTACTCTTGATTTAAATTGTCCCTGTCATATTTCTTCCTTTACAAATATCTCACACTGTAAAGTTCTCCTTATAGTTAGCGCTATGCTTCGTTAGCATTTCACTATTCTATTTCAGAACTGTTGTAAGTTCGAATTCAAATGTATTAAAACTTTGTCGTTGGACAATACAGATTTTGTTAGAATGGAAAATTATTTCAAGTTATAAGTTCGATATAAATTTGTCTTATTTCCTAATATTTGCTGTCCTCTCCTTACACACGACGAATAAAACATAATTAACAGAAATTAGGATAAGGACCTCTTGTTCAATCCTTTAACAAAATGACTAATAACTAAATTAGCGTTATCGTTACCGTTACAGCCTATTGAAGTCCACTGCTGAACATATACCTCCTCCATAGATTGCGGGTTGGCAACCGCAGTTTTATTTTTATTTTTAGTCGTTATTAGGAAGACATTGCTGCACATCTCATGATTTGTTTCCCTTTGTCGCCTATTCGATACCCACGGGATGATATGGATAGTGATTATTCTTACACGGCTATAATTAAATAACGAATAAAATGATTGCTTATTAACTTTTGTATAACCGGTAGTCTATTTTTTAACTTTGATTTATATTTCGACTCCGTCGGATTTATTGGAGTACAGCAACGCTAACTTGAAGGAGATGGAATAAAATCACTATCAAAGGTCAAGTATCAGATTAAGTTCGAGGTGAGATTATAAGATGTTTTCTTTGTAATTCAATATATAATCGCAATGAAATCAATAAATTATGATTAACAGAAAATATTCTTCTATTTTTTAAGTATTTGTATTTTCTCTCTTTATTTAAGTATTATTATTAGAAACATTAATTACTATACCTATTTTCCTAAATACTTTGCAAAGTTTTACTTTACTAGGGTAGGTACCACCCTTTTACCTATTTCTGCCGCCAAATAGCAGTACTTGCACTGTTCAGTAGTACTGCTGTGTTGCTTTCTGACTGCTATAAAGAGTCATTATAATTGTATAATTGTTGTGAATCAGTCACAGCAGTGTTATAAATAAGAACAAAAAAAACTTTTACTCTTGCAGTCTACTTAAGATGAAAAGGAAAAAATAAGGATTATTTTAAAAATTTACGTATTATTTGCATTACTTATTTGCGTAGTTAGTGTCGTATTGTGTCTCTTTATAAATCCGGTATTCGCATTTTATTTTTTGAACAATGGAAAATTTCACGATTCGTTTCTTTCTGAAATTTAAAGTAAGTATATGCGGGAAACTGTTTTTAAAAGTTTGAAAACATTTCCCTTCCGCTGGATGCGCGACTTTTATTCAGCTTGGATTATTGTTTCCTGAACCACTTCCGAGAGCGACTGCATTATTTTGTATATTCTTGAGTACTACATTACTCAGTTAGCTGAATATAAAAAATCTTAGTATTATTTACAAAGCAAACTTTAATCCAAACGAGTGAAAGATGATGTTTTTGCCACGAGCTTTGTTGATTTCTTTTTTATTTTTGAAGTGACAAATGAACTTGCAGTCCATCTCATGGTAAGTGGCTACTTAATTCCATGTGCACTAGCACCTAGATCAAAGAAGGCTACAGATGCGTTGTCACATCTAAAGACTTAATTAGAATTAGTCTTAGCCTGTAATTGTACTGGCTCTATCTGCTTCAGACTGAAACACACGTATGTAACGCAATATGTTCGCCTCTTGTGAATCAATTTTTCGATTCTTTTTCAATTGATTATTCTTCATAAAACATGTGTATGATAATCGATGGCTTTTTTTTATAGGAGAGGGGCAAACGAGCATGCGGCTCACCTGATGGTAAGTGACTACCAACGCCCATGAACAACTGCAACACCAGGGGAATTGCAGGTGCCGGCCTTTTAGAAAGGAGTAAGCTCTTTTCTTGAAGGTTCCTAAGTTGTATGGGTCCGGAAAAATCTCCGGTGGTAAACAATTCCACACAGAAGTTGAACGAGGAAGAAAATTCATAGTAAAACGCATAGTAGTGAACCGCCAAGCATCCAGATGATGACGATGGTATCGTGAATTTTGACGCGATGTGCGTTCGTAAAATTTGGCGGCTGGAATTAATCCGAACAATTCCTCAGAGCACTCCCCGTAGTAGATTCGAAAGAAAATGCAAAGGGATGCAACATCCCTACGCAGCGCCAGTGAATCGAGCCGATCAGAAAGAACTCGGTCGTCAACGATTCGAACCGCTCTGCGCTGGATGCGGTCAAGTGGAAGGAGCTGGCACTGGGGTGCCCCGGCCCAGAGATAAGAACAGTATTCCATGTGAGGCCGAATTTGCACTTTGTTAATTTGCAAGCGATGTGCCGGCATGAAATATTGTCTCGCTCTGCTGAGCACGCCAAGCTTTTTGGAAGCCAATTTGGCCTTCCTTCCAAGTGACCACGAAACTGCACGCTATTTGATAATCCGCCCTCAAGGGTAGGATGCAAAAAAAGACCGCATCCTATCCCAATCAGCCGACCTATAGTTCCAAACACGGCGGCAGCCTGCAGAATGCAACCGCGACGTTAGAGTGAATGGCACTACACTCTTGACAAGATAACGGTCCGATGAGCCTAGAGGGGCGTCGACGGAAACCTGATATCCGTTCGGATGATAGGTCAGCAGAAGGTCCAACAGGGAAGGTGCATGATCCTCCACATCTGGAATCCGCCTAAGCGAAGTAACCAGCTGTGTAAGAACATATGCCAAGGCAAAGTTATAAACAGATCTCCCCGTATGATCGGTTAAACGTGAACCATTCGGCGTGGTGGGTGTTAAAATCGCCAAGGATCACGATCTCTGCGGATGGGATCTGCTGTAGCAAATAATCTGTAGCTATTTGGACGTAGTCGATGAGTCGGTCTGTTTCGGCATTACCGCTATTGGACCTATAGACACACCCGTAGACGCGGGGATGGTCGTCGGTGTCTACGCTCAGCCATAAGATGGACGGGTCCGTACCTTTAAGTCTGCCATGGCGTCGAAAACAAATGTCCTCTCTGACGTATACGCAAACTCCAGCCCGGGGCACAAAGGAGTGTTCTAATTTGTACCCCGGCTAGAAGAGATATAAAGTATCAGCCGGAGAGGACACCTGAGTCTCGGTTAAAAAGAGCAAGGCCGGCTTCGCCGTCTCCAGATGGTAGCGTTAAGGTTGGAATGAAGTCCCCTGATGTTGCAAAAGTTCACGGATAGCGTGACAGGGGTTACCTTGGTGGAATTGCTCCGTTTGCCCCGAGCAGATTTAGTAGCGAGCGGAATTGCACTCACCAAGCGAAACGCAGTGGTAAACCTTTACTTCACGCTGGTAATCTGTGAGGTCGTGGTACCGCCACGGTTTGAGCCGGCCCGTCAGGGCGACAGCAAAAGCTACCGCGTGGCTCTACCACTGTTAATGGCTATAAGTTGATCTAAATTTGAAAAAAAATCCACCACTAAGGTTGGGAAAATAGGGAATGAAGTTATTATTCTAATTATCGAGACGACATTCTAGTTGTTACCTTATGAAATTAGTCTACTCAAAGGGTTTAAAAATTCAACTTCAAAAAAAAAAAACAGACTTCGAAATACTAAAAGGAAGTAAATAATTTGAATTCAAAATCTTTTGAAGTTGGGGGCTTTAATTCTTCGACACACTATGTTTTAGTACCGGTAGTCCGTTTTTACTAAACGCAAACTTCAGTGAGTTTCCAATAGATTTAAAATAGCAAGTAAAACTCTGCAATATGTTTTTCATAGAATAAGGGATACATTATAGCATATTTTATTTATTTTACGCTGGTATGTTGTGAGAGCGTGGTCCTTCCCCGGCTGAGCCGACCCCTTCGTGCTACAACCAAAATATATGAGTAGATACAGCATGACTCTAACTCGTTAAACACTTTAATAAAGAGATAGACAGCGATACTTTAAGGTAAGGGATGAATATTAGGGAGTAATAAATAATTAACCAACAGGTATAAAAAAATATTTTTTCTTTATTCTCGCTTAAGGATTTTAGTAACTATTGTATTAGGAATATGAAAAATATCTTTTATATTTTATTCTTTTTCTTTATGTATTATTAATGGGTCCGAATTTATGATTTTTCAAACTTTAAAAAATTCTTAACTGGGAAAATATTAACTTTATCGTAAAAAGTCATAAGACCTTTTTTATTCGTATTTCATCATCTAATATATAAAAATATTTTTTGTTTGTTCGTATTTTATGCGCTGCCATACCGTTCAGCAGATTCCGGTAAAACTTTGTCAACTTAATACTTGCACTTGCGCGAAGGTTATAGGCATAGTACAATTAACTTACAGTAGGTGGCGCGCGAATCGCACCGAAATATTTATTTGAAAGATATAGGTATTAATTTCATTCAATTTCAATGAATGTATTATCATTCCTAATTAAAAAATATAAGAGTATTCTTAATTTAAAACGATATTTCCATAATTACGAGTATTTCTTCTGCGGCAACAACGCGCCAGGTAGCAGCTAGTAAAACATAAAAATATTGTCTCGTTTGAAAATAAAAATTCTTTGCAATTGAATAAAAATCGGTTTAAATAATATAGCACCTAGTTGCCCCATGGCAACATGCATTTATATCATCCGTAGGACAATTTGAAGCGATTCGCGTAAAAAAAAAATGAGGTGGAATAGTTTTCGGTACTTATGCGCCGATTCCTCCTGGACTAAGCAGTAAAACATAAATGTCATTCAATAAATATTACTTCTAATGAAAATTTAATGAAAAATATTCTATTCTAATCTACAAATGTCATAAATAACACTGGTGTGTACATCTAAAACACAACTTGTATATGAATAAAAAGTTAGTCCATATTCATGTGTCATTGCGTGTGGGTGGATTTCATACGACTTCGATTTATTATTTCTGAGACATGTAGGTTTCCTCACGATGTTTTCCTTCAACACCGAACACTTGGTAAATCAACACTTAAAATTGCAATCAACAATTTCATTGGTACCGGTTGAGATCGAACTCAGGCCTCTCGCGTACTGTGAAATTAACAAAGACCGCTTAGCTCCTGAGTTACCACGGCTCAATATGGCGCCTTATTATATATAAATACAAAAATATAGATATAAAATACAATGCAGTATTTCGGTTATGTACATACATAGTACGTGTTTCAGTGTACATTTTTTATTTATTAAGCTTAATTCTTATTTTCTCTCGGCAATCCGTGGACTTGCTCGACAGAAACTAAATTATTTATTTGTACCAACATACTCGTACATTGTGACAATTCTTTTTTCATGTGGACTCCGTATTTGAGGGCAAATATATGCCGAGCTAAGATATCGTACTATAAGACAACTAAGTTAAAAAATCAATAATGTTTATTTTAAGCTTTATATAACGATGATTAGGTAAAAAAAAAAAAATATTTTGATATCTACTTTTTTCTGAGAGTGTTTCTCGAGTGGCGGCCTCGAACCGGCGGATGAAGTATAAGGCGTCCCCCCACTAGATGGAGTGACGACCTGGTAAGACATGCAGGAAGTCGTCAGGACCGTGTTTTGTGGCATTCTTGGGGGTGGCCTATGTTCAGCAGTGGACTTGTGAAGGGCTGTAATGATGAATGATGATCTACTTTTTCTTAGAAGTGGGGGCAATCGAGCATGAGGCTCACGTGATAGTAAGTTACTGCCGCCGTCCATGAAACACTGCAACACCAGGGGAATTACAGGTGCGTTGCTGGCCATTTAAAAAGGAGTAAGCTCGTTTCTTGATGGTCCCTAAATCGTATCGGTCCGGAAAAATCGCCGGTGGTAAACGATTCCACAAAGTAGTCGTAATATCTATCTAGCTAGACATCGCAAAAGTTTTATGGCATTTTCAATGGCTTTTTAAGTAGAAGTGGACTAATTAGTGTAAGTTATCTTACGCTGTTACCACAGGGATGTGGGTAACGGTCTTATTCGTAAATATTCTGAAAGTGGTAAGGAGAACATTTGGGGAAAAGTTACAAATTAATTGAACGTAATATTTGAACATCACGTTATTGCACATGGAAAATATATTGAACAATCAAGTTTCAAATTCGTGTGACAATTTCGCCAAAGCCAGGGACGTTTTCATTAACTGACTGATGTATTTTGTAAGGAATTCTGGACATACAGGTCTCTACATCAAAAAGCTACATCAAAGTCCTTAGAACATCAAATAATTAATCTTAATACAAAACTGTTATACTCTATAAAAAATATTAAGTATTATTAGCCTGCGGCTCGCGGGTCAGATCTTTATTATCTAGGTAATAAAATTGTAATGGCAATAATAGTTTTAACATGTGCGTAAATAAATTGCTATTATTATAGTAGAATGTAAGGTCTCTTTAATCCAATATATAAAAAATAGTTTTTGTTTGTTCGTATTTTATGAGCTGCCTTACCGTTTATCACATTGTGGCAAACTTTGTCAACTTATTGCTTGCACTTGCCTGAAGGTACATGCATAGTACAATTATCTTACAGTAGGTCGTGCGCTTATCGACAAATTTATTTAAAAGTTATATATCATTAAATTTCAATGAATGTGTTATCATTCCTAAATCTTCCAAATTTAAAACGCTATTTGCACAATTATTTCCTTGGAGGCAGCAACGCACCATTATATTATTATGATCTTATTTATTACCAGCAACCAGCTAGTAACAAATAAGATCATAATAATACGTTCCTTGCGTGTCGCTGTTGCTACTATCCCGCTGATCGTAAGTGATGATTATAGCCCTAGGTGGAAATTTGCACTATCCTAGCGTAATGAAAGTCCATTCACTGTCACATTGTAATCAAATTGAAAGATATTCCCCGGCAATCTACACCAATTATTTACTGTACCTACGTATTGCAAACGGCAAAGCAAACTCTGATATTCGAAAGCGTGGAATACCAACAGCAAAAGGAGGAAATAATTCACATAATTCCTGCACCAACTTTCCAGAATGCATTCCTGGAGAATACTGAGAGGCTGGCTACTATGCGGCTATGATCGATACTGGCAAGATTGGTTTAAAAAATAAGCCTCGTGCCGTTTGTCGCTTTATTTAGCAGTTAATGTCCCACGTACGTATTACGCTCCCCACGTTAGAAAACTCGGACCCTGCTTGGACGTATATTCCAATGGTTGTCATTTCTGCGACAGATGTCATCAATCCATTGACCTCCGTTTGGGAGTATGAAAGGTAAATATATATGGATGGTTCTTAAAAATATTTCCTTTTCTTTAAAACAAGAAATAGTATGAGTGTATGCAGGTAATTTGTGCATATATCTTTTCTAGTTTGTTTTTTATTAATTCAGTATTTCGAGAAGTATAATTAATTAAAAAACGTTATACAAATTTTAAAACTAGATATAGACCTTAAAAATAATTATAATTTAAATAAATTACATGTTTATAATAAACACGTCCTTGTCCATTTATTTGTAAAAGCCAAAACACATTTTATGAAATATTTTCTGACGAGACGAGAAATATTTTTACTTTATCGTTGTAACAACTAGTGTCATTATTTTTAGTAGTTTCCCAGGTGTTTCTAATTTATTTTGAAATTTAAATTGTAATATTAAAGCAGTAAAAAAATTATATGTTAATTATAAAAACGTCTTTGTCCATTTTTACTAAAACATCCAAACACATCGGATGAAATATTTTCTGAAAAACATTCTTATTTTTAAATATTTTATCGTTGTACCCATAATAGTGTCACCAATATTTCTTATAGTTTCTAGGAAACGACATTTCTTTTAATTTAAACACCCTAAACATGACCTCGACTAAAAATAAAATATTTACTAAATTGAATATAGAAAGCTTTCACATTATTAACTTAATTGCTTATATACAATATTAAAAACTATAATTAAAAAAAAAACTAATACTAGTAACTTAATTATCATACAGTCCTACCCCTGCGGTATCGTGCCAAGAACGCTGGCTCCGTTTCACCGCTGAATGGCTATACTTATCCTTTGAGCAAGAAAAGAACCAGCCCTCTTATCACCAGCAGCAACGACCAGTTGCGGATGGAGTTCCTTTAGGAACTTCACCGCACGTGGACCCACGGACCGATAGTCTCTACAGCAAATGCCACAAATATGTAGTCATCTCTCAGACTAAACGAGATACATTTAAATAAAACTAGTTTTACGGATTTTATCGCGTATATTAACTTATTTTATATTCCCGACGTTTCGAGTACTTTACAGCATCCATGGTCACGGGGGGGCTGAGATATTTGACGTCCCAATGTCATAGTTAACCACGGTTACCTCCAGATTAAAAATTATTAATTTTTGTTCCGATCTATGAAGTATGAACTTACAGTATCTTGAAGTCTTGCAGTTGTATGCTTGGGTTGGGATTTAATTTTATTAATTATAGGATCCCAAGCAGATGGTAACAAATAACTTCTCTATTGAAATTAGGATGTTTTTGATTTCAATAGCCTCGCGAATCATCCTTGGAAGGAATCGGTGTCCTTTAGCGAGGATTTGTGGTCTATCAAATCTAATGTAGTGACGGGGCGATCCTGTACATGTTCACAGACTGCAGATTTCCCAGGCGTCGATTCTTCACATCAGCTATGTGTTCTTTAACGCGGGTTTTATTGATCTTTAGTTTGTCCTATATAAGAGAGACCACATTCACAATCAAGCTTGTACTCCTGCATCTTGCAGAGGGACATTACACTAACTGATGGTAAAACTGACTAATCTTCTTCGGCGGCTTGAAGTATGTTTTAATAGAAGCACGCTTCAGGATGTAGCCAATCTTGTCAGTGACACCTCTGACATATGGCAGTACAGCAGGCACTCGCTCGACTGTGGCCGGCTTCGCTCGTTCACTGTGACGTAGGCGCGGGACCCGAAGCTTATTGTCGTGCAAAACTTGCTTGACATGTTGGAGCTCGGCGGCCAGGTGTTTGCTGTCACAGATCCCTCGTGCTCTCTGAAACAAAGATTTACCCACGGTAGCTAACTGTGAAGGATGGTGATGAGAGTCACCGTTTAAGTATCTATCTGTATGGGTCTTTTTTCTATACACAGTGTAGCTAAGGTGTACTCGAAACGTCGGGAATATAAAATAAGTTAATATACGCGATAAAATCCGTAAAACTAGTTTTATTTAAATGTGTAGTTTTCGCGTAAATATAACAAATCATTATGTAAACGAGATACCCCTGAGATGAGAGGCCGCCAAAGTGTCTACGCAAGTAGCATCCCACACTAGGGCTTTACCTCTCTCTCAATTTAAACTGTAACAACAAACTCTATAACAGTTTTAGAAATGACAGAAGGTATGTGCTCAGCAGTGGAAAGTATGTAGACTGTATCACAATACTGTAGATTACTTTAAAGAAATTTAAAAAATGTTCTTATAAAGTCAAGATACGAAGTTCAGTTTGTTTTATTTGATTTACGAAGTTCAAAGAGAAACCGATATAAGTGAAAAGGTGCGAACCTCTCAAAGATGAGAAAGAAATGAACGGAAAGATAATAAATATTTTCTTTAAGGTTTTACTTTCCCTTTACGTATTTTATATGAACATTGCCAAAGAAACTCGAGGCAATTTGCAAGTGTGTAATAACTGCATCAAATTTTAAATTTAGCAAAGGGTTGTGAAATAGTGAAAAGTTCATAAGAAATATTTTATTATTAGAAACAGTTACATTAAAAAAGAGCAGAGTTTAGAATATATTGACCCTGTGTTTAGACCAATTAATAAAAATTAGGATATTATATAACAATATTTAAAAAGTGAACGCAAGTAAGACAAAAGTGATGGTTATTGAAAGAGAAGAAAGTAAAAAGATATGTGAAATAAAAATAGAAGGGGAGTTGGTTGAGCATGTGGATGAGTGTGTATTTGGGATATGTACTTAGCAGGGATGGTGGATATGATAAGGATAAAGAACGATGAGTGAACGCAGGAAATAGAGTAAATGTAGCTCTACACCCTATTGTCACCTTTTGTCTCTATTGTCTTATAAACCCTACCTTAATGAATGGTAGCGAAAGTTGAGTGTGGCAGAAGAAGCACGAGAGTAGAATACATGCTGTAGAAACGTGGTAATTAAGGAGAACTGTTAGGGCTGACTCTCAATGACAGGGTGAGAAATTGTGTGATAAAGAAAAGTGTGGTTTGATGATATTGTTACCTTAATTAAGAAAGGAATGCATTGGTGGTTTCGCCATGTAAAAAGAATGAACGAGGAAAGAGTGACAAAGCAAATCTATGTTGCAGAAGTGAACGACATAGTTGGGAAGGGACGCCCTATACGAAAGTTTATCGCCCAAGTTGGCAACATGTTGAAGATGGGCCAGGATTAAGGGTACCCTTAACCGACGAGCATGTATGCGTAGGTATATGGATGTAAAGGAGGCGAAAGGGGTTTGTCAGGATCGCGCTCACTGGGAGTCCGAAATCTCTGCCTGCCCCCCTTGGGGCAGGCGTGAGTATTCAAAACATCAAATCTGATGTATAAAGCCATCTGCGCTGGACATAATTACACAAGTGAGTGCGCAAGCACTGGTACGCAGGTATTCTTTATTCTCTATCTCAAAGCCCGATGAGAGGGTAATCCGACATGATGGATGAGACTTCAGGCGCAGACCATTTCCTTTATGACGTACTTTCCACAGCACATAGGTGAAACACCGCCAAATTTCTGACTCTGGTCTGCTACCGATAATTTTTTGACACAAAAACACTAACTGATTTTGGCCAACTCAGGCCCAGCCCGATTTTAACTGGATCTCATGATCAGCAATTGCGCTTATAACCACTAGAGCAATATATTTATATCATTAGATCAACAAGCATAAAAAATAGAGAAATAGAAATAAAACGAAAGAAATATGAAGAGACATAATAGGTATTGTTTAACAACTACTAACAAAGCAAAAGGTATTTAAAACGTGAACAGTTAGTTAAAACCTCATACAAAAGAGCGAGCAAAAATCCTTTTAGTAGTTTATATAAATTAAAGAAAAACAATATCAAACATAATATTACCATAGGTCGATTTATACACAAGTGTATAAAATATACAGGAAACATTTCGTTAATGATAGTAGAAACTATCAAATGAACGAGCAGTGCAATTTAGAGGCAAGCTACGAAAATCCATCATGTTATTTTGGCCGGACATACATATTATAATATTAGCCAGTTATTTTGGGAACACATTTACATCAAAAATTATTAACAGCATTCTTTATAAACCATCACATAAAGTCGTATTTTTTTTATAAAGTAAAGTAGTTTATAGCAAAATTTAATCACTGTCAGTATTAATTTCAATTATACGTGTAAATTTACCACGTGTTAGGTGGTGAAGGTAATATTGTGAGAAGACCGGGACAAAAACACGTTTCGGATTCATGTCATATGTACCAATTCGCATTTAAGCAGAATAGTGGACTGTCAATTCCATAACTCTCTTAGGAATGAGAGGAGGATAATACTAAAACGTAATACACCTATCACACAAAATATATTTCTTCAGTAACTCATGTGAAACACAGAGGAAACTAAATAAATGCAGTCAATGTATAATATAATTTGTTACAGAAAAGAATGACGCGTAGGCTCGTATGTGAAAATTTACCTGATATTGTCCAATAAATATAAGAGGAAACGAATGCCGCGAATTTTACAAGATGCTATTTTAACGTATCCCTAATACTGTGTAACCTATATTACAATCTATGATAAAATATATGTAAATTGTATTATAATTTAATTATATTTATTATTAACTTTATTTTGTATTACTTATTATTATTTTAATGTCAAATTTCGCTGAATTGATTACATTCAGAAACAGAAACAGAAACTTTTTTATTCAATACAGATTATAAATAATACTTATTGAAAGTCACGCTTTTGTTTAATTACCACTGGTTTGGAAAAAAAACTCTGTTCTGGGAAGAACCAGCAAGAAACCCAGCGGAACTTTTTTTTTCAAATAACAGCTTACAATCATCTATGTTACACAATTAACAACATAAAACAAATTAGAAATAGCTTGGTAGCGATCACCTCATTCCCAGGGGTTATTACCATCCATGAGTTTCTTAATATTATAATAACCCTTTTTATACAAACTTAGTTTAATAAAGTTTTTGAACTTTGAGCAGGTCGAATTTTGTATATTTTCTGGGAATTTGTTGTAAGAACGTATACATTGCCCCAAGAATGAATTACTGACTCGACGTAACTGGTACTACTAACTTGTGTCTGTTCCTAGTATTTACAGAATGAATATCACTTATTTTTGTAAAACTACTTTTATTTTTGTGTATGAACATTACATTTTCATAAATATATTGAGAAGCTAAAGTTAATATATTAATTTCCTTAATTTTTTGTCGCAGCGACACTTTAGGCTTGAAATCATAGATTGCTCTTATGGCCCTCTTCTGTAAAACAAATATAATTTCAGTGTCATTCGCGTGTCCCCATAGCAAAATACGATACTACATTATGCTATGAAAATAGCTAAAGTTAACTAGTCTAGCTGTTTCAACACTGGTAAGATTTCTAATCTTTTACAGCATATGCTGCAGAACTAAGTCTGCTTGCTAGTTTTGATATATGGGGTTCCCATTGAAGCTTCGAGTCTAGTGTAATTCCAAGAAAAATGGTGGTATCGACAAGACTCAGTTCATTCCCATTTAAAATTACATTAGTATTTAAATGTTTGACATTTGGAGTCATGAATTTCATACATTTTGTTTTAGTGCCATTTAAATGCAAATTATTGACATTAAACCAATTTGCTAATTTAGGTATAGCATTATTTACTTCGTCATATTTTAGTAATTATTGTTTTAATTTGAAAATTAGAGAAGTGTCGTCAGCAAAAATAATACTATATCATGGTTATTTCCTACTATGTATGGTAAGTAATTAATATAAGAAAGAAACAGAGAGAGCCCTATCAATTAATAAAATAATATTTGAAGATTAGGCAGGACAGACAGACATGCTTCTATTGTATTCAAGGCCCTTTACCAATTTTCTCCTAAATGAAAAGAATAAATAAAAATTTTTCTTTTTTATCTTAAAAGCAACATTAACTAGAATAAAGAAGATAAGATAAACTCCGCAGCGTGTGTTAGTTTACAATTTTACCGTGTCCAGAAACATAAATTAATCTTAGGGTTTCGCGGGAATCAGTAGACTTATGTTGATCCAAGTGCTATTTTTGTTCATAATGGTAAAAAAAAATCTTTTTTTAAGCCGAGAAGAGTAATAACATACTACATATACAGTGACAAATGCCTTGGCGACGTCGTCTCCGAGCGGGACCTGCCCTCTCCCGATCCCGCTCAAAAGCATACTTCTGAATCGTAACGCATTCACAGAAGGTGGCTAAGGCCCTCAACGCCGAATCCTCACTCAGCATCGCCAACACGACTGCTGGAAGGAAGTGGTACCGTCCGATCCGGTTGACCAGTATTATCCACGGGAGTGGATAATACTGGTGAACCGGATTGGACCACTGTGGTGGATGGGAACAGGAAGTGAAGTCCTGTTCCCATCCACCACAGTGGAAGCAGTTCGCCGTCGCCTCACGTACGATCTTACACAGATAATCACGGAAGCTTCCGTGCCCGGTAATTATCTGTGTAAGTATATAGGTGAGTCTTTCTACTCGTCGCTGCATCAAGGCTTCGAAGACCGGCAGGATTGCTCCAATGACGCGTTTGCGTTCATAGCGGTCCTTGAGTCGAGAACGCCGTATCGCCGAAGCATTTTGTCGTTCCTGCCATTCAATTGATTCGAGCGCCTCTTCTGGTTCACTACAACCGCTCTGGAGGGCATGGATCCGTTCGTACACCCTCGCGTCTATGTCCGCTAGTATGTCTAGTGGTGGAAAGCGAGCCAGGATTTTCGCTGCCTCAAAGAATATAGTTCGGTATCCTCGTACGATCTGTATGGCCATCCTCCGCCGGAAACTGTTCATTTTAGTTCTACAGCGTCAGATGGTTAGCCTTTTTGGTCATACAGGTGCTGCGTAAATAGCTACAAACAAACTCCCGCATAGTGGCGACGTACTTCCTCCGTCGGTCCCCCTAGATTGGGCAGCAGTCTATGCATAGCACCCGCCACCCTTTCAATCCGAGGGACTAGGCGCTCGAAAGGCTCCCCAGCGACTGTCCAGGTGGAGGCCAAGGTACTTCATTTACCTCCCTACTCTGACAAGAGTGCGATACCTATCCTTATCTTATTCAAAAGAGGCGGTACAACCTCGGTAGTTTGGCATATGATGGTAAGATATAAATTAAATAAAACTATTTTTTACGGATATTATCTCGTTTAATTTATTATTTTAATTCCCGATGTTTCGGGTGCTTTACAGCAACCCATGGTCAGGGGGGACTGAGATGTTTGACGTCCCGATGTCACAGTTAGCCCGGCAACCTTCAGTTTTTTAATATTAATTTTTGGTTCGATCTACGAAGAATGAGCTTACAGTATCTTGAAGTCTTGCAGATCTTGGGGTCTTGCTTGCGTCTTTGGGGAGATTTAGTTTCGGCACTGAACTTCAACGTAACAAGGACGAAATGTTTTGACGTATGGCCTCTAAATCTTCCTTTGCCAGATTGTTTTTAAAGAGACAATCCTCAACGTTGCAGATAATTGCCTCATACGGGATTTTTCGCGGTGTTGTTGCGAAATTCAGGCCCTTCGATAATACTTTTATTGTAGGTTCCTAGATATTTTAGTCATCCGAAATCCTGATAACACTATTGGTCACACTGTGAACAGGAAAAAGACCCATAACAACCGATATTTAAATTGTGAATCGCACCATCATCTATCACAG
The DNA here is from genome assembly GCA_029286625.1 of Parnassius orleans. NCBI lineage: Eukaryota > Metazoa > Arthropoda > Insecta > Lepidoptera > Papilionidae > Parnassius > Parnassius orleans. The sequence continues at coordinate 3,092,388 of JAGSMP010000170.1, forward strand.
TTAGCTACCGTAGTAAAATCTTTGTTTCAGAGAGCACGAGGGATCTGTGACAGAAAACATCTGGCCGCCGAGCTTCAGCACGTCGAGCAAGTATTGCAAGACAACACGCTTCGGGTCCCGCGCCTACGTCACAGTGACCGAGTGAAGCCGACCATAGTCGAGCGTGTGCCTGCTGTACTACCCTATGTCAGAGGAGTCACAGACAAGGTTGGCTACATTTTGAAGCGAGCTTCTATTAAAACATATTTCAAGCCGCCGAAGAAGTTTAGTCAATTTTTACCATCCGTCAAGTGTAATATCCCTCTACAAGATGCAGGAGTGTACAAGCTTGATTGCGAATGTGGTCTCTCTTACATAGGACGAACAAAAAGATCCATTAAACCCGCGTGATAGAACATATAGCTGACGTGAAGCACCGACGCTCTGGGAAGTCTGCAGTCTGTGAATATGTTCAAGATCGTCCCCGCCATTACATCAGATTTGATACACCACAAATCCTCGCAAAAGAACACTGATTCCTACCAAGGATGATACGCGAGGCTATTGAAATTAAAAAACATCCTAATTTCAATAGAGAAGATGGGTGGGTGCTGCCATCTGCTTGGGATCCTATAATTAACAAAATTAAATCCAAACCCAAGCATACCACTGCAAGACTTCAAGATACTGTAAGGTCATTCTGCGTAGATCGAACCAAAAATTAATATTAAAAAATCTGACGGCAGCCGGGCTAACTGTGACATCGGGACGTCAAACATCTCAGTCCCCCCCACGTGACCATGGGTTGCTGTAAAGCACCCGAAACGTCGGGAATTAAAATAGTAAATTAAACGCGATAAAATCCGTTAAAAATAGTTTTATTCAATGTGTAGTGTTCGCGTAAATATAAGAAATCATTAAGATATAACTTAAATGTATAAATTACAGTTTCTTGGTAGAATTTATTTTCAGTTTCATGTAAACAAATGTATACGATAAAGCTATACATATGATAATATGTATAGCAGACAAACTTTATGTTGTTGCCATTGAAGGTAAAATATGAAAAAAAAATCACTCATATCTAGGCCAATGTCTCAGTACAACTGACAATCCATCTATCAAGCGTTAGGATTTCAACTTAAAGTTAAGGTTACAGCCTATATACGTCCCACTGCTGGGCACAGGCCTCCCCTCGTTTCTGAGAGGGTTTTAGGGCAAGGAAATGTTCACCGCGCTACCCTAATGCATGTTGGCGAACTTCATATGTCTTCGAAATTTTTTTCTTATTTCTCAGACATGCAGGTTTCCTCACGATGTTTTCCTTCACCGCCGAGCATGTGGTAAATCACCACTTAAAATTGCAACTAAAAATTTCATTGGTGCCGGCGGGGATCGAACCTGGGCTGCTCTCGTACTATGAAACAGCTCTTCAGGTTTCCAACATATTTTTATAAAATTAAAAGTACTTTTATAAAAATATGTATTAAATTAATTAATTCAATTTAATAATATAATATTTATTAAATTGAAGTGACAAATGATTTTATATTTCACTTGATGACCTATAACTACTGAATCCCAAAGATACAAGCAACTAACTTTAAACAAAGGAGGCTGCAGGTGAAATCCCTTACAGTCAGAAATCATACTGGCTCTCTATTCTCTTTAGAACGGAACACGTGCAACGCTGCACCAAATAATACTTGACGAGTGACTCTTAGGCAAAAGATGAGGTACAAACTCAGTGTTTTGGCACATGATAATATTATTTTTTCGGAGTATTTCTTCATCAAATATCTAATTGTTTTGAACGTGTTAGTTGGAGGATCTGTTTTAACTTTTTGGTAATTAATTTTGCCCGATAAAAGTTGTTGTATTTTAAAGTTATACTCTGATGTATCCATTATTGCCTTAGCGTTTCTTTTATCCTCGCGGAGAATCGTGAGCTCTGGTCTGTTTCGTAAGTTGTTCAACGCTTTATATTCGTCTTTCGGAATATTCAGTTTCGGCATTGAACTCTGACGTAACATAGACAAAATATCTAGACGCACGGCCTCCAAATCCAAGGAAAATTTACCGATATTATTCTTAAAGAATCCTCAACACTATATTTAATTTCTCCGTTCGGGATACTTTGCGGTGTAAGTGCGAATTTTGAGCTTATCAGTGCATAACGTATCCGAGCAACTTCCCACAAGCAGCATCCATTCACAAGTATGATGCATGTGGTAGCCATCGCCTTCCTCGACCATGTTAAAAGGAAGTGACTTGGAAGCATGACATTCCCGAACTCTCCACACACTAAGATGTGAGTCCCAATATACACAGAAGTAAGACGGTTCACTGAACGCACTTGTAATTTCCTATATAACCACGCACTATTCTCTCCACTCATAATGTAGCTTTATCGTATAATTTTTACATATACAACCCAAATCCCACAACGCTTGTAACGTTAATATGTGTTGGTGGAGTTACGAATTCTATCACACCATTTCATCAGGTGGGTGTCGTAAACGATTACCAAACGATGTGAGAAATGCCAGAATGACTATCGATATATAGCGTTATAAACAGCTAGTTAACGACTTAAAATACTTAGACTAGTAACAGGAAAGACGTCTGGTATTTTTGTGCATAATAATTAATTAGTAATTTGCATAGCAATTAGAGGATTACCTCAAAATTTTCCTAGATGTTTGCCTTACGAAATTAGTTAAGATGAATATATGAATAGATATTAGTATTTAAATCTATCTTTAAAACTTGTGACCTATATCTTGCTTTCAAATAATATTTTTGGATGGGAATCTCTCTAATAAATCGGAAGGCTTTTTTATTCGTTTAACTTCGTTAAAATCTCTCTCTAAAATCTGCGAAATAAGAAAATTAATTATTTCGAAGACATGTGAAGTTCGCTAACACGCTTGGGGCAGCGCGGTGGACATTTCCTTGCCCTAAAAAAAAACCCTCTCAGAAATGAGAGAAGGCCTGTGCCCATCAGTGGGACGTATATAGGCTGTAACTTTTAACTTCGCTAAAATCCAAGAAAATATACACTACGCGAACTAAAATATAATTAAATTACGCTTGTATAAGAGCAATCTATGACTTAAAACATAAAGAGTCGCTCAGACAAAAATTTAAGGAAATTAACATATTAACTTTGGTATCAATACATTTATGAAAATTTAATGTATGTACACATAAATAAAATTAGTCTTTATAAAATAATTGATATGCATTCTGTAAGTACTAGGAACAGACACAAGCTAGTAGTACCAGTTACTCGACTCCACTGAGTTAGTAATTCATTCTTCAGGCATTGTATACGCTTTTAAAATAAAATCTCAGAAAATCAAAGTTTGTATAAAAAGGGTTATTATAATATTAATGATACGTAGGTCACTCAATAAGTTTTGAGATGCTCGAAATTTAAACTGGAAGGCACCCGTGTTACATGTTTCTTAAAAGCAAATTTATTTAAAAATAGAACTCCATAAACCAATTTCTCAATATTAAAAAAAAACAAAGTTCTGTTAATTTTCCTGCAACGCTTCCCGCGCTTTTCATTTAAAACGATGGATCTTAACCGTGAACATTTGCGCGCTATGATATATTATGATTTTAAATTTGGTTTAACCGAACAATTAAGTTTACAACGGTTATAATCAGCATTAGGGGACTCAGCTCCATCACGCGCAACAAGTTTTAGGTAGTTTGCTGAATTCAAAAGGGGTAAAATTAATCTTAAAGATGACCAAAGAACCGGGGCCTCGCAAACAGCAGTAACGGCAGAAAATGTATGGACTACTGAAATGTTGGTGCGAGAAGGCCCACGAATCACATATACGGACATCGAAAAGATTGCATTAGTTCGGGGAGCATTCATACCATCCTACATCAACATCTTGGAGTGAGGTAGCTTTGTTGTCGATGGATCCCTCGTTTGCTCTCCGAAAGCGAAAAACAGACTCGTGTGGATTGGTGCCATGAAATGCGTCTACGTTTTAAAAACGGGGCATCTAGGCGTGTTTCAGAAATCGTTACTTGTCACGAAACATGGATCTATCAATGTGATCCGGAAAATAAAATGCAATCATCGGTATGGGTCTACTACTAAGGACAATTACCGACAAAACTGCAAAGACCTCGCAACGTCGGCAAAAAATGGTGGCTAGTTTTTTTTCGCGGAGCAGATTTTTCGATGTCAATGCTGGAAAATTGTAGGTCAGTCAACTCTGAATAGTATACTACAGTTGCATTACCCAAAGCTTTGCGGGAGAGAAGACCAAAGACCGGGCTTCGGGAAATCATGCTGCATCACGATAACGCTTCTTCACATACCTCCCTTAGAACAAAAGCATTTATTGAGGAATCTGGTGTCGAAACTCTAAGTCACCCACCCTACAGCCCTGATTAAGCTCCTTGTGATTTCTTTTTGTTCCCAAGAGTCAAAGAAAAAATAAAAGGCAATTGTTTTTCAAGCGCCGAATAAGCCGTGGCTGCCTACGAAGAAGCGATTTCCGACCTGTCAGATCAAGACTGGCAAAAGTGTTTTCAGAGTTGGTTTAGGCGAATGGAACTTTGTATAGAGCATGATGGAGAATATTTTGAAAAGATGTAAAATAAATATTAATAGTATCTAGAATACATTTTGTATATCTCAAAACTTATTGAGTGACCTACGTAATAACCCCTGGGAATGAGGTGATCGCTGCCAAGCTATTACTAATTTTTGTGTTGTTAATTGTTTAACATATATTAAGATTGTGAGCTGTTATTTTTTTTAACAAATCCCGCTGGGTTTCTTGCTGGTTCTTCCCAGGACAGAGTTTTTTTCCGAACTAGTGGAAAATTAAACAAAAGAGTGACTTTCAATAAGTGTTATTTATAATCTATATTCAATAAAAAAGTTTCTTTTTCTGTCTCATAAATTCCATAAATAAAAATAAACAGTTAAAATAATAAAACAGAAGGTTATAACTATCATTGTAAGGCATGGCACTTAAGAATTTTATAAATTTATGAAATACATAAATTTTAAACTACGCCACTTGAATCGTTCATTTACGTCTTATGAGTGAACTACATCTGAAATCCGGGAAATTTGCATAGATTTTGTTTCTATAATTATAATTTTTAACGCGGTAATAGCTTAATGCTCCTGTGTTTCATATTGTAAGCGTAGAGAACCGGAGACCCTTCTTAGCGATATCGAGGCAATCTATCTTAGTTCTCAGGGTTGACAACGCGTATACAATTTTTATTCGAGGATATATGTAGCTGTATACACCTATCACCTTCCCCTTGCTGGTTACACCATCCCCTTGCTATCAGGTGGACTGTTTGCTCGTTTGTCACACTTATTATATAAAATAAAAGATAGTTGTAGCTTATGTCAATCCAAAGATAAATGTAAGATGTAAATCTAATACTTAAAAACAGTCAAACAGTTTAGAAGCCTTCATTGGATAGGAGGAATTAAATGAGGGAATAGGTAGTTTCACCATGTTATTTTAGCTTTGATTCGGTTTTCTTTTACAAGCTCTTATTTAACTTGCAATGTAACTATGTATGTTCGGGTGGAATCTTGCAACTCAATTTTGAAGCAGATATCTTCAACCGATTGAGCTGAAATTTTGTATACTACGTCAACTATGGATGATAATGCGTGGTTAGCTATGTGACGTCATTCTAAATTCAACATGGCGGAACACCCAAGATGGCGAATTAGTTATTTTTAATGAATTCCTACAATATGGGTATCAAATGAAAGTGCTTGCTGAGTATAACTCGAAAAATAAAGTGACTTCACTCTAAATCCAATATGGCGGACTTGTAAAGATGGCGGACTAACTTTTTTATGCTTTCCTACAATATGGGTATCAAATGAAAGGACTTGCTGAAAATACGAATGCGGGTTAAAAAAAATAAGATGGTGATCATAAACTCCATTGTTCTCCAACTCCAACTCCAGAAGTAGCTCCAATCCGTCTGAAATGTGGGTTTTTGGAGTCCTCGATTATGATATTGAGGTCGAATCGTTCGAGTCTGTAGCATCGGTTGGTTAACTTTGACTTGAGTAATTTGACGAGATAGGCGTCAACAGCATTGGTTTGCAACCTGTCTAGGAGAAGGATAACTCCAAAATCAAATCCGGAACTGTGTTTCGTAAGGCACAAGTAAGCTTCAAGCTGAAATAAGTAGCGCATTTCTCCAAACACCCAAGTCAAGGACTGAGTGGCATCAGGGTGTAACATGATGCCAATCCGTCTGAAATTTTGGCGTACTGGGGTTTTTGGAGTCCTCGATTATGATATTGAGGTCGAATTGTTCGAGTTTGTAGCAACGGTTGGAAAACTTTGACTACCCAAAGGTCTGGTGAATGGTGCCATTGGACATATTACAGAAATCATATGGCCCTGCTTCCGTAGAGCATAAATATATGATACTGACATACCATGCGTCCGTATAGATTTCGGTAAAGACGGTGTTCATCTCATTCAACCCAAGACTGAAATTTCCAGCAAAATATAGTCACGGCACTGCAGAACGAAGAATGCTGCCAATTATATTATGTTGGGCTTACACAGTACACAAAATGCAGGGTAGTACTGTCGACCATGCCGTTATATACTTAGGCTTGAAGCTTTTCGCTGCTGGTCATGCATACGTGGCCTTAAGTAGAGTAAAATCATTAGAAGGTCTCCTTATTGAAGAGCTAGACTGTTCGAAATTAACCGACAAACGACCTTGCACCAATAATACGTTGAATGAGATGAACGGACTGAGAAACCTGACCAGCGATAACTAAAAAGTAAAAAATACATTAAAAGTAAAAATACTTTTTTTAAAACAAGCTTTTATTTGAATGCGCTAAAAAGAATAAAATAAACTTTTCCTTTAAAAGTTTTACAAGTTATAACGTCATTACACAATTTATATGATATAAAAGCTTGTCGTGAGATTTAAGTACTCGTATTTACTTAGTTTGAAAATTTAAAAAATTAAAATCAATCAGATCTTGTTTATCTACACAGGTAAATCTCGCGACCAGTTTTTATATCATATAAATTGTATAATGACGTTATAAGTTGATAGTAAAAGTTTTAAAGGAAAATCACATCTTCATTATAGCCTATCAAAAGTCTTCACCTGAACATAAGCCTCCACCTTAGATTTTGACCGACTTCAAAAAGGAGGAGGTACTCAATTCGAGTGTATTTTTTATGTGTGTTACCTCAGAACTTTTTTCTATGTGAACCGATTTTGATCATTTTCGATTTATTTGAAAGCTAAACTATCAATTTTAAACTATCAATTAAACAACACAATTAAGATCAAGTCCTAACAATTTAGAGCTATAGTTACTACTTATTAGGTATACCGAGTGACGATGAAGTTATCACATTAAATGAAAAGACGTATCCTACATAAAGTTCTTTAAACATACACAACTAAAAAAAATATAACAATTAACATTCTAGTCGCGGTAGCATTTTTTTCGTTTTAATATTAAACAACATCATGTACATGCATACAGATATCACCTGATGAATAGTAGAAGGTCAAAGACCCATGGCCTTTGAAGGCGACGATACCTAGTTTAAACGTTGCCAATCCGAAATAATGAAATAAAGTAAAAAATCAAGCAAAAAATATACTTACGGCTAACAATTTAAGTCATAATTTTATGCGCGAAATTAAAAACAAAGGGACCGCGCGCTGCGGGTGTGTGAAAACAAGTTCAAGCGAAAAATTTACTTAAAGCAAGGGACTTAAGGCATAATTCTCTATGCGCGAAGTGACATGAAAAGGGACGGGGTGTCGAAATTCATATTTCTATGGCGCGTGCGACGATTAGTAAGAAAGTAAGTGACTTAGTCCGACGCCGGCGTCCTTGGGGATGGTTCATGAGTCGCTTGACCTAATTTTCGTTTTTCGCGTACACGTCCTTTGAGTTTTAATTGTTGTTTTTTTTTGTTTTGTGGACATTTTAATAAGTTTCTTAATTTGTTTGTGATAGGACACGTTAATACGGTAATAATAGTTGTGATAAGAAGGTGGTGTGACAGTTTGTGCGAAATTTGACGCTTTCTTTTACTGTATTGTATTTATTATTTGTGACATGACACGTTAATAATACGCTAGATAATCATATTTAATAACTTAGTGGTGCGACAAACCGTGCGCAATTGCACGCTTTTATTTTTTTAACGTCTTAACTTTTTTTAAATTTTAAGATGCCTCGTATCAATTTTACGTGATCGGAATAGATTGATATGATTTGTTTTTTTTGAGAATTTGATTTGTTTTGATTATTAAACTTGAGTGATTTCACGATTAAAGTGATTATTTGGATAAAAACAATACCATGAAATTTGTGATTCGTTGATAACATCGGATTAGCATCGCCCTACGCGTGCCTAATTATGGGCAAGTGTAGGTATTATAATTACCTATGTCGATATCGTGAGCGGCGTTGCCGCTTTTACAGGTCACTTCAGGTCAGTAAACTAATATTATCAAGGATGATTTATTTCTTGTCAATTTTTTACGCTATTTATTTTGTTTGAAAAAGCATTTTTTATTTTCTTTTATTATTGTTTAATTTATTATTTTAACAGACATATATCAACTTGAATTAACTGCTGTGCTATTTAACGTGATAACCTAAGCGCCACCCAGTATATGGCATATTAGGTTGCCTATGCGGCAGTTCGGTGAGGACTAATCAATATTTTGTTACCAACAGCTACTCAAAATCTGCTTTACAGTGCGTATAAGCAACAAAACAAAATACATGCAACGGGGGTAAGCTCTTTTTTTATACAAATTTCAGATCAAAAATAGTCATCTAAGTAACAAAAACAATAAAACAAAACGGCAGGTAAAATATTACCAAACGACAAAATATATCCTTTTTAGGCAGGAAAAATACTATTAAGTTACGTCTTTAAGTCCATTGCATTTAGGAAAAAAATACTAAATAAAAATGTGTACATAATTAAGGTGTGTTAAAAAGTCTTAAATGACGAGACAAAGAAAATTAATCCGGTACAATTTCTTAAGCAATGTTTATACCCTAGATACTGTAAGGAAAAATATACTTTATATTTAACCGCATTAATTTGAGTCAAGGCAAAAATTACTAAGTGTATAAAGTTAAAATCGAATACTCAAGCCAAGCACAGAAAAGCCAAAGCAGAATCTTAGATGCTAATAACGGATATGAGTAATTACGTCAAAGGTGCGAGACGTTTGCTACTGCCATCATCAGGCTCATTTTCCCTACAACAGGAAAGACTAATAAGAGTAATATGCTAAAAGAGTAAGCTTCATTGAACAAATTCTGAAATAAATTGATAAATGCTTACTGCAAAGATGCTTGGTACTAAAAGAACGAGTATATATCATAACACAGAGTAAGAGTCGGAACATATTCTGACTCGACTTAGTTTCAGTTTTGTACAAACATTGCTTTCATCTGAGAGTTAACTCTGGACCCGCAAGTCAGTCAGGTGGACGAACTATTAAGCTTCGGCCATCAGAAATACAATTATGACCGGTTAGTTTCTATTGTAGTGATCAACGCTGTTAACATTACAATACAAGTAATTCCCTTCAAAGTGCGGCTCTCTGTTGTTGCTGTAATATATTTCTGAAGTGTTATAATGTAAAATATTTTGTTAATATTCTGTAACAGTCTCTTGAATAAATTCAAATTTCAGCTAAACCGTATTACAAATTAAGATGTTGGTAATCTGCGTGAAGGTAAAGGACCTTGCAAAATCTTAACTCAGATTTCAATAAGTTATTTAACTTAATGGACTTAAACATAATTATGTTTACGCATCAATTTACGATACATAGGTTTCAGAAATGTTTGTGAATGGATAATCCTGATTAAAAACATTTTTTTCCTTTGAAAAATAAATGGAAATACACGGCACATGTGGGTATTATATTATGTCGACTCCACCGAGTCAGTAATTCATTCTTGGGGCATTGTTTACGCTTTTACAACAAAATTCCAGAAAATATACAAAATTTGACCTACTCAAAGTTCAAAAACTGTATTAAGCAAAGTTTGTATAAAAAAGAGTTATTATAATATTAAGGAATTTATGGATGATAATAACCCCTGTGAATGAGGTGATCGCTACCAAGCTATTTCTAATTTGTTTTGTGTGGTTAATTGTGTAATATACATGATTGCAAGCTGTTATTTTAAAAAAAAGTCCCGCTGGGTTTCTTGCTAGTTCTTCCGAGGACAGAGGTTTTTTTCGAAGCAGTGGTAATTAAACAAAAGAGTGACTTTCAATAAGTATTATTTATAATCTATATTAAATAAAAAGTTTCTGTTTCTGTTTCTGTGATAATTATGTGTATGAGAATGCAACATTTCTGAACGTAGCTTAATGATTATTGGAATAAACGGAAGCGGTGACTGAAAAGAACACGTGACTGGATAAGTAATAATTGGAAGTCCATAATGTGATGTAAGTTGTAAATAATGAATGAGTCTCGTCCACCAAGGACAGGACTCATTTATTGTTAATTTGTGAAAAGGTAAAACGTAAAGTCCAATCAGAGAACATTATAAAAATGTCAAACTTTCTGAAAAATAATTTGTTCTGATTTTTAGGGTAACTCAGTATAATATAAAGCTCCTATACATAAACTACTAGTCAAATAAAAGAATCATGTAAATGCGATAAAATAATAAACTCTATTATGACTAATCACTGACGTAAAATAAAAATTTTTGAAGAAAACAAAAATTTTAGGACTGCCCTCAGTAAATTTACTTTGGACGTGTATACGGATTTACCTCCAAAACTTACAAAACATCTAGATTGCACGTTTTGTCGTCGATACATTTATTTGAGTAGTGTCGGCTGGCAACGACGAGCGAACCTTTGATGAGTCCCGACAAGCCAGTAAGTCTGGCCACTGAATAAGAAATAGTACTACGTACAGAAGTTGCACTCCTTTGATGTTGACTACTTGCCGACGTTTTAATAGCCTACATAATTATTATTAATAAGATAAATCACGCATGCAAGCTTAATTAAAATGCACGCGGGGCTCTGTCGGGGGTGACCGTTTATTTCCCTAGCTACTGGTCGGAAAAAAAGATTTTATTTTGATTTAAACTTTCCTTTAATAGAACTTTCTGCAGTCAATTAGGGACGAGTCGTAAAGTGGAGGCACGCCTGTAGCCGAACCGCTATTGAAAACGAACCATAGAAGGGACAGGAAAAAGTTCACTAAGCCTTTCAATCTTAGTGGGGCAGCACGAAACCTGTATAGGAGCCTGATAGTAGCCGAAGTAGTAGCCGAAGATGCCCTCTCTTTCTTCCAGAAGCCCTGGATCGATATCTATCCAACCCTCCCCCGGATTCGAAGACGAAAAACCGGAGTCAGTCTGAAGAGGAGTCTCCCAAAGACCAGCCCAGGAAAGCTATGAAGCTAGCAATTGGAGAGAAGAAGATCAGCTTTGGTGCCGAAAGTGGCTCCACGCGTGTAGGAATTCGCTATTCAAATCCTATGTGCGTGAAGCAGATGCGGCTGGTCCACCGCGCACTAATACAGTCTATCGATAAAACAGCCTGCAGGGCACAGTCAGGAGCGGGACCTAAATTTTCGGGTTTCACCCACAAGCCAGGTTAGCTTCTTGTAACATGCCTAAATAAAGAAAGCCAGGACTGAATTGTGAGTAAAGTTGGAAAACTGAAACCCTGGCCGGTGGCAGAGCTCTCTATAATGCCTGAGGGCAAACTGCCTATGCCTAAGCTGGGTATAATATATCTGCCCCGCAGTCAAGCTGACTCTCCAGAAGAAACGGCTGTATTGAGGGCACAAAATGGAGGGCACCATACAGAGCTCTGGAAAATTCTTCAACGCAGGGACGAGGATAATGGATTTCTAGTAACCTTTTCTCTGATGATTCATCGGCGGAGGCTATCCGAGCGGAAGCGGCAGAGTCGTCTTTGATTTTAAAATGATAACTTTAAAGATCATGGGCGGCTCCAGGCAAATATTCACAATGCAGCAGCTGCTTCTGCCATGGTGGGGGTTTGCTATGCAGAGGATAAAATTAACCTCGCCCTCATATAAGAGCTTTGGATGGCTAACGATCAAGTTCAGGGATTGTCGGCTGCTGGTAAAATTTTAGTAGTATAGTAGTAGATTTTAGTGCAATACTAAAGGCAATAGACCCAGAACTTGTATAATTTACAATAAAAACATTGATCTGTTTGCAGTTCCAGAGTATTACAACGACGACCTGGTAACAGCCTTCATAAATCTCAAGGGATGCAAAGGGACCAGTGTGATAATTTGCGCAGCATATCTTCCCGAAGAGAACTTAGATTCTGCCATCGAGTTATAGCAAGTGGCGGAGTTCGGCAGAAAACAAACGCCGAATTTGTGGTGGGTTGTGATGCTAATGCTCACCAAACAGCCTGGGAAAGCGCTAACACCAATGAAAGAAGTGAGTTAATATATGATTTTCTCATCTCTAATTGTTTGGTAAGCCTAAACTTAAGGTGTAAATTAACATTTACAAAGCGTGCGGGGCAAGAAGTGTTAGATATAACCTTTACTACTAATAATATATCCAGGATAACTGACGGGCATGTTAGTAGTGAAAACTCGATTTCTGATGACAAATACGTTAAGTTTGTGATTAGAGCATCACCAACTTATGAAACTGTTGTTTTTAGGGATCCAAAAGCGACCTCCTGGGATGTTTATAAATACAGGCTAAGAAGGAATTTGGAAACGTTTCTTTAAAGCAATTAAACGATTGAAGCTCTAGAGTTAGCGACGGAACCTGTAACCGTTGGTATCCGTGAAGCCTTCGAAGGCAGTTGTCCCGTTAAAACCAACATCTCAATACGAAAAGTTCCATGGTGGAACACTAAGCTGATGGTGCTTAAGGAAAAGACTAGTAAACTCCTCAATAGGGCCAAAAAAATTAAAGAGTGGGGTGCAGCGCTAATTGAGTACAATAAAGACATTAGGGAAGCTAAGAGAGCACCGTGGAGGAAGCTATGCGAGGAAGTTGAATTTTTGGCTCACAGTGCAAAACTGCACAAAATGCTATCGAAAGCTAGACGTAGTCAGATCGAGCTTCTTAAAAAAGCTGATGGTAACATCATCACCAGTGAAACAGAAACATTGGAGTTTCTAGCGTCAACCCATTTCCCAGGATCACAAAAGACTTCCTTGAACTCTTTCAGAGCCTCGCGAATGCCTTATAATGAGGACTGGTGTGGGCGGCAAAATAATAAGGCCAAACCTGGTGCAGTGAGATGTTAACTCAATTAAACCATATAAAACAAGCGGTGAGGATGGAATAATTTCCATCCAACTACAGAGGGTTATAGATATAGTTCTTCCCTATCTGGTAAAAATCATAAGAGCAAGTTTTGCATTGAGATATATTTCAGAACGATTTTCAAAGTTCTATTTATACCTAAGGCTATTAGAAAAGACTATGCCTCACCAAAGTCCTTTGGACCCATCCTATTTCCCTTCTTCTCAAGACATTGAAAAAGATTGAAGAGATATTAGGGATGTAGCTTTAGCTATAAGGCCCATACATTACAACCAGCACGCTTACCGCAGAGGCAAATCTACGGAAACACCCCTGATCAGTGTTAATGAAATTGTCGAAAAAGCGTTGGAGGATAAAGATATAGCTCTTTGTGCCTTTCTAGATATATATTTAAAAATTGCGCTGTTATAAAACTGCGAGGGAGGTTGCAACCACAAGGGGTTATCCACAAGGAGGTGTATTGTCACCCCTTCTTTGGATTCTCGCGGTTGACCACTTAACAATGGACCAAAAACTAATGTTTAACTTTCACCTTAGCAACGTATGTCATAAGGCTAAAATTACTTTAGATACGTGCAGTCGTATGGTTGGAAACAACTGGGGCTTGCGTTCCAGTATGATTATATGGCTGTACAGCAGCATAGTGAGGCCGATAATTAGTTTCGTGTTATAAAGCCAACCAAAAGACGACTGCGGACAAGCTAGTCTGCAAAAGACTGCCTGTTTAATGGCAGCTGCAGCGATGCCATCATCGCCTGAAGCCCCTCGTAATGCACTTCAACGCTTAACGCCCCTTGGTCTTTATATTTTGATCTAAAGAAGTGAGGGCTAGTTTGTTTAGGATGACGCCCAGGCGGTCCGAGCTTGAGGTAGGGACATTAGTTTCTCAGTTAACGCTGATAAAACTGTTATAATGCCTAAAGGGTTTGGTAAACAAAAAAGAGACGATTGGGTAAATTAGTTTTAGATACGTGCAGTCGTATGGATGGAAATAACTGGGGGTTGCGTTCCGGTACGATGCTATGGCTGTACAGCAGCATAGTGAGGCCGATTATTACGCCTCCATTGTTTCGTGTAATAAAGCCGACCAAAAGACTACTACTGATAAGCTAAATAGTCTTCAGGGGACTGCCTGTTTAATGGCAACTGGAGCGATGCCATCATCGCCTGAATTCTTAATGCACTTCTACGCTTAACGCCCTTGATCTTTATCAAGACAAGGAGGCGAGGGCTAATTTGTATAGGATGACGCCCAGGGCGGTACTAATTTGCTTTCCTACAGATTGAGATCCCTGCTCGACTCAAAAAGGAAACAACGACCTTATGTAAAGATATGGGATGGTTGGATGAATTTATGGGGAACGCCCAAAATTCAAGCTTAGTATGAATTTGGGGAAATTCATCTTCTTCATCTTCTTGGCAACTAACAAAACTATATTTTTTGTAATTTAAGCTGTAACTATAAAAAACTATTGGTAAATCCAATTGTGCATGCCTTAGTGTATTAAAATATTATTGCCACTTCAGCTTATGATCTTCTGGGCTATGTCAGTTACTCTTGTTCTTCTTCGGATATCTTCATAACTACCATCATCCGTTGAGTGACCTTGAGTTTCTTTATGCGGCCAGCACTAAACGTCCGCGTCATCACTGGCAACATGACCTGAATGTACACTATTTTTATAAAGCTCTGAGAAATATTCGACAAGAAGTTTTGTTGAACGAAATTATTTCTATGTATTACTTGTGCAAAATCCCAGACATTTAATACAGCTTACTGACACCCTTTACAGAATCTAGCAACAGTATTTGCATAATTGCTGAACTTATTTATGGTGACATAGACAAAGGTGACGCAAACATAGTCTCCACTAATTTTAAACATTTTATAGATTACTTATAGCTTTCATAATGTCGTAACTTTTCTTGATTTCTTACCATTTTGAAGTAATATTCATCGCTCAGAACTTAATTAAAACATTTTCTTTTGTTACTCAAATATCATAGCAGACTAATAAGAGCGACACCAAAAATAAAAATAAATTGGCCCTCATCTTCAATCATTCATAGTACTGTTGAAATTTTCTAAAGACTCCTTTAAAATAGTAAGCAGGTATTTAATTAATTTAACAAAATATTTTACATATAGAAACATTTTGTAGCAACAAAATTTTTACGTTAACGATACTAAGATCGACCGGACCATATTGTGTATGGCACCCACTTGGAGAACACAGAGCAACATACCATACCACAGTTTTACGATATTTAAAATGTTTTTATCCATTTATTTGTGTAAGTGGCAAGTAGTTGATAAAACAGTTTTAGATCTACATATTGCACGTGGTAGAGCCATGCTGAATCTATATTATAGTTGTAGCACGAATGGGTCTGCTCGACCGGGGAAGGACCACACTCTCACAGAATACCAGCGTAAAAACAGTTTTCAATATAAGTGTCGATAAGTAGATGCTGCAGCTCATTGACATTTGCAACAGAAATCAGCAAGTGAAGGCTTCAGATGTGTTGTCACCTTTAAGTACAAAGGCTGATATATTTAAGAGCCGTGGTAGCTCAGGGGCTAAGCGCTTGCTGTAAACTTTACAGTACGCGAGCAACCCGGGTACGATCCTCGCCGGCACCAATGAAATTATTAATTGCAATTTTAGTGCTGATATACCTCGTGCTCGGTGGTGAAGGAAACCATCGTGAGGAACCTGCATGTATGAGAAATAAGAAAAAAAAATATTTCGAAGATAATTGAAGTTCGTCAACACGCATTGGGGCAGCGCGACGGACATTTTCTTGCCTTGAAACCTTCTCAGAAATGAGAGGAGATCTGTGCCCAGCAGTGGGACGTGTATAGTCTGTAACTTTAGCTTAAACTGACATATTTAGGCATACAGACCGGAACATAGCAGTGCAAGCACTGCTATTTGGCGGTAGAAATAGGTAAGAGAATAGAACCTACCCAGAAAAGGAATATTGATTTGGAAAGGAGTTCTACCTCCTAGAAAAGATATTAGAGACAATCTTGGGCATAAATTCGAACTTCATTTATTCAATACAGTCTATCAAAGTCCACTGCAAAACTTTGGCCCATATATTGTCTCATAAGTTGAATTTTAACCATAGTTGTCATGCTTGATAGGCGGTTGGTAACCTCAGTTTTTTTTTATTTCCTTTTTTTATTAGAAAGACACTGCCGCCCATCCTTTGGCTTATTTCCATCTGCCGCCTCTTATGACACCCATGGAACGATATGGTGTAGTAGATATTCTTACACCGCCACTACACGTCAAGCTCAAACTTCCCAATATCAAAATTTGTTACACATAATATTTTGGTCTAGACTCAAATTTTAACATTGTAAAGATCGAGTTCGAACTCAAGATTGTCTCTAATATCTGTTCGAAGTGGTCGGACTCCTTTCCTGCCTAGGAGACATTAGTACTAGTAATATATGTAAGTAGAGCATGAAAAAAAAGACGGGATAAAAATAGAAATCAAATTCATTTATGAACAGTTTTAGTTAAGAAGTATAACACCTACTATGTTATATGATTACATGTTACATTTTAAGTGGTGTGGGGAGGATATGACAAAATTTACCCCAAAAACACCTTCTTCATTCGAAAACAAATTCTTAAATTCTTAAAAAATGCATTCATGGGTAATGTATCAACAAGTGTATTGTTCATTCATTAAGTTTTAATAATTATTCCTAATTCCAAATATTTATAACATTGAACTCTTGCACATTATATAAATGATGGGTAAATGATTATAGCCTCCGAGTTATTTTTGATGAATCTTTCTTACTTCTAACATATTTTATAAAATTTGCAAACCTTTAAAAACATCGATATCAACATGAATTTCACTGTTAAATAACTGTGAAAGCTTAGCGATCCTAAATAACATACACATAAGTTATCCTATTTAGTATTTTTGCTTATAAGTAAATAAGTCAATAATAATAATAATAACAATAAGGCGTAGGGAAGTGACGACCCCATCGCCCGCTGTCGTAACAGTAAAGACGAAACTGCTACGTCGGCGCAGTCAGTCAGCGCCTTGCCTAGAGCTTTCCTCGGCAGAATTGAGGGTACTAATTTTATCCCATTTGTGCTTACGGCCAAACCATGAAACGGTGTCGGGCCTGGGCGTCTCCCGTTAATTGTCGCCCATTTTATGGATGATGGAAAAAAAAGACCACGCATAGGGCCGCTGCCTGGGGGTCGCCGGGGCGTTCTCTCGGACTCGGCAAGCAGCACCCGTCGCTGATGGAGAATGCCGCATGCGTTGGACAAAAATCATGAACACAAACGCATTGTGGACGTACTATAGGGCGAAAGTGGAAAAAGTCGAAAAGTTTTCCGGACCGATACGACTTCGTAACTTTTAAGGAATGTTTAAAAGTTACTCTTTTCTAAAAGGCCAGCAAGGCATTTCCCCTGGCGTTGCAGATGTTCATGATTACTTAGTTGTTGTGATCACTTACCATCAGGTGAGCCGCATGCTTGTTTGCCTCCCCTTCCATAAAAAAGACCTGCCCATTAGATTGCACGGACCTGAGTCACCTGCATCAATCAACCGCTTGTACGTTTCTGTTCAATAACAAACGTCACATATCAAAATTAGTGTAACATAGTATTTTGGTCTAGACACAAATTTTGGCATTGTGAATTTCAAGTCATTGTCAAGATTATCTCTAATGTCTTTTCTAGGTGGTAGGACTCCTTTCCTACCTAGGAGGCTGTCTAAACATTAGAAGTAGTAGTGTATAAATATATTTAGTGCATAAAAAAATGACGAGACAAGTAACAATATAAATAATAAATTTATTTATGAACCATTTTAGTTTATAAGTATAATATAGTAGGATTGAATATTAAATGTCATATGGTGTGGGGAGACTATGCCAAAATTTTCCCCAAAAACAGCTTCTGCATTCGAAAACAAGTTCTTAAATTCTTAAAAAATGTATTCATGAGTAATGTATCCACAAGTGTATTGATTCATTAAGTTTTGATAATTTTTCCTAATCCAAAATCTTTATAAACCCTTCAATTCTCGCATATTATATAATCGATGTTAAATAATTATAGCCTCTGAATTATTTTTAATAAATCATGAAAATTTACAATCCTCTGAAAACATCGATATCACTGTTAAATAACTGTGAGAGCTTACCGATCTCAAATTACGCTAAGTTATCGTGATATTCTCAATAATTTTGTTTGTGAATATTAAATTTTAATGAACATTAACTTTTTAACGAAATCTGCCTCTATGTGGTTATAAAATAATCCGCTTATTTCACTTAACGTCACGTCTCAAGCGATTATTTAAGAGACAACGTTAAGCTTATTCTTGACGACATATCTACGTGTATTTAAAGCTTGTGGAGTAGATCAGGGGTCGGCAACCTTATCCAGCCTAAGGGCTCAATCTAAAATAATTTACTCCTGAAGGGCGCATGAATGGTTAACGTAAATAAAATATTACATAAAGACAAAACAAGATGTTTATTAGATGAGGTATACATACAGTCAAATAAATAAGTCACTGGTTATTACAACAATTAGTCACCTTGCATTTATTCCGACAACTTGATGAAATTTGACTCATAATTTGAAGTACCAGTCCTCATACAATGGTCTAAATTTACATTTGTCATTCTGCTTCTATATTTTGATTTTAAGTGCTCCATTGTTGAAAATATGGATTCGCATGCGTACGTTGATGCACTATAAGCGTGTATTGTAAGAGATAATGTCCTTAAAATTGGAGAATTGTTTTCATCAACAATATTCCAAAAGATTTCGTCCCTCATGTATGATTTCAGGCTCAAGTCGTTCTTCATGGTTATTATTTCTAGCTCTAATTCATCTTAATTTTCTATGCCAAAATAGTTTTTGATCTTTTCCGAAACATCACCTTCTGCGACCGGGTTCATTATGAACTCCAAGATAGGCTCAAAATTCTTAAATTGTTGGAAACAAGACTTAAATTCGTCCAAAAGTGTATCTAATTGTGGAGCAAACGAAATGGTATCAATATCTTTTTCACATATATTCATGTGATCGAAGTGTGAAGTTGAATTTCTTAGTAAATATGATTTCCATAGATTCAGTTTGGCTTTGAATGTAGTCACCGATCCAAGCATTTTCGTAACATGACAATTTTTCCCTTGCATTTCCATGTTCAGTTCATCCAGTTTTATTGTTATATCAGTGAGAAACCCCAAATTTGTAAGCCATGAGTGGTCAACTGTAGATAATCTTCCTTTCTCATTGCCATGAACAGTTTGATTTCGTTTATTAAACTGAGAAAGCGTACAAGCACTTTACCTCTACTCAGCCATCGTACTTCCGTATGCAATATCAAGTCCGCGTACTCAGCATCTTCATCTTGCAAAAGCTGCCGAAACAAACGGATCAGGTTTACTCATGAGGTTGGAGAAGCTAGAAGGTTGTTGATCTGTTATTTATTACCAGGCTCGGTAGATCGGTGTCTAAGCTCATAAGTATTTGATCTACCGATAATTGTCCATAATACAGTACTAATTGTTAGTGTGATGGCCCAAAAACCTCAATACCACGTTACTACTACGTCCATTACAGCATGTAAAAATCTACTGCTATACATAGGCATCCCGCAGAGACTGCCTCATTAAGGGGTTTTACCACAGCTGCTACGCTTGGCAGGCGGGTTGACAACAGCAGTTTTTATTACTTTAAGTTGTTATCAGGAAGATGCTCATCTTTTGTTTCGTTTCCCTTTTTCACCCACACCGCCACTACACGGCTACACTTCTATTAAATATAGTTTATCATGACAGGAACAACTGACGTGAAAGTGCCTATATCCTCATATTTCTTTATTATTTTGGTGTCACCTGCATTAAAGCGAGGATTACCCAGGTTAATAGGATTTTAGCGCGCCCTTCTCCGCTATTACTTACTTATATTATATTTATTATATTCTCCCTATTACTTACTTATACGCTGCATGCGTACTTGTACAGCACAAAGTAAGCGTGTGACTTTTGGTGGAAAAAGTTAATTTACTTGAAAAGCTTTTGCTTATTATTAGAAAATAAATGATGTAAATATATAACATCCCTTTCATATTGTCGAAAATTAGTATATTATGGTGATCGCATATAAAAACGAGACTCGAACGTCAAAGTTTTTCCCGGCGATTAAGCTATATTTTCTTTCTTCATCCCGATTAATATAAATTATTATAAAAATGCACTCGATTAAGAACTTAATAGAGTATTTCATGTATGCGCATTTTTTCAAGCATATTCTATTTCAAGAAGTATCAATTGAGCGTCGGAATAGTGTCTATATTAATATATATATTTGTTCAATACGTCTCAATATTTTAAAATCGCTAGCCATTTTCTCTGGTATTCCCTAATCAACATGAGTACGACAAGAGTAATTTTACTTGAAATTAAGATTAATCATCCTCGACACCAAGTCCGAAACTGAGTAGCGATTACGATGCCTTCTCAAGAGGAATGATTTATGACGCAAGTTAAAACTAATGTCAGGCCGTCGTAGAGTGCTTATGGTTGCTTAATTTCGTTGACCACTATTGTGCATATTTATTTATTAATTGTATTTATTTAGTTATTAATAGTAGTAGTTCACGAAGTAGTATGGCAAACATAAGGTGACGTTGCAGTACTTTTTACAGTGTCGGAACCTTTCTAAATCTCAAAAAAAATTGAATATAATATGGACAAGGGTTGTGTAATGACAGAAATACGAATCATAAAAAAAACATTAATATTTCATCAAATCGCTGTATAAAAATATACTTTGCAGAGATTGTATTACAAAACCATGTCAAGCTTAAATCAAATGAAAACGCTTGTTATGTTTAATGTCACATATTAAAAACACATTTATTAATTCGCTTTTAGTTTACCTCAAAGAAAAAAACATACCGAAGAGTTTAAGCCCTGGTCAGTGCCCACTGAAACGTCTTTCAGGTGTATTATTCTAAACAGATAAGAGGGCCATAATTTCAAAGAGTTCGCTACTTACTCACCGCTAAGCCGTAGTACCTCAGGGGCAGGTTCGATCCCAACCACAACAATGAAATCGTTAAATGCAATTTTAAGTGTTGCTTTACCACGCGCTCAGTGGTCGCGGAAAGCATCGTGACGAAACCTACATAACTGAGAAATAAAAATATTTTGATGACATGTGAATACTGCTACACACAATAAAGGAGAGCGGCATATCAATTGCTCCATAGCCATCTCAAAAATGTGAGAGCCGTGGTAGTTTAGAGGCTTAGCGCTCACCCTAAGCGCATTCCGCGATCGACCCGGGCTCGATCTCCGCAAACACCAATAAAATTGTTGTTTGTAATTTTAAATGCTATGCTATAGTATACATAAGGTACATATTTAGTCGCTAAATGTATAAAATATGTAAAATATATATGAACTTAAAAACTAAACTATTTTATGAGCACGAAAGTACCAATTGATCGCGAGCGGAACTCTCTAAAGCTTATTTTTCTCCATTTTACGCAATAAGCGTCAGATTGATTTATAAGTTTGGGATTGCTTGGTGAAAATTCTACCTGTGATAGATTTATATATCCTCTCGGTTATTGCCCTTTCAGCAATTTATCTTCATCGTTGTGGTAAAACTTCGTTATGGTTATTAGGTCATAGTCTACTTATTACTTTTCAAATACCAAGCCCTAAATTATAATTATTTATAAAATATTATAATCAAATAATAAACGAGTTTATTAAAAATTTGAATTTAAAAAATATAGTATCATGAAGTGGCAGTTTAAGAATACACTCCATAATATCATCCCTTGAGTGCCATAAGACGCGACAGAAGGAAAACATAACAGGAGATGGACAGCAGCGTCTTCTTCATAACAGTTAAAGAATAAAAAACTGCCGTTGCCAACCCACCTGCTATGCGTGGTGACTATGGCAAATATCATCCCTATGAGGCAATCTAAGGTTTTTGTTCATCCGTTGCCTTTTAATTCGATGTAACGGTAATTTATAAATAACTCATACATAATAATAATCAGACGAAAAAATGCGATTTATTCCACGGCTTAAGATAGTGCAAGTTTACAAAGTCGAACAAATATTTGATCGTCTGTTCTTGTAATTGATGGGATTTAGACAAGTAGGTGATTATCCTGCTGTGCCCTACTCTGCTGTCGGGGTTGAAAATTTTATTTCTTTAGATTTAGCCTACCTAGAGATTGGCTCTTTTTAAGGTCATCATCATTATTATCATCATTACAGCCTTTCGATTTTTCCCCATCGGTTGTCGGTTCTTCAAGCTATACGGCCGGCCCATTGCCACTTCAGCTTACTAATCCGTTGGGCTATGTCGATCACTCTGGTTCTACTGCGGATATCCTCATTTCTAAGTTTATCACGCAGAGAAACTCCGAGCATAGCCCTCTCCATAGATCGCTGAGCTTCCTCATCCGACCAGCAGTGAAGGACCACGTCTCAGTTCCATAGATCATCACTGGCAACGCGCACTGGTTGTACAGTCTAGTTTTCAAGTTTTGAGGAATACCTGACGAGAAGATGTACCGTAATTTCCCGAACGCTGCCCAGCCGAGTTGAATTCGTCGATTGACCTCTCGGTCGAAGTTGGATTTACCTAGTCAGAATATTTGTCCCAGGTAAACATACTTGTCAACAATTTCGAGCTTAGTGCTCCCAACAACTACCGGCATAGGTGTGACATAGACGTTATACATGATGTTTGTTTTGTCCATGTTCATCTTAAGATCTCGTCGACACCTGAATTTTTGCCCGATGCTCGTCGCATGATGTTAATAATTAAAAGTTGAAGGTAGCCTTCGTTAACTATAACATGGGGACGTCAAACACCTCAGTCCCCCCCGTGACCATGGGTGCTGGAAAGTGCCCGAAACGTCAGGAATTAAAAGACTTAAAATTTAACGCGCCAAAATCCGTGAAATTGGTTTTAATTAGTCCGTGATTTTAGTCCTGCGCAGATGACTAGTCTCCGTCGCGACTAGCCGACGTGACCGGAATTCAGTCTGGAGAACATAATACTTTCATGTCTCAGTCACGTCATGGAGTGACGGCTTGTTGCAGGAAGTCGATGGATGCAGGTGGTTCAGGCCCGTGGCTTTTCTTGGGGGAGGCCAATCTTTAGCAGTGGATATATGATGAGCTGTAATGACGATAATGACGATATGAAAGAGGCGAGTGTAATTCAGCATATTTATCAATGCCTTTTATTTTTCCAATTTAATAACAATATAACACATTCTCAACAATAAAAACGATTATTAGATGATCTAAAGAATTCTAAGCTTAAAAATAACGTAAAATAATATTATAAAGCTGATGTGATTTGTATAGTGAGTGACGAAGGACATTCCATCAAATAGTTGTCAGGGTTGGCAACGCATTTGCATTTTTATTTCCTTAAATTGAGTAGAAGTAAAGCTGTTATGTACAAGGCCCACTAAACACATCACCTGATAATAGATGGATACTACGGGGTTTTTGATGTGAAACATCTATTGGCATGCTCTGACAGAAAACCGACTTGTTTACCGCGGCGGCAAACGGCATGATGCTCGCCTATGCCGTCATGCCATCTCTATGCCACCATGCTCGACTCTCTTGTGTATGCGTGCGCTTATAATATACACTTCGTTGCTTCTCTGTGTGAGTGTGGGTATATTTCTTTATTGGTTTTTAAACCTATAAATATGTAAGCGAAACACCACTGACTCACTCACTCATCACGAGATCTCCAAAACTATACGCTTGATTGACTTAAAATTTGGCATATATACTCCTTTCTCGACGTCTACTAGACAAGGATTTTGGAAAATGCAATCCCCGAGGGAGTGGAATAGGGTGTTACAGCTTGTTAATTTTAAATTTTATCATAAACTATTATGTTTCTCATCTGAGGGGCGTCACGTGACGGCTAACTTTTTTTTTCATGTGTTGGATTTCCATGATATGGATATTATATCTCAACCTGAGCTTAAATAGATACCGTCAGGTAGGTCTTATATCTCAAGCTTACTTAGTTAAAAAATAAATAAAAATAAGCCATACGCCTTGTAAAGCCGATGTAACCCGTGGGTGTGGTAAGAGGCGAGATATCGTTTGAGGAGATCTGCATCAGCATTGTCATATTAACAAATGAAAATAATAACTGCGGTGGCCAACTTGTAGGCCAATTGTGGCACCTTATAGTGGGGATACGGCCACTATGGCAATAGTATCCTCACTATGAGGCCATTGCCTCATAGTGGGGATGTACGGGGGAGGCCTATGTTCAGCAGTGCAATTTATGTACAATAATTATGCACAATACAAAAACAAATACATTAAATGATATTGAAATATTGAGGTTCGTTAAAATAAGTATGTACACTTAAATTTTTTTACACATTTTAATTAGATTCACTATTTTATTTCTTCCTTTGGTCAAGCTCTACAGCGAAAGTTTTACTCATTCCCTTTCATATTGCTCGATTGCAGAGGTATAAGTACTCTCGTCTTGAACAAACTTTTCTTATAATATGTGCCATAAAATCTCGAATACCAAATAAACATATACTCGTTCGAAAATTCCAAATCATTGGTTTATAGAGTGTTATATTTTACAATTATTTGTTAACATTTTTTTGTGAACTCTACGTCAAAGCGTGTTTTATAAGTGTACCTAGACAGGAACTTTATTAGTATGGGTCATCTAGGCTTCCTAGAGAAATTCGTCAATCCTCGATTTTTTTATAGAATAAGGGTGACAAATGAGTACACAGTCCCCTGATGGTAAGTGGATGTTGTGGCTCATAGACATTTGAAACAGCAGAACCAAACACAGACGCATTGTCGTCTTTTTTACTGATAACGAGGCATTCCATCTCAGTTCTCAGATGGAATTCCTCGTTTCCAGTAAAAAATGTTTTCGGTTCTCTACACTCACCAAACGGAATATAGCAGTATTAAGCTGTTATTTCACGCTGGAATTCTTTGAGACCGTGGTCCTTCGTGGTCCAAGCCGGGACATTCGTGCTACAACAATAATATAGCTACAATGGGATTCTACCACGTATAAAGACTGTATAGGACTGTTTGTAACGCCTGTGATAAACAGATGCTTATTAAGAGAATCATACCCAGATATTGCATACGTTAGTAACGGAAACTTTGTCTCTTTTGTCTTTTAACATTTCATATTATGGCTATTTCAAGGCCATGCGTTGTTTTATCAAGTATAAATGTCGTAGTAAGCAATAATGATTAAAAGAAGTTGGTATTACGGTGGCAAATTCAATGGTATATAGTCACCCTCGTTAGCCCAGTTCGTCAACCGTATCTAAATCGTAACCGCCTCTAAATCTACTGTAACTTTTCTTGTGAATGTTATACGCAACTTATATGCTCGTATTATACATTACCTGAATAATGTCAATAGATTCAACCAAGGTTAACGTGTTTATGGTTCGACCGGAGTAGGACCAAGCTTTCACAGAGTGGTAATCTGTGAAAGCTTGGTGAATCAGCAGATTAATACTACTGCATATATAAGGTGAGAGTAAAGAACCGGAGACCCTTTTAAACTGGTAACGAGGCATTCCATTTCAGTCCTCAGAGGTGGCTGGCATTTCAATTTGATTCATAAACAACAATAAATGAAGATGTCTACAGGCCACAGTATCCATTTACCATCAGGTGTACTGTGATCTCGTTTGTCACCTCGATTCCATAAAAAAAAACTCTGTGCGAACAGATATGTCGGATATCTTTTGAATCAAATTCTAAATATTTCACGTACCTGTAGTGTGCACTAACAACTGATTGATTCTGAAAAATTGCGGTCACAACTCGCCTGCCAAGCATGCCAACTATAAATTACTGTCCTCCCCTCCCCCTTGTAAAGCAATCTGTGGGAAAGGCATATGTTGTATTGTTTGATGGGCTGAATGAAATTAATGCTGACATGAATGCTGAATTAATTAATTAATTTTTATTTATTCTTTGATAGCACAGATGGTTGAAACCAATATTGTCAGCATCGAGCACAGGCAGAAAATAGCCAGCCTCTCGGTATTCCATAGGTAACATTTAAGGAATTACATGCTTTAATTCCTCCCTCCCGTTTTCACCATCGGATAACCAGGCAGTCGGCTGGTTTTTACCCTTTTGTTGTCGCCATTCCTCGCATCCGAACCAAATGGTTTGCTTGGTCTTGTAATGCGTACAGCAAAGGAGAGAAATAATTTGCTGGCGTCTGTCTTTCCGTCCGAATACAATCTGGGTGTCTTTAAGGTAAAGGTGAATAATATTTTGTTACACTAAGATAGTGCGATTTACCAACTTAGTCTTCATCACTTCTTACCCCAAGGTAGGATTGTGGTCAAGCACTGGCTTATAATAAGTAAAACAAACTACAAAGGAGCACGACACTTCCAAATATACCTTATTTGTCAAAATACAAAAAAGTAAAAAAATTAAACTTTGTGTGTAACCGTGTACACAGTAATTTACCTAATACGTAACCACCTTAAAACTTTTTACTCACAGGTTGTTTAGCAAATAGAAAAGCAAGTTCCGAGCGAAACGATAGCTCGGCGCACGGAGAAGCGTCAGTTCCAAACGTTCACAGTTAAACCCCAAGTAGCACACAAGCATTACAAGCAGACACTGTATCGCTCTCTTGCTTTATAACAACTGTTTAAGGAAGTTTGTACCTTTCTTAACCTGTATATAACACATTCTTATATCTCTTTAAAAACACAGTGATAAAGTAGTTGTTTAGTAGTGACTATGATGGCTTTGGAGATAAGAAAGGTGTTTGTAGAGCTTTCGTACAGGCGTTGGATATAAAGCCGAGTTATAAATATACTTATTAACACTATGAGACCTAAAAGAGGAATAACGAAGACAAAAGCGCTTAAATTGAGTTATAAATATCGTATATAACTCTAAATACTAAGAAGTACTATATAGTCTATAGCTTAACAATAGATCTATAAGAATCTTAAAAACCACTTTTACCGTATTGGATAATGATAGCTCAACAGAAGCGACAAAAGCGGTATAAATATTTGTGAAATATAACGCGAAAATATAGTCACTGCATATTTTAGGCATGTTAAAGATGTTTTGTACTGGTATAAGAGTTTTTAATCTATCCTGTATTATCATTAATAGAGTAAAGTCTGTTCAAGACCTTTAATAATTTCACGAATTAATAATTATTCTGTGTTGCGTGTTTAACAGAAAATTTATTCAAATTAAAACGAACCCTAAAATGTTTCGATAGTAAAACGGTTTTTAAAGTACTCTTGTTACTCAAAACAAGTAAAAATACTCCATAGTTCGGTGATTGTAGATCTTAAAGCTATAAAATAATTATCACTATCGCCGTACTATTTCTAAAACGGTTATAATGGATATAGTAGACGTCTTAGGATTTGTAAAAAGTCGCCATTACATGGAAGTATTTTATGAATTGTGTATGTCAATAATACAATCATTTTTCTTATGTTAGAGAGCATAATTTTTACTATAAATAAGCTCTTTTGCATTTCATGCACTCATAAATTGACGACAAGTTCGAATAACTCAACGTAAAAGAAACTGTAAATTTACCTTTAAATTTTAATACACTTGAGTAAGATAAATTACTGCAAATTTTACGGGTTTCGTAAGCCCATGAAACATTTGGCTTAATCAATACAACTTTTGACAGAAAAACTATTCTACGTAAACAAGTGAAATTAAATCATTATACATATCACCATGAATTTGTGATAATATTTGTCATATATGTTTTGTCACAAATTTTTATAATGATTATAATATAGGTATATCTTGTAAAAAATAGCCTTAAGATGCTTTAAGATTTAGTTACGAGTTACAGTCGCGTCGCAATCATGTGCAAATTCTATAAAGGTGCCACAAGAACTTCTTGTATATCTTTTAGCCCCAAAAATCACATTTCACGCATCTTTGTATCGCTTTACAAACTCACCATGACACTATTAAAGCACTGCTGTAGCACTGAAGCCCGTATAAAGTGGGCCCTTTTCATTGGTATAGAAGCGATTGAGAAGTTCTCTATCTAGCAGGTTAAGCCATTACATACACCTGTTAAACGGCTACTGTAGCGCTTTGTTATACCACTTGTGTGCTAATTTGGTACGTTACTCACTCTACTCACACTACTTCTGTTTTTCATTTCTTACAACTACATATTCAAGTTTTAATTTAAAAGTTAAATACATTAGGAAAGTTGCTGCTTTTTTGAATTTATTTTAACAACACGCGAAATCGCGCTAACAACATTTTTTATCTTTTAGGTTTTTACCTTCGACAATTGTCAATATATTATTTTGTAATTTTCAAATCATAGCAAGTAAAAAAAATATCTAAAACGGTTTGGCAGCGCTGTGACGTTTAGCTGCATTGCTATGGAGCCATGGATGCGTAGGTACACCGCACGACCACAGAATAAATAATATAACTACGTAGACGACACAAATAATAATATGTCTCTATTGCCTGCAATTTCCAGGCTGCAAGTAATTGTTACCGGTCTAGATGTTTGACCATATGCAATTTAGGTATGTTTGTGTTTGAACAAACCTGCAACTGGACATATGGTATATGTATATTTTTATATCATCTATCGCATTGTGTAATAGTTTTATATAAAAAATAAATAATATTCATATTGAGAGCCATGTTGTTAATTCAGTATAAGTTGCTAAAACAAAATAAAGAAAATTTAATTTGCATAGCGTATATAACATGCGAGTATATAATCTCATAATTGAAGCTACGATCACTATCTTTATGTAGGGCCGCCACTCGAGAACCTTTTTTCCCCATCGGTTGCCAGTTCTTCGGGCTATATGGCCGGCCCATTGCCACTTCAGCTTACTAATCCGTTGGGCTATGTCGGTCACTCTGGTTCTACTGCGGATATCCTCTTTTGTAAGTTAATCACGCAGAGAAACCCCGAGCATAGCCCTCTCCATAGCTCCCAGTTCCATAAGTCATCACTGGCAAAACGCACTGGTTGTACAGTCTCGTATTCAAGTTTTGAGGTATACCTGACGAGAAGATGTGTCGTAATTTACCGAACGCTGCCCAGTCTAGTTGAATCCGTTGATTGACATCTCGGTCGAAGTTGGACTTACCTAGTCGGACTATTTGTCCCAGGTAAACAACTCAACAAAAACTTCGAGCTTAGGGCTCCCAACAAATACCAATATAGGTGTGACATGGACGTTATACATGATCTTTGTTTTGTCCATGTTCATCTTAAGGCCTATCCGTTGGGAGGCACTATTGAGGTCATTGAGCATAGTGCTTAGGTCCTCAAGCGATTCTGCCATAAGGACTATATCGTCGGCAAATCAATGGCGAGTGATGTACTCGCCATTGATGTTAATACCGTATCCTTTCCATTCCAGTAGCTTGAAAACGTCGTCCAATGCAGCGGTGAAGTGTTTCGGGTATATAACGTAACCCTCGGGTATATAATATAATGTTACACCTCTCTGCAGTTGGATAGGTTTCATACCCTGGTTCTGTACTCGGATAGTTATATATATAGTGATAGTTATATAGCTCTACTGTACAAACACTTCAGCACTTCGATATACCGACAGTCAACTTGGCACCGCTGAAGGGACTGTAGCACCGCCCAAATTTCGATGGAAACAAAGGCTTTCTGATAGTCCACATACGCAAGTCATAGTGGCAAGGTATGTGTGTGGTATTCGTTTTCGCAAACCGGCTTGTTCGGGAGGCTGGAAGTCGTCGAGTCTGCGTACGAGACGATTCGTAATGACTCTCGAAAACAGCGCGTAGACGCGGCTTACAAGGGAAATCGCTCTCCAACGATGATGTGTACAGCTGCCCATAGAATCTCTCAATCTCATTCAAAATCTCAGGTGTCCCGGAAACGATGCTGCCACATTCGGTCTTCAGCTTCAACAGTTGGCTCTTTTTGTCAGAGAGATCTCTGGCAAAGACTTTGGAGCCCTAGTTCCGCTCGATCGCTTCTTCATACGAGCAGTATTAAAATTGCGTAAGTCCCGCCGCAAGTATTTAGAGATCTGTTTGTTCAGTTGCCTGTATGCTGTCAAATCTACTGAAGACTGCTGCTTCATTTTTCGTCTAACAGCCATGATATTAAGAATGTGATCGGAGAGTTTTTGTGTTCTTCTGTGCAACACTTAGTTCCGACCGCATGGACAGTTCCTACGAGCTTGTCATTCAAATCGTCCACTGCATTGAAATCTTCTAGGGACTGAAAACGGTTTTGTAAATCGAGCTGAAAGGTTTCGGATTAGAGTACGATGGGGACGGAGCATTGACTTCATTAGACGAGACCTCTCAAACTTAACGTTTAGGTTCAGTGTGCTTCTAACCATTCGGTGATCGCTAGCAGTTTTCATCCTCGCGATCTCTGAGACATCACTGAACAGTTGCCGTCTAGTCGTCAAAATGAAGTCAGTCTCATTTTTTGTCGAACCATCGGGGCTCGACCAGGTTCCCTTCCTGTGGGACTGCTTCTGGAAGAAAGAGTTCATCATAAAGAGTCCCTCTTTCTCCATGAAGTCAACATGTTGCCGGATTCGAGGATTACCGTGTCCTCCCCCTCTCTTCGGACCTCTCTTCTTCCAGCTCCAAGATCTTTTCGTCAGTCCTCACGGTACGTGCGGTGTATGTTGCCAGGTCGAGTCGTCTAAGGTGGCAACCAAACCTCCACCGGAGATTCTTAGAACCCCCTGCCCTGCCGTTACTATGGTCGCCACCGTATCCAGGAATAGCGGGGCCGCCGGGGTCTAGGGGCCGTCTTTTTGTAACTTTTGTCATGGGCGGTATATTGTCATAGTTGACACGCTTGGCGAGCGAGTTGGCAACCGCAGTTTTTTTATTGTAATTTGCTGTATCATAAAGATGCTGCTGCCCATCTTCTGTCTCAGTTTCCCTCTGTCGCCTCTTACGACACCCACGGGAAGATATGGGATAGTGGGTATTCTTACCCGTCACTACACGAGGCAAATACAAATAATTGTCTGTCGGTTCATTTTGATACGTTATTTTATCAAAAAAGGTAATAACGTAAACCGAAGTTACTGTGCGTATCTTGGAAACTTAATGAACCTGTGTATATTTTAAACGATGACAAGGTGTAGACGTCCTCATTATATGAATAGAGAAAACATTTCACATTGTCTGTTTGAAGGAACGCCTGCTTGCGGTTCTTGTACAGAAATATTTAATACGCTCTTTTATACACAAATGTGTTTAATTATGTGATGTGATTAATTATGCGAATCAGCTTGTATAATTAAAATATAAAATTAGAATTGGTTTATACCTCTTTGTATACTTTACGTAAAATTTCTACATTTTCCTTAATATATCTAACTCTTCTGCTTGAGATTGTGATGATGCAAGAGAATTTATTTATTTATTTAATTATAACGCTTTTTAATCCAATTACAGTAATGAATAATTTCGACAGACACATGGGAAGAAATTATGCTAAGAGAAAAAATACAAATTATAAATCATTACTTTCGCAAAATCGTAAACAAGCGGATAACAGCACATTCCAAATATATCAAAGTCGGCTGCAGCCGTCAGAAGAGCGTTGATTGCCCTGTGCATTCGACATAGTGGGGAATTAGCGCGCGACAGTGTGCGCGATGACGCCGTCGCAAATAATCTAAGCCAGTGAGATGGCCTATGTCGCAAGTAGTGGTCAGGCACATAGATCTAATCACTTCACTTATCACTTTCACATATCACTTTTTCTATCATTTATGACTTGATTTCGTCCAGTAGGTGTCGTAAGAGGCGACTATAAGAAATATCACAAAATATAATGGCTGCCGATAGTGCGCGGTATAAAATAATAATAAATAAATATAAATTATCGTTTCATTAAGCTGTACTAACATGATGGAGCGCGAATAAAGCTGTGTCTGGTCTGTTTTGACCTTTTTGTACGTACTTTCGTCCGATAAAAGTTGTTGTATTTTAGAATCATAATCTGACGTATCCTTATAAATTGGCTCAACACTTGGCAAAAGTTCTGTCACCGCTGAGAGGTTAAACCAGAGCACACACGAAGGATTTGTACTATTTTGTTAGTGAGATAAAAGACCTACATCTCGCTGACAATGAAACTATGGTCAGTTTTGAAGTTCAGTCACTATTTACATGCTTACCCATTGAAGACTGCATCTCAATTGTAACCAGGAAGCTAGAAGAATACAACATGCCTACAGAATATGCATTACTGTTAAAACACTGCCTTACATCTGGCTATCTATTGTGGAAGGAGGTTCTACAAGCAAGTAGATGGCGTAGCAATGGGTTCACCTGTATCTCCATAGTCGCCGACATATTCATGGAGGACTTTGAGGAAAGCCTTCTTACTGCTCCTGTATATCCAAGATTCTACAAGCGGTACGTAGACGACACTTTCACAATTTTACCATCTGACTAAGTAACTGCATTTTAAACCACCTTAATTCCATAAACTCTAAAATACAATTCACAATGGAGTTAGAGGCAAACAATTCTTTAGCTTTCCTAGATGTTTTAGTCATCCAAAATCCTGATGACACTATTGGTTACACTGTGTATAGGAAAAAACCCATACCAACCGATATTTAAATGGTGAATCGCACCATCATCCATCACAGTTAGCTACCGTGGGAAAATCTTTGTTTCAGAGAGCACGAGGGATCTGTGACGGAAAACATCTGGCCGCCGAGCTTCAGCACGTCGAGCAAGTATTGCAAGACAACAAGCTTCGGGTCCCGCGCCTACGTCACAGTGACCGAGTGAAGCCGGCCACAGTCGAGCGTGTGCCTGCTGTACTACCCTATGTCAGAGGAGTCACAGACAAGGTTGGCTATATTTTGAAGCGAGCTTCTATTAAAACATACTTCAAGCCGCCGAAGAAGATTAGTCAATTTTTACCATCCGTCAAGTGTAATATCCCTCTACAAGATGCAGGAGTGTACAAGCTTGATTGTGAAATTTACTCAAACAACATGGGTAGCAAATCATTTATGAATATGAAAGTCTGCGATCCGTAACAGATTAACGTCTCTCGCTGCGCAGGGACATGAAAAGGGTTTTAAATGAGAAAGCAAAAAATTGCGACCGTAAGCGCTTTTAATTTGTTTAATATATCGTATAGCAGTACAGAAATTTCTTTTATTCAGTTTTTAAGGGTTCCGCTGTCATACAAGAAATCCTTATAATTTAGTTCTAGACGTTTCTCCGAATGTTACATATCGGATCGGATTCGATGTCAGTTTTCTTTACATCATGAATTTCTTTGATAGTATGGAATACAAACGTGCGCACAGTCTACCTAATGGTAAGTGGATGCTGTGGCACATACACATCAATCACATAAATTTCTGAGACCTAAGATGGAAGGCCTTGCTTCCAGTGAAAGGGGTATCTGGTTCTTTACACTCATCGTACGAAAAACTGCAGTATTTAGCTGCTATTTTACGCAGGTATAAAAGTCAAGGTACTTACTATAATTAAATTTTTTAAAACCACATTTAGCAATTAAACTTAGTGTAACAAAATTTTCAGAATTATCGGCCTTAATATAGTAATATGTCCTCCAGACCGAATTCGGTCACGGTGGTCAGTCTCAACGAAATCTAGCCATCTGTCCAGGACAGGATTATAGTGTCCGATTGTATGCGCGAACAAAGGTGCACCCTCTATTTACTCACTCCCATAGCCCTTTCAGCC
Organism: Parnassius orleans; assembly: GCA_029286625.1. Lineage (NCBI taxonomy): Eukaryota > Metazoa > Arthropoda > Insecta > Lepidoptera > Papilionidae > Parnassius > Parnassius orleans. The sequence goes on from JAGSMP010000170.1 coordinate 3,126,563, forward strand.
CAGGCCAACACGATTGTGACGTTAAGTCAAAGTAAAATTTTGGCGGTATTTTAGGCGTTATGTGAACGGGCCCACGGCCGTACGATCGTGACGGATATGCTCTGTCTATAGGTATGAGTGAGACAGCTAGCAAGCGTCGCGATGTTCAAATTTTAACTCATTCATTTCGCCGTTGGTGTTGTTTGGGGTGTTGCTGCGCGTGAGTAATCAAAATTACCATACAATTATGTATTTCTCACGTTATGATTGTTGTTTATTGTTATTATTGAACTGTTTTACGTACCAGTCAATGAATTTGTTTGTATTTTAAAATTCTTAAAGAAAAAGTGGCACTGAAGTCTAACGTCACAATTGTATCACCCGGGCCCAACTACATAGTACATTGCCATGGCAGAATCGCTATTTAGCCTCGATGACAACGCGATTGGGGAGTTACTGGAACAGTCTGACTTGGAAGATGTTGATGAAGATGATGATGACTTATATGCGCAAAATGATGAAGATAATAACTCCTCCGAGGATGATGTCCCTCTCATCTTTGAGGCGGCTACCAATCAAAGTGGTGGCAAATGGACAAAAAAAGATTTCGAGGAAGACTACTAGTCAAGCTCAAGAAAGTTCAAGTAATGAACCGCTTAAATCACCTGCGGAGTACTTCGAAAATTATTTTGATGCCGAACTGTTTGAAAAGTTTGCGATCTGTACTGCAATATTACATGGCTAAAAGGGCAGAATGAGGCCGCAATGTACACCTAATGAAATAAAAATTCTTTGGAGTTCACGGGATGATGAGTTGCATTAAATGCCCTCGAATGAAAATGTATTGGCATCAAAAATTTCGATACGACCCAATAGCTAATGCTATGTCACGTGAGCGCTTTTTTATGTTACGGGTCAATTTACATGTAGTTGATCCTAACAGAGTTGACGAAAATGAACGGTCTGCTAATAAATTGTGGAAAGTGCAAGCAGTCATAGATGCAGTTAGAAAACGCTGCCATGCATTGCCACGCGAGAGTCCAACTTATTCTGTCGATGAACAGATGATACCATTCACAGGTCGGTGCGCACAGAGACTGTATGTAGCAAACAAGCCTAGGCCAGTTGGATTGAAAAATTTCCTAGTTACGACTGCACAAGGATTGATCCTGGACTTTGAGATATATCAAGGCCCAACCACCGACTTACCAGATAGGTCATTTGGCTTAGGTCCTGCGGTTGTTTTGCGATTGACAAGAACATTACCTGGTGGAAGTTTATATTTTGATCGTTATTTTACAACGATTGGTTTACTGGAAGAACTAATTAATCGCAATTTCGATGGAACGGGTACGATAACGGCAAACCGATTCAAAAAAACCTGGTATACATTCAAGAAGGATCAAGCGATGAAACGAGGAGATTACGAAGAAGTTTGTAGTCCAAATGGAAAACTTTGCACGGTCAAGTGGAAAGATAACAAAAGTGTTTTGTTGGCTTCAACGATTCACGGAGCTGAACTGAGTACTACTGTGTCGATGGGACAAACAAACCCGTACTTACAAAAACATTCCTTGTCCTTCCATCGTCGCCAATTACAACAACAACATGGGAGGCATTGACTTGTGCGACCAGATGATTGAAAACTATAGGACGTGGTTCAAAACCAAGAAGTGGACTGTAAAGGTCATAATTCATCTTTGATCTCGCTATCGTAAACTCCTGGTTTGAGTAACGAGAAGACGCACAGCCAATATGCGTAAAATGATGTCATGGACTTGCTGGCATTTCGTATATCCATTGTAGAGTATTTATTAGGTGGACCGACTAGAACAAGGACTCGCGATGACTTAGAATTAGCCCCGATACCGACTAGTTCTGAGTACAAACCTGCAATACTGCCGACACCTGACAAAGATATGATGGCTACAATCATTGGCCAATGTTCGATACGTTGAAAGCTCGCAAATGCAGGTTGCCTGATTGCACTAGTAGAACTCGAGCAAGATGTTCGAAATGCGACGTATATTTATGTATAACTAAGGATAAAAATTGTTTTTTTAAGTTCCACAACGCTATATATAATACTGTATGTTTTTCTTTTAATTTTAACAAAAAAAATGTTGTTCCTATTATGCTAAGGTTAAGAAAATATTTTCGTTTATTTGATTATAAAGTTTATTGTTAATGCTAAGCAAAAGTTTGTTGAACTAAAATAATAATATTTCTTTTTAATTCTATGTTAAACTTGGTTTTAAGTTAGAGAAAGATTAAACTATTAAGCCAATATAAAATAAATGACATAATAAACACATCACATCTTTTTATTCACCTTAATTTATAAGAATAATTTGTAAAATGCAATAATTTAATATAATTACAATTATTAGTGGCTAGAAATATAGCCCATCAAAACAATTGTGACCGTCACAATTGTGACTCAGGATAAGTTAGGCCCACATCGACTTTTGTGACCGTCACAATTGTGACGTGATGAAATAGTAAGACCCAAAGTAGATACAATTGTACGCCCCCTGAAAAGTCCTGAAAACACATTGTATCACTGAAAGTCTTCAGTTTTGTATTCTCTGATCCCAACGATAAAGAATATCTATTTTTTTAACACTAACTCGTTTAGTTTCGTCGTGGGTCTGAAAGGGATAGTCCGATTCGATGGTAATCTGATTCGACCGAATAGAGATCAAGCGCAGCATCAACACCGCCAAGTTCCTTACTCCGGGCCGTTCCTGAGAATTTCTTGACAGAAAAACATAATAACTGATTTTGGTTCGACCAGGGATTCGAATCCGGGACCTCATGATCAGCAATCGCGTTTACAACCACTAGACCAACGAGGCTATGATGGTATAATTGTTTAAATAACGAAAGAATTAATATAGCTCTCACTACATACTTTCAATTAAAACTTTACCTAAGAGAGTAGCATGTACGAGTGTGTTTACGAAAATGTTTGATATAATGTGCACATTGGAACCCTACTTTATGCGTGTCATACACTTGGCCAATTTTTTTTATCGTGGTCCGTTAACATTTTCGCTTGGTATCTGATCGTGATGCTATTTCCGGTATTGGGATAAGATATTGTATTATTATGTTCATTTAGTCAATATTGAACATTCTATTGAATAAAGGGTGGACTAAATTTCGATAGGCTTTTATATACCTTTACTGCCTATCAAAAGTTCACTGTTAAACATAGACCTCTCCTATGGACTGCCATATAGGATGGGTATTATTGAAATAATAGCCACGCTTGGCAAGCGGGTTGGCCACCGCAGTTTTTTGAGTGTTGTATTCGGGAAATATAACAATTGTAGCATTAGCAATAGTAGCAGTCCTGATAAAAACGATTGTGGTTGCTAAACCGCCTGCAAGCGGGCAACTGTAACAAACATAACATCTTCCAGTCAGGTATACCTCAAACCTTAAAAATAAGATTATAAAATATGTGAATATTGCCACTGTTAACATATGGATCTGAGACGTAGTCTTTCACTGCTGGCCATATGAGGAAGCTCAAGGTCGCTCAGTGAGCTATGAAGAAGGCTAAGCACGGGGTTTCTCTGCGTGATAGACTTAGAAATGAGGATATCCACAGAAAAATCAGAGTAACCGACATAGCCCAACGGATTAGTAAGCTGAAGTTGCAATAGGCCGGCCATATAGCTCAAAGAACCGACAAACGATGGGGAAAAAAAGTTCTCGAGTGGCAGCCTCGTACCGGTATACGAGATGTAGGGTAACCCCCACTAGATGGAGTGACGACCTGGTAAGACATGCAGGAAGTTGTTGTGTGCCGGAGGCTCAGGAGCGTACTTTGTGGTATTCCTTGGGGGAGGCCTATTACTTATAAAGGGCTGTACTGATGATGAATGATGAAAACCAGCTCGTTTACCACGCACGTTAAACACTTAGACCCGGAATAGGAATTAACATCAATAATGCAAGACGTCTGTTACTGTGATCATCAATCCACTTGCCAAACGTTACGACGATGATGATGGTAAAAGATATTTAAATTAAAATTACATTTTAAGGATTAATTTCGCGACATAATTTTTCACAGATTATTATAACAGACGTGATTTGCATGGCAATTAGGTATTGCCTCGAAATTGTCCCAGATAATTGCCCTACGAAATTAGTTAAGATGATCGATCTTTAAAACTTGTTTCCCATATCTTGCTTTTCAATAAAATTTTTGGATGGAAATCTTCTCTAATACATCCGAAGGCCTTTCTATACGGTTCACTACACTCGATATAATAAAATTATGCTTTTAGTCATTCCATTTAGTCCCATATAGCTCTGATTGTATATGAAATATATTTTCGCAGATAATATTTAAAAAGGATACTAAGCAGAAGAAATTACTTTTACGGGTTATAGACACAGAACAAATAAATAAAAGATATTGAAATTCCAATAAAATTTTAGTATTTTCTTTGGATAGACCCATACTACGTTGATTAAGAGCTAAAATTCACATCAAGTCTTCACGTGCCCTCTGGTCTCTACACTTCCCAACTGAGGTAAGCAAGAACAGAAACATTGCTCAAGAGAAATATTTGCATTTAAAGTTAAACTAGATACTTGTCTCTTAAATTCTTATAAATATAATAGAAATATTTCAATAAAATAGAAACTTAATACTACTCGTATCATTGTAAGGCATGGCACTGAAATAGTTTATAAATTTATGATATACATAAGTTGTAAACTACGCCACTTCAATCGTTTAATTACGCCGCAGTATGCAATTAAGACTGTCTTTCTTACGACTGAAGTCTGAAATCCGAGAAATTTGCATAGATTTTGTTTCAGTAATCATAGATTTTAACTTGGTATCGTCACACTACACCTAAATTATGGCTGCAGCACGAATAAGTTGGCTAGTATGAGGAAGGATCTCGCTCTCATTGTATATCAGCGTAAATTAACAGCTTAATATTGCTGTGTTTTACATGGTGAGTGTAGGAAACCGGACACACTTTTTAGCGATAACGAGGCAATCTATCTTAGTCCTCGAGGTTGACAATGCATATACATTTTAATATTTAATCGAGGATAGATGTAGCTGTCTATGGACTAGACCATCCGCTTATCATCACGTTGACTGTTTGCTATGTGTCAACCTTATCATATAAAATAAAAAATACAATCCAGAGATAAATCTGAACAATTACAAACAGTTAAACAGATTAGGCTCCGTTACTGGATAGGAGGATTTAAATAAGGGAACAGGTAGATTCATCATGTTGTTTTAGCTATGATTTAGATTTTATTTTACAAGTAAGGGTGAAATCATGATCATTATCATCAGTGTCACCATTATAATCATAAAAGTCATCATCATTTTCATTATAGCTTATCAAAAGTCTTCAGCTGAACATAGGCTTTAACTATAGATTTTCTCATAGTGGGTATATTTGCCATACGCTTGGCAGGTTGACTAGCAACCGCATATTTTGCATACCTTGAACGCGACGCGGGGCTTTATGCTTTATTTTATTATTAGTAAGTTGTTATCACGAAGACGGGGCTACCCATCTCCTGTTTTAAGTTTTCCTCTGTCACTTTTTACGACACCCACGGGATTTATGGTAGTGCATTCTCTTACGCTGCTACAACACGGCGAAGAGTTACAAGTGATCACAAACTGCCTATGACCTATATACGTGAATTGTCAAACTTGAGGACTATGCTGGAATACCTTGTTAATAAGCTTCTCTGATTCCCTACGCTTACAATACAAAATACAGCGGCAAAACGCTGCTATTTTTCGGTTTCTGAGGAAGTTTTGCCTCCCCGGTCGATAAGATTTATTCGCGCTACAGTCATAATCAAATGCAGCGTGGATTACCCGCGAGTAAAAAAAAACTTATTTTTGAAGACTTTCGAAGAACTCTGTTTATTAAATTTACTTGATGAAAACGGAGACAAAAATCATATACATACACACATGCTCAAAGTAGCCAGTCGACCTTTCAGTTTTCTATAGTTATACATTTCGGAGTGTGGAGGAATTGCATAATTTTATTCCTCAATCTCACTTTACTCCAGTTTTAGACGCTCGGCCAATCTCTACCCCTTCTCTGTCGAATTACCACGCATTTGAACCAAACGTTTTACTTAGTTCCGTCATGCGTACAGCAAAAGAGAAGAATAATTTGCCAGCATTTGTCCTTCCAACCGATTACAACGTGGGTGTCTTTAAAGCAAGAGTGAATAGGCTTTTGCTCAGCTAAGTCAGGGCACTTAGCTTCCTTCGGGTACATATCATCAGTTAGGATAGTATTCTTACCACCAGGTAAGACAGAAGTCAAGCACTGGATTAGAATAGTTAAAGAAAATATTTTAATGATTTTTCACATTTCATACTCAGGATTTAATTAAGCAAAATAGATTTTATTGTAATAACCATTTTATAATTAGGAATAAAACTACTTATTTTAATATATTTCTACGTTAATATCTCCTAAATCAAATTTAATATACTACAGATCTGTCAAATGTCGAGAAAATAATACTCATCATACATAATTTCGGTACATAATCCTTTAGTACCAGTGACTGATGAACCAACATCGCACCGGTATCTTATGTCACGGGGACGTCAAGATAAATTATTGTTATATGTGGTATAACAAAATTCGTTATATTTTGTAGAATAACAGTAACAAATTATAACAGACAAGTTGCATAAAATTAGAAGTGTATAGATAATTAGTTAGTATTTTATCACTATTTAATGTGACACCTATAACCAAGACAAGATGGAGCTGCGTATATATAAATTGACCCAAAAAACAAGCCAAAAAACAATGCTCAACTAAATTTAAGAATACATACTTAGGTACACATACCATTACCGTTATAGCCTATCAAAAGTCCAGTGTTTGACATAGACCTCCCCCAAAAATCGCGTCACATGGGGGGATATTTACCATATATTCTATTTTGGTTGTTATTAGAAAGACGCTGCTGCCCATCTCCAGGTTTGTTTCCCTCTGTCGCCTTTTATGTCACCCACGAGACAATATGGGGTAGTAGATATGCATCTAAAATAAATTGCAACCAACAATATGGTTTTAGATGCATATATTTGCATCCAGCAGTAAACTTTTACGGGCTGATAAACAAAGAAGTAAGATATGTACCAATAAAGAAGTTGAGTATGGTTTCTGCATCACTTGAAATGCACAAAGCGCTTAGTCTTTCTTTGTTGTATATTTCTTTTTCGGTTTGAGGGTGCCATTACTTTTATCAACTGGCCATACTGATCGTAAACACGACTGCTGGATCATAGCTAATCATGAGGACCGGGATTTGAATCTCTGGTCAGGCCAAAAAAATAAGTAATTGTGTTTTTCTGTTAATAAATTCTCAGTAGCTTTCCGGAGTACAGGAAGTTTGCGGTGTTTCACCCCCGTGCCTCGGAAAGCACGTAAAGTCATTGGTCGTGAGCATAACCTTCCTCCGGTCGTGTCGATTTAACGTCCTAACGGTAACAGTGCACCTGTGCTTGCGCATAAATTTGTATACTATAATACTGTCCTGTGCAGACGACTAGCCTCCGGTTAGTCTGGCCGTTACAACAGGCTGCGTTTACCGCGTGAAAAATGGTGCTAAATTCAGAGATTTTAATAGAAACTGCAAACTTATCCAGTACTTTATGATAATTCGCATCGTGATTAAAAAGTGATCAAAAGCATTAGGATTAAAAAAAAATATGATAATATTGCTTAATATAATAAGACTTCGTCTCGGTTAGCCATGTTTACTGACGTCCAATCGTAGCACAGACACCACAGCGAATGGCGCTTCAGGCCGTCGCTGCGGCCGCGGTGGTGTGTTGTTGCAGCGGCTGGAGCCGTGGCTCGCGGTCAGCCGCTACCGCAAGCCGCTTGTGTGTGGGGGACGCTTAAGGTGTCAATTTTTTTTAAATAAGAGTGACAAAACCGGCACACAGTCTACCTGATGATAAGTTAATTCTGCAATCCATAGACATCTACAAATATCCTCAATTAAGAATCAAAATTTAGATGCGTTGTCTCGCCGAGGACTAAAATGGAATGCCATGTTTCCAGTAAAATGGGTCTCCGGTTCTTTTCACTCATCAAACGAAACACAGCAGCATTGAGCTGTTATTTTATGCTGATAATATGTGAGAGCGTGGTCCTTCTACCGTCGAATTGACCGATTCATGCTACAACTATAGTATAGCTGCAGCGTGGCTCTACCACGTACAAAACGTATCGTGGTGTCTCACTTATGTCGCTTGTTGACACAAGCTGATATTACTTTTGGGGTGCACACTGTCAAATAAAGTAATATTGGATGGAGTCAACTGTTCTTTAATCCTATCGCACCACAATAGTACTATAACCTGTCTTTTAGAAAATCCGGACAACCATTTGATTCCGGACCCTTCAAACACGACGATATTTCGTTGGCTCATAAATTGTGAAAAAAACAGACTCATCAAGTAGGCAAAAGTTCAAAACATTCCTGGGGTTTTAAACCTCTTCAATTGTCATAATAAATCACAGCGCGAAAATCACGTCGACTGAGATCGATTGCTGTGAGTGAATTCCCGTCAGATTCTCACTAAAAAATTCCAAATAAAAATATTTAAGGTTGTGGTTGTTTCATTTTTAAATTTGTTAGTTTTTATCCAGCTTTCACGATGATGTATGACTTACTTTTGTAAAACAAATAAGCAGTTGTCAATTAATAAATTGCATTATGAAAAAAATAAAATAAACTTGTCAGGTCTATATCCACGGGGATGATTATTCATATTTTTAAAATTATAATAATTTTGGTTGTAAGGTAATGATCACCATTTATAAGTATTATTCCAACATTTTTTCTTTGAATTGTGTACACTCCGAATTAAGAGCTAAATACATCGGAATACGGATTTTTTACATCGAAATAAGGTGCCTCCGACTTCTTTTAATATTTAATTAATTTAGAATACAAATCAAGATCTAATAGCCAAACCTATTGCCTATTTCAAGAGTAGAAATAATTATGGTTCTGAGAAAAATAGCCAAACCTTCGAAAGAGTAAAATAAATGCTTAATTTTTGATTTCCTTTCGAGTTTTAGTAAAAATATCGCGGAAATAGGTGCCCTTAACTTAGGTTTCATTCTCAAGAAAATTATAGCTTTAAACGTAAAGCACGGCAAAGCCAAACAGAATCTTGGGTGCTAATAACGAATATGCATAATTGCATCGAAGGTGTGAAGCGTTTGCTACTGCCATCATCAGGCTAATCCTCCCTACAACAGGAGAGACAGATATCCAGCAGTGGACTTTTACATACCGATGAAGATGAAGGCAAAGAAAACTATACGATTAAAACGTAAGCTTGTCCATATACAAATTCTAAACTAAATTTTAAACTATTCTTAAATTACAGGTATACATCATAACTCAGAGTGATAATCACAACAAATTCTGACTCGAATGGACATAGTTTCAGTTTTTGCACAAACATTGCTTTCGATTGAGAGTCAACACCAGACTCGCAACTCAGTCAGGTGGACCGACTATTAAGCTTCGGCCATCAGAAATACAATTATGATCTGATAGTTGCTATTGTAGTTATCAACGCTGTTAACATTACAATACAAGTAATTCCCTTCAAAGTGCGGCTCTCTGTTGTTGCCGTAATATATTTCTGAAGAGTTGTAACGTGTTATATTTTGTTAATATTCTTTAACAGTCCCTTGAATTAATTGAAATTTTAGCAAAAAATGATTACAGAATAAGATGTTGGTAAGCTGCGTTAAGGTAACTTAATGAACTTTAAGCATAATTATGTTTACGCATCAATTTTTGATGAAAATGTTTCAGAAATGTTTGAGAATGGATAATCCTGATTTTAAAAAAAAAACATATGACAAATAAATGGAAATAAAATGGGCATGTGGGTATATAAAGGCTGTATAAACACTAAGTTATGCCGTAATTATACGTGGTAGCACCATGCTGCAGCTATATTAGTAGTATGTGTATGTATACGAATGGGTCGGCTCGACCTGGGGAAGGACCACGTTCTCACAGAACACCAGCGAAAAATATCAGCTTAACACTGATGTGTTTTGTATGGTAAGTATAGAGAACCGGAGACCCGTTTTACTGGAAAAGAGGCATTTCATCTTAGTCATCACGGGTGACAACGCATCTGCATTTTGGTTCTTTATTGAGGATAGATATAGATGTCTATAGGTCACAGCAACCACTTACCCATCAGGTGTGCTCCTTTGTCACCTTATCCTTTATTTTTTAAATAATAGGGTAAATTATTAGGAAGTTATTCAGTTAAGTTTTTTTTTTTCAAGTTGAAATCAAATAGAAATATCTCTCAAGCAGAAATTTTAATTTTAATATAAGAATTTTGGTGTTTTACAGACGAACACACATGGTAGCCATAACACTAACAAAAAAAAATCTGTAAGAAATACTTCACAGCAAAAGTTATAGCTAAAACCGTCCACAATTAAAAAAAACTGAAAATATAACAAAAAATTCATATCACGAAAACTACAAAAAATCGCGGAACATACATCGGGTCCAATAGATAGGTATTGGTGTCCCCAGACCACAGACTTTCGCTGGTACAGGTTTCCTGAGACACCCTGTATACATATATATATCATCATCATCATTACAGCTCTTCACAAAACTGCTGAACATAGGCCTCCCCCAAGGGATGCCAAAAAAGCACGGTCTTGAGCCACGTGCATCCATCGACTTCCTGCATGTCTTACCAGGTCGTCACTACAACTAGTGGAGAGACGCCCTACACTTCATCCGCCGGTACGAGGCTGCCACTCGAGATCCCTTTTCCCCCATCGGTTATCGGTTCTTCGAGCTATATGGCCGACCCATTGCCACTTCAACTTACTAATCCGCTGGGCTATGTCACTCACTATGGTTATACTGCGGATATCCTCATTTCTAAGTTTATCACGCAGAAAAACCCTGAGCATAGCCCTCTCCATGGCTCGCTGAGCGACCTTGAGCTTCCTCATCCGGCCAGCAGTGAAGGACCACGTTTCAGTTCCATAAGTCATCACTGGCAACACGCACTGGTTGTATAGTCTCGTTTTCAAGTTTTGAGGTATACCTGACGAGAAGATTTGCCGTAATTTCCCGAACGCTGCCCAACCGAGCTGAATCAGTCGATTGACCTCTCGTTCGAAGTTGGACTTACCTAGTCGGACTATTTGTCCCAGGTAAACATACTCGTCAACAACTCTGAGCTTTGTGCTCCCAACAACTACCGGCATAGGTGTGACATGGACATTAAAAATGATCTTTGTTTTGCCCATGTTCACCTAAAGACCTATCCGTTGGGAGACACTATTGAGGTCATTGAGCATAGTGCTTAGGTCCTCCAGCGATTCTGCTATAAGGTCTATATTGTCGGCAAATCGAAGGTGAGTGATGTACTCGCCATTGATGTTAATACCGTATCCTTTCCAGTCCGGTAGCTTGAAAACGTCTTCCAATGCAGCGGTGAAGAGTTTCGGGGTTATAACGTCACCCTGTCTTACACCTCTCTGCAGTTGGATAGGTTTCGTACTCTGGTTCTGTACTGGGATAGCCATCGTAGCCCTACTGTACAAACACTTCAGCACTTCGATATACCGACAGTCAACTTGGCACCGCTGAAGGGACTACAGCACCGCCCAAATTTCGACGGAATCCAAGGTTTTCTCATAGTCCACATACGCAAGACTCCTCGGTCTTCTGTATAATTTGCCGAAGGGTATGTATGTGGTCTATGGTGCTAAAGCCTTTTCGGAAACCGGCTTGTTCGGGAGGCTGGAAGTCGTCGAGTCTGCGTGCGAGACGATTTGTAATGACTCTCGAAAACAGCACATAGACGCGGCTCAGAAGGGAAATCGGTCTGTAGTTCTTCAAGAGAGCATTGTCGCCTTTCTTGAAGAACAAGACCACCGCACTTCTGCTCCACGCCTCCGGAGTAGAGCCACCATGGAGGACGGAATTAAAGAGATTCTGCAGGACTTCAAGTACTGGTGCTGGAGAGCCATTCTAATCTCGCTCAGACTGACGTCCGGAATATCATCGGAATAGTGTCGGATAAGACTTGCTCTTGGATCGTTACTCACACTTGCATGTGGCTCCAACGATGATGTGTACAGCTGCCCATAGAACCTCTCAATCTCACTCAAAATCTCAGGTGTCCCGGAAACGATGCTGCCACACTCGGTCTTCAGCTTTGGCAGTTAGCTTTTTCTGGCAGACAGATCTCTGGCAAAGACTTTGGAGCCTTGGTTCCACTCGATCGCTTCTTCAATACAAGCTGTATTGAAGTTTTGTAAGTCCCGCCGCATGCATTTGGAGATCTGTCTTTTCAGTTGCTTGTATGCTGTCAAATTTGTTGAAGACTGCAGCTTCATTTCTCGTCTAACAGCCATGAGATTAAGAGTGTGATCGGAGAGTTTTTGAGTCCTTCTACGGCGGGCCTTGCAGAACTTAGTTCCAACCGCATGGACAGTTTCCACGAGCTTATCATTCATATCGTCCACTTCATTGCAGTCTTCTAGGCACTGAAAACGGTTTTGTAACTCGAGCTGAAAGGTTTCGGGACTTTGGACTAGAGCACGAGAGGGACGGAGCGTTGACTTCATTAGACGAGACCCCTCCAACTTAACGTTTAGGTTCAGTGTGCCTCTAATCATTCGGTGATTGCTACCAGTTTTCACCCTCGCGATCACTGAGACATCACTGAACAGTTGTTGTTGAGTCGTCATAATGAAGTCAATCTCATTTTTTGTCGAACCCTCGGGGCTCGACCAGATCCACCTCCTGTGGGGCCGCTTATGGAAGAAAGAGTTCATCATAAAGACTTCCTCTTACTCCATGAAGTCAGCCAGCTGCTGGCCCCTTGGGTTCCGTTGCCCTATTCCGAATTTCCCTAATTTCAGCTCACCGTTCTTTCTTGTGCCTAGTTTTGCGTTGAAGTCTCCCATTAAAACCGTATAGAGGGTTTTGGAGGAATGCATGTCTCTAGAGATATCCTCATACATTTCCTCCACCTCCTCATCGGGGTGTGCCGAGGTTGGTGCGTAAACCTGTGTGACCTTCAGCGAATACCGTTTGGTGATTCTGAGCATAAGGTACGCAACCCTCGTCGACACACTCCCATTCTTTACAACGTTGTTAACGAGAGTTGTGGACGATAAATCCGACACCTCCTTGGGAAGATGGTCGCCCTCTTGGTGATAGTAGAAGTTGCCGAATATATATATATATATATATATATATATATATATATATATATATATATATATATATATATATATATATATATATATATATATATATACATATATATATATATATATGCCATGTAGTGTGATTAGAAATATCACTACCCCATATATCATGCAAGGCCCGCCGTAGAAGGACTCAAAAACTCTCCGATCACACTCTTAATCTCATGGCTGTTAGACGAGAAATGAAGCTGCAGTCTTCAACAAATTTGACATTGCTGTTATCAGGAAGATGCTGCTGCCCATCTCCTGCCTGTTCCCCACTGTCGCCTCTTACGACACACGATATTCTTAACCGCCACTACACGGCATATATATATATATAATGATTTAAGGTTGGTGGACGGGACTGATATATTGTTAATTTGTGAAAACGTAATAAAAAATTTGCATTCTTTTTTTAATAATTAACCTTATATTTTGACGGCTTATTTACGGTACTACGATATTCGCTCAAAGATAGTTTCAAGATATTCAAAGTATGCCAGCAGTGTGTCAGAATTCTAGATTTCGACAAAGGACGAAAAGGTTCGACGGATGGAGAAAACCAAACACGATAAATTAAACTAACGACGTAAAAATAATCAACGCCGAAAACGAAAAGTCAACAACAAGTGGTAAAATTAAAAATTTTGTACAACCGACTTCAATATAAATAATTAAGCATTACTCAAAAATTACTGACCAGACCTTGATCAAAGGAGACAATTTCTTTTTGTATGGAGAATGGGCCCACTACAAATTTTAGGAATACTTAATGAAATGTATGTCGATTTATTCCTTATAATCTATAGATTGCAAAATTAATATTAGTTTTATCGCATCTAAAGGGAATTCAGAGAAATTAAAATATGAATATCACAATAACCTAAAAAGAAACTAAACGCTATTTTTAATCTGGCTTTACGGCTCTGGGTTCTAGCCCTTCTGAGCCTAAACTAAAAGTTGTTTTCTATTAGTATTGTGAGTTAGAATAGTGTATATAGAATAGAATAGGACAGCTAAATAATTAATAGCATAAAACAAAGTTGCAGGTACAATTAACATTTATAGGTACTTTTAGACTGATGGAAAACTTTTAGTAGTTCCGGCAAAAATAGTACACTGACCAAGAAAGCTACTTTTACATGTATTGATTGATTAGTGAATATACATCACAAACACCATTACAGTAATTAAATAAATATGATTAAAGCCAAAATGAATAAAAATAATATGTTCATTTATAATATTACCTTTACATGCTATATAGTAAGAAAGATGTTTTAATCTGGTTGTAAAGGATAAAAACACAAAGTAAAATACCACTGTATTTATTACTGTAATCATTTCAAAAGTAGTCTATTAATAGTGGAACAGACAGACAGGCGCGGTGTTAAGACTTTATTTTGATATATCTTTGTTGGTTAGTAAAGGTGCAGTATGTAAACTTTGCTTTAAAATATATTAACTGATTAGTTATTATACCCCAAACACCATTAAAGCCAAAATGACTAGGTAATATCATGTTTATTTATGTTGATAAATATGAAGTGAGATGTTTTAAACTAGTTGTGTAAGGATTACAAAACACATGTATAATTTAATTGTATTTATTATTGTCAGTCATTATCATTCCAAAAGATTTTTTCAAAATAACTTGATAATAACATGTCCATTTATGAAATTGTTAGGAATCATAAGGATATTTTATGTGATATAAGACTGTTGTCTTCAATATCAATATACTTTTGTATTAAGGGGTGTTTAGCGAGTTTTACCTCTACAGCGATTGAGAAAATAAATAGCACGTAAGATGTTTTCAACTGGTCGTGTAAGGATAAAAAAAACTGTATTGTCACTGTATTTGTTATTGTAAAATCATCACATTCTTAAAGCAGTATTAAAAGTGACACATGCCACCAGGTGCAGTGTCAGGACATTGTTATTAATTTGTATTGATTGAATAACATGTTTACATTCCAAGCACCATTAAAACCAAAATGACTGGATAGTAACATATCCGATTTTTACGATATTAACCACGAAAAATAAATAGCATGTAAGGTGTTTTGAACTATTTGTGTTAGAATAAAAAGAAACACTGTATTGTCACTGCATTTTTATTGTTTATTATTGTAAAATCATCATATTCTTAAGGCAGTCTATTATAAGTATCACAGGCCGCGAGATGCAGTGCCAGGACATTCTTTTAATATGTGTTCATTGATTAGCATGTTTACATCCAACTGCAATTAAACCTAAAATGTAAAATTCTCGAGTAGCAGTCTCGTACCGGTAAGCTCAGTGTGGGACGGCTACCCTCTAGTTGGAGTGACGACCTGGTAAGATATTCAAAAAGTTTATGGATGCAGGTGGCTCAGGACCGTGCTTTGTATAATTCCTTGGGGGAGGCCTATAGGCTGTAATGATGAAGAAGTTTTAAACTAGTTGTGTACGGATACGGCTCGACCGGGGTAAGACACGCTCTCACGGAAAACGCTACCAGCGTAAAATAGTAGCTTAATGCTCCTGTGTTTCGTATGGTGAGTGTAGAGAACCGGAGTCCTTTTTACTGGAAACGAAGCACTCCATCTTAGTCCTCAGGGGTGACAATGCATCTGCATTTTGATTCTTAAACGAGGATAAATGTAGATGTCTATGAGCCACAGCATCTACTTACCATCAGGTGGACCGTGCGCTCGTTTGTCACACTTATTCTATAAAAAAAAACAAAAGGAAATTGTCAATTGAAAGAGATACGAAAAGGTACCAGAGCATCTATTCAACTTGCTCGGCGTTTATTTATAAATTAGGCACTTTATTTATAATAAGGCACATAGTAGAAACAGGTCAAGTAAGCAACAATAATTACAAGTTTTATTGATTATTATTCGTCATCATTACAACAATTCGCTGCTGAACATAGGTCTTCCCTAAATTAAATATATAATGTAAAATATTTTATAGCCCTTCCGTCAACTGCCATCGCGTTTTTTTCCCGTATGGTGTCGTAAAAGTCGTAACAGAGTAAAATAAAGATACCAGGAGATGAGCAGCAACATCTCCTATAGAATATCACAAAAGCTTTGGTTGCCACAAGCGTAGCAACTGTGGCAAAACTATATAATGATGCATATTTATATAGTAATATAAATATGCATCATTACTACTTGTGTATAAATTATTCCAATCATTGTGAGGTTCATTTAAGTGGTATTCACAAATACGAGCACACAGTGGCACATAAAATGAGTTATCAATCAGCAATCTCTCTTTTAGGTTAGTAGTTCTTTTTAGTTTAGGTATTAAGAATCTAGATAAATGATTACATAACTTAAAAATACAGTGTCAGGAAGTAGAAGCAGCACGCTTATAACTAGCCACAGAATAGAATAGAATCATTTTTATTCAATATAGATTACAATACATAATACTTATTAAAAGTAATTTTTACTTTTACCACTGGTTCGCAAAAAAACCTCTGTCCTGGGAAGAATCAGCAAGAAACCCAGCGAGACTTTTTTTTAAAAAAAAAGCACATTTACAATATAATTTTTATACAATTGTTTTGAAAACATTTAGAAACAACATGGTAGCGATCACCTCATTCCCAGGGTTATTATCAGTCATTTACTCTCTAGTAGTATAATAACCCTTACTAGACAAATTTTGCTTAAGAAATAATTTAAACCTTTTGATAGAAAAGGTCTGCATATTATAGTAATTATTGATGCCGCTCTGGAAATGGCAGGAGTTACAGTTACAGGCATATGGGGTGTTTGTTGGATGTTACCGATGTCTTCAATATTCATGAATTGTAATTCCAAATCCCTGTTATCATTTGTGTCTCCATACAGTTGTAGAAGCTCTCGGCCGACAAGATCGCAGACTCATTCTAAATGATCCACCTGAAAAGTGTTTTTTTTTTCATCAACTAACCGAACAGACTATAGTTTTACAGTGTCTTCCACCTAAATAATGATATTTATTAATATTTTATTTATTTCAATCTTTATTACTAATAAACAGTCTTAATGTCTCTTAAATTATATATAAATAGCATGTACTCGTTTCCCTTCATAATACTTTTGTAGTAAACCAGATTCCACTAAGGTAAAAAGAAATAAAAATACATCAAATCAGAAAGGTAAACAAGTGAAGTAGTTATTTTAGAATTATAACATTATTTGACTAAGTACAAGTTCCTAGACGTTTTAAATTTACACTAATTTCATTTAAGGTAAAAAATATTACTTGTGTATTAAGTACAAAGGCAAACAAATATGGGGTAAGGTAAGGAAGAAGTAACAACTAAAGAAAAAAAACTGTGGTTATCGAATATCTCCCCTATAAGGCAATCTGTGGGGGAGGTCTATGTTCAGCAGTAGACTTTTGATAGGCTGTAAAGTTAAAGATAACCTGGTGGTGAATAGCCAAATTGTTTGTAGTGCGAGGTGTATGATACTACAAACATCAATCTGTGTACCAAAGCGATTATGCTGCCAACTCCTCCGGGCAAGCCTATTTCAGGCAGGGGATCACTTACAGGCTGTTAAAGTAAAGTAAGTACCTGGTGTGATGGTATCCACTGCAAAATAATATCTCTTTCTGCTGAGTTCTTAAAATGAGCTCTTAAAATTAAAGATCCACATGGAATACAAATCTTCTAATGGAATGAGCAGTTTCAATACTTTCTTGCAATATTCTTAGGCAGTTACAACAAACTGCATCAAGTAGATGTAACTGAAAAAATTGGGAATGCAAATAAAAAATAAAGAACTAAAAAAATATTAAATTCAGAAAGAATGTACATTACCTACAATCAACAAAATAACATAAAAATAATGTAAACAAAATTCTTGCTTCCCTGATGGAGTTTAAATATAATAAACATAAATAGAAGATGTATTTAATTAAATATTAACACTAATATGTATTCCCTAATAACATCCATTTATTTTTATGTTATCCTATTAACAACTACCAATAAAAAAACTGTGGTTGCCGACTCGTCTACTAAGCATGGCAACTATAGCAAGTATCCTCCTTTGAGGAAATCTGAGGGAAGGTCTATGTTCAGCAATGGGCTTTTGATAGGATGTAACGGTTGTGGATATAGTTACTCTGACAGACACTTTTAACATAGATTTGTGTATATTTTGTGTGATTTTATTTTCTCTATTAATTAAATTAGATTTTACCAATAACATAACACTTCAATACTTTGACACTTTTAACACACTAATAAGAATTGTGTTTTTCAAAATTCTAGGAGCAAAAGTAAACTTGTATTATACACTCACATATACTTTTAATTAAACTCGTCAGTTTTCATTTTCGAATGTCATTGGCAAATTAAATACATAATGTGGAATATTTGGCTAACCTGTATAATATAATCCAACCCTTGTTGCATTGATTAGACATTGACATATTAATTTGTTAGTAATATGAAGGGATATTTATTAGTATTTTTACAAACTTAAAATAATTAAGTACTAAAACATGTATAGATCGTTAAGTGTCTGTGGGTGTGGGTCATTTATATCTCAATATTCAGTAAAAATAAAATCAAATGTAATACATTATAAACGAAACTTAGTAGTTTTCGTTTCCGTAGTATAATATTTTTGGACTAGAACTTCGAGAGTGACAAAAATAAGATATATTTCACATAAAAGTTTGAAACTTTAAATCAATTGTAGGTTTTGTACAGTTGAATTCTTCGCATTCCATAAGATAAGATACTCACCTCTTGAGAAATCCACAAATATAAAAGTTGGCGTCCATCTGCTCCTGTCTCGGCTAGTTATTGTCTTCGCACAGTGCGTTGAAATCCACAAATATTATTTAATTGTTTTCAGTGTATGCTGATCTTCCAGATAAGTAAGTAAGTACAAAAAACAGCAGCCTGACGAATGTCAATGCCGTAAAGTAATAACCGGCCGCCGGCACAGACATAGATATGATGCTTATATTATGATAATATGGCCGTCGGTTTTTACCCAGCACGGAAGTCAATGACAAAATAGCGTTTCGTTCCACGGTGTCTTTGAACCATGTTATATGATATAAGCTAACACTTTTAGAAATAGGATAAAAATCTCAGTGGTATCCCTTTTTAGTAATAAATATATAATATACAAATAAGTACAAATATAATATGTATATAATAAGTTATCTTGGTAAAAAAACACATTTTTCTTTTAATAGAAACTGCAAAAATGATTCATTACGCATTTTCCCCATGTTACATTAACCAGAACACGGAATATCAAAACCACTCATTTTTTTTAGATTTCTTGATTCCGTTTAGATATTCATAAAATGTACAGGCCATTTGTTATAATAAATTGGTAACTTTTTTTTGTATGTAATACCATTAAGGGTCGTTAAAATTTCTAGTGGGCCCAAAAACGACTGACTCCTTTATATGGGACTACATGAAAAGCACAAGCTTTCAAATACAAAAAGAACCATTGTAATCGGTTCACCGAGAAAAAGTTATGAGGTAACATAACACAAATAAAAAAACATACAGTCGAATTGAATACCTCTGAACCTCTCCTCCTCTGAACTGAGTTCGGTTGAAAACAAGTGAACTGAGAAGTGGCTTTGATATTATACAAGAAATGGTCTCGTCGCTTGTTCATATGATTATGTTATATTCTGTCAATGTCATGAAGAAGTTACCAGTGCAAGTCTACTTGCTTGCTGACTCAAGGTTTGAAAACACGTAAATATTTTTCACTGTCTATTGACAACCACCTTTGATTCGGCTGATATATTATCCTATCAGAAAATTTTGAATAGAGCGTTTATAGTTTATCTTATAATACACAAAACAATTAATTGAAAAAGATGATTGTAAGATGATTACCTGATTCCGTTAATACGAATACAATACAATGTAGGTATCTTAACTTACCGTTACAGCCTATCCACTGCTGAACATAGGCCTCCCCATAAATTGCCTCATAGGGGGGATATTGGCCGCAGTATCCACGCTTAGCAAGCGGGTTGGCGGGTTAGTCCGGCCTTTCCCATATTCGCCTTAACAAACACCCACGTACAAAATGTTAATGGATCTTTTTAAGCCGCTACCGCACATCAACAATTTGATATCGAATTCTTTAAATACATTAAAATAAGACAGTATTTGAATTATTCACTTGTACATTATACATACTTAAATTGCTAAATTTACAAATAAAATATTCAAGTGTATAAAGAAGAACGACGAACTCCAGGAAAGAGAAAATAAAATTCATTATGCAGCACTCTCTCGAATTCCTGAAAGTGCTCGTACCTTAAGACAAAATTAACATGTTTGCATTAACAACTTGTAACATTCTTGAAAGTATAGTACATAGTAAGAGTTAAGAAGATTATTAGACTTTACGAATATAAATGTTATTCCATACGCAAAATAAGTAATCAGGGAACATTATAAACATGTAAAACTTTCTGAAAAATATATTTTCGATTTTTACGATAACTCAGTATAATATAAAAGAAAATGCTCTTATACAAGAAGTACTTGATATACAAAAAGAATCATGTAAATTCGTAAATAATACTGACGTAAAATAAACAATCTTTTTAAAGAAAAAAAAAATTTACAACTGTCTCTCAGTAAATTTACTTTGGACGTGTGTACGGATTTACCTCCAAAAGTTGCTTTACAAAACATATAGGTTGCATGTTTTGCCGTCGATAACTTAATTTGAGTAGTATCGGCTGGCAACAGCAAACCTTTGATGAGTCCCGACAAGCCAGTAAGTCACACAATAAATAATAAATAGTACTACGTGCAGAAGTTGCACTCCTTTGATGTTGACAACTTTGCCGACGTTTAAACAGCCTACATTATTATCATTAATTAGATAAATCAAGTACGCAGTTTAGTTTGTAGGCCTAGAGTCAGCAGCGTACTTTTGATAGACTGTATTGATAGACTGTAAACGTATATAGAATCAGTAAGTTGAACTGGTTAAGAGCTGGCCTTATAGATCGAAGAACCGACAACCAATCGGGAAGAAAGGTTCTCGAGTGGCAGCCAGTAAGTGAAGTGTGGGTACTAGATGAAGTGACGACTGGTAAGACATGCATGTGGATAAGAACCGTGTTCTGTGGCATTCCTTGGGGGATACGTTAAGCAGAGGACTTGTTGGATTGATGAGCTCTAATGATAATGATAATTGTGAATTATTGTCACTTACTTCAATGTCAATAAATTTAAATGTAATGACATTGAAGTTATTAATATACTTATAACATAGTAAACTATTAATATAAGTATTTTAATGATAATACCGTTATTTTATATTTTTGTGATTTTTCTGTACGATAAGGTAACAACTGTACGATAGGATTTTTTGCATTTCACGTATTTTTTATTTTAACCCCCGGCGGAAACAATGGGGTATAGTATTAAAAATTGCATTTTTTATATGATGGTAATGCAAGATACAAATTGTCGAATACTTTTAAAATAAATTTTAAATAATGGTCAAGCCTGATTATACTATAGCAGAAGGTAGTGCATTAAAAAGTATTTTTTTTTTATATTTTAAGAATGAATTAATTCTAAATAATTCGCTTATTTACTCTCGATTTAAATTGTCCCTGTCATATTTATTTCTTTTACAAATATCTTACACTGTAAAGTTCTTCGTATAGTTAGCGT
Organism: Parnassius orleans; assembly: GCA_029286625.1. Classification (NCBI taxonomy): domain Eukaryota; kingdom Metazoa; phylum Arthropoda; class Insecta; order Lepidoptera; family Papilionidae; genus Parnassius; species Parnassius orleans. Next base: position 3,148,553 of record JAGSMP010000170.1, read on the forward strand.
TATGCTTAGTTAGCATTTCACTATTCTATTTCAGAACTGTCGCAAGTTTGAATTGAAATGTGTTAAAACTTTGCCGAAGGATAATACAGATTTTGTTAGAATAGAAAATTACTTTAAGTTATGAGTACGATATAAAGTTGTCTTATTTCTTTATATTTGATGCCCTCTCTCTCTCTTACGGCATCAGGACGAATAAAACATATATAACAGAAATTAGGCTAAGGACTTCTTTTTCAATCTTTAACAAAATTACAAATAAAATTAGCGTTATCATTACCCTTATAGACTATTAAAGTCCACTGCTGAACATATACTTCCCCCATAGATTGCCTCAAAGGGGGGATTTGCCATAGTTGCCACGCTTGGTAAGCGCGTTGGCAACCACAGTTTATTTTTAATTGCTATTAGGAAAACTCTGCTGTCCATCTCCAGGTTTGTTTCCCTCTGTCGCCTCTTACGACACCCACGGGATGATATGGGGTAGTGGTTATTCTTACACCGCCACTACACGACTTTATCTAAATAACTTATTAACTTTTATATAATTGGTTGCCTATTTTTCAATTTTGGCTTATATCACGATTAGCTCTCCGTCCGATTTATTGGAGTACAGCAACGCTAACTTGAAGGAGGTGGAACAAAATCACTATCAAGGATCAAGAGTATCAGTTTAAGTTCGAGGTAAGATTTTCCTAGTTATTGTTTGTAGAATATTTTATGCCCATTTTATTTTGCTTGTTACTCAATATTTAATCGCAATTGAATCAAAGAATTAAGATCAACAAAAACATTCTTCTATTGTTTAAGTATTTGTATTTTTTCTATTTATTTAAGAATTAGAGTTTTATATATAAATTGCTGTACCCATTTTCCTAAATAATTTGCAAATTTTATTTTATTAGAGTAGGTACCACCCTTTTACCTATTTCTGCCGACAAATAGCAGTACTTGCAGTGTTCGACAGTGGTGCTGTGTTGCTGTCTGACCGCTATAAAAAGTCACTATAATTGTATTATAGCTGTGAGGCATTCCACCTTAGTCCTGAAACGTGTTTGAAGTTGACTGCAGGTGTCCATGGACTGCAGTAGTAACAGCAGTGTTATAAGTAAGAACTAAGAAAAAATTTTTACTCTTGCAATCTAGGTATTTAAGATGTAAAGGAAAAAATAAGAATTATTTTTAAAATTTTACGTATTATTTATATTATATATTTGCGTAGTTGGTGTTGTATTGTGTCTCTTTATAAATCCGGTATTCGCATTTTTTTTGAACAATGGAACATTTTCACGATTCGTTTCTTTCTGAAATTTAAATTGTAAGTATATACGGGAAACTGTTTTTATAAGTTTGTAAACATTTCCTTTCCGCTGGATGCGCGACTTTTATTCAGCTTGGATTATTGTTTCCTGAAACGCTTCCGAGCGCGTCTGCATTATTTTGAATATTCTTGAGTACAACATTACTCAGTTAGCTGAATATAAAAAAATCTCACTATTAATATCAATATGACAAATCATACTTTATTCAAAACAAGTAAGGAATGATATATTTGCGATTTTTTTTAATAAATCTGAAATGACAAATAAACTTACAGTCCACCCGCTGGTAAGTGGCCACTACAGCCCATGGTCAACTGCAACCAACTTTGATCAAAGAAGGCTACGGATGCGTTGTAATTTTACTGGCTCTCTATATTCATCAGAATTGAACACAATAGTGCATTACTAGCACTTATATTTGGCGGCAGAAATAGGTGATATGTTGGTTTGCACCCAGACGGACTTCTAGGCAGAGAATGAGTCCTACGACCTAGTAAATGCTGACTTCACTGTTTTTAGCTGACTTCAGAAAAGGAGGAGACCCCAAATTCAATGGTATTTTGTTTTTTGTGTATATATTATGCGATATCTTTGTCTCTTGTGAATCAATTTTTCAATCCTTTTTGATCGATTCTTTTTACTAAACTGGTTTTACGATAATCGAACTATAAGGTGACCCATTTAAATTAGAAAAAAAAATCCACCACTAAGGTAAGGTTGGTTCGTTTCTTTTTGTTCTTTTCGATATTGTAGTTGTTACCTTGTGAAATTACTTAGTCCACTCAAAGGGTTCAAAAATTCCACTACAAAAAATAGATTTCAAAAACGAAAAGGAAGAAAACAATTTCTATTTAAAAGCTTCTGAATTTGGAGACTTTAATTCTTTGATACCCTACACTTAGTACCGGGTGTCTGTTTTTTTCTTAACGCAAACTTCAGTGAGTTACAAATAGATTAAATCAAGCAAACAAAGTTTTAAACGTGGCCTCGCTGCAGCTATAATATGCTTGTAGCACGAATGGGTCGGCTCGTCCGGGGAAGGATCATGCTCTCACAGAATACCAGCGTAAAATAGTTAATGTTGCCATTTTCGTTTGGTGATTGTAGAGAACCGGAGACCCTTTTTACCGGAAACGAGGCATTCCATCTTAGTTCTCAGGAGTGACAACGCGTCTTCATTTTCGTATATTCGCATATTAATCGAGTATAATATATTATCTGGATGTTCATGGCATCCACTTACCATCAAGTGCACTTCTTACTCGTTTGTTACCCTTATGCTATAAAAAAAAATGTTTTATAGCATAAAATTATAATATATATATAATATATATATATTATATATATATATTATAATTTTATATATAATATATATATATAATATATATATATTACAAAAATATACGTCACGCCAGTAACCCTGAAAGGGTAGGCAGAATTTAAAGAGCAACGGGCCACTCGGACCAATAAATATGGGTGTTAGTGACAAATTTTGAAAGAAGAGATAGATGGCTAGCCCATCGCCTTCACAAGCACAAACCCAATATCCATTTCCCCTTTTACAATATGCTAGGCAATGTAACAAAAACACTAACAGAAATGAGAGGTGGCCTGTGACCAGCAGTGCGTGTAACATAGGCTGTAACATTATTATATTATGACTTTAATTTAAAAATTAAGAAAAAAATTACAAGGTACATTATATCATACTATTAAAACGTCTTATACACGGTCCATCTTGACTCACGTCATGGATGTAAGTCAAATTGTCGTTTTGCGTCGTGCATTGTGCATGACCTTAAGATGGACCGCGTATAAGACGTTTTAATCTATATAATATGCCATAAAAAATTATGAAAAAATATAATAATTATCTATTTACTCTTCTTTTGAGCCGACTTCAATAAAGGAGGAGGTTCTCATTTCAACTGTATGTTTTTTTATGTATGTTATGCGTGTTATTTTAATGATTCACTTTTGGTTTTACTTAATGGATGGTTGTATACTAAATAAGAGAAAAAAATTTACCCTTTAGGGTGAGATAATAGGGTATGAAGTTTTTAATATAACTATTTAGACGACATTCTAGTAGTTTCTAGTTGTACTTGTGATATCCCTTCAATAAAAGTCCCATCAAATAAATAGTAATAAAAACATGCGCGAGTGTCGTGGAACACTCGGTTGGAACGAAGTTCCTTTCGTAGTATGTTATTATTGATAAACTTATTATATTATTGATTAAATTAATAACTAGCGTCTATTAAAATGACGCGTCATTTAAAATAAAATAATATTTCTTTCATCGCGAAAAAGTGCGAGAGAGATGGATATTATTCCATCTCGCTTCCTTACAGCCGCCAAGACCGTCTACGCTACGTCAGAAGAGGTCGTGAGTCGTGACGGAAAAATCTTACACTTTTTGTCGCCTAGCCCCCAACCGTCAAATCCGTACCGTACGATAAAGAACTTCGTTCCAAAAATTTAAGGAACTAAGTCACCTTTTATTTACATTACAATATAAATTTCGTATAAGCTCTGGTGGACGGGAGCCTATCTCGTTAAAAAAGGATTTGCTTTATTTGCTACACATGATAGGCGGATTATTAATCGCTTACTGCGATTCGCAATAATACATCTCTCACATATTTAACATTGATCCCCGGTTCTGGTCTTCATAATTTACATGTGTCCCCGTATATGGCGTTCGAACATCTAATGGTCGATGTCAGGTCGAAAATCTGAGGCACCTAGGTCTTTCTTGCTTTTCCCACTGTCGCTTCTAACAACATCCGCAGGACGAAATGGGATGGTAAATTTTCTGACGCCGCCAATTTTTATATAAACCAATAAATAGATATCTGTTATATTTTTATATAACAGATATCTATTTATTTATAAAACTAGTTTCGTTATTAATCGTTGCAATAACTACTGGATTTTAACAGAATCTGTAACGATTTTTAATCTGATTTTCAAAACAAATTCAAATTTGAATATTGAATTTGAATTTTTAATCTCATGTTATTAACTGTGTAACTAATCTTACCTATTTTTATAAATAAAGTTCCACTGGGTTTCTTGATTTCGGATAAAAAAGGTTTCTATTTTAAGCCAGTAGTAAAAGCATGAATATCATACAAATTTCATGGGTGCCGGTGGAGATAGAACTCAGGCTGCTCGTGTACTGTGAAATTTACAGAGACCACTTAGCTCCTAAGTTACCACGGCTCACTAATACAAAATATAAATATAAAATACAAAACAGTATTTCGGTTATGCACGTACATAATATGTGTATAACATTGTGTTGTTTACTTTGTTTTTACTAAGCCCCATTCTTATTTTTCTCGGTAATCCGTGGACTTGCTCAACACAAACTAAATTATTTATTTATACCAACATACTCGTACATTGTGACAATTCTGTTTTCACGTGGACGCTATATTTTTTTCGAGCAAATATTTGCCGAGGTAAGATATCGTACTATAAGACCACTAAGTTAAAAAATCAATAATGTTTATTTTAAGCTTTATATAACGATGAATATGTACTAAACCAAAAAAAAATATTTTGCTATCTATTTTTTTGTAGAAGTTGAAGCAACTGAGCATGCGGCTCACCTGATGGTAAGTGACTACCGCCGCCTATGAACAACTGCAACACCAGGGGAATTCCAGGTGCGTTGCCGGCCTTTTAAAAAGGAGAAAGCTCGTTTCCTGAAGGTCCCTAAGTCGTATCGGTCCGGAAAAATCGCCGGTGGTAAATGATTCCACAAAGTAGTCGTAGTATCTATCTAGCTAGATGTCGCAAAAGTTTCATGGCATTTTCAATAGTATTTAAGTAGATGTGGACTAACTAGTGTGAGTTGTCTGACGCTGTTTCTACAGGGAAGTATTCGGTCGTATTCGTGAATATTCTGAAAGTGGTGAGGAGAAAATTTGGAGAAAAGTTACAAATTAATTGAACGTAATTTTTGAACGTCACGTTATTGCACATGGAAAATATATTGAACAATCAAGTTTCAACTTCGTGTGACAATTTCCCCAAAGTCAGGGCCGCTTTTATTAACTGATTGATGCATAGAGCAATATTTTGTAAGGCATTCTTGTCATACACGTCACGTTCGTGCTTTGCAATTACTTTAATGGAACTGTCCTGCAAAATGCAATGCATTCAACTTTGTAAATTGTAAATTTAAAAATTATTTCCAAACTTTATTTAAGGGTGTTAACCTTCTCTTTTAAATAAAGCTATATCAACGTCCTTAGAATATCAAATAATTAATCATAATTGTTTAAATACTCTATAAAAATATTAAGTATCATTAGTACATAATATTATGTAATTAAATTGTTATAACAATAATAGATTTAACATTTACGTAAACAAAGTGCCATTATCATAGTGGAATGTAAATCGCTTGCGGGTCGCTGTTGCTACTAATCGTAAGTGATGATTATAACCCTAGGTGCAAATTCGCACTACCCTAGCGTAATAAAGCCTATTCACTCTCACATTGTAATCAAATTGAAATATTTCCCTGGCAATCTACTCCAATTATTTACCGTACGCATTTACAAATGGGAAAGCAAACTGTGATATTCAAAAGCGTGGAATATCGACAGCAAAAGGAGGAAATAAGTCATATAATTCCTGCACCAGCTTTCTAGAATGCATTCCTGTAGAATACTGAGAGGCTTGCTACTCTGCGGATATGCTCGGGTCTGACAAGATTGGTTTCAAACAAAAAATCTGCCTCGTGTCGTTTGTCGCTTTTTTTAAATAAATTTTTACAGTATTTCGAAAAGGATGATTAAATAAAAACGTTATACAAACTTAAAACCTAGATATAAAACTTAAAAATAAATTATATGTTTATAAAAAAACTTCCTTGTCCAGTTCTTCTTAAAAATCAAAACACATTGTGGCGGCGCTGTCGTCGCGCCACAAGCGAAATACATCGAAGCCTAAATCGCGCTATCAAAGTTCCGAATTAAAAACAGTATATATACAATAGCTCCGAACTACCACTCGGAGCGTTGGCCGCTCCCCGGGCAGAACACCTTGCCCGGCGGGAGATCTCCCCTTTTCCTTCCACCGGCCACAGTGGTGACCCCGACGTGATATGAACACGCAACCAAGAACCTTCGGAAACTACAACTTCAAATCCTCGTCATCGTTCTCAAGTACCCCATTCATTCGCTCCCGAGCAAATATTCAGTCTTCACATCCTGCAAGCCATCTAGCTTTACAAAGGTTCATCGCAGCACTATAATAATGCTTCCTGTTCCTTCAAGCTACTCTCTGCGCTACAGTGTTCGGCGTGGCTCTGAGCCTTACTGCTCGCCTCTGCTTCACGGCACTCTCGCAGATTATTTGCCTTCTTCTCGACTCACCGCAGACTACAAGGCAATTCCCTGGCACTTGCACATTCGTCGACATCTAGACTGCACTATCGACCTCCGGTATCAGCAGGAGGGTGATGTGGCGGCGCTGTCGTTGCGCCACAAGCGAAATACATCGAAGCCTTAATCGCGCTATCAAAGTTCCGAATTAAAACAGTATATACGAGTATACAATAGCTCCGAACTACCACTCGGAGCGTAGGCCGCTCCCCGGGCAGAACACCTTGCCCGGCGGGAGATCTACCCTTTTCCTTCCACCGGCCACAATATTTTATGAAAATATTATCTGAAGAGCATTTTTCCTTATCGTTGTATCACTAATGTCATTATTTTTGGTAGTTTCCCAAGTGTTTATATTTTATTTTGGCATTTAAATTGTAATGTCAAAATAATAAAAAAAATATAATATGTTAATTATAAAAACGTCTCTGTCAATTTCTTCTTAAACATCGAAACACGTTGTATGAAATATTTTCTGAAAAACATTCTTATCGTTAAACATTTTATCGTTGTACCCACAATAGTGTCACCATTATTTTTTGTAGCGTCTAGAAAACTATATTTTTTTAAATTTAAACTGTAAAACGCGGAACATTTTTGCTCTATAACTGTTTTAGAAATATGTATATGATCAGCAGTGGAAAGTATGTAGACTGTATAACAATATTTTAGCTTACTTTACAGACATTTAAAAAATGTTCTTACTAAGTCAGGTTGAGAAATTCAGTTTCCTAAAAGAACCATGTTTTATTACATTTACGAAGTTCAAAGAGAAACCGATATAAACGAAAAGGTGCGAACCTCTCAAAGACAAGAAAGAAATGTAACGGAAAGAAAATAAATATAATCTTTAAGGTTTTATTTTCCCTTTTTATATTTTATATGAACATTGCAAAATATACTCGAGTCTATATTTAAGTGCGTAATAACTGCAGTGAATTTTAAATATAGCAAAGAGTTGTGAAATGGTGAAAGGTTCATTAGAAATATTTTATTATTAGAAAGAGGTACATGACAAAAAGAACAGAGTTAAGAATATATTCACCCTGTTTTTAGTCAAAGAAGTAAATCAATAAATAAAATTAGGATATTATATAACAATACTTAAAAAGTGAACGCAAGTAAGACAAAAGTGATGGTTTTTGAAATAAGAATAGAAGGGGAGTTGGTTGAGCATGTGGATGAGTTTGTGTATTTGGAATGTGTATTTAGCAGGGATGGTAGATAAAGAACGACGAGTGAACGCAACAATTAGAGTAAATGGGGCTCTACACTCTATTTTGGAAAGTCAGAATGTGTCAAAAAAGGCACGTATGGCAATTCACAATGCTGTGTTAGTCTCTGTGAAAGTTGGGTGTGGCAGAAGAAGCACGAGAGTAAAATAAATGCTGTTGAAATGCGGCCATTAAGAAGTATGTTAGGGTTGAATTTGCATGAAAGGTGGAGAAATTGTATGATAAAAGAAAAGTGTGGTTTGATGATGATGTTGTGACCTGAATTAAGAAAGGAATGCTTCGGTGATTTAGTCATGTAGAAAGAATAAACGAGGATAGAGTGACAAAGCAAGTCTATGTTACAGAAGTGAACAGTGTAGTCGAGAAGGGACGCCCTAGACAAAAGTTTATCGACCAAATTGGCAACATATTGAAGAAGGGCCAGATTAAGAGTACCCTTAAACGACGAGCATATATACGTGTGTCAGGTGTGTCAGGATCGTGCCCATTGGAAGTCTTTAATCTCTGCCTACCCCTCTGGGCACAGGTGAGAGTGTTTAAAAACATCAAAACTGATTAGTAAAGCCATCTGTGCTGGACACGATTACACAAGTGAGTGCGCAAGCATAGGTGCACAGTTATTCTTTATTCAAATGACTGCCTCGTTGGTCTAGTGGTTGTAGTAGTGCGACTGCTGATAATGAGGTGGCAGGTTCGAATTCCGGGTCGGACCAAAATAAAATCATTTATTGAGCTTTTCCATCAAAAAAATCTCAGTAACTGCCTGGAGTTAGGAAGTTGGCGGTGTTTCACTCCCGTGCCTCGGAAAGCACGTAAAGCCGTTGGTCCTGCGTTTGATCTTTCTCCGGTCGTATCGGTTTACCGTCCCAACGGACTATGAGAGAGAGGGAATAGAGAGTGGGTTAAGAGTGATGATTATAAGTTGCAACTCTGCTACTTTATATAAATAAATTATATTTTTATTAAAGTCGTTGTTGTTAACTTAATTAATGCAGCTGTGCTTGCCGTTGGCTAGTGTCCGTTGAAGCTGGCCACCGTGACCGAAATTAGGTCTGGAGGATATTCTTTATTCCTTCAATCTCATAGCCCGATGGGAGGGCAATCCGACAAGACCGATGAGAGTTCAGAGGCAGATTAATGCCTTTTCCACAGCATTTGTTGGAAATATCGCCAACTTTCTGACTCTGGTCTGCTTCCGAGAATTTCTTGACACAAAAACCCAATAATTGATTTTGGGCCCAACCCAGCCTGGCTCAATTTGAACTGGATCTCATGATCAGCCATTGCGCTTACGACCACTCGATCAATATATTTATATCAGTAGATCAACAAGCATAAACAAATAGAGAAATAGAAATAAAATGAAAGATATATGAAGAGACATAATAGATATTTTCTAACAACTATTAACAAAACAAAAGGTATTTAAAGCGTGAACAGTTAGAAGTTAAAATCTCATACAAAAGAACGAGGCAAATAGCCTTTTAGTTACTTATCGATTTAAACACAAATGTATACGAGGGTATAAAATAAACAGGAAACATTTCGTTAATGATAGTAGAAACTATCAAATGAATGTTCAGTGCAATTTAGAGGTAAGCTACGAAAATCCATCAAGTTATTTTGGGCCGACATACATACGAAGTTAGCCAGTTATTTTGGGAACAAATTTGTATCAAAAAATATTAGCAGAATTCTTTATAAACCAGCATGTAAAGTTGTAATCATTTGTGTTGGTTAGTTGTTTTTTATATAATAAAGTAGTTTACAGCAAAATTTAGTCACTGTCAGTCGTACTAAACTTATTAATTGAAATTATATTCCACGTGCTAGGTGGTGAAGGTAATATTGTGAGAAAACCAGAACAAAAAGACGTTTCGAATTCATGTCATATGCACCAATTCGCATTCGAGCAGAATAGTGGACTGTCTCTATTCCATAATCCTCTTAGAAATGAGAGGAGGATAATACTAATACATAATAAAAAATAATAAACACCTATCACACAAAATATTTAGTTTATTCATCATCATCATCATTACAGCTCTTCACAAGTCCACTGCTGAACATAGGCCTCCTCCAAGGAATGCTACAAAGCACGGTCCTGAGCCACCGGCTCGCAAAGCGTGGCAACTATAGCAATATAAACCCAATGACGAATTACGTCACTATAATTTTAATTAGTTTAGAGATATTATAAAAATCACTAAATTTGTAACAAGCAAACGTTATTTCTCAAGCAAAACGATATACAATTCTTCACTAATTCATGTGAAACACTGTGGAAACTAGATAAATGCAGACAATGTACGAATTTGTTTTGTTATAGAATAGGATGACGCATAAGCTCGTACGTAAAGATATCCCTGATATTGACCAATAAATACAAGATGAAACGAATGCCGGGAATTTCACAAAAGTCTATTTTAACGTGTCCGTATATAATGTTGGGTAAATCATGTAATCCATGATAAAATAAAATAATTGAATTTTATAATTTAATTATTTGATTGTCAAAATTTTTCAACTGTCAAAAGCTACGTATATTTAACTTATTTTATTTTATTATTTAGAGGCCAATTTTGGCTTACAAATTTCAACAAAAAGATCAGGAAATATATAAGACAGTTATTATAATAATTATTTTTTGATTTCAGACATAATAATCATTTATACAGGAAAACATTTCTGCTGCGTCGTTGTCAACTGTCAAAGCATAACGACTACATACAATTTTTATCAATATGGAATAAATCCAGGGAAGTAATGTGATAATATGTCATTTATAGAGCAAAATGCTTTTATTTAGGCCGTAAATGTTTGTGTTTCAGGGAAACATGCGGGGTACAGCACATTTTAAGTCAATATGAAGCTATGTAATATAAAGATTTTTGAGTGCTGTAGAGATCTGTTTAGATTTTTTAATGAATATCTCCACATTCACAGCCGGATTTCCTACAGTGTCAAAATTGTACCGACGTTGGCTGTTTAAAGTTAAAAGGGGATTAAATATACATATTAAACGATGCCATAGTAAAATTATATCGGCTTCACAGCCAATATTATTTTACAATTATCATCGTAATGTACCAGTGGTTAAAAGAATTCCTAGAGGTGCGAGGATGCAGCTTGCTAAAGCATTGTCATCCACTATTCAAAATTGTTTCACTAATGGTGAAAAGAGTTGGTAATTTTTTTTTATAGTATAGGGTGACAAACGAGCACACAGTCCACCTGATGGTAAGTGGATACTGTGGCCCATAGACATCTACATTTATCCTCAATTAGGAATCAAAATGCAGATGCGTTGTCACCCGTGAGGACTTAGATGGAATGCCTCGTTTCCAGTAAAAAGGGTCTCCGGTTCTCTACACTCACCATACGAAACACAGCAGCATTACGCTGCTATTTTACGCTGGTTTTCTGTGAGAGCGTGGTCCTACCCCGGTCGAGCCGACCCATTCGCGCTACAACCATAATATAGTTGCAGCGTGGCTCTACCACGTAAAAAAATTATTCGATAAAACAATAAATAAATCAATTACGTCTCAACTAAAAGAGACATCTTTTCAAAATTTAGATTACCCAATTAATACTCATTTATCTCGACCTCGTCCTAAATTTGATTTAAAAAAGTTGTTGAGTCGAAAGTAATGGATGGCGACTTAACAAATGCATCCCGTATTTTATTCTCAGATGACATCATGACTCCCCGTAATGTCGAAACTCTTGAAGGCGTTCGTCAGAAGCATCCTTCGGTCAATCCTTCTCAAAGTTTACCGCTGCCTCCCAAGACTTCTATGCAACCTTTACAAATTTCTGAAAAAGACACTTTAGAAGCAATTATGTCATTTTCGAATGGCTCTGCTGGCAGCATTGACGGAATTACGCCTCAACATCTTAAAGATCTTGTAAGCGCTTCTGCCGGTGACGCCGTTGGAGTACTTCTTAATGACATTACACAATTATGTAACTTTATGCTTTCTGGTAATGGTAATCCAAATTTCATTCCATTCTTATATGGGGCAAGAATATGTGCCTTCAAAGAAAAGGATAACGGTATCCGTCCTATTGCCGTTGGTTCCACATTTCGACACTTAACTTCAAAATTAGCTTGCAGACACATAATCTCTAACCTTAAGACAAAATTTAAGCCTACTCAACCAGGCTTTGGCACTAGAGGTGGCTGTGAGGCGGCGGTACATTCAATGCGTACATTTTTAAAAAGGTTGACCTAAGGAATGCTTTTAACTCTATCCATAAGATAACCCTGCTGAAAGAAGTGGCTAACAATACCCCCGAAATTTATCGTTTCACTATTTCTATAGTGACCAAGATCAGGCACGCCTTCTAGCTGTTTCGACTAAGGAATCTAGTCACTGATTACACGCTTTACCATCAAGTAATCTCGGTCAACGAAGCATGAAAAAGTAAAAATAGGGAGGAGAATGATAATTGCGGGAAATCATACGTATATCCACTACCCCATATTATCCCGTGGGTGTCGTAAGAGGCGACAGAGTAAAACTGATTAGGAGAGAAACTGCAGTTGCCAACCCGGCAACTATGGCAAATATCCCCCCTATGAGGCAATCTATGGGGAAGGTCTATGTTCAGCAGTGGACTTTAATAGGGTGTAACGGATAAACTTCCCGTAAAAAAGTCTAAATATAAAAGAGTGATCTAATAAATTGTGCTGCGTTAATGAGGAATACAATAAGTTAGATAACTATATTTCTAAATATATTTTGAATTTTAGTTTAACCCTTAGAATATAATGATATCTCGTTGGTGCGTAAAACCAGCAAAATAAATTCACTCATTGCCTTAAAGCGTATTATTAACGGGGTATTTATAATTGATCTTCTTTTTCTACTTCTTCAGCCCGTAAAGGTTTACTGGCAGACATGTACCTTTCTCATCATGGGAAAGATTAGGTCATAATCGCCCCATTTGACAGTCAGACGGATTGGAAATTGTAGTATTTTTTTGTATAAGATTCACATTTGGTTTGCGAAAATATCAGATCATATGTCAGATTTTTGTAACAGGCCCAAGTGGTTACCAATTTGACTTCGCCGGAATATTCTCTCGCTTCTTTTAATATTCTTTTTAAACCTTTCTATCTTTCTTACCTAAAAAATCGGTTTGAATTCCTCCATGAGTCACATTTGAGACATTTGAGATCATCAGAAATTTGATACATATTAAAAATGCCAGCTCACACTACCAAATTTTTGGACAGATCATTCACAATACAAGCTGTCCGATTATGGAATGACTTACCGTTATCGGCAAGACGCGCTCAATGACTATCGGTTTTTAAGAAATATGTACATGATTACTATTTTCAACTTTGATTCTATCAAATACATTTGTATATAATTATGCTACCTTTATCTATTTACACTATTTGTTTATATGTTTTGCACATTTATGTTATATATAATAGTTTTAAATATAATTTTATGGTTTATAATAAAATAATGTTATTTTTGTCGCCAAACCACACACATGTTTTTGTTGTTTTCTTGCAATCCTGTCCATCCAAAGGTTGTCTGGAAGAGATCGCTCTTAGCGATAAGACCGCATTGTACCACATTTCTTTCTCTCCTTTATTGTTAATATTTATGTTTTTTTTTGTGAACAATAAAGTGTTATCTATCTATATATCTATTTAAAGACGGCTCCGCGTCGCCGTACTAGTTACTTAACGTCTGGCGTTAATGAGACGGTTATACTGCTATCTAAGGCAGAAGATCTTTGCAGCATTTCCTAAGGTAGCCTCTTCGACGACTATGTATTAAAAATATTAAAATTTCGATATTTGAACTTCAAATTTATGTACTTAATACGGAATATATTCGATTAAAATGTAACGAGCACCAACATTAAAAGTTTTTAAAATGAAGATAAAATATGCATTCGAATACACGCACAACTATACAAGCACGCATAAGTACACGCAAGCACACGCTCACACAAGACCACGCACACATACATAATTGGGGGTGAACCGGTTCTGGTTCTCCTTACCTTCAAACGGAACGATAGGTACTTCGTGTTGGTAGAATGAAATAGGGAAGGAGTCCTATCAATTAATAAAATAATTATTGAAGATTGGTTAGGACTGACAGGTATGTTTATATTATATTCAAGACTCTTTACAAATTTTCAAATAAATGACCAGAAATAAATAAGGAATTTTCTTTTATATCTTAAAAGCAACATAAACTACAATAAAGAAGATAAGATAAACGCCGCAGCGTGTGTTACTTTACAATTTTATCGTCTCCAGGAACATAAATTAATCTTAGGGTTTCACGGGAAACAGTAGATTTATGTTGATCCAAGTGCTATTGTCGTTCATAATGGTAAAAAAAGTTATTTTTTAAACCGAGAACGAAATGGCCAGTGAGCAAATTGGGATAATGAAATACATTACATATTGGACATTGCTAATTTTGTTATAACCGATTATGATCAGCTGTTGCTTAAAGTAATAACATACACTGAGATCTGTTGTTAATTTAACCAAAAGGAAGTTAGCGTAGAACATTTTTTTTAATTAAACTGTATGCCAATTAATTGCTACTTAAATGCTCCAGTAGAATCTGTAATTGCTCCAGGTCTATTACTATTAGTTAATTTATAATTAATTTTAAAAAAATTCAATTATCGAAAATTTAAGTTTGCTATAAAATATATAATATCTTTTTTTTTTTTTATTAAACTGTATGCTAATTAATTGCTCTTTAAATGCTCCAGCAGAATCCGTAATTTATCCACGTCTATTACTATTAGTTAATTTATAATTAATTTTTTTAAATTTAATTATCGAAAATTTAATTTTGCTATAAAACATAAAAGATCTACTTTTTTAAATTAAGCTGTAGTCCAATTAATTGCTCCTTAATTGCTCCAGTAGAATCCGTAATTGCTCCAGGTCTATTACTATTAGTTAGCTTATAATTATTTTTTTAAAAACTTAATTGTCGTAAATTTAATTTTGCTATAAAACATAAAATATCTCCTTTTTTAAATTAAACTGTATGCCATTTAATTGCACCTTAAATGTTCCAGTAGAACCCGTAATTGCTCCACGTATTAATATATAAATTAGTAGTAATTAAAAAAAAAAAAAAAATTATAAACTAACTAATAGTAATAGACCTAGAGCAATTACGGATTCTACTGGAACATTTAACGATCAATCAATTGGCATACAGTTTAATATAAAAAAGTAGATATTTTATGTTTTATAGCAAAATTAAATTTTCGATAATTAAATTTAAAAAAAAATTATTATAAATTAACTAATAGTAATAGACCTGGAGCAATTACGGATTCTACTGGAGTATTTAATGCGCAATCAAATGGAATACAGCTTAATTTAAAAAAAAATATTCTACGCTAACTTCCTTCTGGTGTTAATTTACTAACAGATTAATTAATAAGATCGTCCCAACCATTATATGATATTTGATATACCACATATGCCCGCAAAAGAAGACCGATTCCTACTAAGGACGATTCGCTATTGAAATTAAAAAAAACATCCTAATTTCAATAGAGAAGATAGCTGGGTACTACCATCTGCTTGGGATCCCAAAATTGATAAAATTAAATCCAAAACCCAAGCATACTACAAGATACTGTAAGCTCGATCTAAGTAGATTGAACCAAAAATTAATAATTACAAGTAGAAAGTAGCTTTCGTTAACTATGACATCAGGACGTCAAACACATTAGTCCCTCCCATGACCATGGGTGAAGTTCCCGAAACGTCGGGAATTAAAAGAGTTAACATTAAGCGCGATAAAACCAGTAAAATTAGTTTTATTCCATGTGTAGTATTCGCGTAAATATACATAAATAATCATTAGTACAATTGGTCTTCAAAATTTATAACATAAAAGAGGATACCAGTAGAGTTTCATTTGCCATTTTTGTTCCGAAAAGAGGAAACTCATTATGAAACGGTAGTAGCTAAAAAAATGTTTTCGATAACAAACGAAATTTTAAATTCTTTAATACTGAGACTGTGAAATAACAAACAAGTAAACAGTGAAGGCCCCTAAAAATCGGTAAATTATGTATTACATTTTAGCTTCTGTACGTGTGATGAATCCAAACTTAGCTAAATCTTTAGGTCCTTATTGAAGATTGTATCTCCTCTTCCTTTTTGTAAACGTTAACAAATATCAGAAATTTATACAAATGAACAAACACTCCGATTATTTAAAGGCAACTTACTTATGATCCCTTGCGGCAATCAAACTTGTGATATCAAAGGCCACTTCGTTACCAACCCATTTAAAACACAACATTTAATTAAACTACCTTGGCGACCGAGTTTTACTCGGCGTAAGAAAAAATTTAATTTTCTCATTGATGAAACCTATCTATATAAACTTGAAAAGTAAAATATTATTCCAAATCGTTAGATCAGTTTGCGAGAAATCAGTTACACATGCAAATATGTATATTTACGAATTACTCACTTAAATTATAAAAAAAGAAAATTTTCAGCCTGTATACGTCCCATTCTAGGCACACAGGCTCTCATATGTGAGATGGATATATAGCAATTACGAAGATTCTGTCGCGTTGCCCCGATACGTGTCGGCGTACTTCACGTGACGTTGTAATATTTTTTTCAGACATGCAGGTTCGGAGCACCTGGTAAATAAGCAATTAAATTTGCAATTAACAATTTCATTGCTCAAACTTTAATAAACGTATAGGATAAACATTATTTGAAAGACATGATGATAAATTCATGGAATGATTCAGGATAAAAAACCCTGTTAATTCTCTTGTAAAGCTAGAGGTTGATATGAGATGCACAGACGACATTTGCACCATTTTAATAAGTGTATTACTTGGTGGTAGGACTCTTTCTTGCCCTGTAAAAATCGACTTAGTCGATAAACATCGTCGTAATCATATATATATATTAAAAATGAATATAGACGAAGTTTTGCTTAAGCTTCATCATCATCATCATTATTTTCCTTCAAAGTCCACTGCTAAGCATTAGACCTACCCCAAGGACACAAAACACGGTTTTGAGACACCAGTATTCATCGTCTTCCTGCATATCTTAACATCTAGTGGAGGAACAACCTACACTTTACTTACTCATATGACGCTGTCACTCAAGATTCTCGAGTGTTTTCCCATCGTTTGTCGATTCTTCTAGCTATAATATGGCCAGCCGGCGAATTTTATCACGCAGAGAAACTCCATGTATAGCCGTCTCCATAGCCCACTGATTTACCTTACAAATTCCACCCGATTGTAAGTAGATGTTGTGGCCTCCCAATCAGCATGCAAGCTGTATACGAGCTGTATTGAAGTTCGTTTTTTACTAGAGGCAGTATTTTATGGCTATATAAAAGCTGTATACGCGCTTATACAGTTCTTATAAGTAAAAAATTGGCGCAAATTATACAGCTTTATGCGTTAGTAGCGCTGTACAGTAGCTGTACAAGCATAAAAGAGGCTGCATAACAGCTGTATTGCTGTCTGTTAGCTGCTGTCTGTTATTTGGTATGCAAGGAAACTATTACACTACAAATATGGTCCTATAAGTAACTTTTAAAGATAAGCAATCTAAATTGAGTTTTGAACGAAATTACAAATGAATGTAAAACAAAAAGAACTTTATTTTCGATGACTAGATTGTTTTTATATACTTATATTGAATGATGGCAACATTTAATGTCAGAGTAAAAAAATATTTAACATATTTGTATTTACTCGAATTGGAGTTGAGTTTTGACGGTGATAATTGGTGAATTGAAAGTGCAAAATTAAACTTACCGTAAACTATAATAGTGTAAGAGTAGTGTGTAGTGTGTAGAGTAATAGTGTGCTTTCTATCAAAAAAATTGCCGCACGCCAGCAAAATTACCAAATAATATAAGGACAAACTACTAAATACGGTAACTAAATATCAGTTGTATATGTAAAAATAAAAATAAAAAAATTTAATTAATAGTTATGAAGGCATATTGGAGGACAGTAATCATTATTCGTACTGAAAATAATATTATAGGCTAAAACTAATATCTAATATTCCTAAAATTATATATTAAAATTTGTTTTCATTGGCCCTAAAAAGGCGACATTTTGCTAAGCAGCCTAAACAGTTATTCAAGGATCTTTTAGTCTTAGTAGGTAGCTTTATTATGTATGTTATGGATTCTATCATGCAACCATTGGTTCATAGATTACTGTATACATTAGTTTTTAATAACTTGTATAATAGAATATTTTTATCACTTACACTGTATAGCAGATTTTTCAACATACCATATAATTCTCTAAATATTTGTCTCTTTTTAGTGTAGATTTTTCGTTTCATCGAGTTTAAAATTACAACGATTGTAAAGAGCTTTTACTTCAAAAATATTTGATTGAAATGCGAATAAAATGTATAACCGATGAAACTTAACTGAAAACCGCATGAGTACGATGAATTGAACCGTTACCCTGACGCGGCGAATACTCTAATAATAATCTATAATGCGTAGTTATTGACACAAATAGTTTTGAAGCGCGTTATCGTAAAGTAAAACGTTAAATAATATTGTTGTTGCGATACCGATCAACCGGTAAACGCGATGACATACGTTCTATAATCACAAGTCAATGAAGCATGGCTCTCCCTATGACTAATAAAATTCTTTCTATTTTCTTCGACAATTTTTTTAGTTCTACCATAATTAAATACGATGCCATTCTACGCTGGTATTCTGTGCGAGCGCGGTCTTTCCCCGGTCCAGTCGACCCATTCGAGCTACAGCTGTGAGACACTACAGCATGGCTATTCCCTTGTTGAAACAGCCTATTCGAGCAGCAACATATGACGGCTACAGCGTCGCTCTTCAGGCTATCAAACGTTTGTATTGTAAGAAATCAGGTCAATTTTCATTAAAATAAATTTTGCGTTAAAATAACTCCAATTGTTTGAATAAAAACAAACGAGTCGAAATCATTGACTAAGAATATTACATATACTTTTTAGATGTACAAATTTAACAAAGGAGTCGTGTTACAAAGATTGTTAAGTTCGTGAAACGTCGTTACAAAAGTTTGATCGAAAGGGTCTCTACGGGTTGGCAGGTAAAGTAATTTAGTTTGTGACCATAGTAGAAAAACTAACGATTTATCTCCCAACATCTTTTAAAGTGAATTGCGCGCAATGATATATAATAAATGTTTAAATTACAGTCTTGGTAGAATTTATTTTCACTTTCTTGAAAAACAAATATGTTATCATATATATAGCAGACAAACTTCATTTACTTGCCATTAAAAGTTGAAATATTGGTAAAATATGAAAAAAAAACACTCATTTCTAGGACAATGTCTTAGTACAATAATCAATCCAACTATCAAGCGATACGATTGCAACTTATTTTGACAGTTTGAAGTGACATACGATTTTATAGTCCACCTGATGACATGTAGCTACTGCAGCCCAAAGATACCTGCAATTAACTTAAAATAAAAACGCTGCTGGTGGAATCACTTACAGCCAAAACTTTTATTACCCCTCTATGCTGTTTTGACCGAAACACATCAGTGCACGCACTATTGCTTGGCGGGTAAAATAAGTAAGAGTGGTACTCAGTATTCTTGAGCAAAAAGGAGGTACCATTTTTTTATAGAATATAATATTTTTTTTTATAGAATAGAATATTTACAGCTGAAATTATTGAATAAAACTACTTTTACGTATTTTATCGTGTTTAATTTACTTATTTTAATTCCCGACGTTTCGGGTGCTTTACAGCAACCCATGGTCACGGGAGGGACTGAGATGTTTGACGTCCCGATGTCATAGTTAGCCCGGCTAACTTCAGTTGTTTAATATTAATGTTTGGTTCGATCTACGCAGAATGAGCTTAAAGTATCTTGAAGTCTTGCAGTGATATGCTTGGGTTTGGATTTAATTTTGTTAGTTATGGGATCGCAAGCAGATGGCAACACCCATCCATCTTCTCTATTGAAATTTGGATGTTTTTTAATTTCAATAGCCTCGCGTATCATCCTTGGTAAGAATCGGTGTTCTTTTGGGAGAATTTGTGGTCTGTCAAATCTGATGTAATGCCGGGGACGATCTTGAATATGTTCACAGACTTCAGACTTCACAGAGCGTCGGTGCCTCACGTCAGCTATATGTTCTTTCACGCGGGTTTTAATGGATCTTTTTGTATATACTATGTAAGAGAGACCACATTCGTAATCAAGCTTGTACACTCCTGCGTCTTGTAGAGGGTATTTATTACACTTGACGGATGGTAAAAATCGACTAATCTTCTTCGGCGGCTTGAAGTATGTTTTAATGTAAGCTCGCTTCAAGATGTAGACAAACTTGTCTGTGACTCCTCTGACATAGGGTAGTACAGCAGGCACACGCTCGACTGTGGCCGGCTTCACTCGGTCACTGTGACGTGGGCGCGGGACCCGAAGCTTGTTGTCTTGCAATACTTGTTGTAATAGCTTCTTGTCTTGTGCTGAAGTTCGGGGGCCAGATATTTTCTATCCCTCGTGCTCTCTGAAACAAAGATTTTCCCACGGTAGCTAACTGTGACGAATGATGGTGAGATTTAACATTTAAATATCAGTTGGTATGGGCCTTTTTTATGTACACAGTGTGAAAAATAGTGTTATCAGGATTTTGGATGACTAAAACATTTAGTAAAGCTAAATAATTGTTTGCTTCTAACTCCATTGTGAATTGTATTTTAGAGTTTATGGAATTAAGGTGGTCTAAAAATGCCGTTACTTATTCAGATGGTAAAATTGTGAAAGTTTCATCTACGTACCGCTTGTAGAATCTTGGATTTACAGGAGCAGTAAGAAGGGCTTTCTCCTCAAAGTCCTCCATGAATATGTCGGCGACTATGGGAGATACAGGTTAGCCCATCGCCACACCGTCTACTTGCATAAGCAATAAAATTCTATAAAGAACCCCTAATTCCACAATAGATAGACAGATGCGAGGCAGTATTTGAGTAATACTGCATATTCTGTAGGCATGTTGTTTTCTTCTAGCTTCCTGGTTACAATTGAGATGCAGTCTTATATGGGTAAGCATGTAAATAGTGACTTAACATCAAAACTGACCATAGTTTCATTGTCAGCGAGATGTAGGTCTTTTATGTCACTAACAAAGTTGTACGAATCCTTTGTGTGTGCTCTGGTGTGTCCTCTCAGCGGTGACAGAATTTTTGCCAAGTGTTGAGTCAACTTAGATGTTAATGAATCGATCTGTCTCACTATGGGACGTAGTGGAGCGTTTGGTTTGTATATTTTCGGTAATCCATACAACCTCGGTGGTTTGGTACCTACATGGTGGTGTTATCGAGTTTATGTCGAGATTTAATTTTTCGGAGTAATTCTTTATTAGATTGCTGGTTGTCTTAAGCACATTGATTGTAGGGTCTGTTTTGACCTCTTTGTAGATACTTTCATCCGATAAAAGTTGTTGTATTTTAAGATTATAATCTGACGTATCCATTACTGCGCGGAGAATCGTGAGCTCTGGTCTATTGCGTAAGTTGTATAACGTTTTAATCTCGTCTTTTGGGAGATTTAGTTTTGGCGCTGAACTTCGACGTAACAAGGACGAAATGTCTTGACGTACGACCTCTAAATCTTTTTTATCATCATTTAACACCTATTTAAAAAAAAATTGTCGCCTGAAAACTTATTTCAATCGCAATAGCCTAGTGCTATAAAACATCACTCGGATATATTATTGTGGGTGATGCTGAAGTCGCTTTATCTCATTGTTCCCCGCGTTCCTTTGTTTCCTTTTCTTACGACACAAATTTAAATCGATTTAAAATGAAATAATAGTTTTAGTACATACTGTCATTAAGTATAGATTTTAAACTTTATGTAAAGTGTTATGTAAATAAGTCTATTGATATGATACTTAGATTAGCTTTAATTATTTCGTAATCACTTAGGCATTGCCTATTCATACCTTCTAAGTTGAATCCGAATTTGTGCCTGCAAAATAATGGAATTATATTTTTTGTTGAATAATATAAATAAATTAAATGACTCTTTAATGAACGCAAAAAATGCCTCTTACTTTTAGAAAAGAGGTTTAATAAATATCCCGAACGTAGTGATCAATACGGCGTTGTTATACAAGAATACATTGATAAGAGTATTTTATCCATTGTTTCTGAAAACAATTATATACAGCCTTGTTTTTATTCGCTACATCACCCTGTCGTACGTAATGATAAAAGTACAACGAAGTTGCGCATTGTACTAGACGCTAGTGCTAAGTCGGATAACGATATTTCTTTGAAAGACATGTTACACACAGGCCAGAATTTACAAACTGACATTTTTAACATTTTATTAAACGTTAGAGTTTATCGCATCGCCTTCATTGCAGATGTTAGCCAAATGTACTTAAGTATAGAAGTTCAAAAATCTCATCGCCCTTTTCAACGCATTTTATATCGGTTTTTTACAGAAGAAACAATACGAACATTTGAGTTTAATCGCGTCAAATTTCCTTTCCTTGCAATTTGCACTTTACGCCAGTTAGCCGCTGACAAAAGGGAGTCCTATCCCCTTGCTGCTTCTGTAGTAGAGAGGCATATTTATATAGATGACCTCGCTTCAGCCGCGCCTTGCGTCAGCAACGCAGTCGACATCGCCACTCAACTAATCCTTTGGACTGTTACCATCGCAAATTTTAAATTGCGACCTTTAGCTTGACCTGTGGAAAGGTTCGCACCGACACATATAAGCTTACCAGAAGAAAGGATGTGTTGCAGTTAGTGAGATGGAAAAATACCCATTTATCTCTTTAAGCTTAAAATTTTCTGATTAGTAATTTATACTAATCTAAGATCCGTTGTTTATGTTTTAAAGTTTAAAAAAAATATCGCGGACCAATAAAATTATAACAGCGTCCGACATAGAGATTTCTAAAATCACAGTTATCAAAATTGTGCAAAGTATTTCTTTTGCCGACGATGTAAAACAAAAGCGGCAACCATGTTCATCAATATTACGCAGGTTAGCGCCATTTACCATGGACGGTCTGCTTCGAGAAGGTGGTCGGTTAGATTATTCATCTTTATCAGATTCCCAAAAGCACCCAGTATTGCTGCCAAAAAAGGGACATATTGTTAATCTTATAATAATTGATTATTATCACTATAATAATTTTCACGCCGGAATAAATACTGAGGTATTTACTGAATTACGAAAGAAATATTGGATATTATCAGCTCACCGGGTAGTTAGACACCGCATTCATAGGTGTAATATGTGGTTTAGACATAAACCTAAACCTGCTACTTACCATATGATGTCTGCTTTGCCTGCTTGCCGCTTAGAGCAGTGCAATGCATTTACCCACACAGGTGTGGATTTTTCGGCCCCACTTTATATTACATTGACGCGTAAGCGTGGTATATACAGCCAAAAGGCTTATTTATGTTTATTCTTATGCCTTGTTACTAAGGCAGTGCATTTAGAACTAACGTCGGATCTAAATTCGGCTAGTGTTTTAGATGCCTTTAAGATATTTATATCTCGAAGAGGTCCGTGTCAATTTGTATACAGCGATAACGGTACTAATTTTGTCGCCTCGCGTACATATTTACGTGCACTAACTCGCGTACTAACAGTGGTGGCGCTTATTGACTTTTCAAATGCTTTCAACACAGTAGATCATGGTATCCTCCTATCTTTCCTCAAACACCTTAAATTTTCATGTCCAGCCTTGGAGTGGTTCTCTTCTTATATCCGCGGCCGCCAGAAATCAGCGTTTTTCTGCATGGGCTGAAATTGAAGCTGGTGAGCCGCAAGGCGCAATACTTTCTAATATTATGTTTCCCTTATTTATAAAATCTTCTCAGTTTTAGGTTGTTCGTACGATCTGTATGCGGATGATCTTCAGCTCTATGTGCAGTCAGGTTTAAATAATCTTAACTTTGTAATACATAAACTAAATAATAACCTGGAAGCCATAAGAGAATGGTCGTGTAAATATGCCGTCTCAGTTAATCCAGTCAAATGCAAAATCATCGGAAGTTCGCAATTATTGGCTAAGTTTGATTATGGAAATCTCTCTCCTGTAATTTATAATGGAACTTTAATTCCATATTGCGAATCCATAAAAAATATTGGCTTGTACATGGACAAAATTATGACCTGGAAACTGCAGTTCTCTAGTAAGTCGTAAAGTTGTTGCCACCTTACATTCCATTTTTTGTCTTGAAAATTTCCTACCTTTCCCAACCAATCTTTCGCTGGTTCATTCCCTCATTCTACCTATTATCGATTATGTAGATGTATGTTACCCAGATCTGTCACAAAATCTTCTAAACAAGTTGGAGCGCCTTCTTAATAATTCCATAAGCTTTATTTTCAGTTTACGTAAGTATGATATATTTAAAGATTAAATGGCTACCTATACATCAAAGGCGATGCTCTAAAATGTTACTTGTACTTTATTCAATATTAAATAATCCATGGTCGCCTTCTTATCTCAAGGATAGTTTTCATTTTCTTCATTCGATCGACGGTCGAACATCACGACAATCAAACCGTCTGAGGATAAGGTTTCCACAGCGTAGATCTAATTTTTTCAGGTCTTCTTTGCGATACATCTTTGGAATACCCTCCCCAATGATATTAAGAATGCAACAAATAAAAAATCCTTCAAATTACTTCTACGACAACATTACCTGAGGGCAATTACTAACTGACATTATTTTTCTTTGTTTTTCTCTTCAAATAAATTTATTTATATATCCATACGGATATTTATTTATAAAGTTTATAAGCATGTATTCATATTATATATAGTTATGTATGTATTATTGTTTTATTCTATGTATATATATGATATATGTATTATTTTTTTTAAATATATGTACACTTTATTTATGTATTATGTTTCGCACCTGCCAACAATTGTCTTTGGCACCCAGGGTTGACTGGCAACTTAAGTTCGCCCGATGTACCCTTTACCTTAAGGTGTTACAGTTAAGTCTTTAAATAAATAAAATAAATAAATAAATATTTACATGAATTACATTGCTTTTTCAAATCTGAACAATATTATAAGGCATTCAATCAGGTGCTCACTGATAATCGCATTGTTTGGAAACTCAACCCTCCAAGCGCTCCACATTTCGGAGGGTTATGGGAGTCCAATGTTAAGGTTGCAAAAACCATTTGTTTCGCGTAATAGGTAAGCAAATCCTCATGTATGAAGAAATGCTTACTACGCTCAGTCAAATCAAGTGTATTTTAAATGTTCGCCCGTTTTGTGTATTAAGTAGTGATTCTTCGGAAACTACAGCACTCACGTCCACACATTTCCTTAGTTTAAAATCGTTTGAATGCCTACCAGCCGCTGATTTAAGTAAAGAACGTATTAATTTGTTATCACGCTTTTATTTAATAGATTCTTTAGTTCAGTTCTTTTGGAAACGCTATAGATTTCAATTCTTACGTACATTACAGAGTAGGGTAAAGCGTGTAAAGAATGCTACTGTCATTTTTGTAGGAACAGTTGTTCTAATAGACATGGATAATACTCCACCGCTTCAGTGGCCTCTAGGCGTTGTAAACTTCAGAATACTATTCTAAAACGTCCTCTTGTCAAACCGTGTCCTTTACCAACACAATGATTAGGCACACCATAAATATTATAAGTTAATTTTGCATTATTGTTTATGTATTTAGTTTTAATTTCTAGGTCATAATATCGCTTTGTTTCGCCACTATATAAGTATTAGGTCCTTAAATATGAAATTAGCGTTTTGTCGTACTAACCACTTTGATCTGAAATATCTCCTCTTTGGTTAAGAATTCCAAATTCAAATTTATAAATTCATTTAGCTGGTACATTTGAGTTTTGAA
This sequence comes from Parnassius orleans, assembly GCA_029286625.1. NCBI lineage: Eukaryota > Metazoa > Arthropoda > Insecta > Lepidoptera > Papilionidae > Parnassius > Parnassius orleans. The sequence goes on from JAGSMP010000170.1 coordinate 3,174,440, forward strand.
AACAGTCATTCATTTGTTTTTTACTCATAATTTTCTTCTTTGGCGTCGCTTATTACCGCACAATGGAAAACATGAAATATCGGTATATTTACGAGTATGATTTTTACCGTGGCACCAGTGCTGCAGAAACAGCTCGAAGGATTAATGATGTGTATGGCGCTGGTGTCGTGGTACTTTTTTGGTTTCAACGTTTTCGTTCTGGAAATTTCGACCTTCAGAACCAACCCCGTGGACGGCCGGAGACCAAAGTGAAAAATGACGAATTAAAGGCTATTGTGGAAGCGGATCCATCACAAAGCACTTCAGAGATAGCTGCAGGATTCGGGGTAAGTTATAAAACTGTATTAATCCACTTGAAGCAAATCGGGAAAGTAAAAAAACTTGAACGATGGGTACCTCATTAATTAAGTGAATCGAACTTGCAAACACGCGTCGACTGCTATGTTACTTTGCTCAACCGATACAATAATGAAGGGATTTTAAATCGAATCATTACTTGTGATGAAAAGTGGATACTGTGTGATAATCGGAAGCACTCGTCGCAATGGCAACGCACTTGCAATTCCCCTGGTGTTGCAGATGTTCATGGGTGACGGTGATCATTTACCATCATGTTAGCCGCATCCTCGTTAGCCTCCTCGTCTATATTAAAAGACCTTCCCAGTAGATACTTACGATACAAGGTCCTGAGTCACATGCATCAAACGACTGCTTGCACGTTTCATAAGCTCGTAACTCCACCTAATGAGGGGTCGCTCACCATTTCCCTTACCAGTACGGAGTTACCATTAGAGAAACTTTCCTTCACATCAGTGGTCGTATTGGAGCTTTAAAGCTGGTCAGTTGTCACTTCAGCTTATTGATCTTCTTGCCTATGTCAGTTACTCTAGTTCTTATTCTGATATCTTCATTACTATCCATCGCCGTTGAGTGACCTTGAGTTTCTTTATGCGGCTATCACTAAAGGTCCACGTCATCACTGGCAACATGTCCTGAATGTACACTATGGTTTTTAAGGCTCTGAGAAATATTCGACAAGAAGTTTTGTTGAATGAAATTATTTATATGAAATATTACTTGTGCAAAATTCCATACATTTTGTACAGCTTACTGACACCGTTTACAAAATCTAGGAACAGTATTTGCATAATTGCTGAACTCGTTTTTGTACTGATCTTCATGGCGACATAGATAAACTGGGTGACACAAATATTATCTCCACTAATGTTAAACATTTTACACAACATCAATAATATTTATTTATTTACGTGGTAGAGCCATGCTGCAGCTATATTAATAGTATAGCTGTAGCACGAATGGGTCGGCTCGACCGGGGAAGGACCACGCTCTCACAGGATACCAGCGTAAACTATCAGCTTAATAGCAGCTAAATCCCCGTATAGTGGCGGGTAAGAATACCCACTACCCCATATCTTCCCGTGGGTGTCGTAAGAGGCGACAGAAGGAAATTAAGGCAGAAGATGGGCAGCAGCATCTTTCTGATAACAATAAAACAAAAAAAACTGCGGTTGCCAACCCGCTCGCCAAGTGTGGCAACTATGGCAATATAGCCCCCAATGAATAAAGTTACGAAGAGACGGCCCCCAGTCCCCGGCGGCCCCGCTATTCCTGGCTACGGTGGCGACAATGGTAACGGCGAGGCAAGGGGTGCTAAGAATCTCCGGTGGAGGTTCGGTTGCCACCTACGACGACTCGACCTGGTAACTTATAACGCACGCACCCTGAGGACTGACGAGAAGATCTTGGAGCTGGAAGAAGAGATAGGCAAGTTGCGCTGGAATATTATAGGATTATTCGAGTTCCGAAGGGAGGGGGAGGACACGGTAATCCTCGAATCCGGCAACTTGTTCTATCACCGGGAGGTCGACCATCTGTTCCAAGGAGGTGTCGGATTTATCGTCCACAAGTCTCTCGTTAACAACGTTGTAAAGATCGGGAGTGTGTCGACGAGGGTTGCGTACCTTATACTCAGAATCACCAAACGGTATTCGCTGAAGGTCATACAGGTTTACGCACCAACCTCGGCACACCCCGATGAGGAGGTGGAGGAAATGTATGAGGATATCTCAAGAGCCATGCATTCCTCAAAAGCACACTATACGGTGTTAATGGGAGACTTCAACGCAAAACTAGGCACAAGAAAGAACGGTGAGCTTAAAGTAGGGAAATTCGGAATAGGGCAACGGAACCCAAGGGGCCATCAGCTGGCCGACTTCATGGAGAAAGAGGGACTCTTTATGATGAACTCTTTCTTCCAGAAGCGGCCCTACAGGAAGTGGACCTGGTCGAGCCCCGACGGTTCAACAAAAAATGAGATTGACTTCATTATGACGACCAGACGGCAACTGTTCAGTGATGTCTCAGTGATCGCGAGTAAAAACTGGTATCGATCACCGAATGGGTAGTAGCACACTGAACCTAAACGTTAAGTTGGAGAGGTCTCGTCTAATGAAGTCAACGCTCCGTCCCCCTCGTGCTCTAATCCAAAGTCCCGAAACTTTTCAGCTCGAGTTACAAAACCGTTTTCAGTGCCTAATAGATTTCAATGCAGTGGACGATATGAATGACAAGCTCGTGGAAACTGTCCATGCGGTCGGAGCTATGTTTTGCAAGACCCGCCGCAGAAGAACACAAAAACTCTCCGATCACACACTTAATCTCATGGCTGTTAGACGGGAAATGAAGCTGCAGTCTTCAGTAGATTTGATAGCATAAAGGCAACTGAACAAACAGATCTCAAAAAGCATGTGTCGCGACTTACGCAACTTTAATACTGCTCGTATTGAAGAAGCGATCGAGTGGAACCAGGGCTCCAAAGTCTTTGCTAGAGATCTGTCTGCCAGAAAGAGCCAACTGTCGAAGCTTAAGACCGAGTGTGGCAGAGTAGTTTCGTGGACACCTGAGATTTTGAGTGAGATAGAGAGGTTCTATGGACAGCTGTACACATCATCGTTGGAGCCACACGCAAGTGTGTTTAACGATCCAAGAGCAAGTCTTATCCGACACTATTCCGATGATATTCCAGACGTCAGTCTGAGCGAGATTAGAATGGCTCTTCAGCATCTTAAAAACGGCAAGGCCCCAGGCTAGGATGGAATTACAGCGGAGCTTCTGAAAGCGGGTGGAAAACCGGTACTTGTAGTCCTTCAGAAGCTCTTTATTTCGTCCTCCATGGTGGTACCACACCGGAGGCGTGGAGCAGAAGTACGGTGGTCTTGTTCTTTAAGAAAGACGACAACGCTCTCTTGTAGAACTGCAGACCGATTTCTCTTCTGAGCCGCGTCTACGTGCAGTTTTCTAGAGTCATTACGAATCGTCTCGCATGCAGACTCGACGACTTCCAGCTTCCCGAACAAGCCGGTTTCCGAAAAAGCTTTAGCACCATAGACCATATACATACCCTTCGGCAAATTGTACAGAAGTCAGCTTTGAGCTTTGATGCAGAGTTGCCAGTGATGACCTATGGAACTGAGGCGTGGTCCTTCACTGCTGGTCGTGTGAGGAAGCTCAAGGTCGCTCAGCAAGCTATGGAGAGGGCTATGCTCGGGCTTTCTCTGCATGATAAACTTAGAAATAAGGATATCCGCAGTAGAACCAGAGTGACCGACATAGCCCAACGGATTAGTAAGCTGAAGTGGCAATGGGCCGGCCATATAGCTCGAAGAACCGATAACCGATGGGGAAAAAAGGTTCTTGAGTGGTGGCCTCGTACCAGCGGACAAAGTGTAGGGCGTCCCCCCACTAGATGGAGTGACGACCTGGTAATACATGCAGGAAGTCGATGGATGCAGGTGGCTCAGGACCGTGCTTTGTGGCATTCCTTGGGGGAGGCCTATGTTCAGCAGTGGACTTGTGATGGGCTGTAATGATGATGAAATGATGAATGCTGCTGTGTTTCGTATGGTGAGTGTAGAGAACCGGAGACCCTTTTTACTGGAAAAGAGGTATTCTATCTTAGTCCTCACGGCTGACAACGCATCTGCATTTAAATTCGCAAACGAAGATAGATATAGATTTCTATGGGCCACAGCAACCACTTACCATCAGGTGGACTGTGTGCTCGTTTGTCACCCTTATTCTATAAAAAAAATATATCAATCATTTAAGAACTTAATTATTACATTTTCGTTTTGATACTCAAATATCGTATCAGACTAATTAGAGCAATACCATAAATAAAAGCAAATTGGTCCTCATCTTCAATAATTCGTAAAAGAGAGTATGTAGGTAGATATTTCATTGTATCCTATTTAATTAATTTTACAAAATATTTTACTTATAGAAATATTTTTCAGCAACAATATTTTTGACGTTATCGATACCTATGCTGACGAAACTATATTGTGTATAATAGGACCCACTTGGAGAACACAGATTAATAGACCATACCACAGTTTTACGATATTTTAATTTCTCTACTTTGCCATGTATGGCAACGTTATCCACTATCCCTTATCATCCGGGGGTGTCGTAAGAGGGAAATGAAACACGATGTGTAGTAGCATCTCTTGTTAAATCTAAACGTGATAAAAATTGTGTTTGCTAACCAGCCTACCAGGCTTGACAATTATGGCAAATAATTTATTCCCTATAAGGCAATAAATAGGGGAATTTTGTGTTCGGCAGTAGATTTTTGATAGGCTGAATGAACTTAGTGTAGGCGCTTAATATTTTTTTATTTAATTTTTAAAAAGTAAAGGTGACGGTAAATTGATTCTCTGCCCCATAGACTGAATCTATTTTCAAATAACAATCAAAATGCAGATGCGTTGGCACGTCTGCAGTTTAAAAGAATGCCTTGGTACCAATACATAGGATCTCCGGTTTTCGTCACTCACTATACAAGACCCAGTGGTACAACAATTTTCGTAGTGTTATTATACGAGTACACACTTATTACAATCACTTGATTTTTTTTTACAAACTCTGCTATAAATTTATCACTCAACAATTTAAATGTTTTTATCTATTTCTTTGTATAAGTGACAAGTAATTGATAAAATAGTTTAATATCTACACATTGCACGTGGTAGAGCCATGCTAAAGTTATATTATAGTTGTAGCACGAATGGTTCCGCTAGACCGGGTAAGTACCACGCTCACACAAAATACCAGCGTAAAAACAGTTTGCAATATAAGTGTTGATAAGTAGATGCTACAGCTCATTGACACCTGTAACAGAAATCAGCAAGAGATGGCTTCAGATGTGTTGTCACCTTTAAGTACAAAGGCTGATATATTTTTAAGAGCCGTGGTAGCTCAGGGGCTAAGCGATCGCTGTAAATTTCAGAGTACGCTAGCAACCCGGATACGATCCCCGCCGGCACCAATGAAATTGTTAATTGAAATTAAGTGTTGACTTACCTTTTGCTCGGCGGTGAAGGAAAACATCGTGAGAAAACCTGCATGTATGAATAATAAAAAAAAATATTTCGAAGACAAGTGAATTTCGTCAACACGTATTTAGGCAGCGCGACGGATACTTTCTTGACCTGAAACCCTTTGACATATTCTCATATGCTGTTCCCAACTGCAACAAGCAGTTGGACGTTTATAGGCTGTAACTTTAACTTTAACTGATATATTTAGGCCTACAGACCGGAACATAGCAGTAGAAAAAAGTAAAATATATCTAGGAGTTATAATCGATAGCACTCTACGTTTTCATGAAGACATTAATACCCTTAATAGCGGGTTGCGTAAACTAATATATGTATTTAAAACTCTAAGAGACGCGGCTTGGCCCAATCTCTGTTAACATATGGTATTACCTCCTGAGGCAGTGCTCCAAAATCTAAAATACTTCATCTATCACCAAACGGTATTCGCTGAAGGTCATACAGGTTTACGCACCAACCTCAGCACACCCCGATGAGGAGGTGGAGAAATGTATGAGGATATCTCAAGAGCCATGCATTCCTCAAAAGCCCACTATACGGTGTTAATGGGAGACTTCAACGCAAAACTAGGCACAAGAAAGAACAGTGAGCTTAAAGTAGGAAATTCGGAATAGACAATGGAACCCAAGGGGCCATCAGCCGACTTCATGGAGAAAGAGGACTCTTTATGATAAACTCTTTCTTCCAGAAGCGGCCCCACAGAAAGTGGACCTGGTCGAGCCCCGACGGTTCAACAAAAATGAGATTGACTTCATTATGACGACCAGACGGCAACTGTTCAGTGATGTCTCAGTGATCGCGGTAAAACTGGTATCGATCACCGAATGGGTAGTAGCACTGAACCTAAACGTTAAGTTGGAAAGGTCTCGTCTAATGAAGTCAACGCTCCATCCCCTCGTGCTCTAATCAAAGTCCGAAACTTTTCAGCTCGAGTTACAAAACCGTTTTCAGTGCCTAATAGATTTCAATGCAGTGGACGATATGAATGACAAGCTCGTGGAAACTGTCCATGCGGTCGGAGCTATGTTTTGCAACCCGCCGCAGAAGAACACAAAACTCTCCGATCACACACTTAATCTCATGGCTGTTAGACGGGAAATGAAGCTGCAGTCTTCAGTAGATTTTGATAGCATAAACAACGAACAGACAGATCTCAAAAGCATGCGTCGCGACTACACTTAACTTTACTGCTCGTATTGAAGAAGCGATCGAGTGGAACCAGGGCTCCAAAGTCTTTGCTAGAGATCTGTCTGCCAGAAAGAGCCAACTGTCGAAGCTTAAGACCGAGTGTGTGGAAAGTAGTTTCGTGGACACCTGAGATTTTGAGTGAGATAGAGAGTTCTATGGACAGCTGTACACATCATCGTTGGAGCCACACGCAAGTGTGTTTAACGATCAAGAGTAAGTCTTATCCGACACTATTCCGATGATATTCCAGACGTCAGTCTGAGCGAGATTAGAATGGCTCTTCAGCATCTTAAAACAGCAAGGCCCCAGGCTAGGATGGAATTACAGCGGAGCTTCTGAAAGCGGTGGAAAACCGGTACTTGAGTCCTTCAGAGCTCTTTATTTCGTCCTCCATGGTGGTACCACACCGGAGGCGTGGAGCAGAGTACGGTGGTCTTGTTCTTTAAGAAAGACGACAACGCTCTCTTGTAGAACTGCAGACCGATTTCTCTCTGAGCCGCGTCACGTGCAGTTTCTAGAGTCATTACGAATCGTCTCGCATGCAGACTCGACGACTTCCAGCTTCCCGAACAAGCCGGTTTCCGAAAAGCTTTAGCACCATAGACCATACATACCCTTCGGCAAATTGTACAGAAGTCAGCTTTGAGCTTTGATGCAGAGTTGCCAGTGATGACCTATGGAACTGAGGCGTGGTGCTTCACTGCTGGTCGTGAGGAAGCTCAAGGTCGCTCAGCAAGCTATGGAGAGGGCTATGCTCGGGCTTTCTGCATGATAAACTTAGAAATAAGGATATCCGCAGTAGAACCAGAGTGACCGACATAGTCCAACGGATTAGTAAGCTGAAGTGGCAATGGGCCGGCCATATAGCTCGAAGAACCGATAACCGATGGGGAAAAAGGTTCTTGGTGGTGGCCTCGTACCAGCGGACAAAGTGTGGGCGTCCCCACTAGATGGAGTGACGACCTGGTAATACATGCAAGTCGATGGATGCAGGTGGCTCAGGACCGTGCTTTGTGGCATTCCTTGGGGGAGGCCTATGTTCAGCAGTGGACTTGTGATGGGCTGTAATGATGTGTAGAGAACCGGAGACCCTTTTTACTGGAAAAGAGGTATCCTATCTTAGTCCTCACGGCTGACAACGCATCTGCATTTAAATTCGCAAACGAAGATAGATGTAGATTTCTATGGGCCACAGCAACCACTTACCATCAGGTGGACTGTGTGCTCGTTTGTCACCCTTATTCTATAAAAAAAAATTATCAATCATTTAAGAACTTAGTTATTACATTTTCGTTTTGATACTCAAATATCGTAGCAGACTAATTAGAGCAATACCATAAATAAAAGCAAATTGGTCCTCATCTTCAATAATTCGTAAAAGAGAGTATGTAGGTAGATATTTCATTGTATCCTATTTAATTAATTTTACAAAATATTTTACTTATAGAAATATTTTTCAGCAACAATATTTTTGACGTTATCGATACCTATGTTAACGAAACTATATTGTGTATAATAGGACCCACTTGGAGAACACAGATTAATAGACCATACCACAGTTTTACGATATTTTAATTTCTCTACTTTGCCATGTATGGCAACGTTATCCACTATCCCTTATCATCCGGGGGTGTCGTAAGAGGGAAATGAAACACGATGTGTAGTAGCGTCTCTTGTTAAATCTAAACGTGATAAAAATTGTGTTTGCTAACCAGCCTACCAGGCGTGACAATTATGGCAAATAATTTATTCCCTATAAGGCAATAAATAGGGGAATTTTGTGTTCGGCAGTAGATTTTTGATAGGCTGAATGAACTTAGTGTAGGCGCTTAATATTTTTATTTAATTTTAAAAAGTAAAGGTGACGGTAAATTGATTCTCTGCCCCATAGACTGAATCTATTTTCAAATAACAATCAAAATGCAGATGCGTTGGCGTCTGCAGTTTAAAAGAATGTGGTACCAATACATAGGATCTCCGGTTTCGTCACTCACTACAAGACCCAGTGGTACAACAATTTTCGTAGTGTTATTATACAGTACACACTATTACAATCACTTGATTTTTTACAAACTCTGCTATAAATTTATCACTCAACAATTTAATTTTTTATCTATTTCTTTGTATAAGTGACAAGTAATTGATAAAATAGTTTAATATCTACATATTGCACGTGGTAGAGCCATGCTAAATTTATATTATAGTTGTAGCACGAATGGGTCCACTAGACTGGTAAGTACCACGCGCACAGAATACCAGCGTAAAAACAGTTTTCAATATAAGTATTGATAAGTTGATGCTACAGCTCATTGACACCTGTAACAGAAATCAGCAAGAGATGGTTTCAGATGTGTCACCTTTAAGTACAAAGGCTGATATATTTTTAAGAGCCGTGGTAGCTCAGGGGCTAAGCGCTCGCTGTAAATTTCACAGTACGCTAGCAACCCGGATACGATCCCCGCCGGCACCAATGAAATTGTTAATTGAAATTTTAAGTGCTGACTTACCTTTTGCTCGGCGGTGAAGGAAAACATCGTGAGAAAACCTGCATGTATGAATAATAAAAAAATATTTCGATGACAAGTGAATTTCGTCAACACGTATTTAGGCAGCGCGACGGATACTTTCTTGACCTGAAACCCTTTGACATATTCTCATATGCTGTTCCCAATTGCAACAAGGAGTTGGACGTATATAGGCTGTAAATTTAACTTTAACTGATATATTTAGGCCTACAGACCGGAACATAGCAGTAGAACAAAGTAAAATATCTAGGAGTTATAATCGCTAGCATTCTACGTTTTCATGAAGACATTAATACCCTTAATAGCGGGTTGCGTAAACTAATATATGTACTTAAAACTCTAAGAGACGCGGCTTGGCCCAATCTCTGTTAACATATGGTATTACCTCCTGAGGCAGTGCTCCAAAATCTAAAATACTTCAATTGGAGAGAACGCAGAGAGCCATTTTAAAGGTGTCTTTTTCACTGCCGTATCGCTATCCTACAGAGCTCCTATATAAAGTGTTGAAAATATTAACTGTGCGGCAATTGTTTATACAAAGATTCTTACTAAAACAGCATGCTCTATTAATAAAATACAATCCCTCACTCTCCCGAGGTAAAAGGCGTTTTAACCTCGTGGACCGCTGTCATATGACTCTATCCACCAAATTATTTAAACGTTTCTTTTGTCAGCTTGGAGGTTTTACTAAAATTCTAGTTAGATAAAAGAAGATATTATGTAAATTATAAATATAGTACATGTACGAGTACATAATAAAAGTATTGTAATTACCACCGTAGAGCGGAGAACTGGCGTCCTGAAATACAGGCGTAAAGCCTAGCTTAGGCACCGGTCTCCCACAGTATAATATTGAGGCTATACTATAATATTATGTACAATAATTCTGTATTGTGGTGAGAAAATAAATTATTATTATTATGGGAAAAGTTTAAATTTGCTCAACCTTTTTGCAAAAGTTGGTAATAATTGTAGCTACGGGCTTTTAGCCAAGTAAATTACAATGTGTGGTGTGTGTTTGTTGTAGCTGTAGGGATTGTGGGACTTTGAACTCTTTCATTTTCCTCCAACTGCAGGAACTTTCTCACTATCCTGCAAGTATTTAAAATCGCGACATTTTGTAGGGCTATGTATGTATTTTCTGTTAAGTCTATAAGTTTTAGGTTATTGAAAATATTATTTGGGACAACTCCAGTGGTTGAGATGACTATGGGGACTATATATCATTTTTCTTGTTTCTATATTCTTCGAATTTCTTCCTATAACTCAGCGTATTTACAAATTTTTTCAGCTTTTGTTTCTTGAATGTTATATGTATTGGGTACTGCAATATCTAATAAGTATGTGAATTTGTTATTTTTATCTTGTAGAGTAATGTCTGGTCTATTGTAATGAATGCTTTTGTCAGTAAGTATAGCTCGGTCATAGTAAAGTTTGTGTGAGGCATTTTCTAGAACTGTTTGTGGTGTGGTATTTGTAGTACGGGGTGTTTGTCTTTTAGGTTAGTTTATGTTTGAGTGCCAATTTTTGATGTATGATGTTTGCGAGCTGATTATGAGTTATTGTAAGTGTAATCTGTCTGTGTGAGGCTTGTACATGCTCCGGTTATGTGTTGTATTTTTTCTGGTTGGCTGTTGCACTTGCGGCATTTATCGTTTGTAACTGTGGGATCTTTGATAATATGTTTTCTATAGTTTTTTGTATTAATTACCTGGCCCTGTATTGCTATTAAAAATCAGTTTCTGGGAACAGGCTACCTTTTTTAAGCCACATGTTTGACGCTTTTGTTTCTATGTGGGGTTGGTTTATGTCGTAGGGGTGTCGCCCTTGTAGTAATTTTCTTCCACTTTTCTATTTTCTTTTTCTGTGGATCTCTATTGTTTGGAGTTTCTAGGCCTGTCTGTTCTTCAAGGTTTAGCGGTGTGTAGTTTTTGTCGTTGTGAGTTATTGCTTAATATATTTCACTCGTTTGCGATTTGGTATGAAAGAATGTTTTAAGTTGTAGATCTGCTTCTGCCATAGGTGTTGGATATCTATTAAGCCTCTACCTCCTTCTTGTCTCTTGATTGTGAGCCGTGCTATTGCAGACTTTGGGTGCAGGTTGTTGTGTTTTGTCAGTGTGGTACGTGTCATTCGTTCTATTTGTTCTATTTTTTTTTATAGGAGTGGGGGCAAACGAGCATGCGGCTCACCTGATGGTAAGTGACTACCGCCGCCCATGAATAACCGCAACACCAGGGGAATTGCAGATGCATTGCCGGGCTTTTAGAAAGGAGTAGGCTCTTTTCTTGAAGGTCTCTAAGTCGTATCGGTCCGGCAAAATCGCTGGTGGTAATCGATTCCACAAGGAAGTTGAGTTGTGCGAGGAAGAAAACTTCTTCTAAATCGCACAGTGGTGGACCGCCAATCATCCAGGTGGTATGAATGGTATCGTGAGTTTTGTCGCAATGTGCGATGGTGAAATTGAGCGGCTGGAATTAGTCCGAACAATTCTTCAGAGCACTCCCCGTAGTAGATGCGATAAATATACCCTACTATACCCGTTTGGCTCCATTTTATGATTCCAAATGAATATGTTAGAATAGGAATCGCATAAGTGTTAAGAGCTTTTATTAAATGTTTTCCTGAGAGCTGGGTTTTACACATGGCGTTAATTCCCTCTTTATATTCTAGAGTTATTGTGTTCTTTATAGATGTATGGTCTAGTCCTTTTAGTTAATGGAATCTCCAGTATTTGTATAAATCGGTTGGCTCCATTGCTGTTATTATATCTATGTCATCAACTGCATAGTCACCGGGCTGGATCTTGCTCTTTCTTTAATGAAAGATTTTACATTTATTCAGTCCAAATTGCATATTTATATCCTTGCTAAATTCTATGGTGATTTTTATTAGTCTCAAGGAGTCACCTTGATAAATACCTTTGTTGATGGCTATTTGTCTTGTTGTGATGCAGTTATTTCGGGTCCTTAGTTGCAGTGTGGTTTTCCAGTGTGTCATGATATTAAGTAAAAAGCCTATTATTTCAGGGTTAATCTTGTATATTTCCAGTATTCGTATCAGTCAAGAATGTGGAATGCTGTCAAAAGCTTTTTTAAAATCTATGTATGTGCAGTGTAAATTTTGTTTCTTGCAGTAGCGTGTTTTAGGATGGTTGAGTCTATAATGAGTAGCTCTTTACATCCCACGTGGCCCCGCCTTCACCCTTTCTGCTCTTCGGCAAGTATGTTGTGTCGTTCTATATGTAGGTTAATTGAATCGCATATTGCATAAAGGACCTAAGTTCATTTAAATTAACTTTAGGGAATTAAGTAAAAGCTTTTAATGTTATAATTTACTGATGTTGATGGACTTGTATTTAATCATTATATATTATTTACTTTTCTACTTAAAATTGTTTTAAAAGTATATAAAAATAATTTATAACTTCTTAGTTATTTAACATTTCTATTTTTGGACTAATGCCTTTTCGGCAGCCAATATGGACTTATTCCCTTTCTGAAATATAATTAATTTAAAATAAAGGACTAATGACTTTTCTGCAATAAAAGAACAAAATCTATAGGATCAAAATAATGTTTATTCTTGAACTTAAATTAAAACTATGCTTAAAAATTACTCAATGTCAAGGTTTTCAACGTCTTCTTTCGTTCTTCTGTGGTGGATGGTCCAGCAATAACTTTTGATAAAAAGCAATATGTTGCTCGGGTATATACTTCAGTATTTTTTTATATCATCAATTTTTTCTTTATCTATTGGTACTGAATCACCGGCACATTTGACACTTTTTTTCTTAAAGCCCGCTATGTAAAAACGTTACTATAAATGAGTAATATTTATTGATAGATTAATTTCAAATATTAATACAAAATTATTCGTTATAAGTAGTAGTTCTAGTAAAATCTAGTCCACTTCTATACGTTCACCTACAATTCAATACTATTTGCTAGCTATGATATCTAGTGGTCCAGAAAAGAAGAAACATAGAAAAAATACTATCTTAAAATATTGTAAAGACGAACACCAGTTTCATAAATCATTTTTGTAATATTATGATGTGATATGAAAATATCATTATTATAAAAATATGTGAGAAACATCCTGAAATTGATATATTTAAATCTAAAACCATGGACTGAATGATACTGTTAGTTAATTGGATAAGCTGTTAGATAAGATCGAATCAAAAGTTAAATGTTATTATCTGAAGAGAAGCCCGAGTCTGCAATGTTTTTCGCAATCTGCATTTAAGTTTTTTTTTCACAAAATACTATGTTGAGTAATTCTATGCCTATTACCTGAGAAAAAGGTATAAAGAAAAATAAGTCACAGAAGTTAGCCATTGTTCATACAGGCTCAGACTATAATTTAGTTAAAGGTATAAAGAGACAATGAACTAAATTGTTCATTTTGTAGAATAGAAAGAAAAACTGTATAGTGATGAAAAACTGTCTATTTTTACGCAAAAAACGTAATTTTAAATTGCTGTTTTACAAACTTTTGTATTACGTTTCTAATTATGTTTAACGGTTTATTTCTTCTGCAGATTATAATTAAAATTACAACTTTTAATTTTAATTGCTTACTGCCTTTGCTGATAAATAATTATCCGCTAAATAATTAACATATTTCTCTCAAATTAATTTTGAACTAGGGCTTGTTCATCCTGATTCTTCCGATGAAGAATATGTACGAATATTTGCCACATAAAAACGGAAATTTGGCTCAGATAACGAGTGGCGCATGGAAATTCTTGATTAAATTCTCTTAGCAAAAAACATATATTACAGGTACCGGTACGGCGGTTAGGCGTCGCGTGCCTGTATACAAAGACAAAGGCTGTATTGTAATGATTATTACGGGGAACAGAGTCTGAATATCAAACTTTTGCCTCGCAATAAATTGGACTTCATCAAAAGTGAGTACGTATTTCAAATTACCGAGTAGTGGCGGTGAAAGAATATCCACTATCCCATGTCATCCCGTGGGTGTCGTAAGAGGCAACAGAGGGAAACAATCCAGGAGATGGGCAGCAGCGTCTTTCCCGAACAAATAAAAATAAAAAACTGCGGTTGCCAACCCGCCTATCAAGTAAGGCAACTATAACACATAGACCCTCTATGAGGCAATCTATGGGGTAGGTCTTTGTTCAGAAGTGGACTTTTAATAGGCTGTAACGGTAACGGTACGATTGCAAATATTGCTGCCTATATTAGGCTATAGTATTAATTTGTTGTTTGAGTGTAACTTTAAAGTAGACGTAAAAGCAAAAAGAGAGTACAGTTAACTTTTCAACGGCATTATTAATCTCTAAAACACTACGCAATTTAAATGCTTTCTTGTTCTTCTTTGAATATTTAATAGATGGTTGAATTTACAAAAGTACCTGTAGTATATATTGACACTTGTATTCATGCACTTATTATCTTTTTATTTAACGTTTAGCCACATGCCGTTAATGTATGTACGTAACTACAAGGTCTTACCAGCTAATCGGCCTATTTGGTATTTTGGTTATAAGTCAAATTGTTTAAGGAAGATTTGTTTTATTCACCACTACTCAAATTTACAACCTGCATTTTGCCCGCTGTCCCTTAATACTTTATCCTATATTAATACCGTCGAGTCCTGGATAAAATAGTTTGACCGATTCTCTTACGTCAACATTATAAGGCAATTTATGACTGCTTATTTATGCTGAAAAGTCGCACTCGCTTACAAGGATAATCTGATCGAAAGGTCGATAGAAAGGATCCGACCGATAAAATCGGTTCAAAATACGCTCTAAAAACAAACCCTTTTATATTTTTTACCTTGAATTTGGGGCATAAGTTCGGGGACTTAAAATTCGACGTTAGAGACCGCAACGAGGCACAGAAGAGTAAATAGCGAGAGGTCACATGAATTTATTTTCGATTATAAATTTAGTTTTTAGGTCAATGGACATGTGTACAAAATTACTATCTAAACTCTATTAAATAAAAAGTGAGGCAAAACTTCACCGACATTAATCTGGAGGTTCATATCAAAAGCATTACGCGTTTGTTGTGCACCGCCGAGCACGCGGTAAATCAGCACTTAAAATTGCAATTAACAATTTCATTGGTGCCGGCGGGGATGAAACCCGGGTTTCTCGCGTACTGTGGAACATACAAGCACCACAATCAGTAGTGGACTTAACAAGGCTGATAATAGTGATAATGACTCATCTCAAAAAAAAACTGACAAAATAAAAGCCACCGATAAAAAAAAATAGAATTAATTCAATAGACAATGAAAGAAAATAAACACACGGAATCCATTAACGAAATTCGCACACTCTCTGCACTACTATAACTAATGTTTGTTTGACATAATTGAGAAATATAATCCCTTATCTTTTGTGTAAATGATGGATCCCAAAACGAGCCTATGTCTTATAGCATCTGGTCAGTGTTAATAATGAAGGTTCATTCAATGTTAGGAAAATGGGACCAAAGTATTACAGTTTACATTATGCGGTTTCTTTGTCGTAATCTAATTACAAAATTTAGTCCGTAGGAAAATAGCAATAAATTCTAATTTGATCAAAACACTTACAAGTTTTTTTTCAAATAATCACATTATCGTTACAGCCTATTGACGTCCACAGCTGAACATAGGCCTCCCCAATAGATTGCCTCACAGGAAGATATTTACATTGACATGGCATTATCTAAATATTTTTTCTAATTTTCTTTGGTCCGCTGTAAAAAAAAATCAATACTATAATTTTATTCTGAATCGAAAAGATTTAATGGCATATATAAATTGTAAATGGACAAACATTTTGACTTGGAACCATATTACATTGCAGCCCATACAAACACTTCATCCGTGTAGGATACGAACGCGCCGTCCCGCTTAGTCACAGCCAGACGTTTAGGCACTGCGCTACCAAGCCGTCAATATTTAATAGTGACAAAAGGGATCCACCTGATAGTAAAAGGCAAAGTTGATTGTAGACAATTTAGAAGAGAGAAGGCAGATATTTTGTCCATGCCTGAAAACTAAAATGAAATCCCCCACAGACTATAATTACACTAGCTCTCTTAATAATGTTTTCCAGAACGAATTTCGGTTGCGGTGGTCAGTCACGGAGACTAAACATCTGCGATGGACAGTATTATGGTGCACGTATGTGAGCGCAAGCACAGGTGCACTCTCTATTTCTTCACTCTCTGAGTCTAATGAGAAGGCAATCAAACATAACCGAAGAGAGTTCAGGCGTAAGACTAAAGATTTTATTAATGACTTTTACTCCCTTTTTGGGGGCTGCGCATTTGCTCTTTTTGTCCTGGACGAGAGTGAAGCCTTCGCCTTCGTCTCGGTCTCCATGTCGAAGCCTGATTCGGCATTTGAGAAGACTGGAGAGGGGCCGCGAGTGGACATCGCGGAAGGCGCATTGGACGCGGTCGTAGATCGCGTCAATAGACACGGGGATCGTAGGTCCGGTACTTGGCGACATAGGGTCGTCAATCCACACGGTCGGACGATCGGCAGTGGGCCAGTCTCGCTGGGTTTGAAAGGACGCCGAGGGGCCGGCCAGAAGCGTGGGCTCGGACACGGGGCGCGCGATGCGCTGTGCTGAAAACACAACCTAAATTTCGGGGCAGGCTTGACTAAAGAAGGCGGCGAGTTCGTCGGTTGTAAACGACGCCATCTTATCTTGCTCACAAGCACAGATGTGTACCAAGCTGTGTGTGCCTACAACAAACACCTATATACCTAGCGAGTTAGTACGCTTGGGTGTGTACCTGGTTGTTGCCTAGTGCAACAAGCAACACAGAAATTGAAAACGAAGGCCGCCTCTTAGGCGGCAGGTATGTTTCACTCTACTTACGGTTACCAGGAAGCCACGAAGGATAGTTACGCACAAAACACACTTTGCACCACAACAAGCGTCCGATGCACTTCACAGTGAGACTGCTGTCTCCTGGGATAGCGTGCTTCGCGCACCACAGTGAGAGCACCAAGTAATGCAGTGTATTTTATCAATCGTACTCATGAGCTAATAGAGTGGAGTGACGGGAGTGAATTCAACCGATACGTCCGGAATCTGCGGAGGCGCAGAATCGAATTATTTGTGACTTATAATTACCGTGTAAGTAAGCGAAATAATATAATAAGTCTATAGGTACACGGGTAGACTAGACTGGAGCATGCATCTATCCTATAAAAGTATTTCGTAGGGAGCAAATATGAACAAAATTGCCGTAATTACCAATACGACGCGAGCGAAGCCGCGGCCGGTGTCTGATATACTTATAAAAGCCATATTATCGCTATAAGGGTGGATTTGAGCGCAAATTAACGCGCCATATTGTTACTTTATTGTAAACTAAATCTATTATATACCTTAGTTTTACTATCGCCGGCAGCAGATATACTATACTTATACTTGCCAAATATAAATAGTTTAAAAGGTCAATGTTCTTGACAATTACAATATCTAATTCGTTTATTAAGGGCACTGTCCTTTATCCGATGAATTTTTCTACAATAAGTATTTTTAATTAGATACACACATATATACAATTAGGATATTTAAAATAACTACAGTGTATCGTGTTAATACAAGAAATTAGCTCATTGTCCCTCAAGTGGCTATATTATCTTTGGTATAGATGATGATTTCTTAAATTTACTCGAATACTAAACATTGAATAAAACTAATTTAATGGATTTTATTCCATGTAATTTGACTTATTTTAACTTATTTTTTACTAACAATGTTTTTTTAGGTACTTTTAAGCACCAATGGTCACGGGGATGGGGTCTGAGGTGTTTGACTTCCTGATGTAAAAAAATATATATAAAATCCATAAAAATAAATCGAAACCCAAGCATATCACTGCAAAACACTCAGCTAGTGATCTTCTTGACCTCACACACTGATGGGCGCAGGCAGTCAAGTCCTAGAGAGAGGCCTTGGCGATTAGTTTGGACATAGCGAATGCCTTCGATTGGGTTTAGGACAAAGCGCTTCTTTCGGAGTTTCCATCTTATGAGCTTCCCGAGAAATTATGCAATTGGTTCAATAGTTTTCTATCAGATCGGACTCCGACTTCCAGCCTGGGTGTGGTATTCCACAATGATGCGTGCGATCGCTCTTATATAAAAAAGATAGGACCAAAAATTAAAAGCTGATGGTAGCCGGGCTAACTATGACATCAGAACGCCAAACACATCTGTCACCCCGTGATCATAGGTAATTAAACGCGATGAAATCTGTAAAATTAGTTTTATTCAATAGAATAGAATAGAATGATTTTTTATTCAATATTGATTAATTGCATAATACTTATTGAAAGTTATTTTTATTTATCACTGGTTCGGAAAATACCTCTGTCCTGGTAAAACCAACAAACAGGACATTTTAATAAACAAAATTCACTAACAATAATTTTGTTTGTACAATTTTAAATAAATTTTCATAGAACCAGCATGGTGGCGATCACCTTATTCCCAGGGTTGTCATTCATGTATTCCTTGATATTATAATAACCCTTTTTGTGCAATTCTTCTACACTATATATATATATATATATATATATATATATATATATATATATATATATATATATATATATATATATATATATATATATATAATTAATAAGAAGAATTGCATATATATATATATATGTATATAGTGTGAAGAATTGCACAAAAGGGTTATTATAATATCAGGAATACATGAGATGACAACCTGAAATAGATGATATATATATATATATATATATATATATATATATATATATATATATATATATATATATATATATATATATAGTGTAGAAGAATTGCAAAAAGGGTTATTATAATATCAAGGAATACATGAATGACAACCCTGGGAATAGGTGATCCTACCATGCTGGTTCTATGAAAATTTATTTAAAATGTACAAACAAAATTATTGTTATGTAATTTGTTTATAAAATGTCCCCGCTGAAATTCTTATTTTCCAGACAACCTCGAACCAGTGATAAATAATAACTTTCAATAATGTTAATAATGAATCAGTAAACCGTAATTCTATTCTGATGAATAAAACTAATTTTACGAATTTCATCGCGTTATTACCTGTGATCACGGGGTGGACAGATGTTCTTCTGATGTCATGAACCAGCCGACCATAAGCACAATTTTGGTCTATCTGTTTTATATAAACACATCGACGCAGGCTGGAAAGTCAGACTCCCGTCTGATGAAAACTGTTGACCAATGCGCTGTTCGGGGCTTGGTGGAAACTCCAGGCATGAGGCGTTCGCTATTCGGCTGGCGCCAGGCGAACTGCTGCGTAATCATGGTGAAGATCGCAACTGATGGCGAACGACCGGTTGATATGCGGGTTCATGTGGATTTATATGTTTTACATCGAAATCGTCATCCAGCCGATGATGCTTAAAAGCTACCTAAAGTGATGGTAAAATGAGATTAAAATAATCAGATAATACATGGACAAAATCATTAAATTATTTTTATTCAATGTTTGGTATTCAAAAATTGAAATCATCATCATACCAGATAATGTAACCGCGAAAGGGATGCGATTACGCCTGTGATTTAAATATTCGGTATATGTCTAATTAAAATAACGAAAAATTGTCGGATGAACGGTGCCGCAATAATGAATTTGAATGTTGTGTCAAGCATTGACTGAAACTGTTGTGTTGGCAGTATGGTAATTATCTGCCTGCGGTAAACTGGTTGGTTTACAATGGCGCGTTAGCTCAAATCCACCACTTTGTTTATGTGAACGCCGACGCGGCCGCTCGCGTCGAGTATTGGCAATTTTGTTCATGTTTAACACGTACTCTAAAGTTGGTGCGTGCCGGTCAGCTACCGTGCCCTGTAGACATTATATTGTTCAAGCTTACACGGCAATTATAAGTGCAAACAGATTCTGGGCAGCCGATTGAGTTCACTCCGCCTCGCTCCTCTGGCTCATGAGCACGATTGATGTGTGTTCACTAAACCTGCATGCGGTGCTCTCACTGTGGTGCGCGAACGCATATCCCAGGCAGCAGTCTCACCGAGGCATCGACGCTTAATCGGTGCAAAGTGTTGTTTGTGCGTAACTCGCTTCGTGGCTTCCTGGTAACCGTGGTAAGAAGTGGCTATGCTAAGAGGCGACCTCGTTAATCGTGTTGCTGTTGCACTGGCAGTGCAGATGCTAACGTAAACCGCGGTATGTTTGGTTGTGAACAGTGCACGTCGGCGTGAACAGATAGATGGCGTCGTTTATTGACAACGAACGCGCCGCTGATCGGCCTGCCCGGTTTGGGTTGTGTTTTCGGCGCGGCCCGTGTCGAGCCCGCTCGGCCAGGGCGTCCTTAAACCCAGCGGTGTTGCGATCGACCCGGTTGACGACCTGTGGTACCGGACCCCGATCCCGTCATTGACGCGGTCGCGACCGCGTCACGCCTTCGCGATGACGCTGCAGTCTTCTCAAGTGCTGGTTGAGCCTGGACATGGGAGAAGGCAATTCGTCCAGGAAAAAGTGCGCAGCAAAGATGCGTGTCATTAATATCTTCGGTCTTACGATGGACCTCTTGGTTATGTTTGATTCTCGTGTCAGAAGAATGAACCAATAACGCTCTTACGTGCCTGTCTGTCCATCGCATTGAGTCTCCGTGACGACCGCAGGTGGGCATTGACTGGTGCGGTATGGTCTGTGAATTTCTACGGATTTCGGGCATGGACAAAATATCGCCTTCTCTTGTCTACAACACCATCGGGTGGATCCTGTCACTATAGTGACGGCTTAGCGCATGCCTAAACGTCTGGCTGTGACTAACGGCGGCGCATCCGCAACAATGTTTGTATAGGCTGCAATATATGGTTCAAAGTCAAATGTTGTCCGTGACTGACCACCGCAACCGAAATTCGTTCTGGAAAACATTATTAAGAGCTAGTGTAATTATAGTCTGTGGGGATTTCATTTTAAAACTGGTCGTTCTGCTTAGATGCCTCGGGGTCACTCAGCTAGTGATCTTCTTGACCTTACACACTGATGGGCGCAGGCAGTCAAGTCCTAGAGAGAGGCCTTGGCGATTAGTTTGGACATAGCGAATGCCTTCGATTGGGTTTAGGACAAAGCGCTTCTTTCGTAGTTTCCATCTTATGAGCTTCCCGAAAAATTATGCAATTGGTTCAATAGTTTTCTATCAGATCGGAGCTCCGACTTCCAGCCTGGGTGTGCTGGTATTCCACAATGATGCGTGCGATCGCTCTTATATAAAAAAAAAACAAGATAGGACCAAAAATTAAAAAGCTGATGGTAGCCCGGGCTAACTATGACATCAGAACGCCAAACACATCTGTCCACCCCGTGATCATAGGTAATTAAACGCGATGAAATCTGTAAAATTAGTTTTATTCAATAGAATAGAATAGAATGATTTTTTATTCAATATTGATTAATTGCATAATACTTATTGAAAGTTATTTTTTATTTACCACTGGTTCGGAAAATACCTCTGTCCTGGTAAAAACCAGCAAACCCAGCTGGACATTTTAATAAACAAAATTCACTTAACAATAATTTTGTTTGTACAATTTTTAAATAAATTTTCATAGAACTAGCATGGTGGCGATCACCTTATTCCCAGGGGTTGTCATTCATGTATTCCTTGATATTATAATAACCCTTTTTGTGCAATTTTCACACTATATATATATATATATATATATATATATATATATATATATATATATATATATATATATATATATATATATATATATAATATTATAAAGAGGAAAGATTTTGAATAAGCATAGTGACATGAATAAGCAAGAATAATAATTTGAATATAAATGAAAGAATTGAATAAGCTCCGAAACTACTGGACCGATTTGAAAAATTCTTTCACCATTAGAATCCTACATTATCCCTGATAAATATTTTCAAAAAAGAAAAATTTACCATATGTCTAACTATTTCAGCTATGTCACAATAACTATTTATCTATGTTAAAGTATGCAAAAGTAACGCCGAAAATTTCTTATATCGCGTACGCTGCGGAAACTATTGACAATAGAACAAAGTGATGTACCACAGTTTTATAGAAGACATCAATATCTACAAAAAAGTCTGAGACACCATACGTCTAACTATTACAGTTATGTTACAATAACTACTTTTTTATGTTAAAATATGCAATAGTAACGCCGAAAAATCCTTATATGGCGTACGCTGCGGAAACTATTGACAATAGAGCAAAGTTATGTACTACAGTTTTATAGAGGATATCAATATCTACAAAAAATCTGCGATACCATATGTCTAACTATTACAGTTATATTAAAACTAGTTTTTACTTTTATCGCGTATTTAACTGTTTTATTCCTCGTTGCCATTTCGAGCTATAGCACCATATCGCCGGGGGACTGAGGTATTCGACGTCCATTGTCGTATATAACCACGGTTGCCTCCAGAGAAAATTAACTTTTGTTCCGATCTACGGTATGAACCACAGTATCTTGAAGTTACTGTAGATACTGTACTGTACTGTACTGAAGATACTGTAAGTTCATACTGCGTAGATCGGAACAAAAATTAATAACTTTAATCTGGAGGTAACCGTGGTTAACTATGACATTGGGACGTCAATACCTCAGTCCCCCTCAGACCATGGCAAAGTACTCGAAACATCGGGAATATAAAATAAGTTAATATACGCGATAAAATCCGTAAAACTAGTTTTATTTAAATGTGTAGTGTTCGCGTAAATATAAGAAATCATTATTGCAGTTATGTCAAAATAACTACTTTTTCATGTTAAAATATACAATAGTAACGCCGGTACAAACTAGGCCACATTATTCGTACCTTGGTATTAATCCTTATATCCAAATAAATCACTTCGTATTCAAGGCTTTATCAGTACCTGTACCATGCATAGCCACCAATTACGTCAACCATGTAATTTAAGTAACGTCGTGATCTCTCTCGAATTTCGCATGTCGCGAGGCGCAGACGCGTGATATACGCGGGTGAAACCGCTGGGCACAGCTATCTTTAATAAAACTTTTAAACTTGTTTATTGACAAACTTTCAACATGTTCTGGGATTTTGTTTTAAAAGCGTTTACATTGCCCCATAAATGAATTACTGATTCTGTGGAGTCTAGTAACTGGCATTACAAGCTTATGTTTGTTCCTAGTGTTTAAAGTATGAACATCCTTATTCTTATTAAAGCTATTTATGTTTTTATATTTATGAAAATGTAATGTATGTATTACATTTTCATAAATATATTGTGATGCCAAAGTTAATATGTTTATTTCTTTAAATTTTTCTCTGAGGCACTCTTTACAATTTAATTTATAAATCGCCCGTACGGCTCCCTTTTGCAAAACAAGTATGGCTTCAATATCAGTCGCATTACCCCATCGGAAAATTCCATAAGACATTACGCTATAAAAGTAACTAAAATAAACTAATCTGTCTCAACATCTGTGAGACTTCTAATCTTTCTTACAGCATATGCTGCATAACTTAGTTTGCCTGCTTATTTAGATATATGAGGGCCCCATTGAAGCTTCGCGTCAATAGTAATACAAAGAAAAACAGTGGTATCCACAAGACTCAACTCCTCCCCATTGAAGAGCACATTTCATTCGAATTCCCCATCGAAAAGCACATTCGAATGTTTTACATTAGGTAAAATTTAATATATTTTGTCTTATTGCCGTTTAAGGGCAAATTGTTGGCGTTAAACCAATGTACTAATTTCGATAGAGTATTGTTTACATCGTCATAATTAATTGACTCCCGTTTGAGTTTGAAAATTAAAGAGGTATCATCAGCAAAAAAATTAACAATGTTTCTAAGATGCTTAACTTCTACTATGATGTGTAATATATTAAAATTTTGATGTTTAACTTCTAATTAATATAATACATTTTTTTACATATTTTAACATGTGTTTTATACCTACTTGTGTATTATAATTTTTGTGGTCGTGCCACATTGTAGGGTGGTCAATGTACACTCTTGTTAGATAATCCATCCGTACACTGAGTACGGATGAGTTATCTAACTGCCGTCCTAGTAAGGGCTTACGAACCCCGGCTTTGACGGCTTAACTCGTATTTGTGGATCTGGGCGATGAGGATCGCCTAAGCACGCGAATGTACAGTAAGTACACGATGTGCAGGGATGCCCATTCCTAATCTCAATTGTGATTGTATCATTAGATGTCATAGTGTGACAGATCTGCGAGAATTAATTCAACGAGTTTAAGCGGATAGTTTCATACGTTTGTAGAAAATATGTATTTGTAATTCAAATTTATAATTCAAAATTTCAAATAAGTAATTAAAATTCAAAATGGCAACTATTTTTACCACGTTTCTAGTCCTGAGCTAAGTTTAAAGTTACAAATCTCTAACTCATCGTTTAAAAAGTAAAGTAACAGTTTATATACGTCAAACAGTTGGGCACAGGCCTTCTTTCATTTCTGAGAGGGTTTTAGGGCAAGGAAATGTCCGCCGCGCTGCCCCAATGCGTGTTGGCGAACTTCACATGTCTACGAAAATATTTTTTTTCTTATTTTTTTAGACATGCAGGTTTTCTAACGATGTTTTCCTTCACCGCCGAGCACGTGGTAAATCATCACTTAAAATTGTAATTATCAATTTTATTGGTGCCGGCGGGGATCGAATCCGGGTATCTCGCGTACAGTGAAATTTACAGCAAGCGCTTAGCCGCTGAGCTACCACGGCACACATCGTTTAAAATGGATTACTAAATGTGTACTGAGCAGACAAAAAATAAATAGACAGACAAAAGAGCCAGTTTACGTTGTATTGTCATCCACTTCTGAGCTACATCGGGAAGTTAGTTTAAAATCTATTGCAAGTGACTTTAGAAATCGATTTAAAAGAAACTCGATAAAATACATATCATAAGAATGGAATAGAATAGAATAGAATATTTTTTATTCAATATAGATCACATGTGTAATTCTTATTGAAAGTCATTTTTTACTTTACCACTGGTTTGAAAAACACCCTCTGTCCTGGGAAGAATCAGCAGGATACCCAGCGGGACTTTTTTTAAAGTAAATTTTACATTTATGGTTGTACAAACTATTTACAATATTTATTTTAGAAACTGCTTGGAAGCGACCACCTCATTCCCAGAGTTTATTATCAACCATGTATTCATTTATATTATAATAAACCTTTTTACACAGTTTCAGCTTAACAAAACATTTAAACTTGGTAACAGGGAGAACCTGTACACTTTCCGGGACCTTGTTGTAATAGCGTACACATTGTCCCAAGTATATTCATACTTAACTACTGAATTACTGACTCTGTGGAGTCGAGAAACTGGTATCACTAGCTTGTGTTTGTTCCTAGTGTTTACAAAGTGTATATCACTTTTTTTTTAAACTACCTTTGCTTTTGTGAACATACATTAAATTTTCGTAACTATACTGAGAGACCAAAGTTAATATATTTATTTCTTTAAATTTATCTCTAAGAGACTTTATCGGTTTAAGGTTGTAAATAGCTCTAATGGCCCTCTTCTGTAAAACAAATTGAAATGAATGCTACACGAATACAATAGGTAATGTTTATTTCGTAACAATTTACTCGCTATATATTTGTAATAAATAATTAAGCTATGTCTTCATTTATCTTAATATCAAATAATAATAATCCTTTATAGCAACATGATGATGCGCCACATCGCGTAGTTTTTATGAGATTTTGACGGCAACTTGTGCCAGCAGACAGTTGACAATTGTATCTCAAGGTGCCTAAGCAGACAGATGCCTTATTTTGAGATTCACATCACCATCGAAGCACTTGTTGCTCCGTTATCGCTAATAGTTCACATGCGCAGACATTTAATACGCAAATTCGAACCACTTTAACATAACAAAATCCACTCCAAGCCATTATTTAAACATAAATACAGAAACAGCAATCAGCCGGTCAAGTTTCCGCCAAAACTCCTTTGATAGATAAAGTAAATTCACAGCACATAAGGTTAGATGCTGTAATCCACGGGTTAGATTAGAAATAACAATGACAACTTGCTTTTTTTAGTAAGTAACGTAAGTAACGACGACTTTGGATGCGTTCATAAATATTTATTTTATGTGTTCAAATTATCCACCAAGAACGACCGGTTGTTTTTGCGTCCGACTACAGCAAAAAAATTAAAAACTAATATATTGCAGCCAGTTTAGGTACTTTATCGCTAGTTCTTGAATCAGTACGATTCGCGAGGTTTTTGAATCGATTCATCGAATCGATGTAATGTCCCACATCGATCTGAAAATCGATTATAGTACCCTAAATAATCGGCTTTTCGAATAATCGATTTCAAATCGACATGCCTAGTTTATAGTTTACTTTATAGTTATCTGAGTCTCCCGCTCACAGTATTCGCAATATGTATAAAGGTCGTGCAAATCTCAGAGTTTTAGTCACGCATCCTGTGGCGCGGCTATATGTTGCTATGACTCGTAATTCTTACTAATATTAGTGGATTACACTGTTTTTAGAGCCATAATGTTCGTCCGTGTTTAATGTGTCTAATTAAAATAGGTCGTAGGTCGATTTTATAAAATAACTCCATAACCCGTGTTTTAAAAAAAACTTTTGTAGGAGTTAATATGATCTGTGTAGTCTATAAAAAACAAAGTTTGATTTTGATGCAACATGGTACGGGATCCCATACATTAATGGGCATTCTCCTTTTTTCTTCACATTTTAATCCAATTACCCTCGACGTATTCAATAAAAAGTATTATTGAAATTGGTTCACGATCGGAATAGGTATTACACGATACCTAATCCGATCGTATACATATACATTTAAAAATACATTCGAATTTAGAAAAAAAAATACAGTCGAATGCAAAGTAGGAGGTTCTTTTGAGTTCGGTCAATAATAATAATATGTTCAAATAAAAATAAAATATCTTTATTTCAGGCAACAGAGAACCCATATAAGAATTTTAGTAAAATTGAAGTGAAATATAAATTAAATTATAGTGTTAGTAAATAAATTAATTTACTAATTAAATTAAATTATTAATTAAAAAATAATAAATTACTAATTAAATTTTTATAATTTAATGTCAAAGCTTTTGTTAACATTTTTTCTTCAGTATAAGTTAGGACAACTCCTTTATACTTAAAAATATATGCATTGCGAAATGCTGCATTGCAGTCCAATCATTTATCACTTCACATGACACAACGGACGGTCTTTCATCGAGTCTAGTTCTTGTTGGCGTTAACGCGTCCATTATCTATAAAAGTAAATAATTCAAGAACTACATATCTAATGTTTTGAGAAACTTTTTTTTATATTAAAGTGATATAAAACTTTCATGTATTAAGACATTAATAACAGTATATAAATCATGGAAATATGGAGAAAAAGCTTTAGCAAACTGCTCAGACAATTTATGGCAAATACGTATTATAATTATGGATAAATTTCATACTGTAAGAGAAATTACATTACTGTTTTATTATAAGATCTTAAAATTCGAGAAAACAGTTTTAGTTATTGGTTTAGAAAGAAAATTACAAAGACTATAGATTTATACTCTAAGATAAATTATAAATACCAACTGTATATTGGCGGTGTAAGAATATCCACTACCCTAAATCGTCCGAGGGTGCCGTAATAGGCGATGGACTGAAGCTGAAACAGGAGTTGGGCAGCAGCATCTTCCTAATAACAACTCGAAATATTAAAAAACTGCGGTTGCCAAACCGCCTGCCAACCGTAGCAGATAAGGCAATATCCCCCCTATGTGGCAATCTACAGGGGAGGCCTATGTTCATCAGTGGACTTTTATAAGTTATTACAATCTATACAATGGATGGATTGATGAAAATATATACAAATATCGATATTTTATAAATAGTACTGCAACAGAAATAAAATTATTATTTTGCTACAATAGTGAATTTTCAATAGATTCTCAATATTTATTAATTATTCAAAATTGAAAGTGGTACAAATTGTTTTAAATAAACACCGTCAATTAATAATTACCGGTATTTAATATCTAAAACCAAATAATAATTACAAGTGAAAATATGGAACGAAATATGTATGAAAAGAAGGACGTAGGAGAGGTAGAAAACAGGAACAAATAACAAGTTGAAAAGAAGCGCTAAAGTCTTGCGATTCTTAATTAAATCCCGTGTAGAAAGGCGCGATTCAGTTTGCTAGAGTCAAGAGATTGTATTCTTTTTGCTATTAGACTAAAGTCAACTCTATACCTATACATACATTGGTTCGGGATTTATTGCAAGGGGATAAGAGCTTTATTAAGAAACGTTATTTTTTATTCTTTAGATAGTGATTCGCAACTACAATTATGTATTAGGGAATATCGGATAGCAATTACGTTAAAAATACAAAATTCCAAGCTCTGTTAAACATGAGAATAATATCATAAATACCACTAAATTGTAACTACTTGTATCTATCATACCTATCGTCAACTGTCATCATTTTGTGTTTTGTTCACATTTCCTTATTTGCCATTCTTTGAAAAAAAAACAGTTTTTTTTTACTTAAAATGGTTGTCTGGAAGAAGTAGCCTCCAGGGCGATAAGACCGCCTATTGTACCTTCTGTATAATTTATTTCATTTTGTTTTCGTTTTAATGTGTATTAGTGTACAAGAAAGAATTGATATATTATATATTGAAGATATTGATTAATTGATTAAAATTAGGAGTTATAAAAATACCACATAGGAAAACTAATGACCGAATGAGTCGTTACTTATTTAAACTCAGTTAATTATATATATTATGAATAACTGAATATAAGATTAATAAAAATTTAAAGTCGTCTTGGGATACTGAAAACGAATTATTCTGAATAAATTTATCTTCATGAATCTTGAATATGATAAATTAAATCAGCTAAATTGAAGTAACCTGAACCTGTTAATTTATTGTTTAGAATTAGACAGCGAATTTAGTCACATAAAACTACCATACGCGCAAGATTAGAATATGATTGGATTTATTTAGGTTAATAAATATGGGGAGACCTTAACAGTTAGCAGTTGTAATAAATGATGAAAAAAAACAAGTGATATAATAAAAATAATGTCCTTCGAACCGCGGTCACGGCAGCCAGCCTTAAGGGAGACGAGGCATCTGTGCAGGTCAGGATTATACTGTCCATGCGTATGCGCAAACACAAGTGCAATCTCTTTTCTTTCACTCTCTGAGTCGGATGGGACGGGAAACCGACAGGACCGGAGCGTAATCACGCACAGGACGTCACTGGACAGTGATTACGCGCAGGCTTTACGTGCTTTCCGAGGCACGAGGGTGAAATACCGCCAACTTCCTGACTCCGGGCAGCTACTGAGAATTTCTTGACAGAAATATCAATAACTGATTTTAATCCGACTTGGGATTCGAACGCAGCACTACACCAACGAGGCCGGACCCGAGGTTCGAACCCGGGACGTCATGATCAGGAGTCGCGTTTACGAGCACTGGACCAACAAGACAGTTAAACAAACAAGTAAAATACGTAAGTACGCTAGCAACCTAAATACTTCGCTGGATAAAATATTATCGTGCGCCCAGCGAAGCGAGCGTGTATCGGCTAGTAATAAATATTCACTAAATATTACTTCTAGTTTGAGTTCTTAAATATTCTACACAACCAATTTGACGTTAGTGCACAATGCGAAGTTTACCGTGTAGTAACGGTGTGATCATGCAGTGGTTGACGTGAGAGGTGACAGTGGAAAACTGAACCAGAAGATGGGCAGCGGCATCTTCTTGATAACAGCTGCTTAAAAAATTAAAAACAACAGTTGCCAACCCTCTTGCCAAGCGTGGAAGCTATGGCAAATATCTTTCCTTTATGGCAATGTATGGGGGAGGCCTTTTTCTTTACTTTTGATAGGCTGTAATGGTAATAATGGAAATGGCGTAGTGAAAGGTCAGTACATCAGTGCTGTTTTTACTGTGTTATGAACTCTCGAATTTTCGTGTTAAGAATAGCTTATACAAAACTTCACGTATACGTTAAAAAGAATCAAAGACATAAATCAGTCTCAATGCCAGGATGTGACCGCAAAGCGGTATTCGTTCTTTTTTACAAAAAAATATTGTAACCCACGTTTGTGTCTGTTAGAGCTGTCATAAGCAAAATGGTTTGTTTGTATTTATAAAATTTAAACGACGACTGAACTTACAGTCCACCAGATAATAAGTGACCATTGCAGCCCAGGTACACCTGTAAAAAACTTCTAACAAGAAAGGCTACAGATGTATTTTCCCTTCTAAGAACTAAGATGATTTATTCAATAACACTCGTGTATTATAATAAGGGCATCTTAACACGTTTGGCACACCATTCTGACACAAAGTCAAAAGTTTTCCTCGATCCAAATGTAATAATATGATATAAAAAAATATGATGCCAGAAATGTAATATCTTTTAAACATATAAAAGAAGTTTTCTTAAAAAAACTATTGGATTTTAAAGATCAGAACCACCTTTACAAGCCTAATGATGATCCTTCTTCTTCATTTACCCGTAAAAGTCTATTCTGTATTTTTTATACATAACTGAAGCAGCAAACAAACTTATATTCTACCTGACAGTAAGAAGCCACTGCAGTCTATTGACACCTGCAGCCAATTTCATACAAAGAAGGCTACAGATGCGCTGTCACCCCTAAGAACTAAAATGGAATATGAGCTCAGTTATTAGGGAAAACTTGCCTTAATTGTCCCGAAGCAGACTGATTGACAATCGCAGTTCCCAACGTCTCACACCTTTGCCCATCGATAATACTCTACTTTATATCGGATATACTGCATATCGAATATACTGTATATCGGCTGTACATTGGATATACTGTGTATCGGATGACTTTACATTCTTTGGCATTTCCCATAGTCACCTTTTACGACATCAACGACGAAATGGGTTGATTGATTTTACGCCGTCACCACACGGCTGACTGTTAGCGGGAAACAAAAAATAGCTAATATTTTAAGGTAATTTTAAATTTATGCTTATAGTTTTGTTTGCGAGAGAGGTGTGCCAGGATCGTGCCAAGTGGAAGTCCGTAGTATCTGCCTACCCCTCTGGGTGACAGGCGTGAGTGTTTATGTATGTATATATGTAGTTTTGTTTTCCGCTAAAATAGCTAATATATTTTGAGTACCACTACCTGCAAAATTTATACCTTATAAAATAGCTGTACCTAAATTTTACTGACTGTTGATATGGACAGCATTATTAGAAGGAGGGTATCGGCTCTGCGGAGTTCTTCAATCCGTCTGCCCACCTTAGTGAGTATAGGCAACGTTTTCAATTACGCTTGTCAGGGCGCAATCTTGCGTAGGCCCTTGACTAGGACTTAGAAAAGGCTAATATTGAAAGTATGAGATTAGCACTTTTGTATTTTTAACCCTTTTTACTGATACTGCAAAGAGTCTCTAGAAAATTATTAATATATAATTTTTATATTTCTAAGTGGTAATAGGATGAAAGGGGCAAAATTCAGTACAAACGACGTTCCGGCTTGTCGGCTTCGCCGATAAAAGTATTTACGAGAATATCCAAACGGGCGCTAAGCTCCATAGCAGTTGCTTTAATCATAGGATCTTGGATGTACAACGTTCTTTCTTTTTCGCTTTTACTTTTATTAATCTTAATAATTATATGACCTTCAACGATTTTTCTTTCGTTGACGCTTCACTGTTTTCTGTTTTTAATTTCATCTACAAGTATTGAATGTAGACAAAGGTATTAGCGTGACACACACGCTCGCACACACGCACACATACGCACACGCGTACACGTGTGCACACAGACACACATACAAACACACGCGCGCGCACATACTGCCGATGCGTCGCCCTTTATATTCTGAACATTATTGACACACCAACAGGTGTCTAGGTATTAAAATGATCAAATTATTTACAACTTTGGACATTTGATTCTCTTTGATTCCCTTTTTTTTTTAAAAAACAAAGGTTACATTCACACTATGATTTTCTCCTAAATCGCGGGGGCAGTTTACATACATAGATTTCACCAGGACAAAGATCTAGTTCCGTGCGGGATTCGAACCCGCGTCCCTTAGCGCTGCAACTCATTGCTAAGCCACTGCGCCACGGAGCCGTCAAATTGTAATTGTCAAGAACATTGCCCTTTTAACCTATTTAAATTTGGCAAGTATAACTATAGTATATCTGCTGCCAGCGATAGTCAAACTTGGGTATATAAGAGATTTAGTTTTTTTTTTTTTATAGGAGAGAGGGCAAACGAGCATGCGGCTCACCTGATGGTAAGTGACTACCACCGCCCATGAACAACTGCAACACCAGGGGAATTTCAGATGCGTTGCCGGCCTTTTAAGAAGGAGTAGGCTTTTCTTGAAGGTCCCTAAGGCGTATCGGTCCGGAAAAATCACTGGTGGTAATCGATTCCACAAGGAAGTTGTGCGAGGAAGAAAATTTCTTCTAAATCACACAGTGGTGGACCGCTAATCATCCAGATGGTATGGATGGTATCTCGAGTTCTGTCGCGATGTGCGATGGTGAAATTGAGCGGCTGGAATTAGTCCGAACAATTCCTCAGATTACTCCCCGTGGTACATGCGATAAAATACGCAAAGAGATGCAACATCTCTACGCAGTGCCAGTGAGTCCAGCCGATCGGAAAGAACTCGGTCGTCGACGATTCGAGCCGCTCTGCGCTGGATGCGGTCAAGTGGAAGGAGCTGGCACTGGGGAGCCCCTGCCCAGAGATGGAAACAGTATTCCATGTGGGGCCGAACCTGCGCTTTGTAAAGTTGCAAGTGGTGTGCCGGCATGAAAGACTGTCCCGCTCTGCTGAGCACGCCAAGCTTTTTAGAGGCCAATTTGGCTTTCTCTTCCAAGTGACCACGAAACTGCATATCACTCGATATGTCGACACCGAGGATTCCGATACTGGCTGAGGCAACAAGAGGAGTGCCTTGAAACTGAGGAGATACGACTAAGGGGTTCTTTTTAGCGGTAAACGCGCAAACTTGTGTCTTCTGGGGATTGAACTGGACTAGATTTAGTCGCCCCCAGTCTGAGACTTTGTTCAACAAAGTCTCGACTTCAGACACAAGTTTGTTCCGGTACTCAGTGACGTTTTCCCGAGAAATATTGGCACGGCTGGTGTATAAAGCATCACCAGTGCTGTCGTCTGCATAGCAATGAACGTTACCGGTTTACAACATATCATTAATATGCAGAAGAAACAGCGTTGGTGATAGCACGCAGCCTTGTGGAACACCAGCGTTAATGGGCTTGTAATCGGAGCATGCACCGTCTACTATGACCTTGATGCTCCGATCTGCAAGAAAACTGGTGATCCAATTGCATAATTTCTCGGGAAGCCCATAGGAAGTGAGCTTCGAAAAAAGCGCTTTGTGCCAAACCCGATTGAAGGCCTTCGCTACGTCCAAACTAACGGCCAACGCCTCTCCCTTGGACTCCATTGCCTCCGCCTATCTATGATTTTTAGTTTACAATAAAGTAACAATATGGCGCGTTGATTTTCGCTCAAATTAATAGCGATAATGTGAATTTTATAAGTATATCAGACACCGGCCGCGATTTCGCTCGCGTTGAATTGGTAATTACGGCAATTTTGTTTATAGTTACTCCGTACGGAATACTTTTATAGGGTAGATGCATGCTCCAGTCCAGTCTAACCGTGTACCTATAGACTTATTATATTACTTCGCTTACTTACATGGTAATTGTAAGTCACAAATAATTAGATTCTGCGCTTGGGTTCTTTAGACTCCCGTCACTCCACTCTATTAGCTCATGAGTGCGATTGATAATATTACTGTTCACCTAAAATACACTGCATTACTTGGTGCTCTGTATTTGTTTACTGCCTTGGTGCTCTCACTGTGGTGCGGGAAACAAACTACCCCAGGAGACAGCAGTCTCACTGTGAAGTGTATCGGACGCTTGTTGTGGTGCAAAGTGTCTATCGTGCATAACTCTCCTACCTGGCTATCTGGTAATCGCAAGTAGAGTGAAATACACCCGCCGCCTCAGAGGCAGCCTTCGTTTTTAATTTCTGTGTTGCTTGTTGTATTAGGCAACAACTAGGTACACACCGAAGCGTACCAACGCGCTAGGTATATAGGTATTTGTTGTAGGTACACACAGCTTGGTACACATCTGTGCTTGTGTTAGCATAGCAAGATAAGATGGCGTTATTTACAACCGACGAACTCGCCGACTTCTTTAGTCAAGCCTGCCCCAAAATTTAGGTTGTGTTTTTAGCACAGTTCAACGCGCGCCCCGTGTCCAACCCCACGCCTCTGGCCGGCCCCTCGGTGTCGTTTCAAACCTAGCTAGACTGGCCCACTGCCGATCGTCCGACCGTGTGGATCGACGACCCTTTGTCGTAAAGCACCGGACCTACGACCCCCGTGTCCATTGGCACGATCTACGACGCCACGTCCCCAGCGCCTTCAGCCAGCGATGTCCACCCGCGGGCCCTATCCGGTCTTCACAGATGCCGAATCAGGCTCCGACATGAAGAACGAGACCCGTGCCCCGTCCAAGCCCGAAGACGAAGGCTTCACCCTCGTTCAGGGCAAAAAACGCAAACACGCAGCCCCCAAAGAGGCAACTGAGCTTAGCATAGTCCCTCGTCCC
The DNA here is from genome assembly GCA_029286625.1 of Parnassius orleans. Classification (NCBI taxonomy): domain Eukaryota; kingdom Metazoa; phylum Arthropoda; class Insecta; order Lepidoptera; family Papilionidae; genus Parnassius; species Parnassius orleans. The sequence goes on from JAGSMP010000170.1 coordinate 3,209,300, forward strand.
CCACCGCTATTCCGGCAAAAAAGCCAGGCCCCGCGGCGCGCGCTCAACCCCCAAGCCCGCGGCTAAGCTCCCAGCGTAAGGGTCCTCTGCTGAACGCAGGGAAAAGCCGCCGCCTCCTTCATTGTATAGGACAAGACCAAGTGGAATAATCTTTCTAATTGGTTAATCTCCAAGAAAATATACTGCCTGAAGGTGCAAAACGCCGGTCAGGGCATCCGCATTTTCGTAGACATGTCTGAGGATTTCCGCAGTGTGACAAATCACCTGCGCGCCCAACAAGTCAGCTTACGCCCTTCCTCAGGAATTTAACCTTCGCGTGGTCGTCCGCGGACTCCCCGAGGAGCTCGAGACCGTCCACATTTTAGAATTTAGATGAACTTAATGCCCAAAATCTCCCGGTCCGGCAGGTGAATAGAATGCACCACCAGACCGATATGAAACGATTTCTAGACCTGTGCCCTGTCATTCTGGACCTGTCTACAGAAGGCAAAGAGATTTTTAATGTTCGGCGGATCTGCAAGCGAACAGGGATTACAGTTAAAGCCCCCCAAAACAGGGGCATTGCTGTCCATTGCCAACGATGCCAACTTTACGGCCACTCAGCTAAAAACTGTTATGCCAGGCCTAGTTGGGTTAAGTGCCTAGGTGACCACGGCACTACTGAGGACATCCCCACGCCTAATACGACAGATCCTCCAAGTTGTGTCAATTGCGGTGAAGCAGGATACCCAGCGAACTATCGCGGGTGTTCCACAGCACCGCGAAGGAAACAGCGCGGTGGTAAAAGCTGTTCCGGACGCGCGCGCTAAGCCAGCGTGTCTTTCTCTCGGCTGCCTGCCCCAAACCTGCACCAAGCCCGCCCCCGTCACCGGGGTCTCCGAGCAAGATGCAAGCTTGCCCGCACCTTACGCACCGAAACCCAACGCTTGGGTGAAACTGCCAGCACTTGTTGGCCCCATGCTACCTCTCCCCCTCAGGCCCCCGAACCAAAGTTCGTCCTACAAGGCTCTTCTTCCTTCGCCGCCGACTTCTCACTAGTCTGCGGCTTTATTAGCAACATTAATGTGGCTGAATTATCTTCTCTCCCACCCGGCACCACCCCTCAGGACAAGCTCAACGCCACAATTCAGCATATAGGACTAATCGACGCAATCTGGTGTTTCCACTGCACGTAATCACCTCACTTGAGCATCAGAATGTCAGTACAACAATTTTGCAGAACAAAACCACCTCTCTGACTATCGCATTCTTTAACGCGAATGGCCTCAGAAACCAAAAAGACGAGATCGCGCTTTTCCCGCGCAACCATGATGTAGACGTTATTTTAGTACAAGAAACCTTCTAGAAACATAGCCATTGCGATCTTAAGATCAAAAATTACACCTTATTTAGAAATGATACGTTGACCAGCCGTAGAGGCACCTTGATCTACTACAAAAGGTCCTTGCACTGCGTCCCGATCGACGCTCCCCTGTTAGTAAACTTAGAAGTGTCAAGTTGTAGGATAGCTCTGACTGGTCATCCGCCGTTAACCATTGTGTCGGCGTACCTAACGCCACTTATTAGAACCAGATATTGCAAACTTGCTAAACCTAGGCTCTGGTGTTATAATAGCTGGAGACCTAAACTGCAAGCATCCCTTCTGGAACTCAATTACTAATAACCCGAATGGTATGATTTGTTCGATCTCACAGAGCGACTAAGCTTCGATGTTATCACGCCTGAGACTCCAACACGTAACCCATTCTCTACTTTACAAAGATCGGACATCCTTGACGTAGCAATACTCAAAGATGTCACGTTGACGATATCATCAATCGAGACTAGTTTGAAACTAGACTCGGATCACAGGCCGGTCTTGTTGAAACTGGGCCAGCCCGCTGGTGAGGTCCTTCAGACCAAAACTATCGTGGACTGGCATAAGCTCGAGGTCAAACTTGATTCTACGACCTTCCAGCACTTAGATAAAATCCCAGACAAAATAGACTCGCCAGAAAAGGCCAATGAGGCGGTTACAATCCTATCGGCCCACCTCAACTCAACGGTCGAAGAATGCCCTCGTGAGTTTCGGGTGTCGAGCACTCAACACATGAAGTTTCAGAGAGATATTCGACAGAGGATCAGAGTGAAGAACACAGCCCTAAAACGATACGACCACTATCGAACGTTAGAAAACAAATTCCGCCTACGCAACCTCCAAAACGAGGTAAAACAGCGCATTCTCGAATTTAGACAGGACAATTAGGATAATCTGCTGGACGATATCGAGTTATCTCAAACTGACTTCTGGCAGTTGATTCGAGCTCTAAAAGCAGAACAGACCTCACCCATGCCACCTCCTATTAGGCCAGGAAACCCTGATCTCGCCTTTGACGACTTTGAAAAGGCCGAATGCCTCGCGGACAGTTTAGAGAGCCAATGTACTACCTTTAGCGAGTTTATAGTTCCCGCTCACCTTACAAAGATCGAAGCGAAGGTCGAATAATAAAAAATCTCAAAAAGAGATCAGCACCCGGCCCCGACGGCATTAGCAACAGTGTTGAAGTCACTCTCAGCGCCACTTGTCTGCCTGCTTGTAGGCATTTTCAATGCTCTTCTCTCCAGTTGCTCCTTCCCGGGCGCTTGGAAAGAGGCCAACGTTAAAAGAATCCTAAAACCGGGGAAACCGTGCAACTTAGCGTCTAGCTATAGACCCATCAGTCTCCTCAGCACTTTGGGGAAAATTTACGAGCGAATCATACTAAATCGCCTTCGTAAACACGTTTTCGCTAAAAAGCATCTTCCAGACGAGCAGTTTGGCTTTAGAGCCTAACATTTGTGCACTAAACAAGTACATCGCCTTACGGAGTACATCCTAGTAAACTTCTCCCGCCCAAGAAATTATACATGCAATAACACCGGTGCAAATCTTCGATGTCGCAAAAGCGTTTGACAAAGTCTGTCACGTCGGCTTTCTTTACAAGCTCACTCACATCATTAGAGCATTTCTTGCCAACCTCCATTTTCGCAATCGAATAGAGAGAACTCGCTCTTTGATGCGCCTCCTAAAGGCTGATGTTACCCAGGGCTCCGTCCTCCCCCCACTCCTCTTCACACTCTACCCCAAATACTGCTCTCTTCGCCGATGACACGGCACTTACGTCAACCACTATAACTAGAAATTTCTCACTAAGAAGCTCCAAGAATTCACCAATCGCTTAGGCGAATGGTTCCGCTTATGGAGAATCAAAGTGAATCCTGATAAAAGTGTCGCAATATACTTTCAAAGGAGCCCCTCTCTCAATCTTCCGAACCTAAATTCAAAAAAAATCTTAGATACGATTACCCTATTCGGCCGCCAGATCCCATGGGGAACGACGGCCAAATACCTAGGAGTTACATTCGACCATGGTATGACCTTTGCGAAACATATTCGCAATGTCCGCAACCGTTCCATATTCGTTACTAGTCGTTCCCACCCACTAGTCAACAAAAAGAGCAAACTGTCCCTAAGAAACACAATCCACCTTTACAAAGCTTGAGTAAGGCTTATAATGTCTTACGCAAGCATAGCCTTCAATTACGCGCCTCATCGTAAACTGTGCGATTTCCAAGTGGTCCCAAAATAGATTCATTTGCATAGCTACTGGAGCCCGGTGGTACCAAAGAAACTCCGACTTACACAGAGATAGTCAACTTCCGACAATCTCTGAATTTTTCAAGGAAATGTCCCAGCGCTACTTTGAGAGGGCTGAGATACATCCAAACCCACTAGTGGTAAATGCAGCCACCTACGCTCCGGCTCTAAATGCTACGCAAAGCCTCCGACGGCTCCGTAACGTTTTAATTGAACCCCCAACTCCGCTAGATTTCGACGACCCAATTGTCGCCGATCCGTCACACACAAACACAACACAATCACCTAGTGCCACAAACACTGTTAGGACCTTGGATTTGCCGCAGCGAGTTCGCCGACGGGCGCGCCACACACCCCGCAACACCGCGTACACACCGTAGACCCGCTTCCCTGGGCAGTTCTCACCATTCAGAACATCGAACGATACGAGTTAGTCGTCAGAGCAGGGGCCCGCCACCCCCTGTTCGGACGGCCGTTAGATAAATCATCTACGTGTACTGTAAACTGTCGTAGAAGTCATAGTTATGCAAGTAACGATGAAGTGTATTATAAATTCACCCCACTTACAGCCTGGCCAGGCCTGAGAGCGATAAATCTGTAAGAGCCAAAAGGCTAACAGCACTAACATCACAGAAACTAAAGAGAGAGACAAAAAATATGCGTGAGTGTCGTGGAACACTCGGTTGGAACGAAGTTCCTTTCGTAGTATTTTTTTTAAATACTAGTAATGCTATTAAACATTACTAATATTCCCTTAAACTACTTCTGGTAAGCTTAAAATGCTTGTATTAGAAGTGGTTCAGGACAGTAGTCGAATGGCTAATTCGAACCCACGACCTTTCGAGTTCGCGGTCCGCGCCCTGCCATTAGGCTACTGACTCTTCTAATGTATTATTATTGACAAACGTATTATATTATTGATTAACAAATACAAATAAATTAATTACTAGCGTCTATTAAAATGAAGCGCGTAAAAGAAATATTATTTTATTTTAAAATAATATTTCTTTCATGACGTCATGAAAAAAATATTATTTTAAAATAAAATAATATTTCTTTCATGGTATAATAAGAAAAGTGGGTAGGAGATGGATATTATCTTTTTTTTATCTGTGGCAACCTCGGTGACAAATTGTATAATGATTTTCTCCCAAATAATTTAGTAAAACTAAATATTATAATTTGATAATTTCCACCTCAAACTTGAGTTTTAGTTGTGAATTACGACCAATTTTTATTGTGTAACTTGTAAAAGTCGTTAATATCTAAATAAATAAATGTATTGTGTATCAACACAAGTGGCAGCAGGTAACGAACTTCGTTTAAAGTTTTAAAGTTAGTTTAAAGTTGCTGTAATTCTTGTTATCCCTTTTTATGTTTACGATATAACATAAAATGTTGTTGTTGTTTGCGGATTTCATTTTAAATTGTTTTCTTGATAATTGAATTTGTTAAAGTCCTACCTACAATTAGACATTTGCTTACTCTGCTTCTTTGATTTTCCATTTTTGTTTTCTTTTACTATTTATAATACATAGTAAAATAAATACTCGCAACGCCAAGACGCGCCAGATGGAGAACCAACTTCATCTTGCGCTCCAAGAAGTGAAGGCGTCCAAGGAGCAGTGTGAGAAGTTGGTTAAAGAAAGGGATGACAATAAAGAGGAATTAATAAGTATAATTTCGAAACATACACAATTAAAAAGTGATATGGTAAAGTTGCATAGAGACTATACAGATATTTTAAAGGAAAGGGATCACCTCCAGGAGACAGTCGATGAGTTTGACCGATGCAGCAATGAATATGAGGAATCCCTCAGATTAATTGCTGCATTGCAGTTACAGTTAACTAAGGCTAATGAGCAAATTTTGCAATTTAAACAATTTATAGATAACTTGCAAGTATGGCAAACTCAGAGTCTGTTCAATGAGCTCGTAGAATTCAAATCAATAGATTTGACTGGTGATAATTCTGTCACATCAAGAACAGCAGAAAGGAACAAAAAGGAACAGAAGAACAGAACAAGGAAATTAATGAAATATAATATAAAAATTAATTAATATATTAGAAGAATGCAAAAATTAATTAAAACTAAAATTAGTACTAAAAATTATATAAAAGTATGTAAGGAAAAGCAAGAATTATTTAACAAACTTAAATTGTATTCACATGAGGTGGAAAACATGAAGAAGTGTTATGAGACTGATATACAGTGTTTTCATTCAGAAATTTTATCTCTTTAAATCTCATTACATATTATTAGAGAATGAGATAAAAAAACACATACTGGCCATGGATAATCTGGTAAAGTCATGTAAATATAACGAAGAACGTTTTGACTCCTTATTAAAACATCAAAATGAGTAGTATCAGCGCTCAATGCCAGGTTCTTTAAGGACAGTGTGTGTTAATAACACAACAAGCAATATTGACTCATTTTCTTCATCTACACTCTATGACAGTACTATAAAAAAATTTAAAACTAAGAAGTAATTGAGATAATGAAAAAAATAAAGTTATTGTATATACTGATGACATAGGTAAAAATTCTGTTGTCCGTTTATATAACTATTTAAAAGGACAAGAGATAAATAATTATTGCATGCCTGGAGCATCATTAAGCCAAATAATGAATTAAATTTTAACTAGTAAATTTAGCCCTAATACTACATTAATCATTATTGTTCGAAGAAGAGGCAATGTGAACAAAAATCAATTATTAAAATATATTGAATATCTTAATAACTTAAATGTATTTAAGGTTATCATGTTTTATATTGCCTTACATACAGGGGTGGCCACAGGAAAATAATCTAAGATATGATTTAAATTTATTAATGAATAACTTGACATGTAATAATAATTTAAATTTGACATTTAATTGTAAGAATTATAATTATAAATTTCATGTGATTGACATAAATAATTCAATTAAGAAGTTTATGACTGGAGATAGGTATTACCTCTCCAAGTATAGTATAAGACTGATAGCAAATGTGCTATCTTATTATTTATATTTTAACTCAGCCAAGGATTTGGCTACCCAGACATCTGCTTCTATTGAGCAGTGTTATGACTTTACATTGAATTTGGAATCAGTTCCAAGTAATTTAAATTAGAAAATGAGATAATAGAGGTGATCTCCAGCAATCATAGTAACAATTTAAATTCTCCAGAATGTAGCCCACAAATAGTTAATTGTATAATTTCTCACAAAAACAATCAATCATAGACAACATACATATTTTTTGTATAACTGAACATTGGTTAAAAGATTATAACTTTAATATGTTTAATTTCAGTAAACACCAGGTGGTCAATTGCTTTAACAGAGAAAAAAAATTACGCGGTGGCTCCTTAATATTAGCTAATAAATTATTAATAAGTAAAGAACGTAAGGTTATTGTGAGCCTCTTTGTTGAGCAAACTGTAGAAATGGCATGTGTTGAGTTCGAGCACTTCATTATTGTCAGTGTTTACAGACTCCCACATTCTATGTATGATTGTTTTGAAAAAATATTGGAGGAAGTTTTGCTTTAACTTAATAAACAGAATAAATCTGTCGTCGCATGTGGAGACTTTAATATCAATCTTCTTGAAACTTCTGCAATGAGTATTAAGTTTAGATCATTACTCAAATCATACAAACTTGTTAATTTGTTCTTTGCGCCAACACGTATTGCATTGCCTAATGTAATTTGTATAGATAACTGCAGACTTCCCGATACGTCTGTATTTCAAGTATAACTAACATATAGCTGACTTGAAGCACCTTCGTATCGCGAAGTCTGCAGTTTGTGAACATGTTCAAGATCGTCCCCGCCATTATATTAGATTTGATAGACCACAAATCCTCGCAAAAGAGCACCGATTCCTACCAAGGATGATTCGCGAGGCTATTGATATTAAAAAACATCCTAATTTCAATAGAGAAGATGGACGGGTGCTGCCATCTGCTTGGGATTCTATAATTAATAAAATTAAATCCAAACCCAAGTATACCACTGCTAGACTTCAAGATACTTTAAGCTCATTCTGCGTAGATCGAACCAAAAATTAATATTAAAAAACTGAAGGTAGCCGGGCTAACTATGACATCGGAACGTCAAACGCCTCAGTCCCCCCGTGACCATGGGTGCTGTAAAGCACCCGAAACGTCGGGAATTAAAAAGTTAAAATTAAACGCGATATAATCCGTAAAAATTAGTTTCATTTAATGACTTAGAGTATAATCAATAGTGAAACTGGCAAGATGAAACTACAGGACTCATACTTTCAATTAAATTTTAAAAATAATTTGACGAAATCAGATCAAGAGGTTGCAACGGCTTTTGAACAATATTTTACCGACATTGCGATATTGACTATAAAGTCACTCAATTCCTCACGTGCTGTCGCCGAGTCATTACTCAAACAAAATGTAAATGTCTGTAAAAAAGAATTAGCATTTCATAGAATATTACCAGGTGATATTGTAAAATATTTCAAAACTATTGATATTAAGAAAACAGCAGATCTATGGCGGATTTCTGTTAAGGTTATTGCGTCTATAATAAATGCGATCGCACCCCAACTTGCTATTATTAGTGCCTTACATATGAAATTAGCGTTTTGTTGTACTGGCCACTTTGATCTGAAATATCTCCTCTTTGGGTAAGAATTCCAAATTCCAATTTATAAATTCATTTAGCCGGTACATTTGAGTCTTGAAAACAGTCATTCATTTGTTTTTTCCTCATTACTTTTTCTTTGGCGTCGCTTATTACCGCACAATGGAAAACATGAAATATCGGTATATTTACAAGTACGAGTTCTACCGTGGCACCAGTGCTGCAGAAACAGCTCGAAGGATTAATGATGTGTACGGCGCTGGTGTCGCAAAAGAAAGCACGGTACTTTTTTGGTTTGAACGTTTTCGTTCTGGAAATTTCGACCTTCAGAACCAACCCCGTGGACGGCCGGAGACCAAAGTGGAAAATGAAGAATTAAAGGCTATTGTGGAAGCGGATCCATCACAAAGCACTTCAGAGATAGCTGCAGGCTTCGGGGTAAGTGATAAAACTGTATTAATCCACTTGAGGCAAATCGGGAAAGCAAAAAAAACTTGAACGATGGGTACATCATGAATTGAGTGAATCGAACTTGCAAACACGCGTCGACTGCTGTGTTACTTTGCTCAACCGACACAATAATGAAAGGGATTTTAAATCGAATCATTACTTGTGATGAAAAGTGGATACTGTACGATAATCGGAAGCGCTCGTCGCAATGGCTGAACCCTGGAGACCCAGCCAAATCCTGCCCTAAACGAGTATTGACTCAGAAAAAGTTACTTGTGAGTGTTTGGTGGACTAGCGCCGGTGTCGTTCACTACAGCTTTCTAAAATCTGGCCAAACGATTACGGCAAATATCTATTGTCAGCAAATGCAAACCATGAAGGAAGAACTAGCTGCTAAACAACCGAGATTGGTCAATCGCTCTAGGCCACTGCTGCTTCACAACAACGCAAGACCACACACTGCACAACAAACAACCACTACGTTAGATGAGCTACAATTGGAATGTCTGTGACATTCACCGTACTCCCCGGAACTTGTTCCAACAGATTACCATTTTTTCCGGAATTTGGACAACTTCTTACAAGGAAAAAATTCAACTCAGATGCGGCAGTCCAAACCGCCTTCAAAGAGTTTATTGATTCTCGCCCCCATGTTTTTTTTTAGTAAAGGGATCAATGAACTATCTATGAGATGGCAAAAGTGCATAGATAACAACGGTGCATACTTTGATTAATTAAATATATTTTAGAAAAAAAAATTGACTTTATATTCCTCCCGTACAAAACGCGAATTTCATATGTAAGGACCTAATATTTTCAATGTCTATCGTATGTGCATAGTAGTATCGAATCTTGTGTGATCCTGATTTAATGAAACATATTAAAATTATACCTTTATTTAAATCTGGCATTAGATTGGATCCCACTAATTTTAGACCTATTTCTGTACTGCCAACGCTCAGTAAAATTTTTGAAAAAATTATTCTAGATCAAATGTTAAGTTTTTTTTAATGTAAATAAATTACTACATAACAATCAGTTTAGATTTACAAGGGCTCGACAACTGATGCCGGTGTTGAGCTAATCAAACATATTTTCTGTGCATGGGAAAATTTAGAAGATGCTTTGGTATATTTTGTGTTCTTTCCAAGGCTTTCGACTGTGTTCACCAAGAGACATTAATCAGGAAGCTACATCATTATGGTGTAAAAAACATAGCGCTTAAACTTATTATGTCATATCTAAATAATAGAACGCAAACAGTTGTTATTAATGGATGCAGTTCTTCCGGATCGATAGTATCTATGGGTGTTCCTCCGGGCTCAATTCTTGGTCCCTTTCTGTTCTTAGTTTATATTAATGATTTACCTTTCTTGATAGGGAATAACCATGATATAGTACTATTTGCTGATGATACTTCGTTTATTTTCCGACTAAAAAGGCAATTATTGAAATATGACGAAGTGAAGTTTAACGCCAACAATTTGCTTTTGAACGGTAATAAAACGAAATGTATTAAATTCACCAGTGTGCTTTTAAGTGGGAAGGAACTGAATCTTGTTGAATCCACTGTTTTTTTCGGTATTACAGTTGACGCGAAGCTTCAATGGGGCCCTCATATTTCTAAACTAGCTAGCAAACTGAGTTCCGCAGCATATGCTGTAAAAAAGATCAGATGCCTTACATGTGTTGAAACAGCTAGATTAGTTTATTTTAGTTATTTCCATAGCATAATGTCATACGGAATCTTGCTATGGGGTAATGCAACTGATATTGAAACTATCTTTGTTTTGCAAAAGAGAGCCATAAGAGCAATTTATAACCTAGGTCCGAAGGAATCCCTGAGAGAAAAATTTAAAGAAATAAATATATTAACTTTGGCCTCTCAATATATTTACGAGAACTTATTATATGTACACAAAAACAAAAATAGTTTTATTAAAAATAGTGATGTACATTCTGTAAATACTAGGAACAAGCGCAAGTTAGTTATACCAGTTACTCGACTCCAAAGGGTCAGTAATTCTTTCATGGGGAAATGTATACGCTTTTACAACAAAGTCCCAGAAAATATGCAGACCTTTCCTATCAAAAAGTTTAAATTATTTATTAAGCAAAAATTGTCTAGTAAGGGTTATTATACTACTAAAGAGCACATGACTGATAATAACACCTGGGAATGAGGTGATCACTACCATGCTGTTTCTAAATGTTTTCATAACAATTGTATAAAATATTATATTGAAAATTGTGCTTTTTTTAAAAAGTCCCGCTGGGTTTCTTGCTGGTTCTTCCCAGGACAGAGGTTTTTTTGCGAATCAGTGGTAAAAGTAAAAAATGACTTTCAGTAGGTATTATGTACTATAATCTATATTGAATAAAAATGATTCTATTCTATTCTATTCTATCCCATCTTGCTTCCTTATAGCCGCCAAGGCCGTCTACACTACGTCAGAAGGGGTCGTGACGGAAAAATCTTACACTTTTTCTCGCCTAGCTCTCACCCGCCAAATTCGAACCGTCCGATAAACAACTTCGTTCCAATTAATATGTCTTAAAAATTACCATGACGGTTTCGTGACAGCTTCGTGGCGCAGTGGCTTAGCAATGAGTTGCGGCGCTGAGGGCCGCTAGAACAAGTATTTGTATATCCTACAAATAAATGTTCCGGGTCTGGATGTTTGTCCTTGTGAAATTTATGTATGTAAACAGTCCCCAACTTTATGTGCGCAAATATCCAAGTCTTTATCAGTATTAAAATAACGAACTCGTAACGCGGTCTTACATAGGCTCTAAAGCGCTTTTGTATGTCGGGCGTTGGTGCCTTGCAAGAGCAGTCAATAGGCTTTACAGTCTTTGATATATATGATATAGTATATATTAAATAATGTCTTTTATATAATACAAGCTCTAACACCAAATTTCAGTCTCTTAGGCCCGGACTATACCAAAGCGGAGATTTGCGGATATGTCCGAAGCGAAGACGAGAAGAGATGTTTTTCACCTAGGGTGTATCCACCAATGCTGTGCGGAGATGCGTACTGGCTAGACTGGAGCGGAGATGTGTGCTGGATAGAGCGGAACTGAACTGCCTGCGGCGAGCGTTGGATGTTGAAAGGCCGCGAGCTCTAAATGGGGTGAATTTATAATACACTGCATCGTTACTTGCATAACGATCACTCCTACAACATTTTAAAGTACACGTAGATGAGTTATCTAACGGGCACCCGAACAGGGGGTGGCGGGCCCCTGTTCTGACAGCTAACTCGTATCGTTCGATGTTCTGGGCGGTGAGAACTGCCCACGGACGCGGGTGTACTTTGTGTACGCGGTGTGGAAGGGTGTGCGGCGCGCCCGTCTGCGGACTCGCTGCATCCCATCCGTTGTCCTAACAATGTTTGTGGCACTAGGTAATTGTGTAGTGTTTGCGTGTGACGGGCCGGCGATATTTGGGTCGTCGGAATGTAGCGGAACTGGGGGTTTAATTAAAACTTTACGAAGCCTCCTAAAAACTGTATATTCTTTTACTAGCGGCACCGCTCACTGCAAGCCGCTCACATATCTGCTCGTCTCCGCTGCACGCTACCAGCTTGCGAATCACAGCTCACATCTCCGCTTTGTACCGCCGCCAAGGTCGATATTGGCGAGGAACAGCTCACATCTCCGGTTTGATCGCGCCATACAAATATAATACATCGCCGCTCAGTGAGTGGTATCCAGTGAAACTGAGTGAAGACCAGATGTGTGAATAACGAAATTTATTGCGCACACATTCGTGCACTATAATTCAGCACAGATGGCTAATTTCCGTTGTGACTTGCCGCTGTGACCAAAATTAGATCTAGGGGACATTATTATGTATTATTCAAAATATGCACATTTAAAAGCTTTAGGTATATATTTAAAAAAAAATCACATTTTTACATTGCATGATCTAGAAGACATTTTATTAAATCTTTTCAGACCCTTATGCAACACTTGAATCCGTATCCGCAGTCGGTTGCATTATAATAAATCAGCCTATGATTGCAAAATTCTTCTGCAGATACACAACTGCCTCCGCGCTTCCCACAACGTGTTTCTTTCACCGACACTGAAATTCAAAGTAGCCATGATATACAATTCTGCCGTGTGATTGCCGCGTAAAATAATCTTTCCTTTTTCTTCTCGACACCGATGTAGTAAGTGACGATTTTGTAATAGACACTATCCAACATTTAGAATGCATATGTCCACCCGTAGACTGTAGACTGATTAAGAAGAAGAAGAATATATAGAATATAAAGAACCTCTTTTTATTATGACAATATCTAGAAAATTAAAACCTATTTATGAACATAAGTTAGTACAATAAAGTAACAGCCTATAAATGTTCAGTTAGATACAGGTTTATCTCATTTCTGAACATCGTGGAGCTGTTAGTCTACCGTGCTGCCGCGTACTTAAAAATATTTTCTCAGGTGTACACTTTTTACTCACGATGATTCTTGCCACCGCCAAACATAGTTTTCATAGAATAAGGGTAACAAACAAGCACACATGCCACCTAATAAAGTAGATTTTGTGGCCTATAAATATCTATACCTATCCTTGATTATTAATCAAAATGCACTCTTAATGATCATTCTCATCACTTCATGGATTGTCTGGTAGATAATTCCCCAAGGCATTAAGTCGGCCCTTTGTGTTTTTTTGATTTAAGGAATGCAATAAAGAATAAATAAATAAAAATAAATAAATAAAAATGCAGATGCGCTTTCACCCCTGAGGACTAAGATGGAATGTCTCGTTTCCAGTAAAAATATATGCAAAATGAGTAAATACTTAAAATTAAAATTAATCGTTGATTGAATTCAGATTACCTGCAATTCTATGAAATTTATGGCTGACAATTAGCCTCTGAGCTATGCCTTCTTCCTTAGCCACTTTTATTCAACAAAAGGATTACTTATTATTATCTCAAAAAAGTTGCAATTGTGACGGCTCATTATTATTATTATTATTATTAATAAATAATAATTAAATTCAATATAAAGACATTTCAAAATATCATAAATTATAATGTTTTGAACAATTAAAATGCATTATTCTCGTAGTATAGTAAAGGCTTAAATATTGTCTTTAAGAACCTTTAAATTTATTAAAATTCTACTTAAAATATTCAAAATGTATTAAATAATACAAGTACAAGTCGATTATATTGCAATAATAAAGATAAATAACATTTGTAACATGATTAAAAAATGGGTCAAAAATTTTAATTAATGAGGGTGTTCTTGTATTAATGGAGGGTTATATGAGGTATTGGCCGGAGACGCAACGTATATATTATATTATATGGGGTAGTCTGGTGAGCGACTGCTAATAGTACTGTTGCACAATTTATAGTCCTATATTAGGGACTTATGAAGCTCTATGATACAAAAGAATTAATATAGAAGGTCTCTATGATGCATAAGCATTATGATAGCAGAGTTGTGATTTGAAGTCTCATATGTAAAAGTGAAAGGTCTCAAATATTTAAAAGCATTATATTGAAAGCAATGGGACTTGAAAATAATTATTATAGTGGCGTGTAGATTGCTTCACAGCGTCCGAGACAGAGGTAAACTTGGACTCGCTAACCGATGTGTTCTAGACATATCATCTTAGTGCCGGTGGTAAGTGGGTTTGTTGTAGCAATACGACTTGCCCGTAGGCATCGCACACCCCTACCGTTTGTGGGCGGCATCTTAGCACATAGTGTTACGATACGTCGGCTATCTTTCGGATTAGGGTGAGTGTGTTTGGTAGTACTTTTAAGTACAGCAATAATACTCAACTCCATGTCTTAGCGCAATAGCGCTATGATACGTGGAGTTTTGGCTACTGACGTCTTAGTAGCGTGCTACTATGATAGGTTGGTAGTATTTTTAGTTAACAACAGTACCAATTTTGTTACCAAAGTTAATAGAGATCATATGGGTGTGTTGTGAGGGGGCGTCATCCGTATGATAGTTGCATTGATGCTTACTGCTACTTGCGGTATTGCGTCTTGTGATGGATCTGTGGGTGTGCTACGCCTGAATCGACGCATCTTGTGGTTCTGATCGATGGAGGTATGTGAGTGGTGATGTCTGCTGGGATTTTATTGGGGACCTTGGGATGGTGTAAGCCCGACGATAGTTTTATTGATGCTCGTTGCGTTCTGCAGCATTGCGCCTCTGCAATGGTTGTTTGGCAGGTCGCTATTCTCAATGGCACTCTCTGCGTTTTGGTTTTACTCACAACTTAATTAGCTCTACCCAAGCCGGGTCCCTTCATTACGGGGATGCAGAGTGTCCAATCTCAATGATGTTTTATATAAAAACATAATAATATATCTCTGTAAATTTCCCACCTTTGAATGATTGAAGGCAACTTGTTGGTGGATGAGACAAACATGATCGAAAAATGCATATTATACTTAACGTCAGTGACACAAACCCTTTCTTATGGCGAATTATTATTATTATCTTATAACTGCCTTTTGGCTATATCTGCCATTGTATTATTGCATTATATGTGTCGACCACATGCGGTAATAGCTGGAGGAAGAATCTGAGGAGGCTCTCAAGGCTGCGGCCGAAAGCCACGCAACGTGGGACCCCATTCCCTTGAGGTGAGCGGTAGACTCATGTCACGCTCTGCGGCTGGTTGCCGTGCTCGTCATGCAATTGGTGGTGATGCCTTACGCTTACATCACGTCTGCAGGAACGGTGGTCTGGCAGGTGGTGGCGCTCACGGAGGGCGTTTTATGTCCAGTGTGCCTATTATTCGACGTGTCGCCTAGTCCTTGTGACGTACATTCACTGTGGCTGGATTTGATCCAATTCTGTATGGTGTTTACACGCAATGACTTGCTCGACTTCGTTCAATGTTTGTGCTTACACACTACAAAGGGGCCAAGCCCTCTTTTACTGGTTCACCAGTTATTTTGCTGTGGACTACGGTCCAGCTCCCAACTTAACGTCCCCTTCAGGGGGAGCGAGTTGGTTGGTTGGTGCTCACTGCACTTGGCGTGTGTCGCCCCACAGTTTTTTTTAAATGTGGGAGAGTGAAGCCTTGTATCTGGTATTTGATATAAATATTGTTGCCTTTTCCAAGCAAAAAGGGATTAATTAATAAGGAATTAACTGATGTAAGCCTGATACAAGTGGAATAGGGACGATTTAATGTTCTTTGTTCTTATGTTCTCAGATGTGACAACGCATCTGTATATATTGCTATCATCTGTATCTGTATCTATACTATCTATTTCCTGATTGAAAGCTCTTGTTTCTGCTGGAGAATAGTTTTTTTTTATAGGATAGGGTGACAAACGAGCACACAGTCCACCTGATGGTAAGTGGTTGCTGTGGCGCATAGACATCTACATCTATCCTCGTTTGCGAATCAAAATGCAGATGCGTTGTCACCCGTGAGGACTAAGATGGAATGCCTCTTTTCCAGTAAAAAGGGTCTCCGGTTCTCTACACTCACCATACGAAACACAGCAGTGTTAAGCTGCTATTTTATGCTGGTATTCTGTGAGAGCGTGGTCCTTCCCCAGTCGAGCCGACCCATTCGTGCTACAACTATACTACTGATATAGCTGCAGCATAGCTCTACCACGTAAAAAATTCGTTAGGTTGTGGAATATCATACTGATAAGGTGTTTGTGAGAAGAGTATTTTATACCCCTTTATCCATGACAATATAGTTAGATCTGATATTTTTGTGACCATTGGTCATAGAAGAGAGATAGCCTGCTGGCAAAATTTATCTCATCGTCTAGCGGCTGCGACTGTTGCCCGCACGTGACGCTCTCAATGATGGTAATTGCTGTTGTCTCGTCGAAGGTGTAGGCTCCTTCGCTCACTGAGCCCCGTCGGCCTGAAGATCGGGGCTGACGCTTTCCAGTTTTAAGTCTTGTTGGAAGGCAAGGTTTTTGGTTCCTTTGCAAATACTCTTTGCGTTGTGACAGCCTTTAGTTAAGCTCCTGATAAATTTATTGTTTTATCAGTTCTTAATGTATCTGAGAGCTGTTGTCCAAAGAGTAAGTTATCTTTATCTTTGTTAACTACATCAGTCTCTCTTCAGTGTAGCCAGGATAAGACTACATCTGGTAACCGAGTCCTTATGCTGTGAATCACATAAGATGCGTGCTCTATATATAAGCAATTTTAATATTGTTGGATCTTTTGTATTTTTAGACAATAGAAGTGTAAATGCTTCAATAAGACATGGGATAATGCTACATACATATTTGTTTTCGTTTATCTTGTATAGCTTTCTCGCTTCACTATAACCTCTGTGACAACACAGCCTTTATATCTGGATTCAAGGAGGGAGCGTCTATCATTTTACAGTTAGCTGGAAGTAGATGCGATTCTAAGAGCTTTTTACGGAGTTCCTTTTTTGATGTTGATGCACAAGTTGCTATAAATTCAAAACGAATAGCCAAGTCCTTCTGGATGTACTTTCCAGAGATAAAGGTTGTTGAAGGATCTGTTCCTAAAATTTCTTGCACCATCTCGTTAGACTCCTTCTCGGTAGGAAGTGTTTGTTCAGTCGCTGGTTTTTTTTTTGGAGGTTCGAATATCACTTTAGGTGCATTTAACACCAACAGCGAATTCCGTTGTGATGTGCTAGTTGTCAGTCCTAGCTCGTTCAGGTCCGCAGTTAGCATTTCAACATTCTCCGATTCGTTGATTGCGTTATTTGTACCCGAACTAATCAAATCCGGGGGCGATGACGATCTGCAGCGTTGGTTTTATAACATTTTTCTTATTTTTATTTTTTATTTTGTTCATAATATGATTTAAAGAATCCAAGTCGTCGTGTTTCCTTTTCAGCATTTTTGAATGTTAAAGTAACTTAAACCCTTTGTAAAACACTTAAACACTATAATTTATACAAAAATTAACACAGTTGCAGGACCAATACCAGCGTACAATAACAGTAAAATGATGTTGTGTTTCGTAAGCTAAGCTTCGAGAACCGATCAACCTTTTTATTAGACGTTCCATCTTAGTCCTCAGGTGTGACAATGCATCTGTATTTTGACGTTTCATCAATGGTAGATGTGTACGTGTGGTAATGGGCCACAGCACTTATCATCAAACCGACTGTACTATCACCTAAACATGTTTAAACCGTAAACTGTTGGTTGTTAATCACAAAATTATTTGTTGTTTTTCTTGTAGTAAAAAGACAGCCTGTATACAACCCATTACCAGGCATACGTCTCCTGTTTTTAAACGCCTTCAAAAAGGAGGTTCTCAATTCGAGTGTATATAGATTAGTAGATATTTTTTTAATTTAATATAACACTATAAAGGAGTCAGTCGTTTTGGGCCCACTAGAAATTTTAACGACCCTTAATGGTATTACATACAAAAAAAGTTACCAATTTATTATAATAAATGGCCTATACATTTTATGAATATCTAAACGGAATCAAGAAATCTAAAAAAATGAGTGGTTTTGATATTCCGTGTTCTAGTTAATGTAACATGGGAAAATGCGTGTAATGAATCATTTTGCAGTTTCTATTAAAAGAAAAATGTATTTTTGCCAAGATAACATTATATACATATTATATTTGTACTTATTTGTATATTATATATTTATTACTAAAGGGATACCACTAGATTTTTATCCTATTTCTAAAAGTGTTAGCTTATATCATATAACATGGTTCAAAGACACCGTGGAACGAAACGCTATTTTGTCTTTGACTTCCGTGCTGGGTAAAACCGACAGCCATATTATCATAATATTGGGTATTACTTTACGGCATTGACATTCGTCAGGCTGCTGTTTTTGTGCTTACTTACTTATCTGGAGATCAGCATACACGAAAACAATTAAATAATATTTGTGGATTTCAACGCACTGTGCGAAGACAATAACTAGCCGAGACAGGAGCAGATGTGCGCCAACTTTTATATTGTGGATTTCTCAAGAGGTGAGTATCTTATCTTATGGAATGCGAAGAATTCAACTGTACAAAACCTACAATTGATTTAAAGTTTCAAACTTTTATGTGAAATATATCTTATTTTTGTCACTCTCAAGTTCTAGTCCAAAATATTATACTACTACTGTTGGATTATATTATATAGGTTAGCCAAATATTCCTCATTATGTATTTAATTCGCCAATGACATTCGAAAATGAAAACTGACGAGTTTAATTAAAAGTATATGTGAGTGTATAATACAAGTTTAATTTTGCTCCTAGAATTTTGGAAAATCTATAATTTATGTTGAATTACCATTGAGTTATCAATGTGAATTACCTAAAACATATGACAAACACAATTCTTATTAGTATGTTAAAAGTGTCAAAGTATTGAAGTGTTATGTTATTGGTAAAATCTAATTTAATTAATAGAGAAAATAAAATCACACAAAATATACACAAATCTATGTTAAAAGTGTCTGTCAGAGTAACTATATCCACAACCATTACATCCTATCAAAAGCCCATTGCTGAACTCTCAGACTTCCTCAAAGGAGGATACTTGCTATAGTTGCCATGCTTAGTAGACGAGTCGGCAACCACAGTTTTTTTATTGGTAGTTGTTAATAGGAAGACGCTGCTTAAATTCAGAAGGAATGTACACATTCCTTCTGAATTTAATATTATAGATATAGATAACATAAAAATAAATGGATGTTATTAGGGAATACATATTAGTGTTAATATTTAATTAAATACATCTACTATTTATGTTTATTATATTTAAACTCCATCAGGGAAGCAAGAATTTTGTTTACATTATTTTTATGTTATTTTGTTGATTGTAGGTAATGTACATTCTTTCTGAATTTAAATATTTTTTACTTCTTTATTTTTATTTGCATCCCAATTTTTTCAGTTACATCTACTTGATGCAGTTTGTTGCAACTGCCTAAGAATATTACAGAAAATATTGAAACTGCTCATTCCATTAGAAGATTTGCATTCCATGTGGATCTTCAATTTAAAGCTCATTTAAGAACTCAGCAGAAAGAGATATTATTTTGCAGTGGATACCATCACACCAGGTACTTACTTTACTTTAGCCTGTAAGTGATCCCTGCCTAAAATAGGGTTGCCGGAGGAGTTGGCATAATCGCTTTGGCACACAGATTGATGTTTGTAGTATCATACACCTCCTTTAAAACAATTTGGCTATTCACCACCAGGTTATCTTTAACTTTACAACCTATCAAAGTCTACTGCTGAACATAGACCTCCCCACAGATTGCCTTATAGGGAGATATTCGATAACCACAGTTTTTTCTTTAGTTGCTACTTCTTCCTTACCTTACCCCATATTTGTCTGCCTTTGTACTTAATACACAATATTTTTACCTTAAATGAAATTAGTGTAAATAAAACGTCTAGGAACTTGTACTTAGTCAAATAATGTTATAATTCTAAATAACTACTTCCTTGTTTACCTTTCTGATTTGATGTATTTTATTTCTTTTACCTTAGTGGAATCTGGTTTTACTACAAAAGTATTATGAAGGAAACAGTACATGCTATTTATATATAATTTAAGAGACATTAAGACTGTTTATTAGTAATAAGATAGAAATAAATAAAATATTAATAAATATCATTATTTAGGTGGAAGACACTGTAAAACTATAGTCTGTTCGGTTAGTTGATGAAAAAAAAACACTTCTTTCAGGTGGATCATTTAGAATGAGTCTGCAATCTTGTCGGCCGAGAGCTTCTACAACTGTATGGAACACAAATGATAACAGGGATATGGAATTACAATTCATGAATATTGAAGACATCGGTAACATCCAACAAACACCCCATGCCTGTAACTGTAACTCCTGCCATTTCCAGAGCGGCATCAACAATTACTATAATATGCAGACCTTTTCTATCAAAAGGTTTAAATTATTTCTTAAGCAAAATTGTCTAGTAAGGGTTATTATACTACTAGAGTAAATGACTGATAATAACCCCTGGGAATGAGGTGATCGCTACCATGCTGTTTCTAAATGTTTTCAAAACAATTGTATAAAAAATTATATTGTAAAATGTGCTTTTTTTTTAAAAAAAGTCTCGCTGGGTTTCTTGCTGATTCTTCCCAGGACAGAGGTTGTTTTGCGAACCAGTGGTAAAAGTAAAAAATGACTTAATAAGTATTATGTATTCTAATCTATATTGAATAAAAATGATTCTATTCTATTCTGTGGCTAGTTATAAGCGTGCTGCTTCTACTTCCCGACACTGTATTTTTAAGTTATGTAATCATTTATCTAGATTCTTAATACCTAAACTAAAAGAACTACTAACCTAAAGAGATTGCTGATTGATAACTCATTTTATTGCCACTGTGCTCGTGTTTGTGAATACCACTTAAATGAACCTCACAATGATTGGAATAATTTATACACAAGTAGTAATGATGCATATTTATATAGTAATATAAATATGCATCATTCTAGTAGTTGCCACAGTTGCTGCGCTTGTGGCAACCAAAACTTTGTGGTATTCTATAGGGAGATGTTGCTGCTCATCTTCTGGTATCTTTATTTTACTCTGTTACGACTTTACGACACCATACGGGACGAAACGCGATGGCAGTTGACGGAAGTATACTATTTTACATTATATATTTAATGGGAAGACCTATGTTCAGCAGCGAATTGTTGTAATGATGACGAATAATAATCAATAAAACTTGTAATTATTGTTGCTTACTTGACCTGTTTCTACTATGTGCCTTATTATAAATAAAGCGCCTAATTTATAAATAAACGCCGAGCAAGTTGAATAGATGCTGGTACCTTTTCGTATCTCTTTCAATTGACAATTTCCTTTTGTTTTTTTATAGAATAAGTGTGACAAACGAGCGCACGGTCCACCTGATGGTAGTAGATGCTGTGGCTCATAGACATCTACATTTATCCTCGTTTAAGAATCAAAATGCAGATGCATTGTCACCCTGAGGACTAAGATGGAGTGCTTCGTTTCCAGTAAAAGGACTCGGTTCTCTACTCACCATACGAAACACAGGAGCATTAAGCTACTATATTACGCTGGTAGCGTTTTCGTGAGCGTGTCCTACCCCGGTCGAGCCGTATCCGTACACAACTAGTTTAAAACTTCTTCATTATTACAGCCTGGCCTCCCCAAAGTATACAAAGCACGGTCCTGAGCCACCTGCATCCATAGACTTTTGAATATCTTACCAGGTCGTCACTCCAACTAGAGGGCCGTCCACACTGAGCTTACCGGTGAGACTGCTACTCGAATTTTACATTTTAGCTAATTGCAGTTGGATGTAAACATGCTAATCAATGAACACATATTAAAAAAATGTCCTGGCACTGCACCTCGCGGCCTGTGATACTTATAATAAACTGCTTTAAGAATATGATAATTTTACAATAATAAACAATAAAAATGCAGTGACAATACAGTGTTTCTTTTATCCTAACAAAAATAGTTCAAAACACCTTACATGCTATTTTTTTATTTTCGTGGTTAATATCGTAAAATCGGATATGTTACTATCCAGTCATTTTGGTTTTAATGGTGCTTGGAATGTAAACATGTTATTCAATCAATACAAATTAATAACAATGTCCTGACACTGCACCTGGTGGCATGTGTCACTTTTAATACTGCTTTAAGAATGTGATGATTTTACAATAACAAATACAGTGACAATACAGTTTTTTTATCCTTACGACGAAGTTCAAAACATCTTACGTGCTATTTATTTTCTCAATCGCTGTAGAGGTAAAACTCGCTAAACACCCTTAATAGTTCACTGTTGGACGCACATGCACCTAAAACCGTGTTACTGGTTGCAAATGATATTAGATAAATAAGTACATGTGTGCTTGTTTCAATATTCATTAACTTTTTTCAGGTGGGTTGCTTAGAATAAATGTGTATGTTTTGTAGGCTGAAATCTTGCAGAGCTGCTCGTAAGCAGAGACAAAAAAGTATATGGATATTGAAGACAACAGTCTTATATCACATAAAATATCCTTATGATTCCTAACAATTTCATAAATGGACATGTTATCAAGTTATTTTGAAAAATCTTTTGGAATGATAATGACTGACAATAATAAATACAATTAAATTATACATGTGTTTTGTAATCCCACAACTAGTTTAAAACATCTCACTTCATATTTATCAACATAAATAAACATGATATTACCTAGTCATTTTGGCTTTAATGGTGTTTGGGGTATAATAACTAATCAGTTAATATATTTTTAAAAGTTTACACACTGCACCTTTACTAACTCAACAAAGATATATCAAAATAAAGTCTTTACCGCGCCTGTCTGTCTGTTCCACTTTTAATAGACTACTTTTTAAATGATTACAGTAATAAATACAGTGGTATTTTACTTTGTTTTATCCTTTTACAACCAGATTAAAACATCTTTCTTACTATATAGCATGTAAAGGTAATATTATAAATGAACATATTATCTTTTATTCATTTTGGCTTTAATCATATTTATTTAATTACTGTAATGGTGTTTGTGATGTATATTCACTAATCAATCAATACATGTAAAAAAGCCTCCACCCATGTTTCTTGGTTAGTGTACTATTTTTGCCGGAACTACTAAAAGGATTTTCCATCAGTCTAAAAGTACCTATAAATGTTAAATGTACCTGCAACTTTGTTTTATGCTATTAATTATTTAGCTGTCCTATTCTATTCTATACTAAATTTCTTTAGTAATCTGCAGCATGAATATATGGTCATGAGTGGGCAGGGGAGGGAGGAGGGTGGGAACCTCCCTAAAAGAATTAGTGCCGGAAACCCCCTTTTTTAATGATTTTTAAAGTTTTGTGACCTATTGAGGCAAATAGTAATCTGCGTGAATATATGGTATGAGTGGGCAGAAGGGGAGGGTGGGAACCTCCCCTAAAGGGTTGTCTGAAACCCCCCTTTTTAAATGATTTTTAAAGTTTTGTGACCTATTGAGGCAAAATTGATTTTGAGGAAAAACCGTGCGAATCAACACTATTTTGATTCTGCTTCTGCTCCAGCGCTGCGGAAAGTGCAGCCCGTTCGCTTGCTGCGTAACTGGCACAGGCACCTGGCTCACCTGCGCAGCTTCGGCTGTTGGTCGCCTTCGGCGACCAGCCTCAACTACGGCAAATGCCGCGCCTGCGCTTAGTACAGCGGGCGAGGGCTTTCCTCCGCGCTTCCGGGTTTCTGCCACTCCCAGGGTAGGCGGAAGACCACGTGGAAGACAGGGTTAACAGATTCGGTTTTGTGATTTATACCTTCTGGTACTAGGGTTTGATCAAAAAAACGACCAAATATAATATTATTAAAACATTTATTTATAAACATGTTTAATTGCTTTAATTAATTCCATAAAAGGATCTTTCTAATTGTTATATTGTTGTTGCGTGTTATTTTTAAAACAGATACAGACCATGCTCTATTTCCATCTCTTTCTAATAATTATATTGTTGTTTCGTTTCGTATCATTTTAAATGGATATAACCTCAAAATTAAATTATCGATATCTCGAAAACTAAAGATTTCCGGCATAAAAAGCAGCTAGAGTAATCATAGCATCATTGCCTGTCAACTAAAGCTAAAATGAACACTTAAATCGTGCCGCAGATTACTAAAGCCGACCCATTACACTATTCTAACTCACACTAATAGAAAACAACTTTTAGTTTCGGCTCAGAAGGGCTAGAACCCAGAGCCGTAAAGCCAGATTAAAAAATAGCGTTTAGTTTCTTAGGTTGTTGTGATATTCATATTTTAATTTCTCTGAATTCCCTTTAGATGCGATAAAACTAATATTAATTTTGCAATCTATAGATTATAAGGAATAAATCGACATACATTTCATTAAGTATCCTAAAATTTGTAGTGGGCCCATTCTTCATACAAAAGAATTGTCTCCTTTAATACTATATAAATTTGGATAAAAAATTTCATTTTTATCACAAAAGAAGTTATTTATTTGGGTAGCAAATAAATAACTTCTTTTGTAGCAATTTGAAGTCAGTTTTTAATTTTTGTTAAAAGTTATAAGTATTTAAAAAAGGGTTTGAAATATGCTTCAAATATCTTTCATCACCGAGCACGTGATTGATCAAAGTACGAAGTTATGTTCTTTTTATAAAATAAGGGTGACAAACGAGTACACAGTCTACCTGATGGTAAATGGATACTATGGCTCACAGAAATCTACATTTATCTTCGATTAAGAATCAAAATGCAGATACGTTGTCACCCCTGACGACAAAGACGGAATGCCTCATTTTCAGTAAAAAGCGTTTCCGGTTACGAAACGCAGCAAAATTAAGCTGCTAGTTTACGCTGGTATTCTGTGAGATGATCCTACCCCGGTTGAGCCGACCCATTCGTGCCACAACCAAAATATAGCTGCACCATGGCTCTAGCACATAAAATAGGTAAGGTTTCATAAAAAATAAAAATAATTGAAATAATCTTAAATTTCTTACATCCATAACAACATTCGACTCCTCGACTTCTTTGCGTTGGACATAATCCCGATTGTTCTACGAGATTACCTTTAGGACAATCAGCTGCTATAGTGCATATACCTTGTGATGAACACGGTGCTTCCTGTCTGATACTGTCGATCGTTCGGACTGAAATAAAAATATCAATACTTTTTTTATTGCATTTAACTGCAAATGATTGGTACTGAGGTAAAGTTATTTGTTACAATGTGTCACAATATTTGAAAAGTTGCATTTTGAATAAAAAAATCGGTTAGGTATACTAAAAACCGATTTTTTCCGGAAACCGAGTCGAACACCTAAATAAACGAAACAATGCCTCAGTGGTTGCTCTTTAATTTTTTGCACATTTTAATCCTCTTTTTAATTATTTTACTTTTAGGTTTGGTTTATCCATTTTAATCTAATTAATATAAAATATAGGTCATATTTCAAAAAGAAACATTAGTCTCTACATTTTTCTAACAAATTAACTTCCCCGCTATGAAATCTGTCAAATATATTCACCTTGACCTTAAAAGGCGGCGTGCTGGCGGCAAAAAAATTCGTGGATGTATTTGTAAATAAATTTAAAAAAATATTAATTGCAAGTAATGTTATGGAGACTGAGTACACGTTTTGTAATAATATCAAGTGCACTGAGACTAATAAATGTAAAACATTTTAAGTATTTTAATTTACCTCCCCAAGCAAGGAGTGCAACAAAGCACGGTCATGAGCCACCTGTATCCATTGAATTCGTGCTCTATCAACTAGTTTTCTCCCTTAACAAATCGTCACTCTCCCTAACCAAGGTGCCGTACTACGTTTGCCGATACGACCCTGCCATTCGAAAACATAGAAAGAGTTCTTGTATATGGGTCTACTACGTAAGAACCATTGCATACCTAGTCTGTTACTATAAGTGATTAAGTAATGGATAAACAATGAAAGTGAACTGTGAACATGTTTTAAACACACACGCGCGAGCGCGCGCGCACACCGGACATACACACGCAAAAATCCAGCAAAGATCCAGCCTAGCCTAGAGATTATAAAGCTCTCACTTCTGGTCACTGACAACTTTCCATTATTGGTATTGGGTAGGTACGTCACGCTGCTCTAGGGCGTGTCGATAATTTTTTTCACGAGGCCCCTAGACATACATCTACATCTATCATCGATAAGGAATAAAAATGCATATGTGTTGTCACTCCTGGGGACTAAGATAGACTGCCTCGTTTTCAGTAAAAAGAGTCTCCGATTCTCTACACTTATAATGCGATCAATAGCAAATAAGCTGCTATGATACGCTGGTATTCTGTGAATGCGTGGTCATACTCCGGTTGAGCCGGAATTAATTTCCAAAAACCCTTTTAATTACATTTTGTTATTTATTTTCAGAAGCCCATGTACAAATTTTCATATTTTTTTGTAAGCGCTACTTTATTTTTTGCCGATTTCAAAAAGGCGGAGGTTCTCAATTCGATTGTATGTGTATCTAGTTTGACCTAAATACCTTGAACTTAACTAGTTTTGCCTAGACAGAACTGAGTAAATGAAAATATTTTTTGTTAAACGTTGATATTCTCAACGTATGTTAACGGTGTGTTTTCGTAATTAGTCTTAACTGTTTTAGTTTGTGTTAAATTCTTGCTCATTACTAAACTGTTTAACGGCTCTTACAATTTTTTCTACATGTACTTTAAAACATTCTATGCATGGTTCCTTTTTTACAATTTCAGTTAATTTGTATGGTCTAATTTTCTAAGGTTAGGTTAGGTGAGATAAGGTTAGGTTAGGTTAGTTTAGGTTCGATTATGCAATAATTAAATCAGTTCTGCCTAGGTCAAACTAGTTAATCCTAAATTATTTAGGCCAAACTGGATTGTCCTGGACGAAACTGTTATATCCTGACACGCGTAGTTTAAACGGATTTGGCCTACGACAAACTAATTTGGCCAGAAATAGGGTTTGGCCGCTTACATATATATTC
The DNA here is from genome assembly GCA_029286625.1 of Parnassius orleans. Classification (NCBI taxonomy): domain Eukaryota; kingdom Metazoa; phylum Arthropoda; class Insecta; order Lepidoptera; family Papilionidae; genus Parnassius; species Parnassius orleans. The sequence goes on from JAGSMP010000170.1 coordinate 3,236,467, forward strand.
CTTTTTTTTTGCTTTTTTTCTGTATATATGTTACGTGACATATTCGTCAATTGTGAACTGATTTTAATGTTTTTTTTATTTTATTAAATAGGTTATAATTCTTCAGGGTGGTCCTGTAATTAATTTAGAGAAATAATTAGTTAAGGGTGGGTTAAATAGATGATTAAGTTTTTAATGTTATTATATATACGGCATTCTAGTTGTTACCTAAAAATTGTGTATTCCTTAATCCACTTAAAGGATCAAAAAATTTAAAGTAAGTTTTTTGATTCAGAATGTAAAATTATTTTATTCTATTTAGTTTATTTAACTTGGCTTTTAATTTTTAATAAAAGTTTAATTTTGTAGCAACTATTGTAAAGTTAGTAGTACTAAAACTGTAGTTAAATTCGTTTTTAAGGCGCGACTGACTTTTTGCTTAAGTGTTTTAATTTATTAGTACTTTTGAATTTATGTTTAAAATTATTTTAAAGGCACCTGTTTATCTTTTGTGATTCTTTGATTATATTAATCAAAACGTGATTTATACGAGCAATTTGCAAATTTCTCGTTACATCAGATATATAAATAAAATTGTTATATTATGTACAAATAATTAACACTAGTGAATATTAAGCTACCTGTAAGGTGACTAAGGAAAATAATATCTTAACCAATGCAATTATAAATTATAAATTGAGCTCTTTACTGTGTAGTTGTGTTGTAGGAATATCCACTAACCAATGTCGTCTCGTGGATGTCGTAAGAAGTAACACCGGCACTACACGACGTCTCTCTGTTTATTAATTATGTGTTTAGTAGTACGAACATGAAAATAATAATAATGAATACTTTGACTGCAATCGTAAACACACTGGTTACATCATCAAGGAAAACACTGTATTATTGTTTCGGTACCCGACTAAAGGACAATCTTAAACGTTTATTGTGAACATAAATAATATTATGAACAGTTAAAACATAGGCATTAGGCAATCGGTATTGAAAAATAAATCTCACAAATCCTGACGTAACAGCTCCCAATATATTTTTTTGGTCTTTAAAAAAATGTAAACTCCACACTAGGATTTTCTCCTGTATCGTGGGCAGTTTACAAACATAAATTGCACAAGGACAAACATCCAGACCCGGAACAATTATTTGTAGGCCATACAAATTCTTGTTCCATGCGGGATTCGAACCCGCGGCCCTTAGCGCTGCAACTCAATTGTTAAGCCACTGCGCCACGGAGCCATCAAATATATCTTTAATATGTTGTACGTAACTAAATTGAAAATGCGTTGGATTACTATTTCACCTCACGTATAGAACGGTGTTTTTAAACATAATCTGTTTTGTAATATAATGCCACCTTGTCATACTATGGGCACCTGCTCATTGATTAATAAGACGTATCTGCTCGTAAATTTTATTGTAGATGGTATAAATTACTTAAATATTGTTTTCTTAATAACTACGACAAAATAACATTGTATTTATAGTAGCAGGATAAACAAGAGGTTTTAAAAATAACAGATTTGAACTGTTGTGTTTAAACCTTACTGTTCCAAGAACGACCAATGTTCAAAAAACTTGTCTAATACTGATAAGAACAAGCTCTTCTATTTTCTTGCTTAGGTAAATTTCCTAAGATAAAAGGAAATAGAAGTCTACACAACTGCTACTAACTACTAACTACTAACACCTGTTCTCGTCAAATGTCGGTTTTCATATTCGGATACTCACAAATGTTTTAGTATCTAGACCATACCATTGAATTGGGAAACTTGTTTCGTATTGATGTAACAAAGACTGATAAGGCAAGGCAGTTCGTATTGAAATTTGTTGGGAAACAACTGTCTGATATTTTGGAAGTAGGCTGGTAACTGGAAATTTTATTTAAAAGGAACAAAAACAGTGGAACTGTTTTCTAACTTTACCTAGTAAGCTCATTCCTTTATCTTAGTGCAAGTAGGAGATATTGTCCCCAAACAAAAATCGTGCGTTTTATACGTGGAGTATACGTTTTTCTGATATCGTATCCAAACAAACTCCGTTCTAATCGCCCATTTCATCAGATACCTGGTAGTAGTTATATTGGCGACAAGATCCTTATTCTGCATTGGCGTGATTCTGAATTAGTACCATCCTCTTTGTCTCTTTCTGCCAACTAACACCCTCTCAAAATTAGTATGTGGAAATAGATATAAAATTTATTTTGTAATGACTTATAGATGATTAAATTAAGTATTCTAAAATTGTTATTAATGATAAAATAAAATGATATTTAATAGAACATTTAGTGGAAATTTTATGTTTTTTTATGCATAAGAATTTTCATATTATATTGTTTTGTAGTACTATATAAACTATATATGATTGACCCCTTGGATCGGTTTGCCTTCTTGTAAAATGTTTTAAAATAGTTTTCTGGCTAGCATTTATAAAAATGGAGCTTCAAAATATAAGTGAAATTGAGTAATTTTTTTGAGATTAAAGCATCTGCAAAGCGATACTGCCGACGGAAAGTGTCTGGAAGTATTGATGACTGATATTCAATGATATTATATAAGATATACATAAAAATCAGCTGGGAGAAATAACGTGAGGTGAGCAATATTTTTTCGTATATTCATTACCTGATACCTGGAAAATTGCCCTCTGGCTAAGCTAGCAGGTAGGCATGCTAACATAGTACATACTGACACTACTCAATCTTACACATTTCGTTCGTCAGTAAATAAGTGACGTCGGTGGCCCTGGGCTCTTGGACCAGCTGTTGTTATGTTTAGTTTAAAGTAGGTTAAAAATCTTACATTGAGTGTTATTTTGCCATCAAACTGTTCTACAGTTTGAAAATATGTTCTCAGTAACTATTTGCGTGCATTTAAATTAAATAAAGCAATGAAATCCTCAGCTGTGTTTTGATGTGTAGAGTAAGAAAGTTAATATGACTACAGATTGTGCAATTTAATTTCTTTAATTGAAGTTGATTGCAAATGTCTATATAAGTAGAAAATAACCTGTTAGCTCGTTTGTCACTAATATCATAAATAAGCAACAATAGGCTAATTGTTAAGGGTACGGGCTACAAAACTTTAAGTTCATGGGTTCGATTTCGCCATTCGACTACCGTCGTGGAACACTTAGTGCTATCACAATCTTTTTAATTATTGGGAATATTATTAGTGTTTATAACCTGCTAATTAGTCTTGAAAATAGTAAATGTTTATGCGTTTACGCCTGTACACTACAAGAAATTCTGTGCAGTTAAGTAGTGCAATATCAATCGATGCTTATTATTCAATAATTCATCGTTTTTTTAATGAGCCAATTTATACCGGTTGATCAGTATCGATTGTTTTACTTGCTAATAATGGGCTTAATAACTATTAATTTCAATACATATTAGAGATCACCGCAGAGTCACGATACCGGTTCAATCTTGCTATTACGACATTTCATAATTTCTAGACTACTTACGGTACATACCGCAACCGGCTTACGGCTGAACCGTTAACTTACACCGAGTTCTATTAATTTCATTACTAAATTAAAACACCTGCAGTCCATAGACACCTGCAGCTGAATTTAAGCAAAGAAGACTACAGATGTGTTGCCACCTCTGGGGAATAAGATGGCATGCCTCACAGCCTGTAATTATACTAGCTCTCTATACCCTTCAGATCGGAACCCAGCAGTGCAAAGACTACTATTTGGCGGCAGATATAAGTAAGAGGGGGAGTACCTACCTAGATGGAATCCTAGGTACAATAGGTGCCACCTAGTACACAGTATTTAATAATGTGTAACCAATATTTTTGCACAACTTTGGGCACTTTCTTTAGTTTCGTAGAAGGATGTATTTTTCAAATATGAAAGCACATGAATAAATACCGAGATACAGTTTAATTACTTTTAGGAATTGAACTTGCCATCCACAGAGCGTTGCAGTTAAACGCTTAGCCATTATACTGCAGGCACTCAAACAAAACCTTACCCAACAAAAGCTATAGGTAAATTATACACAGTGTAGTGGCGGTGTAAAGCGATGCGCAGTACCAACTTCCTGATGACAATTAAAAAAAAATTGAGTTTGCCAACTTGTCTGTCAAGCATAATAATCGTGGCAAATAACTATGCCAAATATCCCCTAATCTATGGTAGAGGCCTATGTTTAGCAGTGGACTTTTGATACTGTAATGAATAAATAAATGAAATGTAAGTGCAAATTATCAGCATTACATAAGATTAATTCTCTTGCCTGTCACCCGGAGGGGTAGGCAAAGATTACGAAGTTCAGTTTTGCATAACCCTAATACACCTCTCTCGCTTCTTTCACATCCATATATCTTAGCGTACTTGTTCGTCGGTTAAGGGTACTCTTAAATTGACTCATCTTCAATTATCGCCAATATCGTCAAAAACATTCCATTTAGGGCGTGCTTTGCCGACTGTGCTTCTCACTTCTGCCGCATAAATTTGTTTTATCACTATTTTCTCATTAATCCTTTTTCTACATGTCTAAGCCAACGAAACATTCCTTTCTCAGTCCTAATTGCAAGCTTCACTTTTCTCTTATCAAACAATTTCTCATCCCTATCACTTAGACCATACAACCTACAACATACATCTTAATGACCGCATTTCTACAGCATTCATTCATTTTACTCGTACGCGTTTTCTGCCGCCCCCAATTTTCACTGATATACAATAAGGTAGAGACTAACCGAGCATTGTTAATAAAATATGTATTAAATTATTAATTAAGATTTAAATAAGGCAATAAGTAATAATATAAGAAAGTTAATCACTCACAATCATCGTTTCCTCGAACAGCTATGACAGTTACAATCATAAAAACTGTTGTTGAAATTTTCATTGTAAACAATTTTTAAAACGTGTGTGCTGTCAGTTCTCGCAATACAGACTAAAGTACTTCCAGTGATTCTCGTCCATACTGTAGCATATACTGTATTTACACCTTGACGTTTGCAATTACAAACAATAGCATTTTATCGTACTGGTATAGTATAATAATTAAACAACTGTCACGATTAAATAAATGAAACACCGGAAGTAAAGACGTTGATAATTGTTTCAATTTGAACAAAAATTACCTTTAATGACATTTTTTGAAGACACTGTTCATATTTTAAAAATATAATATTTTTACATTTCTGACCTTTTATTATTAATAACCAAACACTGTACTATATTAATATATTGCCTAGAATTTATGTAAGTTTTTTTTGTCTTTTTTTTATGTAAGTTTTTTTTTTTGTCTTTATTTATGTATTTTTGTCTATGCAAAAATACATAAATAAAGAATTTATTAAAATGAGTGATATTTACCTTTTGACCAATAATTTTACATGGGTAGTAGTGATGACTTAAGAATATTCAATATCCCATATCGTGTGGTAAGAGGCGAAGGTATACAGACCAGGAGATGGGCAGCAGCGTCTCCTAATAAAAACGATAATTATAATACTGCATACGCCAACCCGCTTACTAAGCATAGCAACTATGGCAAATATGCCTTTGAAGCAATCTATGGGGGAGGCCAATGTTCAGCAGTGGACTTTTGATAGGCCGTAACAGTAACGGTAATCTACCAATAAAATAATATTTTAACATATTATTGATTTTCTATTAATCTCATTATTAAAATATCAGTCAAGTATAACTCATTTCTATGTAAGAAGCTACCAGCTTCCAAGAAAACTTAATATTAGTGTCTATCTATCGCTATTAAAATATATTAATGATCATAATATATTTTAGATTTTTCCCTTCGTTAAGGATAATAATACTTAATATTTTTTTGAGTATTATTTGAAAACTTCAAAAGAAACGATGTTTAGGTTTATAAAATTCAACCCATGTATAATGTAATGCATTATGTATTTATTTTTAGATTTTCGTCAGCCATTTTTAGATACGATCGGTTCAATGAAATTAAACAGTTACGGCCTCAGATCATAAACCTGTACTTACGGCCTTACTCGAAGAAATAAATGAAACAGCTGAAAAGGGGTTATTAATTGTGATCATGACATCTTCAGAAAAACATAATATTCGTGTTATATTTTGTAATATCACTTAAACAGATAACACTAATCGTGACCATACATAATTTTTATATTTGTAAATTCGTGCTACTGCAATGTATTGTGTTTATCATGCACGTGATTTAAATTTGTTACAAGATTATTATAAAATACAATGAAAAAATCTACAATAATAGAGAATGCTATGCGCGGAGTTGTTCACCTTTTTTTGTCGGTTTGTTTAAATCCGTTTAGGACTCAGCGGTACTCATATATCAGTATCCTATGAACGTATCAGGCACGACTGTCACTATCACAATCACAGTAACTACAGCCCATCACAAGTCCACTGCTGAACATAGGCCTCCTCCATAGATTACCAGGAAGTCCCGGCCAACTTCGTCATCATGATTTTAAGCAGGATTTTTCATTTCACGAGAAAATATTTATGGTTTAATTTTGGGGTTTCGACGAATTCTGGCCAGTTTCAGGCGTATAGTTCAGGTTTCAATTACGCATGGCAAGGCAAGAATAATTTTTTTTTTATTTGATCGAATTTGGTAGTAAAACATCGATTTATATCGAAACTATCACATTTTTTTTTTAATTTCATTTACTAACTTTTATGTACGTGACAATAACATATGTGTGTGGTTTTAATTTCATGAAAATTATATCTATCAACTCTATCTATCAATAAACTGCCGATGTGAATCTTAAGGACATCACTTCATTTAATAGCTTGTCGCCCATCAATGCGGTCGCCAGTACGAGGCTGCCACTCGAGAACCTTTGGTTGTCGGTTCTTCGAGGCACATGGCCTGCCCACTGCCACTTCAGCTTACTGATCCACTGGGCTCTGTCAGTTGCTTTCGTTCTTCTGCGCATTACCTTGTTACGGACTGTCAATGCTACCACAAAGTAAAGAAACTACTAAAATAAAATATAAAATAATCGAAAATATCCCCTTTATGGGACAATGTAAAGGTAAGGCCATTGTTCAGTAGTGGAATTTTGATAGGATGTAATGAATGGATGAATGAAAAATTAAGGCAACAAGAAAAGGATAAACTAAAAGTAACTAAAATATATTTTCAATGATATAAATATAGCTATTGCTATTTTTTCTTTCATTTCCTATAACAAATTCGCTTTATGACTTTTATCTTGTGTAAGTATTTATAATAGCACAGCGTAAATTACTTGGTTCTTTTTATCTAATTTTCTTTGAGTACGTTCGGAAGTATTCAGTTCAAGATAAAACTTTATTTCTTTCCTGCATAGTAAATTTATAGTACTTGATAAGACGGAACTTGTTTTCTTTTTGTATTTGTTTTTTTTATCTTGATAACGTGTTTTTTTCCCATTTAACTCATTATATTCAGGTTTCTTCTCAAAAGTAAAACGACAAAGAAACTTGTAGTTTTAAAATAACTCAAAGGCACGTGTTCTGGTTTAATTACAATAAGCTTTTTTATAGGATAAGTATGGTAAATGGATGCTGTGGCCCATAGACACCCAAATTTATCCTCGATTATGAATCAAAATGCAGATGCGTTGTCTTCCGTGTGAATGAAAAAAGGGACTAAGATTGAATGCCTCATTTCCAATAAAGAGGGTCTCCGGTTCTCTACACTCATCATACGAAACACAACAGTATTAAGCTGCTATTTTACGCTGTTATTCTATGTGAACGTGGTAATTCCCCGGTTGAGCCAACCCATTCGTGCTACAACTATACCACTAATATAGCCGCAGCATGGCTCTACTATGCAAGTCTAACACGTAACGCTTTAGGAAATTACGAAATGAATTCATGTGCTGTTTCTGATTAGGTTTACTTAATCTTATCGTTACCGTTACAATCTATTAAAAGTCCACTGCTGAACATAGGTCACTACCAAAAAATAATCATAGGAGCGATAAATATGTGCCGCAGTTTTTTTAATTGAAAATTTCTTTAGAATCGAGAATAGAAAAAGAGACACTTAAAATAGACAAAGATATACATACATCTATAGGATTTAGCCTGTGAGTTAATATGCACTATTTCCTATTATCTTGGTTTCCTTTTCTCAAGGTTTCACTTCAACCGCGTGTGAACTGCACACATGTTTTATTTTTATTTTTAGTTTTATTAGAAAGACGCTGCTGCCCATCTGCTGGTTTGTTGTCATCTTTTGCCTCTTGTGACACCCACGAGATGATAAGGGTCAGTGAATTCTTACACTGCTACTACATGGTCAACTAAATCTTACATATAATTTTTATTAATAGATACTACATGATTACATCAGGGCAGTCTTTCTCGAACTTTTGAGGAGTAATTGAGCCACTGAAATATTCCGTGCAATTGGCGGATTTTATATTATGCAACTTGATTTCTAAGCGAGATTTCATTCGTCGTCGAATTATGGTAAATCGGTACCCAAAATAGAGATTAGCAGTGTTAACGCTTAAATTCTAATCAGGCCTGCTCTTGACTTATTAAGTTGAGGGTGTAAGCTAAGCGACGCTGTGAAACGACTGATGCAATATCCTATTCATACGAGTTTATCTAAAATAGAAATAGTACCTTTTATGATCAATATAGATTATCAATAATACTTATTGCATGTCATTCTTATGTTTAATTTACCACTGGTTCGAAAAATACTACTGTTCCGGGAAGAACCAGCAAGAAATCCAGCGGGACTTTTTGTGAAAAAGAACGGTGTACAATCTTATATTATTACGTAACACATTTAACTACATAAAACAAATTATATACAGTTTCGTAACGTACACCAATTCTAGGGGTTGTTAATATCCAAAATTCCTTAATAATAACACTTTTTACAATCTTTGTTTATAAACGTTTTTGAGCTAAACGGTAATCGAATCGTAGTGACATTTCCATGTGTTCGCAACTTCAAAACGACTCTACCCTTCCGATAAATGGCAGTATAACTTTTCGTATAATATTTGTTAGATGTCAACATAGATCATGTTCTTCTATATATAAAAGGCAAACTTGACTGACACATCTATCAACGCACAGCCGAAACTACTGAACGGATTTCGCTGAAATTTGGCATACAGAGAGTTGTAATGTCGTAGGCATCCGCTAAGAAAGGATTTTTGAAAATTCGCCCCTTAAGGGGGTGAAAAAAGGTTAAAAGTTTGTATGGATGTCCGTCATTTTTTGAGCTAAAAGCCTGAAACTTTGTTATTAGGTGTACAATTAGAAATAAACATCTACTTGTCCTAGGGTTGTTGAAAATTCAACCTATAAGGGGGTGAAAAGGGGGTTGAAAGTTTGTATGGGGAAACAAGATTAGTTAAACTATTTTATTCGAAACTTCACAGTAGTATTCCTACCAATAAATGAGTAAACAAGTGTTTCAGGCTCTTTCAGAATTCCACCCCTAAAAGGTGGAAAAGGGGTGACAAATTTTGAAAATCAACATGGGTATCGTTTTTATGGTTTATCGGGTCGCTGATTACGAAAACAACAACTATTTCGAAATCCAACGTAGCAGACGGGAAATACCTACCATCATCCCCTGTGGGGGTGCGATGTGGTTGAAATGTCAATATTTTTGTCGTTTTATGATTTTTTGGGACGTTAATTACGAAAATGGCATCGATTATGGTTTGAAACCAATATGGATGGAAGGATGGGGGGGATGTATGTTTGTATGTAAAAATCATCATGGGTTGGGTGACTTGGGTGTTATTTCTAAGGTTTTTGGGTCGTAAATAACGTAAATGATATTGATAAATATTTTAAACTTATTTTATTAGAATAAAATAGAATATACTTTTATTGCACAAAAACATAAAACAAAATTACAACTGAACAAAAAAATACTAATTTAAAAATTAAAAAACAATGTAAATAAACAACCAAACCAAATATATTTTTTTACAAATTAATAAAATGGCATAACCAAAAGAAATACTTAGGTATCTACCTATTTTGTATTTATCTTCGAGTTCAAATCCCCACCAATAGATGGCGTTAGTATCGTTTTAGAACGCGATAACTTTGTGTTTTTTCGAACTAATATAAAGTGAATGGTGAATGAGTGCTTCATCCTGTACCACATACGGAACCTATTAACTTTAACGGATATTTGACTAGTCTTCGACTTTGTTTGCTTGCTTACGGTTTAAGATTCGTATTTTGGATTAGTTGCTTGATTTTGTCTTTCTTACAACCACCGTTCAAACTTGGAATTCGATTTGCTTTGTGATTAGGTACTGTTCATAAAAGTATTTTTCTCAAGTTACGACTTAGCATCATTAGAAAACACAGGTTAAAATAATGAAGGATCACTGAATGAGGAACAAAAAGCAGTTTACTATCAAATTAACACAAAAATTGAGTCAAATGAGGGTGGAATATTCTTTTTTGATGCTCCCGGTGGAACAGGCAAAACATTCCTCATAAATTTGCTATTAGCAAAAGTTAGAAGTACTCGCGGAATTGTTTGTCTGTGGCTTCTTATGGGATCGCAGCTTCACTGCTTGAAGGTGGACGAACTGCTCATGCTACCTTCAAATTACCTCTTTATTTAACAACAGATGATACTCCCATTTGAAATATATCGAAACAAAATAATTTTGTTAAAGTATTAAAACATACGAAAATGATAGTGTGGGATGAAATAATCATGGCTCATAAGGGTGGCATAGAGGCTTTAAACAGAACTCTACAATATATAAGAGGAAATAAGAAGTTAATGGATGGTGTAACGGTTTTACTGGCTGTAGGTTTTAGATAGACTCTACCAGTAGTACCAAAAGGAACTAGAGCAGATGAAGTTAAGGCGTGTCTTAAGAGATCCACATTATGGCCTCTAATTAAAATCCTTAAGCTTTCGAAAAATATGCGGGTACACTTAGGAGAAAAAGTCTGCTGGTGGATTTGCGAATCTCCTACTTGAAATCGGCAACGGTGATTACCCGATAAATGATGGAATGATAACCATCCCTGATAATTTGTGCACAGTTGTATTTACGTGACAGGAGTTAATATCCAAAATTTACCCAGATATTGCTCATACCCACGATAAGCCAATAGAATGGTTGTGTGAACGTGCCGTACTTACTCCGATAATCGACCGACAGCGGCAATTAACGATATACTGTTAATGTTTTTTGAGGGGGAAGAAATGGTGTACACGTCAATAGACTCCATGGTCAACACAGATGACGCAATTAACTACCCTGTCGAATTTCTTAATTCACTGAAACCATCGGGTCTTCCACATCATAAGCTTATTCTGCGCGTGGGCACTCATGTTATGTTGTTGCGAAATTTAAAACCTCCTCAACTGTGCAACGGAACCAGACTAAAAGTAAAAGCGTTACATCGCAATGTAGTGGAAGCCACAATTATAACTAGCTGTGCGCAAGGGGAAACTGTATTTGTACCAAGAATTCCCTTGATCCCGAATGATCTTCCCTTTGAATTCAAACGAATACAATTTCCCATCAAAGTCTGCTTTGCAATGACCATAAACAAATCACAAGGGCAGACATTAAAATTTGCGGGTATAGACTTGAGAGAAAATTGTTTTTCACACGGGCAATTCTATGTGGCTTGGTCACGTAAGCTCGCCTAGTAGTCTGATAATTTTGGCACACAGTAATAGATTAGCAAAAAAGGTGGTGTATAAAGAAGTTTTGTAGTTTACTAGCTTTTGCCCGCGAAATCCAGTTATAATTGTGGCTTGTACCAGCAGACACATGGGCGCGAAATCCACGCGGACGAAGTCGCGGGCAGATAGTTATATGTATATATATATATATATATATATATATATATATATATATATATATATATATATATACGAGAAGCAGTGTAAAAGACCATAACTGCGCTTTCTACATATACAAATGTTTATATGGATAAAAAAATATTTTTATGATATAAAAATGTTAATGTTTTTATGATACGAGGTGGATTGAAAGTACTCGGCCTAACCAAGAAAATAAACACATACTAAATCAGTAATATTTTTATTTTTCTAATCACCATCAAGTTCAATACACTTTTGCCACCTCCTTCCAAGCATTTAGACCGTTGAAAAAAAATTCTTCCTTAGAGTCAAAATATGCGTCTAGCTGCTTTGACCTCGTCGTTTGTCAATCTTTGACCTCCCAAGTGCTTTTTTAGGTTAGGGAACAGAAAGAAGTCTGATGGTGCCAGATCAGGTGAATACGGCGGATGCGGTAACAGTTCAAAGCCACAGTTGTGAATTTCAGCCATTGACTGTACTGACGTGTGAACACGGGCGTTATCTTGATGAAACAGGACTTTTCTTCTGAGCATTCCTCAGAAGAACTCTCGTAAACGACGTAGTAAGGTGCAGTAGTAATCAGAGTTTATAGTCTGACCCCTTTCAAGATAATCAATCATAATCACACCTTTCGAGTCCCAGAATACTGAAACCATCACCTTGTTGCCGACAAAATCGACTTAGCCTTTTAGGGGTGGTGAACCAGGTCTTCTCCACTGTTTTGATTGTTGTTTTGTTTCCGGTGTACAGTAATGAACTCATGTTTCATCCATAGTAACAAAACGATTCAAAAATCATCTGCATCGGCTTCAAATAACTCCAAACAGTCGCGTGAAATAGTCAATCGCGTCCTTTTTGTTCAACTGAAAGCAGTCGCGGAACCCACCTCGCAGACACCTTGTGGAAACCAACTCGTTGACAATGATGTTTTGAGTTCGTTCATAAGAGATGCCTATAATCTCGGCTATCTCTCTAATTTTTAATCTGCGGTCTCCATTATTAAATCAAGTACTTTTTAATATTTTCGTCAGTAGTTGACGTCGAAGGCCTTCAGAGCGGGGTTCATCTTTCACACTCTCTCTACCACGCTTAAATTCTGCTATCCATTTTGACGGATGAATATGACAGAGCACATCGCCTAATGTACTGACCATGTCATCATGGATGGCTTTGATGATAGCCCTTCTTATGGAGGTACTTAATGACGGCACGCTGCTCGATTTGCTCCATTCGCGGAAATTATATCCGATTACTATGTTAATAAATTTATAAAATCACAACTAATTATCGCACACGTTTCGAACTTCACACAATGAACTAGTCTGAACTGAACTAAATAATGTGGGTAGATTTGATTTTTAGAATTGAATGGATCTGTGTTAGGCCGAGTACTTTTCAATCCACCCTCGTATAAGAATGTTTATATCTTAGGAAATAAAGTAATAACTAAAAATATCATAGTGTTTTTGCTATGTTATTATCTGAAACTATTGAAATAACAATACTCGTAGATGGCATGACAATTCTAGTACCTTTTTCCAACCTTAAAAGAAGTCTACGCTTATCAAATGACTACTACTACAGTTTCCCTCTTGTAGCTCTAGCTTTATCCAACCTTGTTTTCCCCTACAATCTGTCCAATGGAATGCATTTCTTGATGAAATCAGGAAAATTAAGAATCGTGACGATTTTTAGATGGTTCGAGACTAGCTAATTTATAAAATGGCAAAATTATCATGAAAAATATTTATTCGTAAATAAATGTACTTACTACTGTATGAATGTGTAATTTCTGCCTATTTATACGACTTCTGTTTTATTTTATTTTACGGTATCACCCGTAAGTAGCCTAGTTAGTAGAAAATGCTACAAGTATTTAGTACGACTGAGTACAACATCTTGTGTATTAAAGTTTAAATAAATGAATAACAATATTGCAGTCGCAACAGCAATTCAGCTAATCAACTTTATTTTTTAATCGTTTTTCCCGATTCTACATTTTTAATCACGTTATTATTTTTCAGCTTTTCCATTCATAAACTGATCTGTACTTACTGTTTCTATTCAAACTTCTTTTTCTTCTTTTTTATCAGACGCTTTTATAGTTCTAGTAACTGTTTACTACTGAAGATGAATCTCTCCTAGCCTCTTATTCGGAAGCATTTGCCGCAATAGCCACGCTTGATAGGGTGGATAATATACAATTGCAGATCCAGATATCTCGTATCTTTCACGCTGGTATTCTTTACTGCTATAGGTATATTAGATCTTTTACATTTTACGAGATATTATACAGTGAGTCTTTTCATAATGAGTTCTTTCTGGCCTTTCCCAAAATCGTCACTAACGACATTTAGTGATGGATTCTACTACGCCGTCACCACAAATCTTTTATACAACATGGATAATATTCAATCTATACAATCAAGCTGCATATTACAATACGTCTAACTTATGTACGTATAGCAATTTACATGTTACGTCCATATCTTATGAATATTGCAGACTTTATTCAAGGATGTGCGAACTTACTGTGAAGATATTGTTTGGATGTATATGGTTTATATTTAATCAAAAAACAATATTAACTTTTAAAATGGTATATAAATGAAAATCAGTATAAATTTTAAAATAACATGTATAGACGAACCTTTATCACAGATATAGTAATATTATTTAGGTTGAAATAAAGAAGGAAACATCATATAAATTAAATATTCTATTAATCTATTATCGTAAATTCTTTCTTCTTTATATATTCGAATACTATCGTAAAATAGCTGCTTAATGCTGCTGTATTTCGTATGATGAGTGAAGAGATCCGGAGATCCCTTTTACTGGAAATGAGGCATTCCATCTTAGTCCTCAGGAGTGACAACGCATCTGCATTTTCATTCTGAATCGAGAATACATGTCTATGGGTCACAGCATCCAGTTACCATCAGGTGGACTGTAGGCTCGTTTTTCACCCTTATTCTATAAAAAAAATCAGTTGACATAGATAAATTGCATGAGGACAAAGGTCTAGACCGGAACCGAAACAATTATTTGTTGGCCATAGAAATACTTGTTCTTTGCGGGATTCGAACCCGCGACCCTCAGCGCCGCAACTCAATACTAAGCCACTCAGCCACTGAGCCGTCATTGAAAAGTCATTTTAACATAAAAGGCAAGAAACTATTTATATTTTGTGAATATTAGAAACAAAAATAAAGAAATAATTTTGTGTAAAAACAACATTACTGGGGGGGTAACAAAATTTTACTGATACCGGTAAACCGGGAAATATTGTCGGTTTTAAAATTGTACCTGGTATTGACAAGCTAGATAGATGCGATCAAATACGGTGAAAAATAGTTATTTAATGACCTACGAATATTGTTATATTTTTTTTATTGTATTTTTGTTCCCTCTATAGGTATCATTAAAAATTTTCAATAAAATTTTTAGATTCAATCTTCTGGTTACGTATCATTACTGCATACTGTATGTTCAGATCACGCCCAATCGCGCAAAAAGGCTTGGGTAGACCTATTTTGTGTGCAAAAAAAAAATATATTTCATAATA
Organism: Parnassius orleans; assembly: GCA_029286625.1. Taxonomy (NCBI): domain Eukaryota; kingdom Metazoa; phylum Arthropoda; class Insecta; order Lepidoptera; family Papilionidae; genus Parnassius; species Parnassius orleans. The sequence goes on from JAGSMP010000170.1 coordinate 3,251,856, forward strand.
TGTATTTTCATACTTTTCTTACAATTTTGCTCTTGCCTGGTGTTTTGGGTTACCAATACTGTACTATTTATTACTAATTGGTATTTATATTTTATTTACATAAACCATTTTTGCAGTTTTCCTGGAGATCCGAACATAAAAATATGAAAGAAGATAGAAAACAGAAATAGAAGTATAGAAGCCACGGGAAGACTTAACTGGATGTCTACAAAAATAGTTTAAGTCGCTCAAATATATTTTTTTCAGACTAACTTCATATCCACATAGCATAAAATATATTTGAAGGACAATACAATTCCACGCAAAGAAATTTTATATTTAACATTAGCACCGGTAAGTGTGATCCTGTGAAAAGGATTAATTCTACATCTGATAATACGATAGCTCGAAAAAACGAGGCTACAAATGACAGCACTGAAGAAGAAGAAGATATAAATTCGAAACGTTGTAATCACTCATAGGCTGTAATAACTGTTTCCTGAGATTAATTTAACCAAATGGAATATCCTATAAGAAATCATATGTTAAATATATATTTGAAAAATATATCAATATTCGATATAATTTGTGTTGAAAATCTGAATTGCTAAAAATACCAAACGGCAGTGTTAAACAAATAAATATTTTTCCAAATTTAATGAAAAAACTTTTTAAAATTAATTTATAGAACATATAAAAACGTGCTTTGAAAATTTTCGCCAAACACGAAAGTCGGCAAATGTCTACTAGATCGTTGAATGATTACGGATGTGTTTAATTATTACGGCCTAGATGAATTTCTTATAAATGTTACTATAACATAAACTTTTTAACTCATTTAAAGGCAACCAATAATAAAGAAATAATAATTTAAAGAATTATATGAATACTACCTTCCATCCGCATGGTATTCGGTTATACCGTGTTCTCTATAGTAAATTTTGAGGATTAAAGGTAGCCTAGCCCTTTAAACGTTTCAGCTATCTGAATTCCAAATATCATCAAAATCGGTTGAGCGAATTACCATTACCTTTCATAGCTTTTATCCCCAAGTTCGAAGTTTAACAGCTAATAAAGACCAAATTTGTATACCTACTTAGCTGTAATAGTTTACCTTTTTAACTTAACCAGACGTCAAATTATCTCAATTTTCAAATTTTTCAAAATCAGTTCAGCAGTTTAGTCATGAAATCAGGACAGATTTTCGCATTAAAATAGAAAAGTATGTATTTCTCATACACAATGATTCTGAACAACTATCTTTTTATTTATCTGCAATACATTTTGGCAGCGGATTATGTTTTTGTCTTATATTTTCTGAAGTAAAATTTAAAAATAGATAACAACATGTTAAGTAATTATATTTAGATATATATAATTTTGAACCTAATTTTGGATTTTTTAATCTAAAAATTTACTAATTGAGGTGCTGTGGACACTTAAAATGTAATATAGCAAATGTTATTAAAATATTTCAAAATATATTTGTGGTTACCGTTTACCGTAAAGCGTACAGAGTCCAAGCTCCTAAGGATCTGTCAAAATTGTTACCTATTTTGGTAGGGCTGTCACAATAGGTGAAGAAAAATTAAACAAAATAATATCTATCTTATTATTGCATTGTCACTGAAATTACGGTATACAAAAATTAAACAAAATCACAAATCGGGAAGTGGTTCAAATCTTACTTGCAATATGTGAACTTAACCCACATACCTACTACATACCAATGGTTACCAACCGACCCACATACTTACAAATGTTTAGTAAAAGCTTGTAATAACAATAAAAAGGTAAAAACACACCGTGTAGTACCCTCTTCTTATTAAAAATAGGATCATACAATAAAATAAAGGTACTTATTTGAAAAAGTAAAAATTTACATAACATAATATACCATATTTTTTTATATACAATATTAAAAACTATAATTATAAATTTAACTAAAATAATCAAATATTTACTTACCTACTACTCCTTGGGATATTTAAAGTATGATTTATTTTTATTTTTTATAGTATTATTCATACACACAGTACAATAAACAACCATTATTAATAATACCACGTTTTTACATTAAAATATTCAAACTTGTAACTAACAAAACAAACAACGTGCGTCGCACTGACCCTGAGATTGTTGCACGACAAGCAGCCAGTGGTCACGCACACATGCCCTGCGTGCTTGTAGTTGTGCAACCGATTCGCGCGGTTGAATGAAGCTTTGTCTCTGTACGGTTTCTTTAATCATGTGATTATAGTTGCTACAGTTTGCTTAAACGCACACACTAATATGATGCTACGCATCTCATACGTCTTCAACAACTTTTTATTTACAATAACAAAAAAATAATACTTACAACCATTGTATTTGTAATTAGTTTGCACACTATTTGCAATTATGTATGTTTTAAAATTTAAACAATTTTTTTTTTGATGATGATCGTGAACATCAATCAAAAGTCTAAAATGTGTAAATTTGCTCAGTCTGTCAACACAGTCATTCCTTTTCTTTCTTTTCAGAAAGAGACGGTCTGTAAAGATTCGTTGTGAATCCGTTGTTATTGCCTTGGAATAAAGTTTAATTTTATGCCATGATGAGGAAGGTCTTTGTTCAGCAGACTTTGATATTCTCTAATAATGAAAATGATTAATTGAACAACAACTACGTCGATAAAAAACCTTAACTTACGAGTACTTTAAGAACTTTTAGCACGATATAATCACTAAAAATATAATTGAAAAAATCGGTCTGCACTGACTATCTACTTTCGATTAGGTGAGTAATATTGAGCTACGATTTCTTTGTTGAACGAATGACGGAATCGATTTAAACGAAAACTTAATTTGATCAAAGTAAATTGATGTGAAATCGATATCATCAATTATTTTTTTAAAAAAAGCAGCAGATACTTTCAAAAACTGTATGTGAATAGTATATTATGTGTGTTGAAATTTAAAATTCATTCTCTTTTGTGAGCCGATTCTACAAATTAAGGAAAGTTTTAACACAAGTTATTTTAGTAAAATCTCCGTGGCGCAGTGGCTTAGCAATGAGTTGCGGCCCCAAGGGCCGCGGGTTCGAATCCCACACGGAACAAGTACATTGTTTAGTCTACAAATAATTGTTCCGGGTCTGGATGTTTGTCCATTTGAAATTTATATACCTAAATCAAAAACCCCCACGATACAGGACAATAGCCTGTGTGTGGAGGTAACGTTTTATTAAGGGAGTAAATAATATATTTTAATATAAGGAACAGGATTATGAATAATAATGATGATAGTTTTATAACTTATATTGAAGGTCGCTTTTTAACGTAATTTGAGATGAATCCACTTCCTGTATAGATTTCATCTAAATCCAAATAAAATTACTACCTGCAGCGTTTCACAGCTGAGCAAAGGCTTTTTCTTAAAGAATATGGGTGACAAACGGGCACACAGTCCACCCGATGGTAAGTGGATGTTGTGGAACATAGGCATGTGCCACAACATAAGATGGAATGCCTCATTTCCAGAAATAAGGATTTCCAGTTCTCTTCACTCACCATACGAAAAACAGCAAACCATCTGTAGGAGCGTGATTCTTCCCCGGTAGAGCTGAATAATTCGTAATACCACCATAATATAGCTGCAGTGTGGCTCTACCACATATAGCCTTACTTTAATTTCTGACAAGGTTATGGAGCCATCACATAGTCATTTAGCAGCTTGGTCTTGCTTAACGAAGAATGAATATCGCGGCCGGAGCCTAATACAGCTGGGATAATTGCCGGTCGTTAATACAATCCACGAGACACGTGCAGGAAATCGGGGGCGATAACGACGATTGCTAGCGTCTTATTCCCCCAAAAATTGAACGCATTTGTTAATTATAGGGCTTACATAGCGATTTATCATAGGTTTTTATTTATTTATTTAGCTTTATTTATCCCTTACATGAATATTATTAAGTTTATAATATTATAGCTAGTATCCATTGTTGTTATTTTATTTGTTAGTAGTGTATGGATGTCTTTATATTTAAGTTTGTTAGTATTGTGTTAATGGAGTGTTTATGTTTATATTATGTTATGTGTTAGTTGTAAGGGCCACTCCAAATTACTTCAAGTGGTTCTGTCTTGCGCTAATCTTGGCCATAGTGTACCAACTACTTCGACGATGTCATCATTCCACCTTTTGATGACCTACCTCGTCTTCTTCTTTTTATTTTTATTTATCTGACATTAAATGTTGCAATGTAATGTTTTTTAAGGTTTGGAGTCTACAACCTCCGCGGTGACAAGCCGTTTTGGGGGAGGTTATATTACGTTTCATCTGTTTTTGTTGTATTTGTGGGCGCGACGCATTTCAGATTTTGAAGGCGCTTTCCTAGTTGTTATTCATCTGAATTTGAATATTCAGAGGACAAGGAAGTCGTTATGGATTCTGAAGCTTTAGTCATGCTTTGTTTGTTGATGAATTTATCTATGGAACTTTGGTTATCCCCGGTTTTCTTCGCTTGTATCTTGTTTTTTTTTAGTGCTTGTTGGTGTGTTTGTGGATGTCTATTAAGATTTTCTTTTTGGTTTGGTGGTGTTATTTCTAATACCTTTTTTTTGTTCCTATTACCCTTTTGTTCTTCTTCATCTGCTTCACTTTTCTTTTTTATTGATGGTTCTCGGACTATTAGTTTGTCGTAACGTAGATAGGCTTTCTTACCGGCTTCTATCTCTTTTATAAGTTGTACCAGCAGTGTTTTTCTTGTTTTCAGGATTTGTGGTGAAAAATCTTCTTTAAGATAAATTTCTTCTGTCTTCATAAGTTTTTATTTTTCAACATTGTGATTTTTCGGCCATAGCTAGTAAAAGTTACAACAATAGGTCTTACTTTATTTTCATTGTACTTGCCCATTCGACGAACCATCTCTAATTATTTTTTGTCGCATTCTATATTTTATTCATCTTTTATTATTTGCAGAATTTTCCGTTCTAACTCTTCGTAGTATTTTTGTTCTTCTTTTACGCCAAAAAATATAATATTTCTTTGTGTAGTATAGTTTTTTTTATATTAGAAATCCTTTTTTCTTGTTCTGTGCTAGTCGTATCGTAGTGGTTTTTTTTCCCTAGTTTTTCGTGTATGAAATGGAATTTTTGATCAATTTTTTGATTAATTTTTATTCGTAATTCTATGTTCCAACTTTTGTAGCGATTCTTTGGAGTCTTTTTTATATCAACTCACAATTCCTTTACCAGTTTCTCTATTTCTGACATTTTAGCTGTATCAACAACTCAACACCACCGTTCTGCATCGTTCGTACAGTTAACGCCTACAGCGGAAACTCCACAGTACTAATACATATCTCCGCTAACTAAATAATTTTGCGCGAATCGAAGAATCGTACCGATGCATTTGAGCGTATGAAGTGGTTTAAACGAATGAAAATATAAATCGCGATTATTGCGCAGACACGGGTCTTGATGGATGACAATGCAAAAATAACTTTGTTATTATAGGTTTCAAATCGGCTTGGCAGCGTTCGGGAAATTACGGCACATCTTCTCGTTAGGTATACCTCAAAATTTAAAAACGAGTCCGTACAACCAGTGCGTGTTGCCAGTGATGACTTATGGATCTGAGATGTGGCCCTTCACTGCTGGCCGTATGAGGACGCTCAAGGTCGCTCAACGAGCTATGGAGAGGGCTATGCTCAGAGTTTCTCTGCGTGATAAACTTAGAAATGATAACCGATATAGCCCAACGGATTAGTAAACTGAAGTGACAATGGGCCAGCCATATAGCTCGAAGAACTGACAACCGATGTAGAAGAAAGGATCTCGAGTGGCAGCTTCGTACCTGTAGATGAAGTGTAGGGCGGCCGCCACTAGATGGAGCGACGACCTGTTAATACATACAGGGAGTCGATGGATGCAGTTGGCTCAAGACCGTGCTATATGGCATTGCTTGTTGGATGCCTATTTTCAGCAGTGGACTTGTGAAGGGCTGTAATGGTGAATGAAAATAAAAAGTATTATGACATAGATAATAATCATATGTAATTATGTACAAATGTATATCATATAAATATCATAAATGTATGTAGATATGATATTATATTGGTTTAAGTATGTATGTATGTATACCGTTGTCGTTACAACCTATTAAAGTCTACTGCTGAACATAGGCTTCCTCCATAGATTGCTTCATAGGGGGGATATTTGCCATAATTGCTACGCTTGGCAGGCGGGTTGGCAACCCCAGTTTATTTATTTTTAGTCGTTATTAGGAAGACGCTGCTGCTCATCTCCTGATTTGTTTCCCTTTGTCACCTCTTACGACACCCACGGGATGATGTGAGCTAGTGGATATTCATACTCCGCAACTACACGGTTAGTATTTATTTATGTATATTTATATATATTTGTAATTTAATTTAAACATTTATTTTGATCTTTACTTTTCTATTTTGATCTTTACTGCACCGCCTCTTAATTAATGTCTTTCTCTGTTTAGCCTTATGGTTTACTGGGAGAGAATGCCCAATAGCACTAAGTCTGCCATATGTACTACTTTTGCATTAAAGTATAATAAAAAAAAAAAATGTTGGTGCATTTATTAGTGATCGTGTAACATTGGATCGTGATAACGGTTGAGTTCATATTAAAACAATATTATGTTACAATATGTCGAAACGATGATTCATAGCTAGGCTGAGATTCGATAGATGGCGCTGTAATCAATTTATTAACATATTTGGTTTGGTTCCATAAAATAATCTTTACCCTAAGTCCATTATTTTAGTTATTTAAGTCACATAATTTTTATTTTATTCTACTCAACGTCTGCCTGGCCAGTTAGTTTCATTTATAACAATTAAACACAAAACTTACAGTTTTTAATATCTGTTATTGAGGAGTTAAACTACTGTTTCTTTGTTATATAAGAATGTATGTAATGACTTATACTGCACATTTTAGATCAAAATTACAACCTCACATCTTACTGTACTGCCACACACTAGTTAAAGCGCGTAAGTGCTATTTTCCTTTGTGGTCACATAAATAAGAATTTTAGCGCCGCATTTACGCCAGCTTTTCCCGACGTTAGCTTAATTTCAAAATAAGAACGTGTTATAATTTATTTCCTCGTTTAAAAATATTTACAGGCACTTATATATTATGTGTCTTTAGTTTTATTTTTTATATTATGGTTATTTTAAGTATTTTTAATCATTTTTAGACATTTTTATGCATCAAAATTTACCTGAGCCTTCAGGGGTGATAAAATGAATTTCAAATAGTATATAATAGTAATAAATATATAATAATTAATAATAACAAACAAGTCACAGCGTTTATCCTATTGCCTCAATATGTTTTCCTTTACCAACGAGCACGTAGGTAATTAGTACTAAAATGTAAATTAACAATTTCTTTCGTGCCAGCGGGAAGCAAACCAGAGTTGCCCTATTACGGGTTTTCAGAGGTGATAGCATATATATATATATATATATATATATAACTTGTTATTTATTAATTAATGTTATTGTTCTTGTTGTTACTTTTTGTGTTTTTTGTTTTGTTTTAATAATGCCTAACGCCTAACGTAGGTACGTTTATAGTGTTCGTGAATACGGCAACATGTTTATGTGCCTTGGAGAATCTCATAAGGCCACGGAGGATCGGTAAGCTGTTTCATACCTAATTTTTTTAAATAACTTAGTACTGAATACATCAGAATAATAAACATACCTACACAAGGGATAAAAAGCATGACTCTATCCTTGTTAACATTTTATTTAAGTATTTTTTTCATTAGCGGGGAATTGATCCAGTAATTTGGTTTATTTAACCTAATTTTTTTTAAATAACTTAGTACTGAACTGATCTGAATAGGTACATAACTGAATACATCAGAATAATAAACATACCTACACAATGGATAAAAAAGCATGACTCTAACCTTGTTAACATTTTATTTAAGTTTTTTTTTCATTAGCGGGGAATCGAACCAGTTATTTGGTTTATTTAACCTGTGAATTCGAATTAAAGTGGCTACGTGGAGACAAGCGCAGTGGCAAAATAGTAGGTTAAGTAGATAAGTTAGGTATTTAGACAAGTGTTGTAAATTATTAGGTATTGTGGTACCATCGCTAGTTGCGGGCCGCGCGAATTCGGCGTTCGCGCGTACATTGACCCCTAGTCAGCTGATTGTAATTCAGTAATTCCACTGCTGGTTTTATGTTTAAGTATTTTCATGATTTCTTTTACTAAAATTAACGTTTTATTTAACTATACTAACACGATGGAGCGTAAATAAAGCTAATAAAACGTAGTGAAAAGATGATTTTTTTTCTCAGGATCGATTTTATATTTCACCCATCATCAAAGATATAGTTAGTACTGTCGTCTGTCTTCGTTTTCGGGAGCGTTTCAAAATACCCTGCATACATATATATATATATATATATATATATATATATATATATATATATATATATATAAAGGGTTATTATAATGTTAAAATTTATGGATGATAATAACCCTGGGAATGAGGTGTTCGCTGCCAGGCTGTTTCTAATTTGTTTTGTGTGGTTAATTGTGTAGTATACATGATTGTAAGCTGTTATTTAAAAAGTCCTGCTGGGTTTCTTGCTGGTTCTTCCCAGGACAGAGGTTTTTCGAACCAGTGGTAATTAGACAAAAGAGTGACTTTCAATAAGTATTATTTATAATCTATATTGAATAAAAAGTTTCTGTTTCTGTTTCTGTTTATATATATATATATATATATATATGTGTTAATACCTATTATGACGTGTGCTCGTTTTTCAATCATAGTTGTATTAAAATATCTCCATTTTAGTTTTTATACAAAAATAATTATCTTTACACATTTGCAGTTAAAGCCATTTTCTTTGCCATTGGTCACGTGTACTTTTTAAATGATAAAACTATAATATCTATACCTAGACCCTTTTAACTGCAAACGAGGCATTCCACCTTAGCCCTCAGGGATGAGAACGCATCTGCATTTTGAGTCTTAACGAAGGATAGATGTAGATGTCGATGGACAGCATCCACGTACCATCAAATGGACTGTGTTTTCTTTTGTCACCATTATTCTAAAATAAAAAATAAACTTCGGATTACTTAGTTTGAATGCCTCGCAGCCTTTAATAAAACTGGCTTTTATACCCTTAACCCCGTAGCAAGCACAGTGCTACAGAAAGATGTAAGAGAGTAGTACCTACCCAGACGGACTCCTAGACAGAAAAGAAGACTCCAACTAGTAAAAACAGAGTCCTGCCACCTAGTAATATACATATGACATTGTACATCTAAAAAACAATTACAATATAACCGAGCTGAAATACTTAGGATACGGCGCATACTTCGTAGTTTGGACTCGGCTTTCGTAGTATCTCGATAGAGAACTTCAGCGAATAGTTGATTTTATGCGATATTTCACAACGAAATTGAAGTTCACGTCTCCGAAATATTTTTATTTAGACATGTAGGTTTCCTCATGTATTTTTTTTTCATCGCATAGCAAAATTAGCATTTAAACTGAAAAAGACAATTTCATTGGTGCCGTGCTCTTTGCGTACTTTATCACGACTCTAAATATCTTGAAAAGTTATAAATATATACGCGGTATTACATGAGGGAAAGAACATTGTTTGTTATACTAAGGTGACAAACGAGCGAACAGTTCGCCGGTGATAAGTGGTTAATGCCGCAAATGGACACTTGCAACTAATTTTTTCAAACAAAAAAGGCCACAAATGCATTGTTACCCTGGGAACTAATATGAAATGTCTCATCTTGATCCTGCAAGTATACTGGAATTCTTAATAAATTACAAAAGTTTTTTTGATACGTTGGCGCCGTTGCTCTGTAGTAATTTGCATTGACATAGTGACTTTGACGGATATCGAAAGACATTAGAACTTTCGTTCGTTACATAAGGACACATTTAAAATGTAATGTTAGCTCTACACGAATCGTAAAACGCTCTAAGTAACCATTGTAGACCTGTGTTTTAATTCGCCGTCTTGCACGATCCAGCCTTAGTCGTTATTACGATGAATAATAAGGTTCCATCGATCCATTCAATTACATCCTATAAAAGTCTACTACTGTACATAGGCATCCCGGCCTCCCCCATAATTTTCCTAATAGGATGCTGGCATTGGCCGCTGTAGTTTATTTATTACTTTGATTTGTAATCTGGAAGATACTCTACAAAGGACTTAGGGAAATTGAATACAGGAAAGGCCTTTTACGACACAAACGGGACGATACGTTGTAGTGTATTCTTACACCACCACTACACGATATCACGTCACATCATAATTAAGTCTACATCATTATTAGGGTTTACCATCTTCGATTTTATTAAGATTATTTTATTGTCTTGTCGAAATGGAAGAAAGTCAAAATCATCACTCAATTCACACAAATCAGTCTATTCACCTTTAAGTGATGTGTGACCCACATAACAGCCACGTACGATGCGCCAGTCGTGACATGGCAGTTATATAGGGCCGAAGTCCTATGACCTCTACCAAACTATATTTTTGCCGTGACTGGTCGGTGGCTTGACGGTGACGTGACGGTAACGTGACGGATGTGTGTGCATGAACCATTATAGTTAAAACGAGAGCCCGAGTTTGTGCAAACATTTGGAGTTGGACGTTTGCAGGGATGTCGGCATCGTCTTTTCTATCAATATATTATTTATGATCGTTTCGTTTTACGCGACACACATGCTTCGTTTCATAACAAGTACAGTTTGTCTTTCTTGCAATATATTTGGTTTACGTTTCTTTTTACGTGTGACAAAAGTTTAAACCAAGAGATGGGCAGCAGTGTCATCCTAATAACAACTAAATTTCCTTTCGGTGAGACGTACTGGTTTTCTCTCAAACTCTTTCGCTGTTACAGCTGTACGACTCTTGAATGTGCTTCCCTTAGCAATAAGAACATCCCCTAACAAGCGGATTTTTAAATAAAATGTAAAAGAACATTACTTAGGCCATAGAATACTATAATACGTACACAATAGAACGGAGGAGTGGCCGGTGTCCGTGTAGCCCCTAACATGTCAATTCACACCTATAAATGTCAACACATCTCTTTTGACGTCACAGTCGTTGCCATTTATTTACAAAATGCCGAACTGTGCGATAATTACGTGTCGAAAAAACAGCCGCTTGTTGAGTTTGAATTAAAGTGGTATATCCTTTCACCAGTATGTTGAAACTATTTATATTTTGTGAATATTAGAAACAAAAATTAAGAAATATTGACGTGTAAAAACAACAGTAGTAGGGATATTACAATTTTTTTTTGATACCGATAAACTGGGAAATATTGTCGCTTTTAAAATTGACAAGCTAAATAGATGCGATCAAATACGGTCAAAATAGTAATTTAATGACCTACGAATAAATTGTTATAATTTTTTTATTAAATTGTAATTTTGTTGCCTCTATAGTTATCATTGACAATTTTTTTTAGATTCAATCTTCTGGTTACGTATCATTACTACATACTGTATATTCACTTCACGTCCAATCACCCAAAAAGGGTTGAGTAGACCCATTTTGTGTGAAAAATAAAAAAATATTATTTCATAATATATTTTTACTTTTCATACTTTTTCGTCCGATTTTGCTCTTGCCTAGTGTTAGCTTACCAATACTGTATTATTTACTACTATTTGGTACGTTTTTAGATAAGATATATTTTACTTATATAAACCATTTTTTCAGTTTTCCTGGAGATCCAAACAAAAAAATATGGATAGAAGCCACGGGAAGAATTAACTGGGTGTCTACAAAATAGTTACATTCGCTCAAATATAATTTTTCAGACTAACCTCATATCCATACATCATAAAAGATATTTGAAGAACAATACAATCCCACGTAAAGAAATTGTATACATAACAATAGCACATTAGTAAAATCAAGCCTTGTTTTCTTTAAAAAGCTTAACGCACATTTGACTGCTCATGTTCAGAGCGTTTGAAAATGATGTAGTCCTTTCTTTGAGAATTATTCTTATTGCATGATTAATTTGTGTAAACGCGCTTCATGAAGACATTTTTAAAAGAACTTAATTTCTGTGAATCTCAGATAAGCTCACTCGAATAGAATTTCATTCGTGCGTAACGCAAAGCATTGTAACGTGACAGGATTATACTTGATATATTATATTTTGAAAGAAATTAGCATCCACTGCTACACATTCAATATAGATAACTGCTGAGCCTATTTGAAATGACATATGACAAAAGACAATGAACGTTTGCGTAAGTACCACACTCTTCACACATACATCTCGAACTCAAAATTGCAGTCACCCAATGCTTTTTTTTTTTTTCAATGGTAAAACAGCCAATATAATTACAAGGCTGTATAATTGCAAGGATGTTTTATCCTTGTTGAAATTAATCTGTAGGTTTCTATGGCGTGCACAAGCTTTTTATCATCAGGTTGAGTGTTAGCCTGTTTTTCACTTTAGGGGAGAATTTATTGTTTCTTTAATTAATTATATAATAATATTTGTTTAATTAATATAAATAGACTGTGTGAATTAACACGCCATACTTGAACCATACCAATACTGCATAATATTTTAAAGTTTTAAAAATGTACGATCTCAGGCGGAGGTAAAAAATTCTTTATTATTTCATATCATCCACGTGAGTAGCAGTGAAGCTCTGAAAATAATATCAATTTCGTTTTGTTGAGACAACAATACTACAGGGTTTATATTTTGAAGCCGCCCAACGGCAGTTGTTTGATCACTCAGAAGAAATTGCTCTTAAATGCTGACTTAAATATAAAATTGAACCTCTAAAGTTTTTTAATCCATAATATAAAGCTTTTCAAACAATGAATTACATATTAGTTTTTTCTAACGGTATCAAATCTTGGCGGAGGAAATCATTTTGTACACTCATTGTTGCTTATCAAAAGTCCACTGCCGAACATAGTCTCCTTCTATAGATTTATTTATTTTATTCATTCATTTGATTCATTTATTTTATACATTCAATGCAGATTATCAAAAGTCCGCTGCTGAACATAATCCCCTCCTATAGATTTATTTATTTCATTCATTGATTCAAATTTATTTATTTTATACATTCAATGCAGATTATCAAAGGTCCACTGCTGAACATAATCGCCTCCTATAGATTATTTATTTCATTCATTCAATAGATTCGTTTATTGTACGCCTCATAACGCGATGTGTAGTATTAGGTAGTACTTTACTCTCCACACGTCAACGTCAAGCAATTTTGAGTTCTTAAAATGCGTCTATCATAACCATATTGCACTTATACGATAATATGAGTAGCCATATATCAAGAAATACTCTAATTAAGCCATGTTATATTTTCTAAAGAATCATTTTATATTGCTACTTTGAAAAAAAAATTATGTGGACGTCCGGATGTTGATTTTGTATATGGTCACGATAACTCCCGAAAAATTGACGCATCGAGACCGGGTTTCCTTTAATTAGCTACATCAATAGCCTAGCTATTAAAAATTTAAAAGCGCTATAATTTTTTTAGTCCTTGATAGACTAAGGATAAATGTACCATACGGCCTATATCGATTTTATACTTTGTGTAACCGATTTATTTCGGTAAACTATTCTTTTTTCCCTGTAGGTGACACTACCTGTTAAAATAATGAAGCGCTAAAGGACATTGCTCTGCGCTCATACATTGTTCGCCCTGGAACCAAGAGCATCGGAAAATTATGTGTTGTATTGTAGATCATTAGTAAATTCCTATATGATCATATTTTTATAGCGAACTAGCTACAGAATAGATATATTTCAAAAAAACATAACCCTTCCTTGGCACTCGGGTAAAAATTATCAGATTTTGAGGTTATAATCGAACCACGAATATTATGGTTTTTCACAGCTCCGTGTGATTTTTAAGAAAATGAAAAACAATATCCTAAAACATTTAGCTATTTTTAGTACCTACCTAGATAATTAGGTATGCAGTTTTTGTTCTAAAGCCTAAGTGTATTGAATCTAGTTAACATACCTGCTTTATTTGCATTGGTTTTGGAATGAGATAAAATGTTTGTGTGTATTAATGTAAAAATAATGTATACCTATAATGGCAAGATAACTGATATTTTTAGATGTTGTCATTAACATGTACGGTACGGTAAGATACCTTGTACCTAAATGTATAGGGATCTAGGCTAGTTTCACAGTCACGCCACTAGACGCGCCGTCAAACAGCGAGGGTTTCAACCACTGTTTCAACTAAGTTTCAACAGGGCACGCTTGGACCGCGTGACTTTAAAACGCGACTACTATCAAGTGCACTTGCAAACGTGTACGTCTAGATGGCGCTGTTCAAAGGCGTGACTATGAAACCAGCCACACCAATTAGTTAGTAAGTTGTTTTAAAACCTACATTAACGTATAATGTTTGAATGAGAAATAAAATACACTTTCCATTGCGTATGCGTAAGTCCGTTTACGAGTGCCAGGTTATCGTTTGAGCGGTACTAACAGTACCGAAAATCACAGCCAGGCAAGTCGTTTTTAAAAGCAACCAGAGTCCATTAAAATAGCCAAGTCGTAATATTCAATAGATAGTCCCGAAAGTCACCAAAACACACCGATACAATTACGAAGAGCGAGCGACGCCAATGTAATTGACAGAGTGAGAGCATAGGCACATGAGTAAAGAAACTGTACAGAGGCAAAGCTTTTAAGGAGTTGTCAAAATTTTTACATATTTTGGTAGGGTTGGCACAGGAATATAAAACTAAATAAACAAAACGTTTATCAGCATTTTAATAGATATTTAAGATATCATATTTTTTTACAAACTACGTATTATAAATATTTTAATTTTATAATTATTGTTCTTCAACAATTTGTTGTGGCTTTTAATTTAATGGTAAATTCTAAATTTAATGTTAAGTTATTTTTTTAAATAATCTATTGGAAAGCACTCTCATTTTATAACAAATATAAACTCTTACACACGTTTTAATATTTCACTACCAATATTTGCAATGTTTCTTTCGAGGTCAAAATAATCTCGAAATTTTTGCTCAAACAATACAACAAACGCGATAAAATTGTCAGGAAGTATCATGAAAACCCGATTGAACACTATCTTTATTAAAATCCTTGTAATGGCTGAAAAGAGATTTTTTTCCATAAATACGTTGTTCAGACCTATTAACGTTTTATTTTCTCACATTTGTAGTGTTCAAGACAACATTTTCTAAACAAATATCCCGACACATAGACTAAACCATTTTTTTCTTTCATATGAAATAGATAATTATTTTTTCCTACCGCTAACATAGGAGCAGTAACATCGTCAGATTGCGGTGATGTTGTATTAAAATACGACAATCGTCTGGTTTTTAGTATTTTGAGGTTTCCCTAAGATATTCCCTAGATTTTATTAGAAGATTAATATTGAAGGCAATACTAACTAGTTGACATGTTGGTTCCTGGCAGTTACCAACCGCCTGTCTGACTTTTCCAAAGAAATTTTCGAAACAATCTTGATTGAGACGTCTCGTGAATATAAATTAACTTAATTTCTTCTGATTTTAATTCTTCTAGTTTTATTAAAGATTTTATAGACACTTGGAATCCGTGGATGAAATTCATGCTATTTTTTACGTCTTTCTGTCTATCACTTCTTATTGATTTTTCGTTCCTGAAAAATGTTTGCATTTCTTCTAAAAACTCAATATGATAAATATCGCATCGAAAAGCTCTTTTATATTTATTAGGAGATCGCAGTGTACTTGAGTGTAAAAACTCAAAAAAATTATTAATTTTATTTACGGTATCTCTTGCCATAACCTCGATAAGATTTAAATCTACGTAGGTATTAGTTAACCATATTTACACTTTTTATATTTCATTTGATACGAATTATTCTTAGAAAAACAAAATTTGACACTTATTATTTTATTACACAGCCCTGAGTTTGAGCACTGGCCGAGCCGATTTAAAGCAGTTTCTCTATGTTCGTGACGAGCCGCCAGTGCTCACGCACACACGCGCCTCAAGCTTGTAGTGGTGTACCTATCACAGCGCGGTTGTATGAAGCTTTGCCTCTATATGGTACGGTTTCTTTACTCATGTGGCACAGGTGAGAGACTGACAAGTGACAAGTTAACATTCAGTGACGTCAAAATAGGGGTGCCAAATACGATAGTCTTTGTCGATATTTCCTAAGATTTACTATGGCCATACGTTACAAACAGTATTAAATCAAATTTTGTCATACGATAATTTTATAACAGATAAATATTAAAAGTATATATATTATAAGTCAGGAATACAATTTATTTTTTTCATCAAAATTAAATGAAACGCTCATGAGGCGTGCATTTTTGGATTTTAAAAACTATTTTATACATTAATTTCTGATTATCAAAAGTCCACTGCTGAACATAGTCCCAAAACACCAAAAATACCAAAAATACCAATGCCATGCGCATAGACCAAATGCGCATGGCTTTGGTATTATACTCGGGGTCATCCGCTCGTCTAGCTGTATACTGGTTTGACATAAATAATATATTAAACATGATAAGATTGAAAATAAAATTAAACATAATAACTGTGTTCTTATCTATAATAACATACTAATACTAATATTATAATAAAGCGGAAGAGTATTTTTTTTGTTTATTGAAATACGCTAACCTCTGGAACTACCAGTCCGAATTGAAACATTCTTTAAGTATATTATAGTCAAAATCATGAGGAATAGTAGGGGCTATCTAGCATTAGGCTACACCTTACAGCTAACCTAAAATATTGATTTTTGTTAAGCAAGTCAGAAGAAACGACCCCGAACTGCTTTATTCGCGTGCGCTGGCGTAATGGTTAGTGATACCTGAATACAATGTTCTACAAAAGTATGGACCTTTACCTGATCTATAAAAAAATCTGCGACACCATATTCATATACATAAGCCATAATAAGGTATTTAGTGACAAAAAATTATTGAAAATTGAAAAGTAATTTAAGAGCGTTATTGCAACCAGTGCGGGTTGCCAGGTATGAGCTATAGAACTGAGACGTGTTTCTTCACTGCTGGCCGTATGAGGAAGCTCAAGGTCGCTCAGTGAGCTATGGAGAGGGCTATGCTCGGGGTTTTTCTGCATGATAAGCTTAGAAATGAGGATATCCGCTGTAGAACCATAGTGGCAATGGGCCGGCCATATAGCTCGAAGAACCGACAACGGATGGGGAAAAAAGGTAAGTTAAAAGGTTAAAAAGGCAGACTCGTAAGGGTATGCGAAATGTAGGGCGACCCCCCACTAGATGGAGTAACAACCTGGTAAGACATGCAGGAAGTCGATAGATGCAGGTGGCTCAGGACTGTGCTTTGTGGCATTCCTTGGGGGAGGCCTATGTTTAGCAGTGGACTTGTGAAGGGATGTAATGATGATGATTATTATTATTATTAGCCATAAACCATAAACACTCGCGCCTGTCACCCAGGTAGGTAGGCAGAGAGTACGGACTTCCATTTGGCACGATCGTGGCACACCTCTGCTCGTCGGTTAAGGGTACTCTTAATTTGGCCCATTTTCAATAGATCGCGAATTTGGTCGATAAACCTTCACCTAGGGCGTCCCTTCCCGACTCTACCGTTCACTTCTGCAGCATCTTTCCTCATTCATTCTTTCTACATGACCAAACCACCGAAGCATTCCTTTCTTGATCCTGGTCACAACATCATCTTGCAAACCACACTTTTCTTATCACTCAATTTCTCACCCTGTCATTCAGTCGTTATTATTAGGCATGGTATATTAATTGCTACGAACGAAAGTTAATACATCATTAAGGAAATTTTATGTAGATAAGCTTTGCTACTTATAACATGTTATTTGGACGCGTAGTTTAAAATATAATGAAAAATTAAAATAATTCACCACTCGGCTCGGCGTGCAAACGACCCATAAGCCAAGCTGACCGCTGAGAACCGAGAGAAACCAGCAGTGAACGCCAGTGCGCGAGGTGTCATAACATATAGGCGTAAGCGAGGTGTCCACGTGCCATTACATTAACCACGTGCTCGGCGATGAAGGAAAAACATCGTGAGGAAATCTGCATGTCTGAGAAATAAATAAAATATTTTGAAGACATGTGAAGTCCGCCAACACGTATTGGCGCAGGACGGCGGACACTTCCTTGCCCTTCTCAGAAAAGAGAGGACGTCTGTGCCTAGCAGTGCGACGTATTAGGTAAGGTCCAAAAGTTTCTGGCCTACCCACATTAGATTAATCAAAGATACAAAACTTTCATGTCATTACATTAGTGGACTTTTCGTTACGTACCCACAAAAATATTATAAAATTTTGCATGCCGTAAGCGCTAAGCGCGCAGGTATGTTCTACTAGGGCCTAAAAATTAAGATTCCAACGTTTTGTCGCATGAAATCGTATCTAGCAATCATATTGTACATATAAGTGATATAAAAAGCGCATTGTCAGAAAGAAAAGTGATTGTTGAACTTATTAATATTTGTTTTAAATCGATTAATTGCTATTTTTACATAAAAAAGGGGTTTTAGTGGCTTATAGTGTGGATTTATCAAGTCCGCATGGCTTCGTAAACACGATAACTTTTGAAAATATCAATTCTTCAACTCAATCTATTTTTAAAACTCTTCATCTATCACGTGTGAAGCCATTGAATGTAAATGGCAGTTTAATTTTGTTTAGTTTGGTTATAATTAATTTTTTTCGGCTGCGAAATGTGGAAATATTCGGGGTTTTAGCAGCCTTGTATGAATTTATTTTTTACTAAATAGAGACTGCGTCACTCACTCAGTTAGTTCGGCGTCGATCGCCGTCGTGAGTGGACACTGTATCGGTTGTTTGCAGCGGCTCAAAAAGATCGCTGTACAAATATACAAAAAATTTGAAAAAACAAATTTCTTACATACTTGATTATAATAATAATCAGAGATTTTTATTACAATATTTTAAAAGCACAGAATAAATAATAGTAGTACGTACTAAAATTAAGTAGGATGTAATATTTATACTTAAATACGTCTTGGACTTTATGGAGTGACCTGAACGATGATATGATGATAGATAATATGAGCATTATGAGTCATGCACTTTTGGATTTTCCAAACTTTTTTTAAAATTGAAGTTTGACATAAAATTATCGGAAAATTGGAAGTATAATAAGGTTATTAGTGAAAACTTGTATGAATTTAAACTATTTGAAAAAATTCCGTATAGTCATGTTATACGTAATTTTTTTAATGCGCTTAGGGCATGCCCAATTGGTTTTACCAATATTTTTCATTTTGTTACAGTGAAATAAATTCAGACTTTTGTTCGAAAATAATTGAAATTGTAATCTAAAGTCAATTTTACGAAATGCATAAAATCGAGTATCAAGTTGTGATAAAAATTTTGACAAAAGAGGGGAAAACACAAGCGGAAATCAAACAACGTTTGGATGATGTATACGGGCCTTACTACCCTTCGTTCTCCACCGTAAAAGAATGGGTGAAACAATTTCGTTTGGGAAGAGAATTAATTGATGGTGAACGCACCCAGAATGACCGTTCGAGGCCATTACGGATGAAAACACTAAATTTGTCAAGAAGACTAAAAGAGAAGACGAAACACGAATTAAAAATTAGCAGTTATGACGGGACTTTCAAAAACAACAGTGCTTAGAATCCTACATGAACATTTGTGTTTGAATAAGGTCAGTACTAGGTGGGTTCCAAAACTTCGTCAACGTACAAAGAATTTTAAATTTCATAAAGTATCATCAAAAGATATTATAAAATATTTTAAAACTATTGATATTAAGCAAACTGCGGATCTGTGGGGGATTTCCGTTAAAGTTATTGCGTCTAATAATACAATCGCCCTCATCTAGCTATTATTTTTAATACTAGTATCGAATCTGGTGTGTTTCCTGATTTAATGAAGCATAGTAAAGTAATAACTTTATTTAAATCTGGTAGTACATTAGACCCCGCCAATTTTAGACCTATTTCTGTACTACCAACACTTAGTAAGATTTTTGAAAAAATTATTCTTAATCAAATGTTAAATTGATTTAATATAAATAATTTACTTCATAAAAATCAATTTGGTTTCACAAGGGGTCGCTCGACAACTGATGCCGGTGTTGAGCTGATTAAATATATCTTTAATGCATGGGAGATTTCACAGGATGCTTTGGGTATATTCTGTGACCTATCCAAGGGCTTCGATTGTCTTCACCATGAAACATTAATCAGGAAACTTCAACACTACGGTGTAAGAAGTGATGCTCTTAAATTAATTATTACATATTTAAGTAACAGAACCCAAAAAGTTGTCATGAAGTGTATGAGCTCTTCCGGGTCAATGGTACAAAAGGGCGTGCCTCAAGGCTCAATTCTCGGCCCCTTTCTGTTTCTTGTATACATTAATGACTTACCTTACATAGTAGGGGATAACCATGATATAGTATTATTCGCTGATGACACTTCTTTAAGTTTCAAATTAAGACGACAATTAATAAAATATGACGAAGTAAATAATGCTATATCTAAATTAGTAAATTGGTGCAATGTTGATAATTTGCATTTAAATAGCACTAAAACGAAATGTATAAAATTCATGACTCCAAATGTCAAACAATTAAATACTAATGTGATTTTAAATGGGGTGGAACTGAGTCTTGTAGATACCACCATTTTTCTTGGAATCACACTAAACGCGAAGCTTCAATGGAGCCCCCATATATCAAAACTAGCAAGCAGACTTAGTTCTGCAGCATATGCTGTAAAAAAGATTAGAAATCTTACCAGTGTTAAAACAGCTAGACTAGTTTACTTTAGCTATTTCCATGGCATAATGTCGTATGGTATTTTGCTATGTGGACACGCAGCTAATACTGAAATTATATTTGTTTTACAGAAGAGGGCCATAAGAGCAATTTATGATTTAAAGCCTTAAGTCGCTTTACGACAAAATTAAGGAAATTAATATATTAACTGGCCTCTCAATACATTTATAAAAATGTAATATGCAAACAAAATAAAGTAGTTTACAAAAATAAGTGATATTCATTCTGTAAATACTAGGAACAGACACAAGCTAATAGTACCAGTTACTCGACTCCATCGAGTCAGTAATTCATTCTTGGGGCGATGTATACACTTTTACAACAAAATCCCAGAAAATATGCAAAATTTGACCTGCTCAAAGTTCAAAAACTTTATTAAACAAAGATTGTATAAAAAGGGTTATTATAATATTAAGGAATTTATGGATGATAATAACCCCTGGGAATGAGGTTATCGCTACCAAGCTATTTCTAATTTGTTTTGTGTTGTTAATTGTGTAAAATACATGATAGTAAGCTGTTATTTTTAAAAAAAAAGTCCCGCTGGGTTTCTTGCTGGTTCTTCCCAGGACAGAGGTTATTTTTCAAACCAGTGGTAATTAAACCAAAGAGTGACTTTCAATAAGTAAAATTTATAATCTATATTCTTTAAAAAAATCTGTTTCTTTCCGCTATTCAAAAACAAGAACGAGTAAAGTGCTGTACTCAGATTTTATCCCTTTGTCAAGGCCGACAGAAAGAAGTTTTGGATTTAATCAATTGTTACGGGTGATAAAACTATGATCCTCTGTCAAAAAAAAAATCGATGGAGTGGCGTCGTCCGAGCTTAACGCGGCCGAAAAAGCAAAAGTGACTCAATCTCACAGAAAGATTATGGCTACAATCTTTTCGGATTGTAATTTTTTTTTACCGGTGGATTTTAAAGAACGCAACACATCAGAAACAGGCGATTACTATGCTTTCTTGCTACATCAATTTCGAGATACTAGTAAAGAAAAACATCGAGAGAAATTGTCGCGAGGAGGGTTGTTGCTTCATGACAATGCTCCCGTCCACACATCGGGTGTTTCCAAGGCTACCATCATGCGGTTTCACTGAACTCGACTATCCAACATATATCCTCGACTATTATATTATTTATTCTTAAAATTGAAATCCGAACTACGGAGAAAAAAAATTAACAGTGATGAGGTGACGTCAGCAGTTTTGTCACATTTTAAGGGCAAAAGTTCAGACTATTTTTTAAGGGTATAGAAAAGTTAGTAAAGCGCTGTAAAAATGTATTGAGATAAAGGGGGATAATATCTAAAAATAATTATAGTGGTTTGAGATTTATCCTTCATTAATACGCTTTTATTAGGTCGACCTGTATGTAACTATGTAATGGAATCTAAGGTAACTAATTTAACCATTTTCCAAGGGTCGTAGCGTAATGAAAATGGGCAGCTGTATGTAGTTCTGATGACATTACAATAATATGGTACTGTCGAACTGATCTGATGATGGAGCCGGAAGATATGAACTGGAACTTCATGGTGGAAAATCGTATCATAGCTGTTTTGGATTTCATAGAAAAGTCTTGTAATGAACTTTGCCCACGATTAGGTTTCAAGGTCTGATAATGAAGCGGGAAGATAGGCACTGGCATTCCATGATGGAATATCGTATCATAGTCGTGTTTGCAATTGTGAGAAAGGTCACGTAATGGACTTTGAACACGATCAGGTTTCAAGGTTACAATAAACCTATTATATGTTGAATAGTGTAAATATTGACATAGGTGACATAGGGGCACAGGCGTATTTACATTTTATACAGATAAAATGTATATAGACCTGTACATGGAGAGTGTAAATAGAATAATATTGATATATCTATAAGAATTACGATGAACCGTAATTCTTATAGATATATCAGTTCTTATATATATAGTTTGGCGGCATAAAAGTTACGCTCTTTGGCGACCTCATGCAGCTTCCGCCAGTGCGTGCGAAATAGGTGTTTCAACAGCCGGACCACATGAGACGGGCAACTCATTTATGGCAGCTTTTCACATTATTCAAACTCAGACAAAACATGCGCCAGCGAGGAGACACGACATTCACCGAAATCTTGAACGCCTTGAGGGTCGGAGAGCTGAACAGCGAGCATCTCGCAGTATTGCTGACTAAGGTCTCATCAAATGCTACCGGCGAGTTTGCACTTGAAAAAGCACTGCGTATTTATCCAACAAACTGCGATATCTTAGGGTTTAAATAAAAGGTGTCTTCCTCGTAACGGCTTTAATGGCGGACTGAGTGTTGACGTTACAAAAATTAACAAATACCTTACACCTCCAGCCTTAAATATATACATAATTATATTGAAATGAACTTAATAACTAATTTTAAACTTATAATTGAACTATACTATTATTCTAACACTGAAATTTAATTACGGGTCGTCGGATTCGCCTGGAACGGGTCACTGGCCGCGACGGTGGTGGTGGAGATTTAGAGAAATTAAGACAGTTTTAAGGATAATAATATGTTGAACTTACTGGTGAAAAGTCACTCCTTGACTTTTACTTATGTTTCTCGAGTTGTTTTAACAGTGTCTCAATGCACACGAAGGCATATTAATTTAAAAAAAAATCTTCACTCAAACATCTCACGTTGCAGCAACCGCTTGACACAGACTAAGTGAGTTGGAGCGCGCGCGCTCTAACGCATGTTACAAACAATCGAGTTGAGGCGTCTTCTCTAGTACGTAGTGCATTATAACTTAATGGTATGTGTACGTGTATGTGTAGTTGAAATAATAAATGATATGGAATGTGCCATAATATATTGAAAGCGGTTCTTGTTTAAAAACGCAAAAGTTAAAATAATTATAAGTTTCTCAAACATAAAAATAAAACGGAAAAATTAAGAAATATATTCAATTTAATAGCAGCATAATACTCAAACCTCAATGCTATTGAGAAAAATAGTACAGCTAGTCAATCAGTTCTTATCGTCAGCCTCTTCAAATCTGATTCAGAACTAACCCGTACCAGAGGGCCGTTATCCGATTTTCTAAGATACACTTGACCTCTAGATGTCCAACAGTACAAAAAGTTCTCGACGATTGAAAATTGCCTAGCTAGGAAAACCAATTTTTCCGTTTTCATATATAAACGATCTGCCGAAAGCTACTAATAGACCAATGTCACTTTTTGTGCACAGTGCAGTTATAATAGAAAGGACTAATAATGACTTATATGAAAATGATATTAATAAAACCTTGACAAATATAATTTAATGGATGTTAAATAATAACTTAAAAATAAACTTAAGCAAGACTAAATACATATTTTTTAGCCAAAGTAAAGCTACTCCAAAAATATTATTATACATTATGAAAATAACAAAATAGAAGAGGTAGTATCCACTAAGTTCTTAGGATTGACAATTCACAGGAAAATAAACTGGAAGTCTCACACAGACCAATTATATAAAAAAAAATAGTACGGCTGCATATGCGCTACATAGACTTGCCCCGTTACTTAATAATGATGCTCTATTAATGGCGTATCATGGCGTAGCTGAATCAAACCTACGATATGGGATAATCTTTTGGGGAAACTCAACTCAAAAAGATAAAGTGTTCAAGGCACAAAAACGATGCATTCGAGCCATGTATAGACTCAAAATCGGAAAAAGTTGCAAACCATATTTCATCAAGTCCAAAGTAATGGCTTTACCCAGCTTATAAATATTCGAAGCAGCTGTTTTCGTAAAATCTAATCTGATCTGTTTGAAAAGCTATCTGATGCTGTTAGCCGTAATCGACGTGACAACGATAAACTTTGCATACGTAATATTTAATAAAACACCAAAAGAAATTAGGAACCTAAATATGACTCTCTTTAAAAAAAGGCTAAAGGATTTTTTGACATGTAAATGTTATAACAACATAACTGTCTTTCTAAATGATAAATTTTGAAGTCATTAAATAAAAACTCTGACTTTAGTGTTAAGGAATATTTCGCTATTACGATTATATTTATAGTAAATGTACAACTACAAATTAGTCTCTGACATGCATAGTTTAATTGACATATTGACATTCTAATTTGTATTGCCGTAATTATTTTATTCATTGTATTTTTTTAATTTAGTATTTTTGTATTGAATTTGGAAGAAGCCTTGACATTAATATTTTTTTTTATAGGAGAGGGGGCAAACGAGCATGCGGCTCACCTGATGGTAAGTGACTACCGCCGCCCATGAACAACTGCAACACTAGGGGAACCAGAGGAATTGCAGATGCATTGCCGGCCTTAAAAAGGAGAAGGCTCTTTTCTTGAAGGTCCCTAAGTCGTATCGGTCCGGAAAATCGCTGGTGGTAAACTATTCCACAAGGAAGTTGTGCGAGGAAGAAAACATCTTCTAAATCGCACAGTGGTGGACCGCCAATCATCCAGATGGTGTGGATGGTAGTTCTGCCTCGATGTACGTTCGCGAAATTTGGCGGCTGGGATTAATCCGAACAATTCCTCAGAGCACTCCCCGTGGTAAATGCGAAAGAAAATGCAAATAGATGCAACATCTCTTCGCAGCGCCAATGAATCGAGCCGATCGGAAAAGACTCGGTCGTCGACGATTCGAGCCGCTCTGCGCTGGATGCGGTCAAGTGGAAGGAGCTGGCACTGGGGAGCCCCAGCCCAGGGATGGGAACAGTATTCCATGTGAGACCGAACCTGCGCCTTGTAAAGTTGCAGGCGTTGTGCCGGCATGAAATACTGTCCTGCCTGCTGAGCACGCTGCTTTTAGAGGCCAATTTGGCCTTCTCTTCCAAGTGACCACGAAACTGCACGTCACTGATATGTCGACGCTGAGGATTCCGATACTGGCTGAGGCAACAAGGAATGCCTTGAAACTGAGGAGATACGACAAAGGTTCTTTTAGCGGTAAACGCGCAAACTTGTATCTTCTGAGGATTAAACTGGACTAGATTTAGTCGTTCAATCCGAGACTTTGTTCAGCAAAGACTCGACTTCAGACACAAGTTTGTTCCGGTACTCGGCGACGTTTTCCCGAGAAATATTGGCACAGCCGGTGTATAGAGCATCACCAGTGCTGTCATCCGCATAGCAATTATAGCTACCGGTTTGCAACATATCATTGATATGCAGAAGAAACAGAGTTGGTGATAGCACGCAGCCTTGTGGAACACCAGCGTTAATAGGCTTGTAGTCGGAGCATGCACCGTCTACAACGACCTTGATGCCCGATCTGCAAGAAAGCTGGTGATCCAAATGCGTTTCTGAGAAGCCCATGGGAAGGGCTTCGAAGGAAACGCTTTGTGCCAAACCCGATCGAAAGCTTCGCAATGTTCAAACTAACGGCCAATGCCTCCCTTGGACTCTACTGCTTCCGCCCATCTATGAGTCAGGTAGACCAGAAGATCGCCAGCTGATCGACCCCGACGAAAACCGTATTGGCGGTCACTAAACAGCTGGTGATCCTCAAGGTACCGCATGAGCTGGCAGTTTATAACGGACTCCATTATTTTGGAGAACAAGGGGGTGATGGCGATAGGCCTGTAGTTGGACGGGTCTGAGTGGTCGCCTTTTTTAGGGATCGGTTGGACAAAAGCTGTCTTCCATGATTTCGGGACTACGCCTAGGGAGTAGGAGTACCGGAAAAGACGCGTTAGAACCGGTGCCAACCGGAGCACACGTCCTCAGCACAATTGGGGATTTCGTCAGGCCCACTCGACTTGTGGATATTCAGGAGAGGAGTGCTTTGCGAAACCGAGCGCTGGAGAACCGCACATCCGGCATGGAGCACTCACACCGCGGGATGGTCGGCGGTGTGTTCCCCGTCATCAAGAGTCGAGTTGAATGCAAAGGAGCCCAAAGGTCGGCTTTCTTTGCGGCGGGCCAGTGAGTCGTCCTCCTGTGCAGAGATGGTAGTGATGGCTTACAGAAATTCCCTTGGACAGCCTTGGCGAGAGACCAGAATGCACGGGTTCCCGAAGGAAGGCGAGCTAGTTTCTCCCCAATTCTGCCCATGTGCTCCGACTTTGCCTTGGCAATAACTCTTTTGAAGGACTGGAGGCGAAGTTTTACTTTTTAAGCATGCTGGTGTTTACATCCCGAGCTGCCGAAGCCTCAGCCCAGGCCTGATAGCACTCCTGCTTACTGCGTAATGCAGTCTTACAGGAGCGACCAAACCAAGGCTGAGATCTGCCTCCGATGGGTACCATAGATGAAGGAATAAACAGTTCCATTCCCTGTAGCACCACATCAGTGACAGAGTCAGCAACAGCGCTGGGATCATCCGGCGAGAAGCAAACCCGCTCCCATGGGTAGGATGCAAAGAAAGACCGCATTCCATCCCAATCCGCCGACCTGTAATGACAAACACGGCGGCAACCTGCAGAATGCAACCGCAATGGGAGCGTGAGTGGCATCACACTCCGGATCAGACAATGGTCCGAAGAGGCATCGACGGAAACCTGATATCCGTCCGGATGAGAGGTCAGCAGAAGGTCCAACAGGGAAGGTGTATGATCCTCCACATCTGGAATCCGCATAGGCGAAGTATCCAGTTGTGTCAGACCATATGCCAAGGCAAAGTTATAAACAGATCTTCCCGCATGATCGGTTAAACGTGAACCGAGCCATTCGGCGTGGTGGGCGTTAAAATCGCCAAGGATCACGATCTCTGCGGATGGGACCTGTTGTAGCAAGGAATCTGTAGCCATTTGGACGTGGTCGATGAGTCGGTCTGTTTCGGCATTACCGCTATGGGACCTATAGAGGCACCCGTAGACGCGCGGATGGTCGTCGCTATCTACGCGCAGCCAAAGGATGGACAGGTCCGACCTTCAAGAATGCCGAGGCGTCGAGAACAGATGTCCTCTCTGACGTATACGCAAACTCC
This sequence comes from Parnassius orleans, assembly GCA_029286625.1. NCBI lineage: Eukaryota > Metazoa > Arthropoda > Insecta > Lepidoptera > Papilionidae > Parnassius > Parnassius orleans. Next base: position 3,279,649 of record JAGSMP010000170.1, read on the forward strand.
AGCCCGAGGCACAAAGGAGTGTTCCAATTTGTACCCTGGGTAGGAGAGAAACGAAGTATCAGCCGGAGAGGACACCTGCGTCTCGGTCAGAAAGAGTAAACTTCGCTGTCTCGAGATGGTAGTGGACGGCGTTTAGGTTCGAGTGAAGTCCCTTGATGTTGCAGAAATTCACGGATAGCGTGGCAGGGGTTGCCTTGGTCTTGTTACTCTCTTTGCCCCGAGCAGTTATTGTTCTGAGCGGAATTTTGCCCCCCCTCCAGAATACGCGGGGCAGCCTGAGCACCCACGCTCAGGAGTGGAGTAGCATGGTCGTGAATGCTCAGTGAGGGATTCTCCAGGGGTGCTGGTACCCTCCTGGGGTAGTCTATTATTTAATTCCGCTACCATGTTGATGGGGAGAATTGGCCTCCGGTCACCTGCACTCACCAGACGAAACGCAAAAGCAGAGCTTCCACTTCACGCCGGTATTCTGTGAGGTCGTGGTACTAACCCGGCCCATATGTGCAACAGCAAAAGCTGCTGCGTGGCTCTACCACCGTAAATTATTAATATTATTCAAGAAAAATTTATTATATATATTGATAATTACAATTAAATTTATTATATAAACTTTTTACTTGCATGCCATCAAAATATTATAAAAATTATTCTAATTTGACAATTGATCATATAATTGACTGAAATTGTAAATTTGCATGCCTCCTGGTAGAACATAGTCTTTTGTAAAGCACTGTAATATTCCTGTCTTTACCTATGTTCAGCAAATAAATATTATTATTATTATTATTATTTTGGGGTATTTATAGAGTATTCTCATCTGGTTGGGCTGAATAAATATATTAAAGGAAATAATAAATAAACATAAATTTATATTTAATATACTAACATAAATAAATAAATAATACATAAATAAATAAAATCCCAACCAGATGGAAGCCCTCGCCAGGGGAGACCAAACGGCCGAGGGTTAGGGGGAAAGGGAAATAAACCGGCGGACGATGCGGGCGGTATCAAAAAGCACCGCTTTCTGCATTTGAGCCCGGAGCGGTTCGTCATGGAGTCCCAGTCGCCTCAGATGACCCGAAAGGCTGACCGGTATTAACCCGTTTGCAGAGACGACTACAGGAATAATTTCAGTCAGCAGACTGCAGACATGAGATGTCGGTCACCTCGTGAGCCAGGTCCAGATATTTTGTTTTCTTATCTGCTTCGGCTTTCACGAGGTTCTTGTCATATGGAATGGTAATGTCGACCAAAAATATCCTTGAATGTGCCTGGTCCATCAGCACAATACCAGGCTTATTCGCAAGAATAGTCCTGTCTGTGATGATGGCTCGATCCCAGTAGAGCCTGGCGCAATCATTTTCGATTCAAGGTTTGTGATGTTTAGCAATTCCATAAGATGGGAGCGACTCGAGGCGAATAACTTGAGATCGACCATATGGAAAAGATGGGTCACTTTTGAACCACCTTTCCGAAGATGAAATCCCCTCCCGGAACCCTTCAGTAAGGTACTGAGGGGGTTAAGAGAGAGGCAGAACCAGATTGGACTCAAACAATCGTCCTGGAAGATACCCCTTCTTATCCTTATGTGGTTCTCCGCAGCCGTCATGCGCTCGCCTAGATGACAAAGGATCGTACTCCACTGCCCCATACACTGCCCGAGGAAGTCTCTAACTGTACAGTCAACCTTGTACAGCTCGAGGACCTCTTCAGCCGTGTATGAGGCACCGAGTCGAATGCCTTTTTGTAGTCCATCCAGGCGACGGAGAGGTACCGACGGTTGCGTTTAACCACCTTTCCAATGACCGCGTCTATGAAGAGTGGTTCCTTGGTTCCACGACCACCGCCCGACATCCATTTTGAGCGCGCGACATCACCTGATTTGAGTTCAGGTAACAAGTGATTCTCGCGCTCAAAATGGATGTTAGTGACTTGTAAATATATGGTAGGTAGACAGGTTATGGGGCGCTATTTGCTTGGGTCTGTGGTATCTTGGTCGTTAGGAACCAAATGAGTGATCCCAGTAGTGAAGAGGCTCGGGAGCGACTTCTAGTCGAGAGCCTCCTGAAACTGTCGGGCGAGCACAGCGTGACACACCACGAACCCTTTCAGCCAGTAGTGATGCAGTCCGTCGAGCCCCATATTATTATTATTAAACAAGTTACAACTAAACAAACAATAAACAATATATAAATCTAGATAATATAATTTCCCATTATGAATTACTGTTTATTTATTTTATACTATTTCAAATGCGAACGCTAACATTATTACTGTAAAGTAATAATGGCCTATTATAAAAAATGCCAAAAGTTTTTGAATGTATTAGTTTGTTGTCTTTCTAAAATTTTCAATACTAATACCACTTCTTTTAGGACGAGAAGGGAATGAATGTCTGGTACTACGTACAGTAAAAATTAATGCATTGTTTTATTAAAATACTTTACCTATCTAGCTGTTTGACTTATTGCAGGGATATTAGGATTTTTTGCAAATAAACAACTAATTTAATGAATTTCATACAGTTTTAGTGACATACATGTGATATTGTGAGTAACTGACAAAATTTATATTTTATATATATTTTATTTTATTTTTATTAATATTATATTTTGCTCTATAGAACGGTATATTTAGCAAAAATTGTTTTTTTTTTGAAAATGGAATTGAAATTCAGCTATGTAAACCAAATGTGTTGGACTTCAGTTTTGATTGTATTCTAGTTTTTTTTTCGTCCTATAAACATCAGAAAAGAACCGTTTAACATCACAATATGAACCCAAATCATAATAGGAAGAACAATAAGTAAATTTCTTACTTTTACGGTAGCACCCACCACGATTTTAGTCAATAGACATATTGTATATATACTGGTAAGGGCTTAATGATCATTTTATGCTTTACATACACAAATACCTCCCTCACAGCACTGCCGCAGCAAGGTAAGTTTTAATACAACCAATGGATAGTCCTCAAAGGAGATGTTACATAACTGTTGTTTATCAGGATAAGAATTTTTAATAAGTTAGTTTTTTTTTTTTTAACAAGGTAGTATCAGGCTTATGAAGATTAGAAGGTTACTCATTCTTCTTTATTCTGTGTTTTAAGATTGTCGAGAATACCTAGTGCAAAATTAAGGTTGGCCCATGAATTTTATGTATTTATATTTTTTCTAATAGCAAATGCGTCATCTTTAGTTTATCTATTAACTTTAGTAAACAAACTTAAAGATAATTTTGCTATAGGTTTAGGAATTTGATTCCCATTTTATTTCCTCATTAATTTTCCTGGTTTCTTTGCATACGGGAGAATTACCTTGAGATGTTATTTGTAAGGCAAAAAAAAAATACATTTATTTTACAAAATCAATTTTACAAGCTATGTCACTTGATGTGATTATTACATGCATATGGTTTATGTATGATATAGCTGTAGTGTTATAACAAATTTCAGCCATGGGAAATTTAGCAAAACATTATAATTCGAAGTAAAAATTAAAGTAGTACCCGCCTATAATTTAAAAAATATTGTGATTTTTATTATATTAAAATATGTTTTGTCTTTTCTTAAGACCCATGTAGTTTTTTGACCAAAAAACAATGTCACATCCATTATGTAATTGCATTCCTTGAAATCAGAATATGATTTTTAGTTTTAATTTAGACTGAAAACTATTATTCTTATTCTTCAAGAGAAAGCACATACCTAAATTAAATATGTTTTGTATACATTTACCCATAAGAGATAGCTGGACAAAGGGATATTAATTTGTCTAATAAATTAGCAAATGTTCTTTAACATTGCAGTGGATTGTAATTAAATAATTGACTTTTATTCATGTTAAATATTTGGTATTTCACTTCAGGTATGAAAATGCTATAATTTTACAAGTTATGATCAAGTAATTTATATTTTAAGGTTTTTTTTTTATTTAAAATTCCCAATTAACTTTATAACCCAATTAACAGCAAATTATCTAGAACTTTTTTATTTCTTGAAACTCTCCATCTAAAATACCAATAAGTAAAAACAAAATTGAAACTAGTCTTGCTTTAATTAATTTTACAACTGTATTGAATACAATATTTTATAATAAGCTTTTCTGTCATACTAAACTCAAAATATGTGGGAGAACATGCTTGACTCACACTCTAATGAGCTGGTCTCAAGCCACTAGGAGACATTTTTTTTATGTTTAATATTTAAGACCATTTGAGATAAAATAAGTAATATACTAGATCATTTGGAATAAAATAAGGTCAGGTGAATCTGTTTACCTCTATATCTGTGTTTACCTCTATTATTTCTTCCTCGATGGCTGGGCTCGGCGCCTGCCACAAACTACTTGACAATATCTCCTCTGCTGGTACAGAGCAACTACTGGAGGCTATTGCATGGCTAGTGAGTTGTTACTGATGGAGACAGGTCCCAATAGTTTAAAGGTTTCTGTATGTTTGTTTAAGATTTTTGATCTTTTTAGAAGAAAATTTTATATCAAATAAGAATTCACTTGGGTTTCCTTAAGAGCTTTCTTTATAATCATTGGTTAACTCTGATAGAAGCTCTGCTTATAGGAGCCTCTAAATTGTGTAAGCTACATAACAGTTTAATGCGGTCATTTACAGCATTATTAATTTCTTTATCAGCCTTCTTGATAAGACCTATACATACTATGTTTAAATTTGAAATTATAGGGCTTATTTTTCACATAACTCTCTATCTCCGGTTAGGCACTTGTTAAAAAGTAGTAAAAAGAACATGAATATTCATATAAAACATAATTCAAAGCCTCGTGGCACCGCTAGGCTAATATGTATTGTACAGACTCTTGTTCTCTCCGTCTCATACATAGATTTTATATTGAGTTTTATTACACTGTAAGCAATGATATTATAATAAACATTTTGGTAGTAAAAATGAACGTATGAATATGTATATAAAATTAAATCCAAAGCCTCGTGTTCCCCCTAGGGGCACCGCAAGGTAGATATGTTATGTACAGACTCTCGTTCTGTCTCATACATAAGATTTTATATTGCGTTTTTAATACGCTGTAAGCAATGATATTATGTACATTTTGATAGAAATTATCAACGTATGAATATTCATATATTATATAGAATTCAATGTCTCGTGTACCGCAAGGTAGATATGTTATGTACAGACTCTCGTTCTGTCTCATACATAAGATTTTATATTGCGTTTTTAATACGCTGTAAGCAATGATATTATGTACATTTTGATAGAAATTATCAACGTATGAATATTCATATATTATATAGAATTCAATGTCTCTTGTACCGCAAGGTAGATATGTAATGTACAGACTCTCGTTCTGTCTCATACATAGGTTTTATATTGCGTTTATATTACGCTATAAGCAATGATATTATTGTTTTTATTTATATTTTTTATTATCATATTATATACTATTGTCACCAAGTCAAAAAATCGCGATCCACTCAACTTAAATAACTTCCACCAGCTTTATATTGCAGTTATATAATAAAAGGTACACCATTGCAAGAGGAGATTTCAATTAATACTTCCGACGTAGTTATAAGATTATTTATTTCGATTATTATTGAAATAAAGTTAATTGAAAATGAATTAACTTGGACATCAGTTGGTTAGTATAGATGTGAACAGGATATCTTTCGAAAAACTGAACTTTGATCACTTTGATTTTTTTTATTAGTTTTAGATTTTAATCCTTAGGAAGCCTTTTGAATTTCACTATTGTAAACAGTCCTCTATTACTATTTTTTTATTAATAGAAACATTTTTTTGTAGCTTTAAACGAAATATGGGTTTCAGTAATTAATAAAAGTAAATTGATTATTCCAAACATTACATGAGCATTCGAGATGTGCACATTTGGATTTCCCAAATTCTTTGTTTATAATATCATTGACTGTAAGTGATGAGATTCTTAATAAATAAATTCATTTAAAATTAATATACATATTAAGTTGATTGAAACAGTCTGTACAGACGCTCGTTCTGTCTCATACATAGATTTCACATTTCGCGTTTTTATTAAACTACCCCACAAGTTATTTAAATGCAAAATTTACATACATTGGAATCGTCCAAAACGTTTATGAGCATTTCAATAAGTTTTCTCATTTTGCTTATAATAAAATTTTGCGAAATTTCACTTAAATAACCAATTTTAAACTTTTTTATTTGAAGACGCGACTCGCTGATTCGGCACGAAAAATTCACAATGACATGAGGTGTATAGTGTTGCCAGAGGGACCTGATATAGATTGGGATACCACTTAAAATCTTATTTTTTCCCCGGAAGGTTAAAATTTGTGTGATTCGGTCCGTTCATGACTACATAGTATACAAACACAGAGGAGGCGTCAACGAATATAATCACAGATTATATATTTTAAGTATATTGTACCATTGGTCTTAAAACTGATAACAAAAAAAGAGAATACCAGCAGTGTTTCTTTTTCCGTTTTTGCTCCAAATAGACCAACCTCATTTTGAAACGGTAATAGATAAAATAATTTGACGATAGCAAACAACATTTTTAATACTTAAAGACTTTTCATCCTATTTTATTTCATTATTAGAGTTTGTGAAATAACAAACAAGTAAAAAGTGATCTAGGCTCCTAAAAATCGGTAAATTGTGTACTACATTTTAGCTTATGTACTGTTTTTAATCCAAGCTTAGCTAAATCTTTAGGTTCGTATTGAAGATTGTATCTCTTCTTTTATCTGTTTTCAAACGTAAACAAATATCAGAAATTTATCCTGTATAGAGGCAATTTACATACATCTAATGAAAATGAACAAGGACTCCGAGTATTTAAGACTTATGATCCCGTGCGGTAATCAAACCTGTGCTGGAAAAGGCTTAGCCACTTTGTTATGTACCGACCCTTTATAAACAGAACATTAAATTCCTTTTAAAACAAAAAAAAATCAGCCAATATACGTCCTATTGCTGGGCACAAACTCCTTTCATGTCTAAGGGGGATTTAGGGCAATAACGAAGAGTCCGTTGCGCTGCCCCGATGCGGTTTTTTTATAGAATAATGGTGACAAACGAGCACACAGTTCACCTGATGGTAATTGGATGCTGTGTCCCATAGACATCTACAAGCCACGCTGCAGCTATATTATGGTTGTATCACGAATGGGTCGGCTCGACCGGGGTAGGATCACGCTCTCACAGAATACAAGCGTAAAATAGCAGCTTAATGCTGCTGTGTTTCGTGTGGTTAGTGTAGAGAACCGGAGACCCTTTTTACTGAAAACAGGTATTCCATCTTAGTTCTCAGGGGTGACAACGCATCTGCATTTTGATTCTTAATCGAGATGTAGATGTCTATGGGCCACAGCATCCACATAAATCAGGTGGACTGCGTGCTCGTTTGTCAGGGTGACTGAATTCTATATAAAAAAAAAAAACATAGAATTATCCAAGGTAAGAGACCTTGTTAATGCTCCTGTAAAGCTAATGGTTTACATGCTGCATCCAGACGATACTTTACAATTTTAATAAGTTTAAAAAAGGAGTCCTACCACCCAGTAATGGGTTATTAAGTATGGGTTATTAAAAATGGTGAAGTGGATGCTGAAGTCTATAGACACATAGATCTCCTCGATCAAGAATAATAAAAATAAAGATGTGTTATTACTTTTGAGGACTGAGATGAAAAGACTCTCGTGTCTCTTCTCGTCACTTAACAAACAAAACATACCAGCATCATACTGCCATGATATTCCGTGCAAGCGTGATCCTTCTCCGGTCAAGTCAACCCATTCAAACGTTATCATGCAACTATAAAAATAATGACAAAAATATTTGATTTAAATGCGAATAAAACAGGTAACCGATGATCTAAACTGAAAACCGCATGTGTACAATGAAGTGAACCGTTACCCAGACTCTGCGATGATCTCTAATACGTATTTATTGAAACAAATAGTTTTGAAATCCGTTATTGGCAAGTTAAACGTTAAATTATATTGTTATTGCAAAATCAATACCGATCAACCGGCAAAAGCGATGACATTCGTTCTATAATCAAAACTCACTGAAGCATGGCTCTCAGTATGACTTAGACTTACATTATGACTTCCTTCCCCTGTTCTTCGACAAACTTTTTTAGTTCTGCAATATTTAAATACGATGCCATTCTACGCTGGTATTCTGTACGAGTTTGGTCTTTCTCTGATCCAGTCGACCTATTCACTCACTGCAGCATGGCTATTCCCTTGTTGAGCTACAGCGTGGCTCTTCAGGCTATCAAAAGTTTGTATAGTAAACAATCAGTACAAAGCTCATTAAAACAAATTTTGCATTAAAATCACTCGAATTGTTAGAACAAAATCAAATGAGCCCAAACCACTGACTAAGAATATTACATTTACTACTTAGATGTACCTACAAACATTTTCAAAACTTATTGATAACAAAATCTTGAATTATTAAAAAATGTATTCTGACAACATAACAAGTGTATTATTATATAAGTTTTGATAATTTTTCCTGAGCCAAAATATTTATAAACCCTTAAATTATTGCATATTATATAAATGGTGTTAAATGATTATAACCTCCGAATTATTTTTTAATGAATCTTTCTTACTTCTAGCATATTTATAAAGCTTAAAATCCTTTAAAAACATCGATATTAAAATAAATTTCACTATTAAATGACTGTGAGAGTTTAGCGACCTTAAATAAGTTATCGTAATATTGTCAATAATTTTGTTTGAGAATATTAAATTTTAATGAATATTAACATACTAACGACATCTACCTCTATATGGTTATAAGATAATCCGCTTATTTCATATAACGTCACGTCTCAAGGGATTATTTAAGAGACAACGTTAAATGTCTTTACTTAAGTACCAAATAAGTAAGTGCTTAGAGCTTATTCTTGGCGACATGTCTACTTGTATATAAAGCTTATGGAGTAGATAATACTCACTTGTTTTGTTTTCATCTTCCAAACTTTTAGTGTACGACTGTCAGTGTGTGTAAAACGAAAGACATTCGGACATAATGAATTATGTATTTGTAAATGAAAATAAAAATGCAATGCTTTCTTCACTAGAGGTCGGGAAATTATATAAATTCGAAAAATCACAGCCAATTTGCGTTTCCTAGATCTAAACATAAAGAGACAAATGCAGAATAACGCGCTAAATCTATCCCACAGGAACCTTATAGGTAGGGATAAAATGTAGCCTATGTCACTCTCCGGACCACAAACTATCTCTTTGCAATAATCATGTCCGTTGATGCGTGAAAGAAGGACAAACTAACAAATGCACTTTCGTATTAATAATATTAATAATAATAATAATAATATATACTAAAACACATATAATATAATAATATTATATGTGATGGCGTAGGGAAGTGACGCCCCATCGCCCGCTGACGTAACGGATATGTGACAAAATTGCTACGTCAGAGCAGTCAGTCAGCACCTTGCCAAGAGGTGTTAGCGACGTGCCTCGGCAAAATTGAAGGTGCAAATGCCCGCTTATGCACATGGCCTCACCATGAAGCGGTACCGGGTCTGGGCGTCTCCCGTTAACTGACGCCCATTAAATGGATGATGGAACAAAGAAGAACGCGCAAAGGGCCGCTGCCTGGATGTCTGCAGCGCGCGTCTGGAGCTGGCGCTGGACGCGACAGCATGCTAACCGCCAGCCGAGCGCAAGGTGCTGCACGACCACCCAGCAGACCCTCGCATCCATCATCCTCACCAGCTGGTTTGGTATCGGCAGGGTCTTCGCGGGCCCAGCAATGCAGATGAATAGCAACGCATTGCGGGCGTATCTTAGGGCGAAAGGGAGAAAAAATTGAGGTTTTGCGTACCGGGATAGGATGCATCGACTTTTTGCTGAGCTGGAGCCATCTATAACCGTCACCGAGCAAAACCTGGTAGACCGAGTTCGGTATATCTTCCGCTCAAACATATTTGATGGCACCGAACTCGAACGACTACGACGTGAGGCTGTACCCTCATCGGATGAAAATACTACGGCTGAGGATGCGTTGCCACAAGTTGCAGAGCAATCAGCACACGTGGATGCCGCCGTGAATCCCCAGTTGTGGTTGGTTTAGAACCAAACAGTCGCCCAGGAACTAGAACTAGAGCAAACGAGGAGTACATTGGAAGAGGTGATTGAGGAAACGCGCAGTACGTCTCTCGAAAATCGACCGCGACTTACCCGCATAACCCTAAGCAAGCGGAATCGGGCTGTCGTGAGGGCTCTAAACCCAATGCTGGTGACCTATTTACAAGCCAGCCGGGACCTTTGCGAGACGGACTCATTTCTTTTTGGCGCCGCACTGGCAGTATGCCGTATTATTGGCGCCAAGCTCCCCGTGGCTAGACGTACTACTAGACAAAGTAGCGCCATCACAGCCTGGAGAATAAGAATTGAGGAACGTATCGCAAAGGCTAGGGCCCTCACCGGCAGACTGATATGCTTCATCTCAGGCAAAAACAGGCCAAGAATTGTGCGCACCGTAAGGATAGCGTTTGCTGGGACAAATGTCAGTTTGTCCCAGCCGGATATAACGCAAAAACTGACAGAGTGCATAGACGACCTGAAGAAGAGAATCGTTGCTTGGGCAAAGCGGATTCGGCGATATACCGAGAGGTCGACACGGTTCAACCAGAATCGTCTCTTCCGGAGTGATCAAAAGGGGCTCTATGAAACATTGGAGCGACCAATGGTACGTGGAACGAGCCCAGCACTGAATCAGGCCGACACTGTCGCATTCTGGCGCGGCCTGTGGTCAGAGCCCGTAAACCACAGCGAGGGCCCTTGGACGGAAGTTGTGGAGAGTCAGTGTGCGTATGTTACGCCAACTTGTTATAATAACGCCGGATGACGTAGCTGAGCCGGTCCGTAGGGCCCCGAACTGGAAAAGTCCGGTACTTGACGGACTACATCACTACTTCGTGGTGTGTCACGCTGTGCTCGCCCGACAATTTCTCAGTGGCTCTCGACCAAAAGTCACTCCCGAGCCTCTTCACTACTGGGATAACTTATTTGGTTCCTAAAGACCGGGATTCCACAGACCCGAACAAATACCGCCCCATTACGTGTCTCCCCACCATATATAAGACACTGACATCCATTTTGAGTACGTGAATCATTCGTCACCTGGATTAAAATCAGGTGATGTAGCGTGCTCAAAATGGATGCCGTGGTGGTGGTCGTGGAACCAAGGAACCGCTACTCATTGACGCGGTTATTCGCAAAGTGGTTAAATGCAACCTTCGGAACTTCACCGCCGCTTGGATAGACTATAGAAAGGCATTCGACTCGGTGCCCCATACATGCCTAAAGAGGATACAAGGTTGAATGTACAGTTAGACACTTCTTCGGGCAATGTATGGGGCAGTGGAGTACAATTCTTTGTCATATAGGCGAGCGGATGACGGATGCGGAAAGCCGCATAAGGATAAGAAGGGGTATTTTCCAGCGCAATTCTTTGATTCCAATCTGGTTTTGCCTCTCCCTGAATCCGCTCAGTACCTTACTGGAGGACTCCGGGAAGGGATTTCAGCTTCAGAAAGGAGGGACAAAAGTGACCCACCTTTTCTATATGGACGATCTCAAGTTATTCGCCTCCAGTCGCTCCCATCTTATGGAATTGCTAAACATCACAGACAATGGCCTTGAATCGAAAATGACTGCGCCAGGCTCTACTGGGATCGGGCGATTATCACAGAAAGGACTATTCTTGCGAATAAGCTTGGTATTGTGCTGATGGACCGGGCACAGTCAAGGATAATTTTGGTCGACATTACCATTCCATATGACAAGAACCTCGTGAAAGCCGAAGCAGAGAAGAAAACAAAATATCTGGACCTGACCTTTTCTATATGGATGATCTCAAATTATTCGCTTCTAGTCGCTCCCATCTTATGGAATTGATAAACATCACTTGGGATTTTATTAATTCTATTGGAATGTAGCTGGGGACGGATAAGTGTGCGGTCCTCCATGTTGAAAGGGTAAGGGTTGCTAACTCTGAGGGCATAGACTTATCTATGCCCATCAACATGAGGACCCTATCCGAGGCTGAAACATATCGATACCTGGGTATGTCACAGAACATCGGTATCGATGAGGCGGGTATAAAGCAGTCAGTTTGCGATGTGATTTATGCACGCTTGACCAAAGTGCTTAACAGCCTTTTGTCCGGTGTGAATAAGACACACGCATAAACGGTTGGGTCATGCTTGTTCTCATATATACCTTTGGCATACTTAGGTAGACTCAAACTGAACTTAACGCCCTGGATAGAAAAGCCTGCACTACTATGACGTCCCATAGGATGCATCACCCGAGATCGTCGATTATGAGGCTGTACTTGCCACGGAAACATGGTGGGCGTAGCTTTTTAAGCGCGCTTACCATGCATAATAGCGAAGTATGCAGCCTACGTAATTACTTTCTGACGAAAGCGGATGATCCATTCTATAGGGACGTCATTTCTAGTGATAAAGGATTTAACCCTCTATCCTAAGCCAACGAGCAATAGCAAGACCCGGCAGTACAGAGCATTTCCGACCGGGAGACCATAGGGAAGGAAAGGGAGCTCCACGGGAGATTCTACAAGGCTCTACATGAGCCTTTAGTAGACACAGTTGCATCTCTCCACTGGCTACGTTTTGGTGACCTCTTTGGGGAAACCGAGGGTTTTGTATGTGCGATACAGGATCATGTTATTAAGACCAACAACTATCGGAGATACATCCTAAGGGATGGCACCGTCGATATCTGTCGAGCTTGTTGCCATCCAGGTAAGTCACATAGGCATGTCATCTCCGGTTGTTCGGCGCTTTCTAACTCTGATTACTTGCACAGGCACAACTTAGTAGCCAGAATTCTACACCAGTAGCTCGCTCTGAAATACGGTCTCGTGGACCGGAAATTGCCGTATCACAAGTACTTTCCGGAAGCCGTGCCCGAAAATGACCGCGCTAGGCTCTACTGGGACCGGGCCATTATCACAGACAGGACTATTCTTGCAAATAAGCCTGATATTGTGCTGATGGACCGGTCACAGTCAAGGATATTTTCGTCGACATTACCGTTCCGTATGACGAGAGCCTCGTGAAAGCCGAAACAGATAAGCGAACAAAATATCTGGACCTGGCTCACGAGGTGACCGACATGTGGGGTGGACTGCCGACCGAAATTATACCTGTAGTCGTATCTGCGAACGGGTTAATCCCAGTCAGCCTCTCGGGTCATCTGGGTGACTGGTATTCCGTGACGGACCGCCCCAAGCTCAAATGCAGAAGACGGTGCTCATTGATACCGCCCGAATTGTCCGCCGGTTTCTTTGGTCAATCTTCATCATTTTTATTCTTGTATCTTCATAAGCCGGTAAGAAGTCTTTTGCTTTATCGCAAAACATTTACTTAATATACTGGCAGATTTTTTTTTCTACCGTTAGAAAGAGAATTGTGTGTAATGAGTCAACAAAGTGGAGTCTTTGCCATAGAGCAAAGTTTTCAACTTTTTCTTTTTTTAGTACATTTTTGAAAATAAATGAAACGTTTAAAATTTTTAGAAATTCGCATGTGCACCTTACGCCCTATTCCTAAGAAATTCTTGACGCCTTTTAGTCCAGTCAAATAAGGTCTGAAATCAAAATGTTGACACTCAACCTTGCATTTTTGATATAATGTAGTTTTAATGATACAAAACCAAAGTAAAGGTTTTTGTGTCCGGAACCCCCGGAAAGGTTTAAAAAAACTGTCAAAAGTGTTTTTTCGCAATTACTCGAAACTGGTAAAAATTTGACTAAAAAGTTTTTGAACAATGTGAAGAGCTTAAAATTTTACATAAAAAAGGTTTAATTATTTTTTTCCTCCGGTCAAATTTAACCTAATTAGGGAGGTTTTAAGTTTAAGGGATGGACGTAAATTTTGGCTCAATATTCGTCATCTTTATTCTTGCATCTTCGTAAGCCGGTAACAAGTCTATTGCTTCACATGGGCTTTTCCCGTTAGAAAAAGCTTTGACCTTGAAGCCCGCTATGTAAGAACGTTACTATAAATGAGTAGTATATATTGATAAATTAATTCAAAATTTTTCGTTATAAGAAGTAGTTCCAGTAAAAACGAATCTACTTCTATGCATTCAGCTACAATTAAAAACAATATGCTTACTATGATATCTAGTAGTCCAGAAAAGGAGAAACAGAGAAAAAAATATTATCTAAATATATTGTAAAGACAAACACCATTTACATAAATAATTTTTGTAATATTATGATATAATATGACTGAGTTAATTCTATTTTATCTGCTCTATTTACAGTTTTGTTGCGATAAAGCGTTCTAGATAAAACTTTATACTCGTTTGAACAATACCCTTTTTCCTTATTCAATGTAAACCTTTTCTTTTGTTTAAAATACTTTTGTGAAAAAGTAAATTCTTGTGATAATATAATGTAACACTCTTACTAATTTCTTATATTTGTCACCAATGTATTTTTAATAAACAGTTGACTGCCTCGTTGTTCTAGTAAGCGCGACAGCTAAATATGAAGTGCCGGATTCGAATGCCGTGTTGGACCAAAACGAGTTGTTGGGTTTTTCTGTCGAGAAAAACAATTAATAGCTGACCGGAGTCAGGAAGTTGGTAATTCACTCCCGTGCGTCGGAAAGCACGAAAGGTCGTTCTTCCTGAGCATGACCGCCCTCCGGTGATGCCGGATAACCATTACAACGGATTACGAGAGTAAAGGAATAGAGAGTGCACTTGTGCTTGTGTGTTGTTGAAGGACATTATCATTAATGAGCAGTTAAATATAAAATATCTTTGTTAAAAAAATATGTGAGATGCATTCTAAAATTAATATATTTAAATCCAAAACCATGGACTGAATGATACTGTTAGTTAATTGAATAAGCTGTTAGATAAGATCGAATCAAAAGTTAATTGGTATTAGCTGAAGAGAAGCCCGAGTGTTAAATTTTTTTTTTCACAACCTGCATTTAAGTCTTTTTAACAAAATAATATGTAGATTAATTCTATGCCTATTACCTGAGAAAAAGGTATAAAGAAAATTAAGTCACAGAAGTTAGCCGTTGTTCCGTTGTGTTGTAGGTAGAAAGCTTAGTCTATAATTTAGTTTAAGGTATAAAGAGACAATGAACTACATTTGTTCATTTTGTAAAATAGAAAGACAAACTCTATAGTGATAAAAAACTGTCCATTTTTACACAAATACCGTAATTTTAAATAGCTGTTCTTACTGTTTTTTTAATTACGTTTTACGTTTATAATTGTGTTTTACGTTTCATTTCTTCCGCAGATATTAATTATAATTTATAATTTTAATTGCTTACTGCCTTTGCTGACAAGTAATTATCTCCTAAATAATTAACTTACTCCCGAAGAAGAATATGTACGAATATTTGCAACATGAAAACGGAAAGTTGGCTCAAACAACAAGTGGGGCGTGGAAATTGTTGATTAAATTCTCTTAGCCAAAACATGTTTTACAGGTACCGGTACGGTGGTTAAGCGTCGCATGACTGTACACAAAGGCAAAGGCAGTATTGTAATGATTATTACGGGGAACAGAGTGTGAATATCAAGCTTTTGCCTCGCAATAAATTGGGCTTCATCAAAAGAGTACGTACTATGATTGCAAATTACCGTGTAGTGGCGGTGTAAGAATATCCACTACCCCAAATCGACCCGTGGGTGTCGTAAGAGGTGCCAGAGGGAAACAATCCAGGAGATGGGCAGCAGCGTCTTCCCAATAACAACTAAAAATAAAATACTGCGGTTGCTAACCGGCCAGCTGAGCAAGGCAACTGTGACAAATATACCCCCTATGAGGCAATCTATGGGGAGGCTTATGTTCAGCAGTATACTTTTAATAGGCTGTAACGGTAACGGTACGATTGCCAACATTGCTGCCGCTAGCAGGCTATGGTGTTAATTTAATAACAGTATCACTTTAAAGTAGACGTCAAAGCATATAGAGAGGACAGTTAACTTTCGCACGGCAATTATTGCATTCAACTGCATTTTGCCCGCTGTTTCATTATACTTTATCATATATTAATACAGTCGCCTCCTGCATGAAATAGTGTGACCGATTCTCTTAAATCGACATTGCAAGACAATATATGCGACTGCTTACTTATGCTGAAAAAATCGCATTCGAAAGGTGGATAAAAGGTATCCGACCGAGATACTAAGAAGATAAAAATCGGTTCAAAATACGCTCTAAAAACAAACCCTTTTTAACTTTTTTACCTTGGATTTGGGGCATAAGTTCGGGGACTTAAAACTCGACGTTAGAGACCGCAACGAGTCACAGAAGAATAAATAGCGAGAGGTCACATGAATTTATTTTCGATCACAAATTTAGTTTTTAGGTCGATGGACATGTGTACAAAATTACTATCTAAACTCTATTAAATGAAGAAGTGAGGCAAAACTTGACCGAAGTTAATCTGGAGGTTCATCACAAGCATTATGCGTTTGTTATACAACGTGATTGCACACGTAATGAGTGACCATAGGCGTGATGCACAAGGTTCAGAAAGTTCGGTGAAGGTGTTACTGACACAGTTTACGCAAGCAGGTTAAATTATTAAAATAAAATTCCATAATATAGTGAAGGAAGTTGTAAAACCTAACGTACACGCCCGAAAACGCGCAGGCTCGATTTTCTAAAGCCAAAAGTGAGAAATAATATTCCAAGAAGAAAAAGATAGTTCTAAGTCTTCAGACCAGGTTAAGTGTGTCCTTTAGGCGGAATTAAAAAATAGCTGTTTTTTTTTTAAGAAGAGGGGGTAAACGAGCATGCGGCTCACTTCATGGTAAGTGTCGACCTTCGCCCATTGCTGGCTATATACCTCGAATAACCGATAACTGTTAGGGAAAAAAGGTTCTTATGTGGCAGCCTCAAAACGGTAAGAGAAGTGTAGGGCGATCCCTGACTAGATGGTATGATTACCTGGTAAACATGCAGGAGTTGATGGACACAGGTGGCCTAAGATCGTATCTTGTGGCATCATTATCATGGGCTGTAATGATGATGATGATGATATAATAGAATGTTATAAATATGATAAGGGGATTTACGATTCAGTCCCTTACGCACTAGTATTAAAGCTATACAAAATAAAAAAAATCATTTTCAGCACAATTAATTTAAGTTACAGTTACAGTCTATATACGTCCCACTGCAGGCCACAGGTCTCGCCTCATTTCTCAGACGATTTTTCAGGGCAAAGAAGTGTCCGCCGCGCTGCCCCAATGCATTTTGGCGAACTTCACATGTCTTCAAATTTTTTTTCTTATTTCTCAGACATGCAGGTTTCTTCACGATGTTTTCCTTCACGGCCAAACACGTGGTAAATCAGCACTTAAAATTTAAATTATAAATATATAGAATATTTTGAGTGTAGTTAATTTAATTTTTTTTTAATTTGTTGTTATAATAATTAAATAAGATTCTTTGAGTTTGATTTGTAAGTGTAGAATATAGGTTTTTAGTTTTAATTGTTAAATATCTGTGTTTGATTTGTTGTTTATATTAATATAGTTTTCTTTTTGTTTTAATATAGATATTTATGTAGGTAGTAGTTTGTGTTAGAAGTAAAATTTAAAGTGTATTGTTTTTCGATATTTTCTTATATATATATATATTTGTCTGTGTATATTTTTAAAAATGGGAGCAGAGTTGGTTAACACCAATGTGAAATTAATAAACCTTAATATTGTACCAATAGTGGCGGATGGCGCATCCCTTTTCGGTACGCTTTCTTATTTATTGTACGGCACACAAGAACGCTCAATACGAGTAGATATTCGTAAAGAAATTGTGCGTCATTTGACGCACAATTGGGATGAACTTGTTGTTATGTCCCATGACCGTCATGGCAACAATCATGGGACAAACGAAGAGTATACATTAGATATGTTACAACACTAAAACATATGGCGGTTTCTACGAGTAGGTTGCAGCCGGTCAAATATACCAATTTTTATTTGAAGTGTATCGAAATGGCTACCTGTATGCCAAATTTGGTACAGAAGACCAATCCATCAAAAGGTTACGTTTTTCCCAAGATCTTTCTAATGGTCACTTTGATGCCTACGTTGATGCCGATGAAGATAATAAAACTGATGAGCGTCCAATACCCAAAAAACGACGCATTGAAATGGCTGTATCTCCGACGTTAACTCAACCTTCACCAATTTCTAATGTCGACTTTAATTCGCCTAATTATACAATTATTGAATCTGAATGTGAGTCAGATTTAATTTCTTCTTTGTCCAGGAATAATTGCATTGAAACATTCACTACCCAAGAGTCAGTCCAAAATGAAATTACTTTGACAAATAAGTCACAAAAAAATAAGGCGAAAAAACACAAGGCTAGGGTTTCCAATGTGGTCAGAAAAATGCAACTAAAGGAAGCAAGAAAAAAAATATTCAAAATGAACCTTCTAATCATCGTGTATATGCAGCTAAATAATCAGAAAAATACCTTAAAGTTCACAGGCTGTCGTTGATTATCAACGGGAACATCCTGAAGTACATAATCAGGCTGCAAGTAAAAATCGGCGCAAACACCTTGAAGTGTACAGAGTATCACAGTTACGGTATGAACGAAATAATGAAGGACAGCGAGTTAAAGGACGTCTACAACCTTGGAATTCTAAAGCCTATTCTGGATTGAGTTATGATAGTAACAAAGCATACGACAGTGATAATACTGTTATTTTTTGGGACAGATGAACATCGAATGCAAGTGGTGTAAAACTCTCAAGTACAATTATGAATCTGTGGGAATGTGCTGCTGTTTGATAAAAAACCTCCACCTTGGAAGATTGCAATGTAGTGGACGATATGAATAACAAGCTCGTGGAAACTGTCCATGCGGTCGGAGCTAAGTTCTGCAAGACCCGCCGCAGAAGAACACAAAAACTCTCCGATCACACTCTTAATCTCATGACTGTTAGACGGCAAATGAAGCTGCAGTCGTCAACAGATTTGACAGCATACAGGCAACTAAACAGACAGATCTCCAAATGCATGCGGTGGGACTTACGCAACTTTAATACAGCTCGTATTGAAGAAGCAATCGAGCGGAACCAGGGCTCCAAAGTCTTTGCTAGAGATCTGTCTGCCAGAAAGAGTCAACTGTCAAAGCTGAAAACCGAGTGTGGCAGCATCGTTTCCGGGACACCTAAGATTTTGAGTGAGATTGAGAGGTTCTATGGGCAGCTGTACACGTCATTGTTGGAGCCACACGCAAGTGTGAGTAACGATCAAAGAGCACCTTAAAAACGGAAAGGCCACAGGCGAGGATGGAATTACAGCGGAGCTTCTGAAATCGGGTGGAAAAACGGTACTTGAAGTCCTTTAGAAGCTCTTTACTTCCATCCTCCATGGTGGGACTACTCCGTAGGCGTGGAGCAGAAATGCTATGGTCTTGTTCTTCAAGAAAGGCGACAACGCTCTCTTGAAGAACTACAGACCGATTTCCCTTCTGAGCCGCGTCTACGTGCTGTTTTCTAGAGGCATTACGAAGCGTCTCGCATGCAGCTCCTATTTCCATAGAATATTTTTGTAGAAGATCCTATTTTATACGACATAATTTTAAAAAAATGATTCTCCCTGCATGAAAGATAATAAATGTAACAAAAAATATCCCAGACAATTTTTGAGAGATACACAGACAGGTGACGATGATTACCCACAGTACAGAAGAAGATCTCGGGCTGACGGTGGCTTTACACTTAAATCAAAAGAAATTGAAGCAGACAATAGTTCATCTCAATCTGTCATGGACATTTAAGGCACATATTAATGAAGAATTTTGCAATTCTGTTAAATCGATAAAGTACATTTGTAAGTACATTAATAAAGGCAGTGATTAGGCGGCATTCGTGCTAGAAAACAAAAAGGACGAAGTCAAATTATATGAGAGTGGGCGTTATTTGAGTAGTTCGGAGGCAGTTTGGAGGATTTTAGGGTTTTCCATACATTAAAGGTTTTCCACAGTCATACATTTAGCTGTCCACCTTGAAAATGGCCAATGAGTCTATTTTAATTCCGACAACCTCGCCGACAAAGTCAATAGCCCACCAAAAACGACACTGTTAGCATTTTTTGATTTTGTCAAAAAGATGATTTTGCTTCTACAGGGTTACAAGAAAAATCGTGCTAGATCCGTTAAGGGCGTGGAGTACCCATCATTTCTGACTTATTTCACTATGAAACACTCTACCCTAAACTTAACCCTTTTCGAGATATTCGACTTTTAATTTTTTTATTGAAAATTGCCGATTTTTAGGCTACTACATTTATTTTTGTTTATTTAGTGTGTCTTATTATTATTATTATTGCATTTTTACAAATGTAATAAGATACTTTAGGAGACAATCATTAAAATAGTGCATAAGTTAATTGAATAGACCGTAGTAGACAAGTGAAAGTAAAGAAATAAAAAAAATTATTAGAAACTTTATTTTTCTCTAAGGGATATCTAAAAATAATATTATGGCAATTGTTCGGCAGATGCTTTTTAAATATCTACGTTTCATCAGCTATCTAACGAGGTATAACAATCTAGGGTTTGTATTACATTTCGTGGAAAAAAAGTAGTCGGGACGCTCCAGGTAGCAGTTCTAACGGCCCCGCGCCTATTGTCCTTCAAGTTAAGACGCACCAAGCGAGCGAGACAAGTGACGATTTATGTAAGGAATGAAAGAAAAAATGTGTTGAGACCGGTTAGGCTGGGAATACAACAGGGGTATTGTTTGGTTGTCAGTCTGCTTTTGTGCTTCGTACATAGTAGATGCGATATCGTTTTGCTCTTTTCTCGACTTGGCTTTTTCTTTCATTCGCACCTACATAAATCGTCACTTGTCTCGCTCGCTTGGTGCGTCTTAACTTGAAGGACAATAGGCGCGGGACCGTTAGAACTGCTACCTGGAGCGTCCCAACTACATTGTTATACCTCGTTAGATAGCTGATGAAACGTAGATATTTAAAAAAACATCTGCCGAACAATTGCCATAATATTATTTTTAGATATCCCTTTGAGAAAAATAAAGTTTCTAATATTTTTTTTATTTCTTTACTTTCACTTGTCTACTACGGTCTATTCAATTAACATATGCACTATTTTAATGATTGACGTCCTAAAACATCTTATTACACGTAAAATGCAATAATAATAATAATAAGATACACAAAATAAACAAAAATAAATGTAGTATCCTAAAAATCGGCAATTTTCAATAAAAAAATTAAAAGTCGAATATCTCGAAAAGGGTTAAGTTTAGGGTAGGGTGTTTCATAGTGAAATAAGTCAGAAATGATGGGTACTCTACGCCCTTAACGGATCTAGCACGATTTTTCTTGTAACCCTGTATATGTGCACACAAAATATGAAGTGCCTTCATATTTTGTGTAGCAAAAAATAAATTTGTGAGAAAGAAAAGAGGAAAACCCGTAGATGACTGGCCAGGAATAATGACAGAACACGCTCTAGGTAGAGTGTACACGGTTCACCCATATAACACAGAGTGTTACCATCTTCGCATACTTCTGCACGAGGTTAGGGGTCCATCATCCCTCGAGGACTTGAAGACTGTCAACGGTGCCCTCCAACCAACTATATAATAGCCTATCAGAAGACTACAAACCACAAGTGGAAAGGCTTTCTGTCATTATAGTTGAACATCTAGCAGATGAAATCTACAATAAATCACAATAGGAGAAGCTGTATTAGCATTAGAAGTACAAAGCCTACAGCAATACGGGTTGCCTCAGCCTCAAAGGTCAAGTTACGATGTCACTTCCTTAGCAGAACTGGTGTCAAGTAGTGAAGGCTCTCTAAGCAATGAACAAAGACATATCTATTATAAAATAATTTTCAATATCGACGCAGGTGCAGGTGATATCTTTTTTTGGATGCTCCTGGTGGAACAGGCAAGACTTTTCTATTAAATTTACTGTTGGCCAAAGTGAGAAGCAATCGTGATATCGCCTTAGCGGTCGCATTGTCCGGAATTGCTGATTAAACACTCCGCGTTTAAACTTCCTCTCGATTTGATACAAAACGAAAAACCACACTCTGCAATATACCAAAACAAAGAAATATGGCAGAAGTACTCCGCAAAACTAAATTAGTTGTTTGGAATGAGATTACTATGGCTCATAAAGAGGGTTTCGAAGCCCTAAATAGATCTATACAAGATATTAGGAATAATAATTGTCAAATGGGAGGAGTTACTGTATTGTTAGCAGGCGATTTCCAGCAGACTTCACCAGTAGTGCCCAGAGGAACGCGAGCGACGAAGTTAAAGCGTGCGTGAAGCGGTCTCATTTATGACATTCAGTGACAAAACTGAGCCTTATCAAAAATATGAGAGTCCATCTTAGGGGAGATGTTACTGCCGGACAGTTTTGAGACCTGTTGCTTCAAATAGGAAATGGTGATTTCCCGGAACTGGATTTTAAAATAATTCTCCATACAGAGTTAAGTACAATTGTTTCCACTGTAGAGGAGCTGAAATTTACCCAAACATTAATAATGTTCACGATAAACCTGCAGAATGGTTATGCGAGCGTGCCATCCTTACACCAAAAAACGAACAAGCCTCAGTCATAGATGAAATACTTTTGAGATCATTCGAAGTGGTTGAATATCAATATAAATACGTTGACTCAGTGATAAACACCGATGATGCCATTCATTATCCGATCGCGTTCCTGAATACACTGAAGCCCGGTCTCCCAACTCACATATTAAAATTGAGGGTTGGCGCGCCAATTATGTCGCTGTGCAATATAAATCCACCAAAATTATGCAACAATACTGACAGGTTGTTCCCGAGCAGAGTCTGTATTTATTCCTAGGATTCCCCTCACACCATCAAATTACCCCTTCGAATTCAAGAGAGTGCAGTTTCCTATCAAAGTCTACTTCGCCATAACCATAAACAAAGCTCAAGGTCAAAATCTTAAGGTAGCGGGAGTAGACTTGAGAGAAAACTGCTTCTCACACGGTCAGTTGTATGTGGCATGCTCCAGAGTAAGCGCACAGACTAGCCTGGTGATTCTAGCACCCGAAGGAAAAACAAAAAATATTGTTACCAAAGAAATACTGCAGTAGGTGTAGTATTTCGATTTCGTTTTAAAAAGATAATACCCCCGTGTCACTTTCACCAGATCAAAGTTCGAGCTTCGTGTTCACAAAACACAACAAAATTTCATTTTATTTTCATGTTTATTTAACCTTTAAATCCCTACACAATAATAAAGATTGTTATATTTTATAAGTATTCAAAGATTTAAGCATAATAGTTTATATGTTATAACAAAATTAATACGTAAAAAACCAATTAAAAATCATATTAGAACCATTTTCTTATACGCGGACGAAGTCGCAGGCAAAAGCTAGTTGAGAAATATAATCCTTTATCTTTTGTGTAAATGATGGATCCCAAAATGACCCTGTATCTTATAGCATCTGGTCAGTGTTATTAGTGAAGGTTCGTTCAATGTTAGGAAAATGGGACCACAGTATTACACTTTACATTATGTGGTTTCTTTGTCGTAATCTAATTACAAAATTTAGTCCGTAGGAAAATAGCAATAAATTCTAATTTGATTAAAAAACTAACAAGTATTTATCTAAATCATCGCATTATCTTTACAGCCTATTGAAATCCATTGCTGAACATAGGCCCATTTGCCATAGTTACCACATTTGGCAAGCGGGTTGGCAACTGTAGTTTTTATTTTTTATTTTTAGTCGTCATTAGAAAGACGCTGCTGCCCATTTCCTAATTTATTTTCCTCTGTCGCCTCTTACGACACCCACGAAATAATATGGGTTAATGGACATTCATACACCGCCACTACACGGTAAAAGTAATCAAAGTAGTGCCTCCTAATAATTAATTTTAAAATGAACCCAAGCGTGGAAAAGACCATGCCTAAAGTACTCCATCGTAATCATCATTACAGCCCTTCAAAAGTCTACTGCTGAACATGGGCCTACTCTTAGGAATGCCACAAAACATGGTCCTGAGCCACCTGCATTAATTGACTTTCTGCATGTCTTACCGTCCTGGTATCCATCTAATGGAAGTCCGCCATACACTTTGCTTTCCGCTACGAGGTAACCAATCGAGAACCTTTCTTCCCCGTCAATTGTCGATTCTTTGAGATATGTGGTCGGCGCATCGCCATTTGAGCTTATTGATCCGTTGAGCTATATCGGTTACTTAGTTGTAAATTAAATAGTTACGTATTTCTTCCACCAAGTAAGATAATACTCACAGTTATGTTTGACTTTGAATAGTAATTCCTCGTTGGTTTAGTGGTCGTAAGCAGGGCTGCTGATTATTAGGACACGGGTTCGATACCGGGTCGGGCTAAAATGAGTTAATGGGTGTTTCTGTTGATAAATTCTCAGTAGTAGACCGGAGACGGGAAGTTGGCGGTGTTTCACACCCTTACCTCGGAAGGCAGGAAAAGTCGTTAGTCCTACGCCTGATCTCCGGTGATGTTTAATATAATGCCTTATAGGAGCTTATAGGACCTTATACAGCTTGGCGCAGGCCTCCTCTCATTCCTGAGAAGTCTTAGGCCAAGGAAATAGAATAGAATAGAATGTTTTTATTCAATATAAATTATTACATAATACTTACCGATATTCATTTTTTATTTACCACGTATTTATTATGTAAACGTTCGCCACGCTGCCCACCACGCATTTATGATGCATGTTGGTGGACTCCTTAAAATTGAAATTAACATTTTCATTGGTGACGGCGGGGACGAACCCGGGTTGCTAGCGTACTTACTTATTTCATTTGTTTGTTTGACTACCTCGTTGGTCTAGTGCTTGTAAATGCGACAGCTGATCATAAGGTCCCGAATTCGAATCTCGGGTCGGGCCAAAAAAGTCAGTTATTTATTTTTCTATCTAGAAATTTTCAGTAGCTGCCCGGGGTTATTTCGTTTATCGTCGTTGGCGGTATTTCAGTCTCGTGCCTCGAAAACTACATAATTCCTGCGCTTGGCGCTCTATTTTACTTTCCGGTCAAGTCCTGCGCTGATCACTCTTCGATCCTGTCGGTTTACCATTCAATTCGACTATGAGAGTGTAGGAATAGAAAACCGAATTTCAAGTGTATGCGCGCACACAAGTGCTTGTAGTGCGCATACACTTGAAATTCGGTCCGGTGGACATTATTATTATTATTATTTCACTTGCTTGTTTATTTAACATATAAATAAATCCAATCGAATTATTATCCTGCGTGAACGGTAGTTTAATGTGACTATGTTAATTTTTATTGTTTTATTTGCTTCGCTGTCTAATTTTAAACAATGTACAAATAAGGCTCAGGTTATTTGAATTTAGCAGAATTAATTTAACTTATTCAAGCGTCATTAAGGTAAATTTATTCAGAATAATTTACTTCCAGTATCCCAAGACGACTTTAAAATTTCATTAAACGTATATTCAGCTATTCATAATACATATCATTATCTAAGTTTGAATTAGTAACGACACTTTCTGGCATTAGTTTTTCCATGATCCTAATTTTAATAAATCAATCAATTTATTCTTTATTGAACAACAATACACATTAAAACAAAAACAAAATGAAATAAATTATATAGAAGGTACAATAGGCGGTATTATCGCTCTGGAAGTGACTTCTTCCAGACAACCTTTTTAAGCGAGAAATAAACTGTTGTTTTCAACGAATGACAAATAAGGAAAGGTGTATAAAACACAAGATGATGACAGTTGAGGATAGGTATGATAGATACAATTAATTACAATTTAGTGGTATTTATGATATTATTCTCACTATACGTTTAGCAGTGCTTGGAATTATAAAATTTTAACGTATCTAATTGATATCCATTACATAATCTTAGTTGCGAATCACTATCTAAAGATAAAAAAATATTTCTTAATAAAGCTGATAACCCCTTGCAATAAATCCCGAACCTATGTATGTATAGATATAGAATTGACTTTCGTTATTTATTCTGTCTGTAGTAAAACTGAATCGCGCCTTAGCAAACTGAATCGCGCTTTTCTACACGGGATACAATTAAGAATCGCAAGACTTTACGCGCTTCTTTTCAACTTGTTATTTGTTCCTGTTTTCTACGTCTCCTACGTCTATCTTTTCACGTTCCATATTTTCATTTGAAATTATCATTTTGTTTTAGATATAAAATACAGGTGATTGTTACTTAACAGTGTTTTTTCTCCATATTTACTGTAATAAATGTCTTAATACATGAAAGTGTTATGTCACTTTAATATAAAAATACTATCACAAAACATTAGATTTTCTTGAATTATTTCCTTTTATAGATAATGGACGCGTTAACGCCATACAAGAACTAGTCTTGATGAAAGGCCGACCGTTTTGTCATTTGAAGTGATAAATGATTGGACTGCAATGCAGCATTTCGCAATGCATATATTTTGGAGTATAAAGGAGTTGTCCTAACTTATACTGAAAGAAACATATGAACAAAAGCTTCGAACATATTATTATTGACCGAACTCAAAAAAGGACCTCCTTCTTTGAATTCTACTGTTTTTTTTTTTTTTCTAAACTTGATTGTATCTTTAAATGTATGTTACGCGATATCTTTTCCGATCGTGAACCAATGTCAATGATACTTTTCAATAGACTATACCTCGAGGGTAATTGGATTCAAATTTGAAGAAAAAATTTCATCTCAAGGATAGAAAACTTTGAGATTATTCTATTTTTAGTCCTTGCAAAAGGTTCAAATAATTAAACTTAAAAAAAGAAAATCCGAAATCAAAAACTAAAAAAAAATTACATAGTTGAATAAAGTCCGGGATTTAATTCTTCGATACCCTCTGTCTAAGTACTAAGTGTTTCAGAGAACACACAATCTGTAAATAATGTAATGTAAATAATTTTAACTAAATAAAGAATCTTCAGCGGTGCCAAGTTGACTGTCGGTATATCGAAGTGTTGAAGTGCTTGTACAGTAGGGCTACGATGGCTATCCGAGTACAGAACCAGAGTACAAAACCTATCCAACTGCAGAGAGGTGTAAGACAGGGTGACGTTATATCCCGAAACTCTTCACCGCTGCATTGGAAGACGTTTTCAAGCTTCTGGACTGGAAAGGATACGGTATTAACATCAATGGCGAGTACATCACTCACCTTCGATTTGCCGACGATATAGTCCTTATGGCAGAATCGCTGGAGGACCTAAGCACTATGCTCAATGACCTCAATAGTGCCTCCCAACGGATAGGTCTTAAGATGAACATGGGCAAAACAAAGATCATGTATAACGTCCATGTCACACCTATGCCGGTAGTTGTTGGAGCACTAAGCTCGAAGTTGTTGACGAGTATGTTTATCTGGGGCAAATAGTCCGACTAGGTAAGTCCAACTTCGACCGAGAGGTCAATCGACGGATTCAACTCGGCTGGGCAGCTTTCGGGAAATTACGGCACATCTTCTCGTCAGGTATGCCTCAAAACTTGAAAACGAGGCTGTACAACCAGTGCGTGTTGCCAGTGATGACCTACGGAACTGAGACGTGGTCCTTCACTGCTGGCCGGATGAGGAAGCTCAAGGTCGCTCAGCGAGCTATGGAGAGGGCTATGCTCGGAGTTTCTCTGCGTGATAAACTTAGAAATGAGGATATCCGCAGTAGAACCAGAGTGAATGACATAGCCCAACAGATTAGTAAGCTGAAGTGGCAATGGGCCGGCCATATAGCTCGAAGAACCGACAACCGATGGGGAAAAAAGGTTCTCGAGTGGCGGCCTCGTACCGGCGGACGAAGTGTAGGGCGTCCCCCCACTAGATGGAGTGACGACCTGGTAAGACATACAGGAAGTCGATGGATGCAGGTGGCTCAGGACCGTGCTTTGTGGCATTCCTTGGGGGAGGCCTATGTTCAGCAGTGGACTTGTGAAGGCTGTAATGATGATGATGATGATGAAATAAAGAATGCTAATAATTGAGTTTCCTCACTAGAAGTAGTAGTGGTAGTCGGGTACTGCTTTTCAGCCATTAAACAAAAGAGTTGCCTCGCTGGTGCGTCGTGTGCAAGACAGTCGCAGTCAGTATTATTCTTAGATCTTATGTATGTTGTCCGATTTTGCGATATTGAAACTGTTTACAAATGGTATTCAGAATCATATTTTGATGATAAATAAAAAATATATAGTGTAAGTTACTTCTAATATGTATATTATAATATGTATTTTATCATTTTTTTAACTCGATTTTTTGTCTGTAGGGCACAAATTTTGCAATTGATTTTAAATTAACTTCCCAATGAGTTGCAGACTTTTACCTTTAAACATAGCTCAGAAGTGGATGACAATACAATGTAAACCCGCTTTCTTGTCTGTCTGTACAATCGGTGCTCGGTACAATTTAGTAATCGATTTTAAACGATGTGTGCCGTGGTAGCTCAGGGGCTAAGCGCTCGCTGTAAATTTTACCGTACGCGAGCAACCCGAGTTCGATCCCCGCCGGCACCAATGAAATTGTTAATTACAAATTTAAGTGCTGATTTACCACGTGTTCGGCGGTGAAGGAAAACATCATTAGAAAGCCTGCATGTATAAAAAAGTAAGAAAAAAAATATTTTCGTAGACATGTGAAGTTCGCCAACACGCATTGGCGCAGCGCAGCGGACATTTTCTTTCCCCTAAAATCCTCTCAGAAATGAGAGAAGGCCTGTGTCCAGCAGTTTGACGTATATAGGCTGTTACTTTACTTTTTAAACGATGAGTTAGAGATTTATAACTTTAAACTTAGCTCAGGACTAAAAACATGGAAAAATGGTTAAATTATAAATTTGAATTATAAATACATATTTTCTACAAAGGTTTGAAAATATCCACTTAAACTCGTTGAATTATTTCTCGTAGATCTGTCACACTATGACATCTAATAATACAATCATAATTGAGATATGATCATATTTATCGTGGTAGAGCCATGCTGCAGCTATATTACTGGTATAGTTGTAGCACGAATGAATCGGCTCGACCGAGGAAGGACCACGCTCACAGAATACCAGCGTAAAATAGCAGCTTAACGCTGCTGTGTTTCGTATGGTGAGTGTAGAGAACCGGAGACCCTTTTACTGGAAGAGGCATTCCATCTTAGTCCTCACGGTGACAACGCATCTGCATTTGATTCTTTATTGTAGATAGATGTAGATGTCTATGGGTCACAGCAACCACTTACCATCAGGTGGACTGTGCTCGTTTGTCACCCGATCCTATAAAAAAAAAAAAAGATTAGGATTGGGTATACCTCCACATCGTGTAGTTATTGCTGTAAATTCTCGTACTTAGGCGATTCTCATCGCCTAGACCTACAAATAAGAGATAAGCCGTCAAAGCCGGGGTTCGTAAGCCCTTACTCGGACGGCAGTTAGATAACTCATCCGTACTCAGTGTACGGATGAATTATCTAACAAGAGTGTACATTCACCATCCTACAATGTGGCACGACCACACAAATTATACTACACTAGTAGGTATAAGACACGTGTTAAAATATGTAAAAAATGTATTATATTCGGGCTCCGTGGCGCAGTGGCTTAGCAATAAGTTGTTCCGCTGGGGACCGCGGGATTCAATCCCGCACGGAACAAGTATTTGTATGGCCTACAAATAATTGTTCCGGGTCTGGATGTTCGTCCTCGTGCAATTTATGTTTGTAAACTGCCTCCACGATACAGGAGAAAATCCTAGTGTGGGGATAACGTTTTAAAAATAAAATACAAAAAAACATTAGTAGTTAAACATTTAAATTTTAATATATTATTACACATTAAAGTAGAAGTTCAGCATCTTATAAACATTGAATAAAATTAATTTTACAGATTTCATCGCGTTTAATTACCTATGGTCAGGGGTGGACAGATGTGTTTGCTGTTCTTATGTCATAGTTATCGCGGGTTACCATCAGCTTTCTAATTTTTGGTCCAATCTTGTTTTTTTTTTTTATATAAGAGCGATAGCACGCAGCATTGTGGAATTTCATGCATTGTTGACTTCCACCGTAATGCCCCGATCTGATAGATAACTGGTGAACTATTAAACTGAAACTAGTTAAACGATAAATTTTGAGACCCTTTGTGCCAATAATGCCGAAATCGAAGCGTACTCTATCACCACCTACACCCAAAATTTTAGGGTCTTCGGATGACAAGACACAAAAATCAACAATGATGAATATTTCTCCTATAAAAAAGGACCATGGGAACATAACCATCCGAGTAAGCCCAAGTGACCTAGTAGCTGTTAAAGAAGTGATGAAAGCACAGTTTAAAACTTTATCTGAAACAGTAGAGAAGCAGTTCGAGGAGTTGAAAAAACAGCACGAAATCACGTTAGAAAGTCTCAAATTTCAGTCGGAGAAGTACGATAATATGCTTGTTAAAATGGAGCAGTATGAAAACGAAAAACTAAAAGATCAAAAACTTATTGCCCCATTAGAAGATAAAATTGAGTTCCTTGAACGTAAATCCAAAGCTACTGGACTTGAAATTCGCAATGTCCTAAAAACAACACACAAAATTAAGTCAAAAGCTGATTTGAGTAAAATTATTTTAAATCTGGCGGAAAGTGTGAATGTCACTTTAAAAGAGTCTGATCTGAAGGACATCTACAGAACACATCCCAACAAAAAGAAATGACCACTAAACCCATTGTTGTTGAATTGGGAAGTGTCAATGAATTGAGAAAGGTCAAGGGGCAAATTTTGTCAACTGTTAAAAACCTGAACAAAAATGCATCTAAAGATAAAAAAACTGAATACGTCACATGTAAAAATGGCCGGGAGATAAATGGCCAATATTTGTGTCTAAAACTTTAACTAAAAAACGCAATTCTCAACAATCGAGAACTTTCGTACTGTTGGACATCTAGAGGTCAAGTGTACCTTAAAATCGGATAATGGCCCTCTGGTACGAGTTATTGTGAAGCAGACTTGAAGAGGCTGACGATAAAAGCTGATTGACAGTACTGTTTTTCTCAATAGATACTTGAACCTTTGCTAGTGGTCATGGACTTCTTCCAGCCCATACTTATATAACACGTTATAAATCATCTATAGATCATGTAATCCTTAAAATCAAGTTAAAGGCAACCACGATTGTGATTGAATCCACTGTCACATATCATAAAGCTACGGTGCTTGCTTTAGAAAAACTGCATGTTTCTTATACACAAAAAAAAATCCAAAGTTCTAAAGTTTTAGAGGCCTGTGTATTTAAGCAAATCTCCAATTTCATATCCAAAAATAACCTACTGAGTGCTTATCAGTCTGGTTTCCGCTTTGGTCACAGCACCAGCACTGCTTTGCTAAAAGTTACTGAGGATATAAAATACGGAATGGATACCAAAAAAGAAAAGTAACAGTGATGGTATTAGTAGACTTTTCTAACGCTTTTAATACAGATGACCACGACATACTCCTATGTATCCTGTCTTATCTTAAATTTGCACCCTCGGTCTTGGAATGCGTTTCCTCATATCTTCGCGACCGCCAGCAATTAGTCCATGTAAGGGTAGAGATTTCCCAGTGGTTAAGTCTTAATTCTAGTGTGCCGTAAGGCGGAATTCTATCTCCTATATCATTTTCAATTTTCATTAACTACATATCCTCCGTCATTGATTGTTTGTACCATCTTTATGCAGACGATCTCCAAATATATGTGCAATCGGATATCAATAATCTACATGATGCTATCGCTAAACTAAACCTTAATTTGAAAGCCATTTATGACTGGTCATCGCGGTTTGGCATTTCTGTCAATCCAAGCAATGCTTGTTGGTAGCTCGAGAATGCTGGCAAAAATTGAGGTCAGTTGCTTGCCACTCGTATTTTATGATGATAATTTGATCCCGTTCTCTGACTGGGTAAAAAACTTGGGTCTATACATGGATAAAATGTTGAACTGGGAAAAACAAGTTACTGAGATCAGCCGTAAAGTCACTGCTGCCTTAAGATCGCTCTACCGTCTGCAAAACTTTCTCCCATAGAAAACTAAGCATATGCTTGTTCAAACAAACATCTTGCCTGTCATTGATTATGCAGATTTTTGTTACTCAGACTTGAACCAAAATCTTCTCAATAAGCTTGAGCGCCTTCTTAATAACTGCATCAGGTTTATTTTCGGCCTTCCAAAATATGACCATATCACTCAATTTCGTATTTGCCTTAAATGGCTAACTATCCGAGAAAGGCGCAATTCCAAAATATTGTCTGTTCTCTACTCCATTTAAAATGATTTGTCCTCCCCTTCCTACCTTAAAGAAAAATTTCATTACCTTTCCTCCAACAACGACAAGGTACTTCGCTCTTCAACTAATCTGAAGATTTCAGTTCCACACCATTTTACTGGCTTTATCGGCAATTCTTTTACTGTTCAGGCTACACTACTCTGGGAACTCCTTATATGAAGACATTAGGAAAGAGCCAAACAAGATAGTCTTCAAAAGATTGTTCCAGGAATATCTCTCAAAAACTATGTCGTCAGCATAATACCAATACTGCTACCTTTATCCAGACATATTATGTATGTATGTATATATGTATTTATTTATGTATTTATGTGTATATATGTATATATGTATTTATGTATGTGTAAATGTATATATGTATTAAATATAATTGTTATATATGGATTATTATGTATTTGTGTAATTTATACACCTTATTTTAATGGGTGTTATATCTATATAAATTTATTATATTGAGTTACTTAAGTCACCTGCCACTAATTTCTCACTACGCAATGAGTTGACTGACAGAAAATGCTAACTGGCATTAAGTCCGCCCTTTGTAACCTTATTATTGATTAGAACAGTAAAGTTCTTAAAGAAATAAATAAAAAAAGTCTCAAAAACGAATTTTATTACTCTGGATAAAGATATAATTGCACTAGATTTTTCGGAAGCATACAATCTAACTTTTTTTTATAGGATAAGGGTAACAAACGAGCACACAGTCCACCTGATGGTAAGTGGTTGCTGTGGCCCATAGAAATCTAAATCTATCCTCAATTACGAAACAAAATGCAGATGCGTTGTCACCCGTGAGGACCAAGATGGGATGCCTCGTTTCCAGTAAAAAGGCCCCCCAGTTTTTTACACTCACTATACGAAACACAGTAGTGTTAAGCTGCTATTTTACGCTGGTATTCTGTGAGAGCGTGGTCCTTACCCGGTGGAGCCGACACATTCGTGATTTAACTATAAAAGTAATATAGCTGCAGTACGGCTTTACCACGTAAAACTGACCCTGAGGCAACTATGAACTATTTTGTTAGGTCATTAGGAAGAGCTATAAAGGAATACCATCATTGTTTCTGTACCACATGATGATCATCATTTGACATCATGGTTTGTCAAAATGTATGCGTAACCGAGATCGTATGCATAAAAATTTGAATTACTCACCTGAAAATGAAGTTTTGAAAAAAACATCCAAAAGGTATCGCCATTGCAAATGTTTTTTTTTTATAGGAGAGGGGGCAAACGAGCATGCGGCTCACCTGATAGTAAGTGACTACCGCCGCCCATGAACAACTGCAACACCAAGGGAATTGCAGATGCGTAGTCGGCCTTTTAAGAAGGAGTAGGCTCTTTTCTTGAAGGTCCCTAAGTCGTATCGGTCCGGAAAAATCGCTGGTGGTAATCGATCCCACAAGGAAGTTGTGCGAGGAAGAAAACTTCTTCTAAATCGCACAGTGGTGGACCGCCAATCATCCAGATGGTATGGATGGTATCTCAAGTTCTGTCGCGATGTGCGATGGTGAAATTGAGTGGCTGGAATTAGTCCGAACAATTCCTCAGAGCACTCCCCGTGATAGATGCGATAAAATACGCAAAGAGATGCAACATCTCTACGCAGTGCCAGTGAGACAAGCCGATCGGAAAGAACTCGGTCGTCGATGATTCGAGCCGCTCTGCGCTGGATGTGGTCAAGTGGAAGGAGCTGGCACTGGGGAGCCCCTGCCCAGAGATGGGAACAGTATTCCATGTGGAGCCGAACCTGCGCCTTGTAAAGTTGTAAGCGGTGTGCCGGCATGAAATACTGTCCCGCTCTGCTGAGCACGCCAAGCTTTTTAGAGGCCAATTTGGCCTTCTCTTCCAAGTGACCACGAAACTGCACATCACTCGATATGTCGACACTGAGGATTCCGATACTGGCTGAGGCAACAAGGGGAGTGCCTTGAAACTGAGGAGATACGACAAAGGGGTTCCTTTTAGCGGTAAACGCGCAAACTTGTGTCTTCTGGGGTTTGAACTGGACTAGATTTAGTCGCCCCCAGTCTAAGACTTTGTTCAACAAAGTCTCGACTTCAGACACAAGTTTGTTCCGGTATTCAGCGACGTTTTCCCGAGAAATATTGGCACGGCCGGTGTATAAAGCATCACTAGTGCTGTCGTCCGCATAGCAATTAATGTTACCGGTTTGCAACATAACATTGATATGCAGAAGAAACAGCGTTGGTGATAGCACGCAGCCTTGTGGAACACCAGCGTTAATGGGCTTGTAATCGGAGCATTCACCGTCTACTACGACCTTGATGCTCCGATCTGCAAGAAAACTGGTGATCCAATTGCAGTTTCTCGGGAAGCCCATAGGAAGGGTGCTTCGAAAGAAGCGCTTTGTGCCAAACCCGATCGAAGGCCTTCGCTACGTCCAAACTAACGGCCAACGCCTCTCCCTTGGACTCCACTGCCTCCGCCCATCTATGAGTTAGGTAACCTAGAAGATCACCAGCTGAGTGACCTCGACGGAAACCGTATTGGCGGTCACTAATCAGCTGGTGATCCTCAAGGTACCGCATGAACTGGCAGTTAATAACAGTTTCCATTACTTTGGAGAACAAGGAGGTGATAGCGATAGGCCTGTAGTTGGACGGATCTGAGCGGTCGCCTTTTTTAGGGATCGGGTGCACCAAAGCTGTCTTCCATGAGTTCGGGACTACGCCTAGGGAGTAGGAGTACCGGAAAAGACGCGTTAAAACCGGTGCCAACTGCGGAGCACACGTCTTCAGCACAATAGGTGGGACTCCATCAGGCTCACTCGACTTGTTGACGTCCAGGGAGCTTTACGCACCGAGCGCTGTGTAAACAGCACTTCCTGCATGGAGCACTCACACCGCGGGATGCTAGGCGGTGTGTTCCCCCCATCATCAAGAGTCGAGTTGGAAGCAAAAAGAGAGCCTAGCAGATCGGCTTTCTCCTTTGCGTCATGGGCCAGTGAGTCGTCCACCCTGTGCAGAGATGGCAGAGATGGCTGACAGAAGTTCCCTTGGACAGCCTTGGCGAGAGATCAGAATGTACGGGTTCCCGAAGGAAGGCGAACTAGCTTCTCGCCAATTCTGCCGATGTGCTCAGACCTTGCCTTGGCAATGACTTC
Organism: Parnassius orleans; assembly: GCA_029286625.1. Taxonomy (NCBI): domain Eukaryota; kingdom Metazoa; phylum Arthropoda; class Insecta; order Lepidoptera; family Papilionidae; genus Parnassius; species Parnassius orleans. The sequence goes on from JAGSMP010000170.1 coordinate 3,315,163, forward strand.
TTTGAAGGACCTGGAGGCGGAATTATACTTCTTTTTAAGAGCGCTGGTGTTTACATCCCGGGACGTTGATACGTCAGCCCAGGCCCGGTAGCACTCTGCTTATAGGGTGATGCCATTTTACAGGAGCGACCAAACCATGGCTGAGTTCTGCCTCGATAGGCACCACAGATGATAGAATAAATAATTCCATTCCCTGAAGTACCACATCAGCGACAGAATCAGCAACAACGTTGGGATTATCCGGCGAGAAGCAAACCCGCCTCCAAGGGTAGGATGTAAAAAAAGACCGCATCCCATCCCAATCGGCTGACCTATAGTGCCAAACACGGCGGTGAGCTGCAGATCGCAAATGCGATGGGAGTGTGAGTGGCACCGTACTCCGGATCAGACAATGGTCCGAAGAGCCAAGAAGGGCATCGACGGAGACCTGATATCCGTCCGGATGAGAGGTCAGCAGAAGGTCCAACAGGGAAGGTACATGGATCCGCGTAGGCGAAGTAACCAGTTGTGTCAGACCATATGCCAAGGCAAAGTCATAAACAGATCTACCCGCATGACCGGTTAAACGGGAACCAAGCCATTCAGCGTGGTTGGCGTTAAAATCACCGAGCATCACGATCTCTGCGGAAGGGACCTGTTGTAGCACGGAGTCTGCAGCCATTTGGACGTGGTCGGTGAGTCGGTCTGTGTTGGCATTACCGCTATGGGACCTATAGAGGCACCCGTAGACGCGGGGATGGTCGTCGCTGTGTACGCGCAGCCATAGGATGGATAGGTCCGTACCTTCAAGACTGCCGAGGCGTCGAAAACAGATGTCCTCTCTGACGTACACGCAAATTCCAGCCCGGGGCACAAAGGAGTGTTCCAATTTGTACCCCGGGGTAGGAGAGATACGAAGTATCAGCCGGAGAGGACACCTGTGTCTCGGTTAGAAAGAGCAAGGCCGGCTTTGCCGTCTCCAGATGGTAGTGGACGGCGTTAAGGTTTGAATGAAGTCCCCTGATATTGCAGAAATTCACGAAAAGCGTGGCAGCGGTTGCTTTTGTCTTTTTGCTCCGCTTGCCCCGAGCAGGTTTCGTCTTGAGCGGAATTTCGCCCCCCCCCCCCCCCCAGAATATGCGGGGCAGCCTGAGCACCCACGCTCAGAAAAAGTAGGGTAGCATGGGCGTGGATGCTCAGTGAGGGATTCTCCAGGGATGCTGGTACCCTCCTGGGATAGTCTTTCGTTTAATTCCACTACCATGTTGATGGGGGAGGGGGATTGGGCCTCCTGCCACCTGCACTCACCTGGCGAAATGCAGAAGTAAACCTCTACTTCACGCTGGTATTCTGTGAGGTCGTGGTACCACCCCGGTTTGAGCCGGCCCATTCATGCGACAGCAAAAGCTGCCGCGTGGCTCTACCACTGTTAAAAAACAATATGAAAGAAATGAACAAATCCAAGCTGGAACAAACAAAAAGCGCCTTTGGGAAGTTATACAAGAAATACCAGCCTCAGACTTGTTAGCCGCTGAAAGTCACTCATTGAAAGCGGTAGCAAAATTAAATTCATATTTTGTTGGTGTAGGCAAAAATATTGTAAATAAAGTCAATAGAAATAATAATCTGAGTAAAATCAACCCTACTAACATAAGCGTCTTTATGCATGGAGCGTTGGTGCCTTGTAAGAGCAGTCTAGGCTTTACAGTCTTTGATATATATTATATATGATGTAATAATTATGGCTTTGATATAATATATTATTTTTATCGACTGCCTGCACTGATCCTAGGATCAAGTCCCGGGTTGGGTCAAAATAAGTTATTGGGTTTTCTGTCATAAAATTTTCAGTGACAGCTCGCAGTCAGGAAGTTGGTGGTGTTTCACCCCTGTGTCTCAGAAAGCAATTAAAGCGGTTGGTCCTGCGCCTGATCTCTCTCCGGTCTGTTGTGACTGGCCGCCGGGACTGAAATTCGGTCTAGAGAAAATTATTATGTATCATTCAAAATATACAGATGTAAGAAGCTTTTCGTATTTATTTAAAAAAAAAACCTATTTTTACATTGTATGATTCAGAAAACACTTCATAAAATATTTTCAGACCCTTATACAACATTTGAATCCGCATTCGCAGTCACTTGCTTTATAATAAATCAGCTTATGATTGCAAAATTCTTCTGCAGGTACACAACTGCCACCGTGCTTCCCACAACGTGTTTCTTTCACCGACACTGAAATGAATAGTAGCCGTGATATAAAATTCTACCGTGTGGTTAGGCGTAAAATAATCTATACATTTTCTTCTCGACGCCGTTGTAGTAAGAGACGACTTTGTAATAGATGTTACCCAACATTTCAAATGCATATATCCAGCCGTAGACTATAGACTGATTAAGAAGAAGAAGTATACATAGAATGTAAAGAACCTATTTTTGTTATGATAATATGTAGAAGATTAAAAACCTATTTATGAATAAAAGTTACAGCGAAAGTAACAGTCTATATATTATGTCGACTGTTAGACACAGGCTTCGCTACGCTGCCGTGTTTTTGACATATTTTTCCCTCAGGTGTGTAGTTTTTACTCACGATGTTTCCTGTCACAGCCAAACACATTTTTTATAGGATAAGAGTGACAAACGAGCACACATTCCACCTGATGGTAAGTAGATGCTGTGGCCTATAGATATCTATATCTATCCCTGATTAAGAATCAAAATGCACTCTTCATAATCATTCGCATCACTTCATGGGTTGACTGGTAGATAATCAGCTTAAGATAAGACTGCCTCAAGGCATTAAGTCCGCCCTTTGTATTCTTTTGATTTAAGGAATGCAATAAAGAATAAAGAAATAAAAACGCAGATGCGTTTTCCCCCCTGAGAACTAAGATGGAATGACTCGTTTCCACTAAAAACAAATGGAAAATCAGTAGGTATTTAAAATTAAAATTAATCGTTTCAGGTTACCTGCATTCTATGAAATTTACAGCGGGCACTTAGCCTCTGAGCTACCCCTTCCGTATTAGCCACTTTTAATCAACAAGTGGATTACTTATTGTTGTCTCAAAAAAGTTGCAATGTAAAGGATAATTAATAATTGAACGAACGAACTTTACAGGTAATAAGTGAAGTTCTATCATAATTATATGAGGTGTTTCGTTCAAAGAGATTAGATAACACAGGTAGTCCCACATACAATGTCGCCATCTATGCACTTAGTTTAAAGTAAAAATAAAACAAGGCGGTAGAATAATATTACTTCATGATTGCACTGATCTCGATTCATCAGTTAGTTCAGATTAGAGAAACGACATGATATTTCACAATATGAGGTCTAAAAATAAACAGGGCGGGAGGGATACTAATCTCTTCAAATGAAACACCTCACATAATTATGATAGAACTTCACTTACAGGTAAGTTCGTTTAATCATGAATTATGCTTCAGTGTTTCGTTCTCGAGATTAGATAACACAGGTAGATATTGAGAGTTAATTGTGAATCAAATAATTTTCATTATAATCACCATAAAGTGTACACAAAAATGCACTGCTATAACATACGATTATCGTGATTAATGATACATACATATTTATTTAACATTAATTAGCTCACTCTTAGCGAAACAATGTCTATCAGTTCAGTGGGAATCAGTTGATATTAACCTATTATAGAACTTCGCAAAAGTTGTGGACGTCACCAGTCCATCCGGCAGTTTTCCTTATTATATTTATGTTGACAGCTACGCGTAGTTTATGGTTTCGAGAGGTGCTGGCGTGTCTAGTACTATGCGCACAGTATGTAGTAACGTCAACCCCACTAACATCTAACTCTTTATCCATCTACTTAGCGTTTGAACAGATATTATGAAGCTCTTTTTAACCGACTTCAAAAAGGAGGAGGTACTCAATTCTACTATATGGTTTTTTATGTGTGTTGCCTCATAACTTTTTTTTAGGTGAACCGATTTTGATGATTATTTTTTTATTTGAAAGCTCGTGCTTCTCTTGTGGTGCCATATAAATTTGATTTGAGGTCTGATGAGTAGTTTTTGAGTTATCTTTAATCATTTATATTGAAGTCGGTTGTACACAATTTCTAATTTTACCACTTGTGTACTAATAAAAAGGGTAGTGTTATTATAACATAGAGATTTGGTAACATTAAAGTAATGGGAAATCAACTTTTTTTCGACAACGGTCTTTCTCTAAAGTATTGAATAATAGGGGTTGGCTGATTAGAAATAACGCGAGATGTTTTTATCAAATCGGGGACTTTAATAGAAATTTCATCGAGTGAAATTCTTATATTTTGAATATTTATTTTTGATAGGGTTTGGGCTCTGTGCGCCGTTATCAGTGCAAGTAGGGTAACTATTTTTTAGATACCTTCTCAAAAGGTAGATTCTCATTCGGCACCCAGCTAGTGAGAGTTTCTATTACTAATGAGGTGTCAAAAGTTGAATCATATTTGGGTAAAGAGGAGCAAAGCCTAAATTAATCTTTAAAAAAATATTTTTATACGGTCGTCCTCGCTGATTTGGCTTCCAGATTAGTAGACTCATTAAGAAATAAATAATTATATATAGTATATATTATTGATGCCTGATACATTTCAATGTTGTTATTTTTGCAAAAATTATACCATTTTTTCAGACATGTATCATATTGTTTCATTGAATTGGCCGAAAGAGAAATCAACATAATCGGAATAGTTGTAGGGGGAATGTTTATTTTCAGTAAAGAAGCCCTCATAAGACTTTGGATCCCAGGGTAATCTGTTCATTATCTGGCAGTTGCTGGAATGAAAAATTATTAGTTCCTTAAAATAATTAAAATCAATGGCCAAAATTGACTCCAGGAGCCGATTTAACAGGGGATACCAAGGCTGTGATGGCCATGTCGGTACTATCTGTATACCCCTAGCTTTAATAATTTTTCTTAATCTTTTAAGAATAATTGAGAAAAGAAAAGAAAGTGGTGATAGTATAGGCATCAGGAACTTTATGCCATGTTACATATTATACATATTTTTTATTTTTGCGACTAGCATATACGTCAATATCTAGTACACAAAGCAAAATCTGAAAATTCCTTTTCAATGTTAGGGTTATTCGATTTGGCGTCAGTAATAGTGTTCTCGACAGATGGAACATATAAAGCAGAAACTAAAAAGATTACATGCTTTGTATTATTGCCATTGTTTTATAGTAAGCTTAGGTAAATGTACGTACGATTTATGTACGAAATTGATGTTGTATTATCTATACGTAAGATTATTTGACTATTGGATAATGTTTTGGCAAATATTTTAAGTCCAATGAAAGTAGCCTTTAATTCTAATCTAAATAATTAATATGATGTTTTCGTTCAGCGTTACTCCAAATACCGCTTGCAGTCTTTCCCGTATAGGCCACGCCCTATCGCGTTGTTGAGACGTCAGAATTAATTTCCAGACTGAATTTATAAAATATTAATTTAATTACAGCTTTATCAACGGAATTTATCCACTAATTAAAATCTAGATCTAATGTAAGTTTTATCAACTCGCAAATTTATGACTACACCAGTCATTCATAATTTTCGTTTCCTTTAAGATTTGCACCTTTCGAACTCCTTAGTGTAAAGCCAGGCATCTTCAATAACTGGACAATCAGACGTTAACTAAGCGTGCAAAGTTCCTGATACTACATATATTAAGTTTTTTTCTTTATATTTTAATAATTTGGCTTTAATTTTTACACGTTCTATAAAAGGTAAACTGATTTTCATTGTATTGGAATATATGAGAAATAACAGATCTATCTACAAATATTACTAGGAATCATACAGCTTTTAATTTTATGAATAATGAAACCTAAGCAACAAAGAAGTTTCTTCGTGACGTCAATATTTTTTACACATTTGCTATAGGTGCGCGATATAAGATATAAGTCGTAGATCGTGATATATATATAAGCAGTTATGATAGTTTACTGACAGGTACCAATACCACCAGTACATTGTAACAGTTTGACAACCGGTTTCATTATTTTTGTAAATACATAGGGTACAGTATTTATACAGAAACGGAGAACATTAAATTCATATAAAATATTCTACTCCATATAAACCTTAAATATTTTCTTGAGTTGTCATGAATTTTATAATTTTAATTAATACAATTTTATTAGAAAATATGCGTCTTTGTGGTCAATTGTTGACATAAAACAACTTCTTGGAACAAGTTTTGCCATTGTTCGAAAATTTTCCAATATAAAAAAAGTAGAAGAGAGATAGCCTGCTAGCAAAACTTACCTCATCGTCTAGCGGCGGCCGCGACTGTTGCCCGGACGTGACGCTCTCAATGATGGTAATTGCTGTTGTCTCGTCGAAGGTGTAGGCTACTTCGCTGTCTGAGGCCCCGTCGGCCTGCAGCTCGGGGCTGACGCTTTCCAGTTTTAATTCTTGTTGGAAGGCAAGGTTTTTGACTTGTTTGCAAATACCCTTTGCGTTGTGTTAGCCTTTAGTTCAGCGCTTGATAAATTTATTGTTTTAGCAGTTCTTAATATTATGTCTGAGAGCTCTTATCCAAAGAGTAAGTTATCTTTGTCAACTACATCAGTCTCTCTTCAGTAAAGCCAGGATAAGACTACGTCTGGTGAGCGAGTCCTTATACTGTGAATTACATAAGATGCGTGCTGTATATATAAGCAATTTTAATATTGTTGGATCTTTTGTATCTCTAAACAATAGAAGTGTAAATGCTTCACTAAGACTTGCGATAGTGCTACATATTTGTTTTTGTTTAGCTTGTATAGCTTTCTCGCATCACTATAACCACAAGCACAGCTTTTATCTCTGAATTCAAGGAGGGAGCGTTTAACATTTTACAATAAGCTGGAATTAGATGCGATTCTAAGAGCTCTTTACGGAGTTTCTTTGCTGATGTCGATGCAGAAGTTGCTATAAATTTAAGGCGAATGGCCAAGTCCTTCTGGATGTCCTTTCCAGAGATTACGGTTGTTAAAGGATCTTTTCTTAAAATTTCTAGCACTATCTCATTAGACTGCTGATCTTCCTTCTTGGTAGGAAGTGGTTGTTCGGTCGCTGGTAGTGGAGGTTTGAATATCACTTCAGGTGCATTTAACGCCATCAGCGAATTCCGTTGTGATGTGCTAGTTGTCAGTCCTAGCTCGTTCAGATCCGCGGTTAGCATTTCAGCATTCTCCGATTCGTTGGTTACGTTATTTGTACCCGAACTAATGTTATAGGTATATTTTTCGTATAGAAAGGTTATATACAGATACTTCTCTTTTTTTTTGGATTTGTAATGAGAAAAGTAATATTTCGAGAGCATAATTAGCTTAAATAAACGCAAATCCGTAATAATATGTAATGTACCTAATCAGGTACATTACATATTATATATTATACATTACATTACTTACCTAAACCTACGGTAAACTAGCGAAACCTGTTTGTCGTCATGTCGCTAATACAATGAATAGGTTGTTAGTTGTTATCATGCTTAATTTTACCAATTTTACGATGGTAGTTATTAAAAATAATATATTATTTATGCGTATAGACGTCTGCAAGCACCAATACAAACCGTTTTGCGGTTTAATGGTGCTGAATAGTAACTATGCACTATTGTAATATGTTTTATGTATCATTAAATTAAAAAAAAGGTAATATAAAATATATATTTATGCATGTGTGTGTAAACGGACAAAAACAGCGGGTAAGATGAAATCATAGGCATTGCATCGTAAACCCGAGTTTTATAGGGATAATTTACAACTCGAGTTACGTTAATTCTTGTTAAAATAAGATGGTAACAACTCAAATCATTGAAAAGTATATTCGTTATAGTAATTACCTTGAGTTTCAATTGACTTATGACTGAATCCGGGGGCGATGACGATCTGCAGCGTTGGTTTTTTAACATTTTTATTAAAGGTTTTTTTTTATTTTCTTCATAATATGATTTAAAGAAATCAATTTGTCGTGTTTCCTTTTCGGCATTTTTTAATGGTAGTTTAAACGTTTTTAAAACACTATAATTTATACAAAAATTAACACAGTTGCAGGACGTGCGAAGTGGCAGAGCTGAAATGTGAACGATGAATCGAGCGCAGTGCAACCATGAAGTAACATTAATCTACCGTCTTGTTTTATTTTTACTTTAAACTAAGTGCATAGATGGCGACATTGTACGTGGGACTACCTATGTTGTCTAATCTCGAGAACGAAACACTGAAGCATAATGGTATACTTGATGGTATTAGATTCTCATATTTGTGGACTACAGGTTTCTTTTATGATAAGATCGATGAATAATTAAAATCCTGCTTGAGGATAAATTTGTTAGCCTGGTAAGTTTTATAAGGTTTAAAGTCCTAATTTGTATATGGTACAGCTACGCTACAAAATCATTAACGGATGTGCTCGACCGAGAAAGGAAAAATACTCTTAAAGAATACCAGCGTAAAATAACAGTAAAATGAAGTTGTGTTTCGTAAGCTAAGCTTCGAGAACCTATTAACCTTTTTAATAGACTATCCATCTTAGTTCTCAGGTGTAACAACGCATCTGTATTTTGATGCTTAATCGATGGTAAATGTGTATATAGGCCACAACACTTATCATCAAACCGGCTGTACTATCATCTATACATGTTTAAACCGTAAACTGTTAGTTGTTTATCACAAAAATAGGTGTTGTGTTTCTTGTAGTAAAAAACAGCCTGTATACAACCCATTAAAAGGCATAGGTCTCCTCTTTTTAAACGACTTCAAAAAGGAGGAGGTTTTCATTTCGAGTGTATGTAGATTAGTAGTAGTAGTATTCGTAGATTGTTAACCAATTATGATAATTCTTCTTTTATTATATAATAAATAATAATAATAATAGTAAATTTTTATTGAGAAATAAAGACTTAAACTTAACTGTAGATAAATTGTAACAAGATGGCTAGCATAAATGTCCTAGAAATAATTTGATTCCCCGACTTTCATGCTAGGTTGACCTGTGTTATAAAAAGAATACTTCAAGGGTGGTAACATACAAATTTGGAGAAAAAATTTCACCCCTAAGGTTAGCAAATAAATAACTTCTTTTGTAGCAATTTGAAGTCGGTTTTTACTTTTTGTTAAAAGTTATAATTATTTAAAAAAGGGTTTGAAATATGCTTCAAATACCTTTCATCACCGAGCACGTGATTGATCAAAGTACGAAGTTAGGTTCTTTTTATAAAATAAGGGTGACAAACGAGTACACAGTCTACCTGATGGTAAGTGGATGCTATGGATCACAGAAATCTACATTTATCTTCGATTCAGAATCAAAATGCAGATACGTTGTCAACCCTGACGATAAAGACGGAATACCTCATTTTCAGTAAAAAGCGTTTCCGGTTACGAAACGCAGCAGCATTAAGTTGCTAGTTTACGCTGGTATTCTGTGAGAGCATGATCCTACCCCGGTTGAGCTGACCCATTCGTGTTAAAACCAAAATATAGCTGCACCATGGCTCTGGCACATAAAATAGGCAAGGTTTCATAAAGAATAAAAATAATTGAAATAATCTTAAATTTCTTACATCCATAACAACATTCGACTCCTCGACTTCTTTGCGTTGGACATAATCCCGATTGTTCCACGAGATTACCTTTAGGACAATCAGCTGCTATAGTGCATATACCTTGTGATGAACACGGTGCTTCCTGTCTGATACTGTCGATCGTTCGGACTGAAATAAAAATATCGACACTTTTTTTATTGCATTTGACTGCAAATGATTGGGAATGAGGTAAAGTTATTTGTTAAACAATGTCACTATATGTGAAAAGTTACATTTTCAAATAAAAAAATTCGGTTAGGTATACTAGAAACCGATTTTTTTCCGGAAACCGATTCGAACACCTAAATAAACAAAACAATGCCTCAGTGGGTGCTCTTTAATTTTTTTGCACATTTTTAATCCTCTTTTTAATCATTTTACTTTTAGGAATATACGTGGTTTGGTTTATCTATTTTAATCTAATTAATATAAAATATAGATCATATTTCAAAAAGAAACATTAGTCTCTACACTTTTCTAACAAATTAACTTCCCCAGCTATAAAATCTGTCAAATACATATATTCACCGCGACCTTAAAAGGCGGCGTGCTGGCGGCAGAAAAATTCGTGGATGCTTCATTGTAAACAAATTTAAAAAAAATGTTAATTGCAAGTAATGTTATGGAGACTGAGTACACGTTTTGTAATAATATCAAGTGCACTGTGACTAAAAAATGTAAAACATTTTAAGTATTTTAATTTACCTCCCCAAGCAAGTAGTGCAACAAAGCACGGTCATGAGCCACCTGTATCCATTGAATTCGTGCTCTATCAACTAGTTTTCTCCCTTACCAAATCCTCACTCTCCCTTACCAAATCCTCACTCTCCCTTACCAAGGTGCCGTACTTCGTTTGCCGATACGACGCTGCCATTCGAGAACATAGAAAGAATTCTTGTATAATTATGGACCTACTACGTAAAAACCATTGCATACCTACTCTGTTACTATAAGTAATTAAGTAATGGATAAATAATGAAAGTGCACTGTGAACACGTTTTAAACACACACGCGCGCGCGCGCGCGCGCACTCCGGACATACACACGCAAACACGCACGTACACACTCGCACATGCACGCTTGACAAACGCGCACACACCATACCATTAGCTCTAATTACCTTTTCTAATCGCCGTTAATACTTGAAATTTATTCAATGACTGATACAGGCGATTTCTAGTTTCTTTAAATGCTTTTCTATTTAACACTCTTGTAGATAAGAGATAGCGGAGATAGCTGACACAAGTTTCCTTTTAAACTTACTATTTTGTTTATGTATGTAAATTGTAACTTAAAGAAATAAAGCATTAATGTAGATCCAGCCTAGCCTAAAGATTATAAACCTCTCACTTCTGGTCACTGACAACTTTCCATTATTGGTAGTGGGTAGAGTACGTCACGCTGCTCTAGGGCGTGTCAATGAACTTTTTCACATATTATATAAGAATACTTTCCTTTTTATGAGAACACGAAATATTGCAGATTTCATTGCTGGAAAACTCTAATGACTCGCGTACTTTAAAATTTAAGTCGAGTGGTCTATTCTAAAGTTACCACGGATTAAATGTATCTTAGTGTGATTACACGTTAATAAGAAAGGTAGGCAAGTTACTAAGAAATTGATTTTAAGAATATTTAAAAAAATTGCCGATACTTATTTTTTTTAGAATATGTGTGATGAACGAGCACACAGTCCATATGATAATAAGTGGATGTAGAGGCCCCTAGACATCTTCATCTATCCTCGAAAAGGAATAAAAATGCATATGCGTTGCCACCCCTGGAGACTAAGATAGACTGCCTCGTTTCCAGTTAAAAGGGTCTCCGATTCTCTAGACTTATAATAGGATCAATAGTAAATAAGCTGCTATGTTACGCTGGTATTCTGTGAATGCGTGGTCATACTTCGGTTGAGCCGGAATGAACTTCCAAAAACCCTTTTAATTACATTTGGGTATTTCTTTTCAGTAGCCCATGTACACATTTTCATATTGTTTTGTAAGCGTCACTTTACTTTTAGCCGATTTCAAAAAGGAGGAGGCTCTCAATTCGACTGTATATGTTACCGACCAAACCATATTTCACGTCAAAAGTCCAAGGCCAAATCCTACGCGTGTCAGGATATACTGTTTTATTCTAGGACAATCTAGTTTGGCTTAAATACTTTAGGCTTAAATAGTTTTGTCTAGATATAACTGAGTAAATGAAAATATTTTTTATTAAACGTTGATATTCTCAACGTATTGGTGTATTTTCGTAATTGGTCTTAACGGTTTAGTTTGTCTAAAATTCTTACATTTTGTCATTATTAAATTGTTTAAGAGCTCTTACAATATTTTCTATATGTATTTTAAAACATTATATGCATGATTCCTTTTTTATAATTTTAGTTAATTTGTATGGTCTAATATTCTTAGGTTAGGTTAGGTTAGATTAGGTTAGGTTCCTCCCGAACGGGTTCCCGCCTTGTCGTGGCGGGGGCTTAATGCCGTGGCTTGGTCACCCACAGTGAACAAGAGGAACCCCTTGGCTGGCCCGTGGTGTAGGGCCGGCCCGAGGTGGCCACCCGTGTGGGCAGCGAGCCCACTTTGGATGTGTGTCGGTGGGCTGCTGCGGGAGGTTGGTCCGCTCCCTTACCGCTGCAGCCGAGGTGGAATCGCGGAGGAAGAGGTGTTGGTATGGCGATGCGCCACTCGCCCTATGTTCCGCGACTCAGACGGGCCGCACCGTTGATGCGGTGGTAGTGAGGCCGCGGGGAGAGGAGTGTCGGTATTGCGAGGCGCCGCTCTCCTACCCTCCGCGGCCGAAAATTTGTTGGCGGCGGAGCCAGAGACCAGATCCGCCGCTGGGGCCGGGAAAGCGGGCGCTACTAGGCGCTCTTCCGACCCCATGAATGGGTCAGGGGCGAGGACTTGAAGTCCCCGCCCCCTCGATGGCCCCAGGCGGAGGCGCGTGCGGGTGTCGGCGCGCGCCTCTGAGGCGATGCATGGGAGTAGTTGAACATGAACACCTCACTACTCCGTGCAGGAGACGAGGCCCGGACAGACCGGGCCAGCACTAGTGTGGGGCTGCGGAAAATTTGGATTCCCGCGGCCCCGCGCGCACGTGCGAGAGACACCGGGGTGGTTTTAGCCGGTAAGAGTCCGACACGCCCTCCGCCTTTCCCCAGGCGGAGGTAGTCCATGAGTTCCCCGGAAAAAAAAGATTAGGTTAGGTTAGGTTGTGGCGGGGCCCCCCGAACGGGTTCCCGCCTTGTCGTGGCGGGGAGGCTTAGTAGCCGTGGCTTGGTCACCCACGATGAACAAACAGGAACCCCTTGGCTGGCCTGGTGTGAGGCCGGCCCGGGTTAACCACTCCGAGTGGGCTTGCGAGCCACTTTGAATGTGTGTCAGTGGGCTGCGGCGAGGGGTGTCCTCCCCTACCGCTGCAGCAGAGGTGGGTGCGGAGGAAGAGGTGTTGGTATAGCGATGCGCCACTCGCCTATCCTCTGCGACTCAGACGAACCGCACCGTTGATGCGGTGGTGGTGGGGCCGCGGGGAGAGGAGTGTCGGTATTGCGAGGCATCGCTCTCCTACCCTCCGCGGCCGAATCTTGGTTGGCGGCGGAGCCATAGACCAGATCCGCCGCTGGGGTCAGGAAGCTAGTGCTTCCAAATGCTCGTTTTCCTGGTCCCGTGGCCTCCGCGTATCGGACTCGGGGAGACCGTTTCGCAATTGTAGTAAGAGGTGGAGTGGGCACTTGTGTTCCTGGTGCGCCTTACCTGAAAGGAAGGGGAGGAGAAGTCCTCCCGAGGAGGACTGCCATGGAGCGGCCGGCACTGGTGGGGCCGCGGATGTGTGCAGCATTCCGTGGCCCTGCCAATATGTGGCGAGGTGGAACACCATGGGGTTTTAGTCGGTGCTAGTCCGACATAACCCGTCCTGCCCCTGCGAAATGGGTATGCGAAGGCATTTCCCATGTAAAAAAAAGGTTGGTTTAGGTTGGGTTATGCCTCCCCGAACGGGTTCCCGCCTTGTCGTGGCGGGGGGCTTATTAGCCATGGCTTGCTCACCCGCGGTAAACAAAGAGCCCCTTGGCTGGCCCGTGATATAGAGCCGGCCCGAGGTGGCCACTCCGTGTGGGCTCGGCGAGCCCACTTCGGATGTGTGTCGGTGGGCTGCTGCGGGAGGGGTTGGTCGCCCCACCGCTGCAGCCGAGGTGGAATCGCGGAGGAAGAGGAGGTTGGTATGGCGATGCGCCTCGCCTATCCTCCGCGACTCAGACGGGCCGCACCGTTGATGCGGTGGTGGTGGGGCCGCGGGGAGAGGAGTGTCGGTATTGCGAGGCGCCGCTCTCCTACCCTCCGCGGCCGAAACGGTTGGCGGCGGAGCCAGGACCAGATCCGCCGCTGGGGCCGCGAAAGCGGGCGCTACTGAGCGCTCTTCCGGTCCCCATGAATGGATCCGGGGCGAGGACTTGAAGTCCCCCTCTTCGATGGACCCAAGGCGGAGGCGCGAGCGGGTGTCGGCGCACGCCTCTGAGGCGATGCGCAGGGTAGTCGAACACCTCACTACCCGTGCGGAGACGAGGCCCGGACAGACCGGGCCAGCACTAGTGTGGGGCTGCGGAAGAATTTGGATTCCCGCGGCCCCGCGCACGTGCGAGAGACACCGGGTGGTTTTAGCCGGTAGAGTCGGCACGCCCTCCGCCTTTCCCCAGGCGGAGGTAGTCCATGAGGATTTCCCCGCAAAAAAAGGTTAGGTTATGCAATGATTCAATAAGTTTTGCCTAGGCCAAACTAGTTAAGCCTAAAGTATTTAGACCAAGGAAGTTGTGCTGGGCTAAACTGGTATATCCTGAAACGCGTAGGATAAACCGATTTCGCCTAGGACAAACTAGTTTGGTCTAAAATCGGGTTTGGCCGATAACATGTATATTCCTTTTTCTTTTTTTTTTTGGATGTACTCGTATGTTACGCGACATGTCACAGAAATAATTAGGTAAGGGTGGCTTAAATAGGGATGAAGTTTTAATGTTATTATTTGTACGACATTCTATTTGTTGCCTTAAAATTTTGTATTCCTTAATTCCTCAAAGGATCCAAAAATTAAACTAAGTACTAAGACGTAGTGTATAGAAGAATTAAACTTTGACTTCAGAATGTAAAATTATTTTAGTATTTTTAGTTCGTATATATTTGGATTTTACTTTTTAATAAAAGTTTAATTTTGTAGTAACTATTGAAAAACGAATAGTACTGTAACTGTAGTTAAAGAGGATTAAAAATTCGTATTTAGGGCACGACTGACTTGTTGTAAGTGTTTTACTTCATTTGTACTTTTGAATTTATGTCTAAAATTATTTTGAGGCACCTGTTAATCTTTTGTGATATCTTTGATTATATTAATCAAAACGTGATTTGTACGAGTAACACAAATTTCCCATTACGGCAGATGTACAAATAAAATTGTTATATACAAATAGATAATACTGGTGAATATTGAGTAACCTGTAAGGTGACTAAGGTAAACAATATTTTAACCAATGCAATTAGAAATTATAAGCTGAGCTTAACGCTTTACCGTGTAGTTGTGGTGTAGGTATATCCACTAACCAATTTCGTGTCGTAGGAATCTTAAGAGGTGACACCGGCAATACACGGTGTCTGTCTGTTTTTGAATTATCTGTTTAGTAATAACAACATAAAAGTAATAATAATGAATACTTTAACTGCAATCGTAAACACTGGTTACATCATCAAGGATGTAACCAGTATTGATATTATTATTATTGTTTCGGTATTGTTTGTGTATTATTGTTTCGGTACCCAACTAAAGGACAATCTAAAACGTTTAATGTAAATATAAATAATATTATGAACAGTTAAACACAGGAATTAGCCCATCGGTATTGAGAAATAAATCTCACAAATCCTGACGTAACAGCTCCCAATATATTATATTCTTAATATGTCGTACGTTACTAAATTGAAAATGCACTGGATTACTATTTCACCTCACGTATGGAACGGTGCTTTTAAATATAATCTGTTTTATAATATAATGCCATCTTGTCATATGGGCACCTGCTCATTGATTAATAAGACGCATCTGCTCGTAAATTTTATAAGATGGTATAAATTACTTAAATATTGTTTTCTTAATAACTACGACAAAATAGCATTGTATTTATAGTAGCAGGACAAACAAGAGGTTTTAAAAAATAACAGATTTGAACTGTTGTGTTTAAACCTTACTGTTCCAAGAACGACCAATGTTCAAAACTTGTCTAATACTGCTAAGAACATGCTCTTCTATTTTTTGTAGGTAAATTGCCTAAGATAAAAGGAAATAGAAGCTGTAACACCTGTTCTCGTCAAATGTCGGTTTTATACTCGGATACTCACAAATATTTTAGTATCCATACCATTGAATTGAAACTTGTTTCTTATTGATGTAACAAAGACTGACAAGGCAAGGCAGTTCGTATTTAAATTTGTTGGGAGATAACTGTCTGATATTTTGGAAGTAGGCTAACTGGAAATGCTATTTAAAAGGAACAGAAACACTGGAACTGTTTCCTAACTTTACCTAGTAAGCTCATTCCTTTATCTTAGTGTTCAAACTGTTTAGTCGCGGACTACTACTATATCATAGTAGGAGCTATTGTCCCCAAAAATAAATCGTACGCTTTATACGTGGAATATACATTTTCTGATATCGTATCCAAGCAAACTCCGTTCTAATCGCCCATTACATCAGATAAGGATTAATAAAGCTGGTATTAATTTTATTGGCGGCAAGGTTCTTATTCTGCACTGGCGTCTTTCAGGGTTAGTCATCCTCTTTATTTTTTCAACCAACTAAAGATTCTCAAAATTACTATGTGAAATAGATGTAAAAGTTATTTATGGAATGACTAATAGATGGTTAAATTAAGTATTCTAAAATGTTATTAATATTAAATAAAACGGTATTTAATGTTTTTTTATGCATAAGAACTTTCATAATATATAGTTTTGTAGTAGTGTTTGTTGTTAAAAGGTTAAAAATAAAGTTGTTGTTATGTTTGGTTTCAAGTAGGTTAAAATCTTACATTGAGTGTAATTTCGCCAACAAAATGTTCTACAGTTTGGAAATATCTTGTCAGTAATTTGCATTACGGACAAGATATTTCAAATCAAATTAATTTATTTATTTGCGAATACAGTGAGTTAGGTGTTAGTAAAATTTACAGTAGTTATTGTGTATTCTACCACATTGTGGTGTACAAATATATTTCTTTACGTTATAGCCAATAAAAGCAAAATAGATAAATTTTAAAATTGATTGCACTTTATAAAAATACAATAATTCTCTTTGTAGGTGGTATTAAATATTCACAAAAATGCTGGATATTATAGGTGAAAAGCATCGTGCAATAATACCCATGACAAATAACATATTTCGTAATGGCGCCTTTACGAATATATTGAGAAAAAATGTGATGTAAATAAAAATGTTATCTTTTCAAATTATTATTACTATTATTAAATACGAGCCAATCTCTATAAATCTTAGGCTAATGTCACGTACAAAATACTATATAAAAAAAAAACAAATTAAAAATGTCGATGTCATCGGGTTATCATTATATCATGTCAAATGTATAATATGTGGTATGTCAAATCAAACACAAATATTATAATATTATGTATACCAAAACAATTATTTAATTTCTATGTCATTAACATATTCATTAATAGAATAGTAAGATTTATTAATTAATAATGTTTTTAATGATATTGTGAAGCTTTGTATATTATTTATTTTCTTTCTATCATTAGGTATCTTATTATAGATAGGTATGGATAGGCAAAATATACTTTTTCGCATTTTTACTGACTTTGATTGTTGAACTTTTAATCTCAGAGGATACCTTCTATTATTTAAATTTTCAAACAATGACAGGTTTCTATGGACAAACACAGCCGTCTCATAGATAAAAAGACAGAGAAAAGTTAGAATTTGCAGCTGTTTAAAATGTGGTTTACACCTGTCTGTCCAGTGTAGATTTTTGATTGCTCGAATGCACCTTTTTTGGGCTTTGAATACTTTTTCCCGATCTGAGTTTCCCCAAAACATTACACCATACCTAAGTGTTGACTCAACGTATCCAAAATATGCTATACGAAGTGTTTGCGTATTTGCTCTTTTATTTAACTTATACAAGGCGTATGAAAATTTATATAATTTACTGCAAACACTATCCACCTATGCCTTCCAGTTCAGTTGGTTATCGATGATAATTCCTAAAAATTTAGTTTCTATCGTTTCATAGATTGGTGAACCTTTATAATTAATATTAAAACTTGCTAAACTATCTTTTTGCCAGTTAAATTTCATAATTTTAGTTTTTCTAAATTTATATTTAAGTTATTTTTGAGCCAGTCGATTATAAGACCAGTGGAACAGTTAATCTCAATTTCATAGCTTTGGGTATTATTTCTTTCATTAATAACCGTAAACTCATCTGCGAAAAGGAACAGATTGTTGTATCACCGATTTGTACATTAATGTAACATAATAAATAGGAGTGGACCCAAAACGATTACTTGTGGAATGTAACTATTTTAGAATAGAATAGAATCATTTTTATTCAATAAATATAGAAATAGATTACAGTAATACTTATTCAAAGTCTTTTTGGAACAGTTCCTTATCACCTGTACGAATTTAGCGGATGGGGGCTAAGCGAGAAAAAGTGTAAGATTTTCCGTCACGACCCTTTCTATAGTGCGAGCGAGATGGAATAATATCCATCTCCTCGCACTTTCTTATCTTGCCATGAAAGAAATATTATTTTAAATGACACTTCATTTTAATAGACGTTAGTAATTCATTTACTTGCATTTTTAATCAATAATATAATACGTTTATCTATAATAATATACCACGAAAGAACTTCGTTCCAACCAGTGTTCAACGACACTCACGCATGTTTTTTTACTTTTACCGCTGGTTCTCAAAAACCTCTGTCTGAGAAGAACCAGCAAGAAATACAGCGGACTTTTTGGCACAATTTACAAACATACATACATACATATATCGTTTCATATAACGGTGGTAGAGCCACGCAGCAGCTTTGCTGTTGCACGTATGGAGCAGGCTCGAGCCGGGTTAGTACGACCTCACAGAATACCGGCGTGAAGTGAAGCTCTGCTTTTGCGTTTCGTCTGGTGAGTGCAGGTGACCGGAGGCCAATTCTCCCCATCAACATGGTAGCGGAATTAAATTTTAGACTACCCCAGGAGGTACCAGCACCCTGGAATCCTCGCTGAGCATCCACGACCATGCTACTCCACTCCTGAGCGTGGGTGCTCAGGCTGCCCCACGTATTCCGGGGGGGGCAAAATTCCGCTCAAAACAATAACTGCTCGGGGCAAACTGAGCAACAAGACCAAGGCGACCCCTGCCACGCTATCCGTGGATTTATGCAACATCAGGGGACTTCACTCGAACCTAAACGCCGTCCACTACCATCTCGAGACGGCGAAGCCAGCCTTGCTCTTTCTGACCGAGACGCAGGTGTCCTCTCCGGCTGATACTTCGTATCTCTCCCCTACAGGGTACAAATTGGAACACTCCTTTGTGCCTCGGGCTGGAGTTGCGTATACGTCAGAGGACATCTGTTCTCGACGCCTCGGCAGTCTTGAAGGTTCGGACCTGTCCATCCTTTGGCTACGTGTAGATAGCGACGACCATCCGCGCGTCTACGGGTGCCTCTATAGGTCCCATAGCGGTAATGCCGAAACAGACCGACTCATCGACCACGTCCAAATGGCTACAGATTCCTTGCTACAACAGGTCCCATCCGCAGAGATCGTGATCCTTGGCGATTTTAACGCCCACCACGCCGAATGGCTTGGTTCACGTTTAACCGATCATGCGGGGAGATCTGTTTATGACTTTGCCTTGGCATATGGTCTGACACAGCTGGTTACTTCGCCTACGCGGATTCCAGATGTGAAGGATCATACACCTTCCCTGTTGGACCTTCTGCTGACCTCTCATCCGGACGGATATCAGGTTTCCGTCGATGCCCCTCTCGGCTCTTCGGACCATTGTCTGATCCGGAGTGTGGTGCCACTCACGCTCCCCTCGCGGTTGCGTTCTGCAGGTTGCCGCCGTGTTTGGCATTACAGGTCGGCGGATTGGGACGGAATGCGGTCTTTCTCGCCGGATGATCCCAGCGCTGTTGCTGACTCTGTCACTGATGTGGTGTTACAGGGAATGGAACTATTTATTCCATCATCTGTGGTACCCATCGGAGGCAGATCGCAGCCTTGGTTTGGTCGCTCCTGTAAGACTGCATTACGCAGTAAGCAGGAGTGCTATCAGGCCTGGGCTGAGGCTTCGGCCTGGGATGTAAACACCAGCATGCTTAAAAGAAGTATAACTTCGCCTCCAGGTCCTTCAAAGTGTTATTGCCAAGGCAAAGTCAGAGCACATAGGCAGAATTGGCGAGAAACTAGTTCGCCTTCGGGAACCCGCATTCTGGTCTCGCCAAGGCTGTACAAGGAATTTCTGTGCCATCACTACCATCTCTGCACAGGAGGACGACTCACTGGCCCACGCCGCAAAGAAAGCCGACCTTTTAGGCTCACTTTTTGCGTCCAACTCGACTCTGATGACGGGAACACACCGCCGGCCATCCCGCGGTGTGAGTGCTCCATGCCGGATGTTCGGTTCTCACAGCGCTCGGTTCGCAAAGCACTCCTCTCCTGGACATCCACAAGTCGAGTGGGCCTGACGGAATCCCCAATTGTGCTGAGGACGTGTGCCCGAGTTGGCACCGGTTCTAACGCGTCTTTCCGGTACTCCTACCTAGGCGTAGTCCCGAAATCATGGAAGACAGCTTTTGTTCACCTGATCCCTAAAAAAGGCGACCCCTCAGACCCGTCCAACTACAGGCCTATCGCCATCACCTCCTTTTTCTCCAAAATAATGGAATCCATTATAAACTGCCAGCTAATGCGGTACCTTGAGGATCACCAGCTGATTAGTGACCGCCAATACGGTTTTCGTCGGGGTCGATCAGCTGGCGATCTTCTGGTCTACCTCACTCATAGATGGGCGGAGGCAGTAGAGTCCAAGGGGAGGCATTGGCCGTTAGTTGGACATTGCGAAGGCTTTCGATCGGGTTTGGCACAAAGCGCTTCTACGAAGCTCCTTCCTATGGGCTTCCTGAGAAATTGTGCAATTGGATCACCAGCTTGCAGATCGGACATCAAGGTCGTTGTAGACGGTGCATGCCCGACCAAGCTTCCTATTAACGCTGGTGTTCCACAAGGCTGCGTGCTATCACCAACGCTGTTTCTTCTGCATATCAATGATATGTTGCAAACCGGTAGCATTCATTGCTATGCGGATGATAGCACTGGTGATGCTCTATACGCCGGCCGTGCGAATATTTCTCGGAAAACGTCGTCGAGTACCGGAACAAACTTGTGTTCGAAGTCGAGTCTTTGCTGAACAAAGTCTCGGATTGGGGCGACTAAATCTAGTCCAGTTTAAACCCCAGAAGACACAAGTTTGCGCGTTTACCGCTAAAGAACCCCTTGTCGTATCTCCTCAGTTTCAAGGCACTCCCTTGTTGCCTCAGCCAGTATCGGAATCCTCGGCGTCGACATATCGAGTGACGTGCAGTTTCGCGGTCACTTGAAGAGAAGGCCAAATTGGCCTCTAAAAAGCTTGGCGTGCTCAGCAGAGTGGGACAGTATTTCATGCCGGTACACCGCCTGCAATTTTACAAGGCGCAGATTCGGCCTTACATAGAATAATGTTCCCATCTCTGGGCAACTCCTTCCACTTGACCGCATCCAGCGCAGAGCGGCTCGAATCGTCGACGACCGAGTCCTCTCCGATCGGCTTGATTCGCTGGCACTGCGAAGAGATGTTGCATGCCTTTGCATTTTCTTTCGCATTTACCACGGGGAGTGCTCTGAGGAATTGTTCGGATTAATCCCAGCCGCCAAATTTCGCGAACGTACATCGAGGCAGAACTACCATCCACACCATCTGGATGATTGGCGGTCCACCACTGTGCGATTTAGAAGATGTTTTCTTCCTCGCACAACTTCCTTGTGGAATAGTTTACCACCAGCGATTTTCCGGACCGATACGACTTAGGGACCTTCAAGAAAAGAGCCTTCTCCTTTTTAAGGCCGGCAACGCATCTGCAATTCCTCTGGTTCCCTTAGTGTTGCAGTTGTTCATGGGCGGCGGTAGTCACTTACCATCAGGTGAGCCGCATGCTCGTTTGCCCTCTCTAAAAAAAAAAAAAAAACATTACAGCCCTTCACAAGTCCACTGCTGAACATAGGCCTCCCCACGGAATGCCACAAAGCACGGTCCCGAGCCACCTGCATCCATTGACTTCCTGCATGTCTTACTAGGTCGTCACTCCATCTAGTGGGGACGCCCTACCGCCTGCCGGTACGAGGCTGCCACTCGAGAACCTTTCTTCCCCATCGGTTGTCGGTTCTTCGAGCTATATGGCGGCCCATTGCCACTTCAGCTTACTAATCCTTTGGGCTATGTCGGTTACTCTGGTTCTACTGCGGATATCCTCATTTCTAAGTTTATCACACAGAGAAACTCGAGCATAGCTCTCCATAGCTCGCTGAGCGACCTTGAGCTTCCTCATACGGCCAGCAGTGAAGGACCACGTCTCAGTTCCGTATGTCATCACTGGCAACACGCACTGGTTGTACAATTTAGTTTTGAGGTTTTGAGGTATGCCTGACGAGAAGATGGGTCGTAATCTCCCGAACGCTGCCCAGCCGAGTTGAATCCGTCGATTGACCTCTCGGTCGAAGTTGGACTTACCTAGTCGGACTATTTGTCCCAGGTAACCATATTCGTCAACAACTTCGAGCTTAGTGCTCAACAACTACCGGCATAGGTGTGACATGGACATTAAACATGATTTTTGTTTTGTCCATGTTCATCTTGAGACCTATCCGTTGGGAGACACTATTGAGGTCATTGAGCATAGTGCTTAGGTCCTCCAGCGATTCTGCCATAAGGACTATATCGTCGGCAAATCGAAGGTGAGTGATGTGCTCGCCATTGACGTTAATACCGTATCCTTTCCAGTCCAGTAGCTTGAAAACGTCTTCCAATGCAGCGGTGAAGAGTTTCGGGGATATTACGTCACCCTGTCTTACACCTCTCTGCAGTTGGATAGGTTTCGTACACTGGTTCTGTACTCGGATAGCCATCGTAGCCCAACTGTACAAACACATCAGCACCTCGATATACCGACAGTCCACTTGGCACCGCTGAAGGGACTGCAGCCGCCAAATCTCGACGGAATCAAAGGCTTTCTCATAGTCCACATACGCAAGGCAAAGTGGCAGATTGTACTCGTCGGTCTTCTGTACAATTTGCCGAAGAGTATGTATGTGGTCTATGGTGCTAAAACCCGAAACCGGCTTTCGGAGGCTGGAAGTCGTCGAGTCTGCATGCGAGACGATTCGTAATGACTCTCGAAAACAGCACGTAGACGCGGCTCAGAAGGGAAATCGGTTTGTAGTTCTTCAAGAGAGCGTTGTCGCCTTTCTTGAAGAACAAGACCACCGCACTTCTGCTCCACGCCTCCGGTGTAATGCCACCATGGAGGACGGAATTAAAGAGCTTCTGAAGGACTTCAAGTACCGGTTTTCCACCCGCTTTCAGAAGCTCTGCTAATTCCATCCTCGCCTGGGGCCTTGCCGTTTTAAGGTGCTGAAGAGCCATTAATCTCGCTCAGACTGCGGGAGGTTGCATCCCTGCCCACCGAGGTGGAGTCGCGGAGGAAGAGGAGTGTTGGTATGGCGATGCGCCACTCGCCCTATCCTCCGCGACTCAGACGGGGCCGCACCGTTGATGCGGTGGTGGTGGGGCCGCGGGGGGAGAGGAGTGTCGGTATTGCGAGGCGCCGCTCTCCCTACCCTCCGCGGCCGTAAATTGGTTGGCGGCGGAGCCAGAGACCAGATTCGCCGCTGGGGTCGGGAAAGCGGGCGCTACTATGCGCTCTTCCGGCCCCCATGAATGGATCCAGGGGCGAGGGACTTGGGGAAGTCCCCGCCCCCCCTATCAGATGTCCCCGAGGCTGAGGCGCATGCGGGTGTCGGCGCGCGTCTCAGGCGATGTACGGGGTAGTTGAACACCTCACTACCTCGTGCAAGAGACGAGGCCCGGACAGACCGGGCCAGCACTAGTGTGGGGCTGCGGAAGAATTTGGATTCCCGCGGCCCCGCGCGCATGTGCGAGGAGACACCGGGGTGGTTTTAGCCGGTAGAGTCCGGCACGCCCCTCCGCCTTTCCCCAGGTGGAGGTAGTCCATGAGGATTTCCCCCCGCAAAAAAAAAAAAGGTCCTCCCCCCCGAACGGGTTCCCGCCTTGTCGTGGCGAGGGGGCTTAGTAGCCGTGGCTTGGTCACCCGCGGTGAACAAAGAGGAACCCCTTGGCTGGCCCGTGGTGTAGGGCCGGCTCGAGGTGGCCACTCCGAGTGGGCTTGGCGAGCCCTCTTCGGATGTGTGTCGGTGGGCTGCGGCGAGAGGGGTATCCTCTCCCCCTACCGCTGCAGCCGAGGTGGAGTCGAGGAGGAAGAGGAGTGTTGGTATAGCAATGCGCCACTCGCCCTATCCTCCGCGACTCAGACGGGGCCGCACCGTTGATGCGGTGGTGGTTGGGCCGCGGGGGGAGAGGATTGACGGTATTGCGACGCGCCGCTCTCCCTACCCTCCGCGGCCGAAACTTGGTTGGCGGCGAAGCCACAGACCAGATCCACCGCTTAGGTCGGGAAAGCCGGTGCTACCGAGCGCCCGATTTTCGTGGCCCCATGGCCTCCACGTATCGGACTTGGGGGGACCCGTTACGCAGGTGGAGTTGGAGGCCGTGGAAGAGGGCGTGCCTTGTGTTCCTGGTGCGCCTTACCTGAGGAGGAGAGTGGGGATGAGAGGTCCTCCCCGAGGTGAGGCTGCCATGGGGCGGCCGGCACTGGTGAGGCCGCGGATGTGTGCGAAAGCGTTCCCGTAGCCCTGCCAATATGCGGCAAAGGTGGAACACCATGGAGTTTTAGTCGGTGCGAGTCCGACATAACCCGTCCATGCCCTGCGAGGCGGGTATGCGTAGGCATTTCCCCATATAAAAAAGGTAAGGTTAGGTCGAGGCGGGGGCTTAGTAGCCGCGGTTTGGTCACCCCGCGTTGAATAAAGAGGAACCCACTTGGCTGGCCTGTGGTGTAGGACCGGCCCGAGGTGGCACCCCGAGTGGGCTTGGAGACCCCACTTCGGATGTGTGTTGGTGGGCTGCGGTGGGAGGGGTGTCTTCTCCCCCTACCGCTGCAGCCGAGGTGGAGTCGCGAAGGAAGAGGAGTGTTGGTATAGCGATGCGCCACTTGCTCTATCCTCCGTGGCTCTGACGGGGCCGCAGCGTTGATGCGGTGGTGGTGGGGCTGCGGTGGGAGAGGAGTGTCGGTATTGCGAGGCACCCCTCTCCCTGCCCTCCGCAGCCGAATCTTGGTTGGTGGCGGAGCCATAGACCAGATCCGCCGCTGGGGTAAGGAAAGCTAGTGCTTCCAAGTGCTCGTTTTTCCTGGTCCCGTGGCCTCCGCCTATCGGACTCAGGGGAGACCGTTTCGCAGTTGCAGTAAGAGGCCGTGGAGAAAGGCGCACCTTGTGTTCCTGGTGCGCCTTACCTGAGAAGGAAGGGGGGGGAGGAGAAGTCCTCCCCGAGGAGGCGCTGCCATGGAGCGGCCGGCACTGGTGGGGCCGCGGATGTGTGCGAAAGCGTTCCCGTGGCCCCGCCAATATGTAGCGAAGGTGGAACACCATGGGGTTTTAGTCGGTGCGAGTCCGACATAACCCGTCCTTGCCCCCGCGAAAGGGGTATGCGAAGGCATGACAAAAAAGGTTAGTTTAGGTTAGGTTATGCAATGATTCAATAAGTTCTGTCTAGGCCAAACTAGTTAAGCCTAAAGTATTTAGACCAAACGGAATTGTCCTGGGCTAAACTAGTATATCCTGAAACGCGTAGGATAAACCGATTTCGCCTAGACAAACTAGTTTGGTCTGAAATCGGGTTTGGCCGCTAACATATATATTCCTTATTTTCCTTTTTTTGTATGTATGTTACGCGACATGTCACAGAAATAATTAGGTAAGGTCGGGTTAAATAGGGGATGAAGTTTTTAATGTTATTATTTGTACGACATTCTAGTTTTTGCCTTAAAATTGTGTATTCCTTAATTCCCTCAAAGGATCAAAAAATTAAACTAAGTAGTAAGACGTAGTGTATAAGAAAAATTAAAGCCTTCGACTTCAGAATGTATAATTATTTTATTATTTTTAGTTCGTATATGTTGGCTTTTACTATTTAATAAAAGTTTAATTTTGTAGTAACTATTGAAAAATGAATAGTACTGTAACTGTAGTTAAAGAGGATTAAAAATTCGTATTTAGAGCGTGACTGACTTGTTGCTTAAGTGTTTTACTTCATTTGTACTTTTGAATTTATGTCTAAAATTATTTTTGAGGCACCTGTTAATCTTTTGTGATATCTTTGATTATATTAATCAAAACGTGATATGTACGAGTAACTTGCATTTCCCGTTACGGCAGATGTACAAATAAAATTGTTATATACAAATAGGTAACACTGGTGAATATTGAGTAACCTGTAAGGTGACTAAGGTAAACAATATTTTAACCAATGCAATTAGAAATTATAAGCTGAGCTTAACACTTTACCGTGTAGTTGTGGTGTAGGTGTGTCCACTAATCAATTTCGTAACGTGGGAGTCTTAAGAGGTGACACCGGCAATACACGGTGTCTCTCTGTTTTTTAGAATTATCTGTTTAGTAGTAAGAACATAAAAGTAATAATAATGAATACTTTAACTGCAATCGTAAACACACTGGGTACATAATCAGGGAAAACACTGTATTATTGTTTCGGTACCCAACTAAAGGACAATCTTAAACGTTTAATGTAAACAGAAATAATATTATGAACAGTTACAACCCAGGAATTAGCCCATCGGTATTGAGAAATAAATCTCAAAAATCCTGACGTAACAGCTCCCAATATATTATATTCTTAATATGTCGTACGTTACTAAATTGAAAATGCACTGGATTACTATTTCACCTCACGTTTGGAACGGTGCTTTTAAACATAATCTGTTTTGTAATATAATGCCACCTTGTCATATGGGCACCTGCTCATTGATTAATAAGACGCATCTGCTCGTAAATTTTATAAGATGGTATAAATTACATAAATATTGTTATTTTTTAATAACTACGACAAAGTAGCATTGTATTTATGGTAACAGGCGAAACGACAGGTTTTTAAAAATAACAGATTTGAACTGTTGTGTTTTTAAACCTTACAGTTCCAAGAACGACCAATGTTCAAAAACTTGTCTAATACTGCTTAGAACAAGCTCTTCTATTTTCTTGGTTAGGTAAATTGCCTAAGATAAAAGGAAACAGAAGCTGTAACACCTGTTCTCGTCAAATGTTGGTTTTCATACTCGGATACTCACAAATATTTTAGTATCGAGGCCATACCATTGAATTGGGAAACTTCTTTCGTATTGATATAACAAAGACTGACAAGGCAAGACAGTTCGTATTTAAATTTGTTGGGAGATAACTATCTGATATTTTCGAAGTAGGCTAACTAGAAATGTTATTTAAAAGGAAGAGAAACAGTGGAACTGTTTCCTAACTTTACCTAGTAAGCTTATTCCTTTATCTTAGTGTTCAAACTGTTTAGTCGCGGACTACTATTATATCGCAAGTAGGAGCTATTGTCCCCAAAAATAAATCGTACGCTTTATACGTGGAATATACGTTTTTCTGATATCGTATCCAAGCAAACTCCGTTCTAATCGCCCATTACATCAGATACGGATTAATAAAGCTGATATTAATTTTATTGGCGGCAAGGTTCTTATTCTGCACTGACGTCTTTCTGGGTTAGTCATCCTCTTTGTTTTTTCTGCCAACTAAAAGATTCTCAAAATTACTATGTGGAAATAGATGTAAAAGTTATTTATGGAATGACTAATAGATGGTTAAATTAAGTATTCTAAAAATGTTATTAATAATAAAATAAAACGGTATTTTCCAGAACATTTAGTTGAAATTTTATGTTTTTTTATGCATAAGAACTTTCATAATATATAGTTTTGTAGTAAAATTTGTTGTTAAAAAGTTTAAAAATAAAGTTGTTGTTATGTTTAGTTTCAAGTAGGTTAAAAATCTTTCATTGAGTGTAATTTCGCCAACAAACTGTTCTACAGTTTGGAAATATCTTGTCAGTAATTTGCATTACTGACAAGATATTTCCAAATTCAAATTCATTTATTTATTTGCGAATACAGTGAGTTAGGTGTTAGTAAAATTTACAGTACAATCTTGCTATTATGACAGTTCATAGTTTTTAGACTACTTACGGTACATACCGCAAACGGTGTACAATTTTTACCCTTTACGTACACCGAGTTCTATTAATTTAATACCATAATTAAAACCTGTAACTAAGCCAGAATGACTAATGAACTTACAGGCCAATTGATGGTAAGCGGCAACTGCAGTCCATGGACACCTGCAGCAAAAAATGCTACAGTTGCGTTTCCCCCTCTGGGGAATATGATGGCATGCCTCACTGCCTGTGATTATACTAGCTATCTATATACTTCAGACTGGAACGCAGCAGTGCAAAAACTACTATTTGGCGGCAGAAATAATTTAAAGGTGGAGGTACCTACCTAGATGGAATCCTAGGTACAATAAGTTCCACCTAGTAAAGAGTATTTAATAATGTGTAACCAATATTTTTGCACAGTTTCGCGGAAGTAATTCTTCTTTGGTTCCGTGGAAGGATGTATTTTTTAAAATGAAATGCACATGAACAAACACAGAGATCCGGATTAATTACTTTTAGGCCATAGAAAAATGTATTGTTCCATGTGGGAATTGAACTTGCCACCCACAGCGCCGCAGTCAAACGCGTAGCCATTGTGCTGCAGGCATTTAAATAAAACCTTACCCATCAAAACCTATAGGTAAATTATACACCGTGTAGTGGCGGTATAATGCGATTGACAGTAACATCTTCCTAATGACTACTCAAAAATAAATAAAAAACAGAGCTAACTTGTCTGTCAAGCATGAAAACCATGGCCTATAACTATGGCAAATATTTCCCAATCTATGGGAGAGGCCTATGTTTAGCTGTGGACCTTTGATAAACTGTAATGAGTAAATAATTTATAATTGTAAATTATCAGCATTACATAACATAATTTCTCACCCCTGTCACCCAGAGGGTAGGCAAAGATTACGGAGTTCTATTTAGCGAGATCCTGACACATCTCTCTTGCTTCTTTCATATATACGACAAATCAATCAATCAATCAATCTTTATTTGCCACTAAAGTGTTTATAAATGGTCTTATAATAATAACAATTTGTCTCAACTTAGTAGCCTTTTTCAGGCATTGCAAATTTGAGAAAGAGAGATAAAATAAGTTATTATATACAAACATTATAGAGTAATTAGATTAATGAATTAATAATATAGTCTAATAATTTAACAATATTAAATCGTGCAAAATACAGGCATTTATGACATTTTATATCAACACATAATTATTCTTCTACTGATGCTCTCCATAATATTTTTTTTTGTATCAAAAGCGCTTTTTCCTTTTTTATGTATTTTGGTTGACTTTTTTTTATAGGAGAGGGGACAAACGAGCATGCGGCTCACCTGATGGTAAGTGACTACCACCGCCCATGAACAACTGCAATACCAGGGGAACCAGAGGAATTGCAGATGCGTTGCCGGCCTTTTAAAAAGGAGTAGGCTCTTTTCTTGAAGGTCCCTAAGTCGTATCGGTCCGGAAAAATCGCTGGTGGTAAACTATTCCACAAGGAAGTTGTGCGAGGAAGAAAACATCTTCTAAATCGCACAGTGGTGAACCGCCAATCATCCAGATGGTGTGGATGGTATCGGGAGTTCTGCCGCGATGTACGTTCGTGAAATTTGGCGGCTGGGATTAATCCGAACAATTCCTAAGAGCACTCCCCGTGGTAAATGCGAAAGAAAATGCAAAGAGATGCAACATCTCTTCGCAGCGCCAATGAATCGAGCCGATCGGAAAGGATTATTAGTTATTTTATTTGTGTAAAATATATGTAATTTGTTATTTGCTCAATGTTTTGCTTCAATTTATTCTTTGACCGAGTAGAAACATTTTGCTATTAAGAATGCTTTTAATTTTTTTAATGAAAAGTGTAATCTTATTTTCAGTTTTTATGTGGATAGGTAATTTATTGTATATTTTTATAACCATGTAGTAGGGACTGTGGTTTAGCATTTTAATTCTTGATGGCGGTAGGTATAGTCTGTCTCTGTGGCGTGTGTTTAAATTGTGATTGTCTTTTCCTTTTGTGTAGTGATTTATGTTCTTGAATACAAATATGGAAATATCAAATATGTATAATCATGGTAGTGTGAGGATGTCATTTTTAATGAAGTAGGGTCTACAACTGTCAAGATTTTCAATTTGGTCGATGAATCTTATACATTTCTATTGCAGTATAAAGAGATCCTGAAAGAGTACACTATTTCCCCACAACATAATACCGTATCATAACCAGGGGTGCATATGCGTAGTATGCTGACAGTGCGGGTTTTTCGTTTGTGCTGCATTTAAGTTGGAATAGAGCGTATGTGAATTAAGATTGTTTTTAATATCTTCGATGTGTGTTTTCCAGTTGATGTGCGTGTCTATAGTTAAACCAAGTTATTTGAATGTATCTACGATTTCTAGTTGTGTGTTGTTGTATGTTGTGTCGATGTTTATGGGGGTGTTTTTGTATGTTCTAAATTGGATAGTTTTTGTTGTGTTAAAGTTATTTTCTAATATCTTAGCATAAGTGCTCGTCGGTTTAGAGTACTATTAACTAGGCCCATCTTTAATTATCGACAATATCGTCAAAAAATTTCCATCTAGGGCTACCCTTGCCGACTCTGCCACTCACCCCTGGCGCATAAATTTCTCATTCATCTTCTCTACGTGTTTAAGCCAACGAAGCATTCCTTTCTCAATCCCGAAAACAAGATTTCTTGCAAGCCTCACTTTTCTCTTATTACAAAACTTCTCATCCCTATCATTTAGTCACTCCAACATATTAACGACCGCATTTCTACAGCATTAATTTTACTGCAGCCCCCAATTTTCACTACCATACAATAAATTAGAGACGAACAGAGCATTGATAATTAAATATGTATAAAATATTATTTATAAAATATAGGCTTAGCTTTCCATTGACGTCCGTCAAGTTGGGGGTTGATATTTTTTTTTACAGAAAGGTTACATTATTATAAGCACACACGCAAAGTTTCAACATGCGGATATGCGTACTTTTTGAGAAAAACAAATATTGAAAATCAATTATTTTTGCAATATTTATGTCAATTCCTACCGTAAAACTGACGCTATTTTGTATTGTCATTGTCATCGTCAGTAGGGATGTCGATTCTTAACGAAAAAGATCGATTTTTAAATCGATTCAAATCGTAAGCTGATGTGTGTTGATGTGATGTTCAGTAGGGATGGTTATAAAGAAAACTTCACAGACTGGCTCATTGAATATTCTTGGCGAAGAAAAATAAAAATAGCGCATAAAGATGTTTTCGAAGAATTAATTAAAGCAATACAATATGTGTATAAAATTGATTAATAAATTATTAATTATATTTGATTTGTTTTATTTTAACAGTATCTATTAGGGAAGATAACAAATAAAATAGGTTAGGTTAAACTTATGCCAAAGAACCGAAATGATTGACCCCGACTCCACCTGGTACGAGTCTGCCCCTAGAATGTTTTTATAGCGCCGGAGACGTTGCAGTCTCAAAATAAATACAGAAATCCCTCTGAATCAGTCCCCCTATTTTTTTCTGATGAAGGGGTTCCCCCTTCGGTAGGGGGGAACCCCCTTCCCCCAAAGGGTCTCCTTGGTTTTTTACACTTAATATTAATCCATAAAATGAGAAAAATTTCCTCAGAATTAAAAATTAAAAAACTAGAAAAGGGGGTCTCCGAAACTTTCCTTTTAAGGGGGTAGTACACCTTCCCCTGCACCCCCCACCCTTCCCCCCTCAATTTGACGAATGTCAATGGAAATTCGTAATAAATTAATTCTGTAATTTAAATACAATTCGAGAAATCAATATAATCTGTGGTAGGGATTGACATAAATATTGCAAAAATAATTGATTTTCAATAATTTTTTTCTAAAAAGTACGCGTTTTCGCATGTTGAAACTTTGCGTGTGTGCTAATAATAATGTAACCTTTCTGTAAAAAAAAATATCAACCCCAACTCGACGGACGTCAATGGAAAGTCGTACCAAAATATAAATAAGGCAATTAGTAATACAATAAGAAAGCGAATCACTCACAATCATCGTTTCCACGAACAGCTATGACAGTTGCAATCGTAAAAAATATTGTTGATATTTTCATTTTAAACAATTTTTAAAACTTGTGTGCTGTCAGTTCTCGGAATACAGACTAAAGTACTTCCAGTGATACTCGTCGATACTGAAAGCACATTGTGTAGCAATACCTTGACGTTTGCAATTACAAACAATAGCATTTTATCGTACTGGCATAATATTTAAACAACGGTCACGATTAAATAAATGGAACACCGGAAAGAAAGACGTTGATAAACGTTTTAATTTGAACAAAAATGACATTTAATGAGATTTTTTGAAGACACTGTTTATATTTTAAAAATATAATATTTTCATTCAGACCCTATATTATTAATAAATAAATACTGTACCATATTAGTATATTGCCTAGAATTTATGTAAATTGTAAAATATATTATAGCTTTAAAATTCTTGTTTTATCTATGCGAAAATACATAAATAAAAACATAATTGTGTGAAAATACATAAATAAAAACGTAAACATGACAGTGTTAAAATATTCACAACCCCATATCGTTCCGTGTGTGTCGTAAGAGGCGACAAAGGGAACCAAACCAGAAGATAGGCAGCAGCGTCTTCTAATAACAAAATTATAAAAGTTATTGATTTTTGGAACCTTACTTCCTTATCGGACGGTACAAATTTGGCGGCCCCCTTTTGACGTAGTGTAGACGGTCTTGGCGGCTATGAGGAAGCGAGATGGACTAATATCCATCTCCCTCGCACTTTTTCTTATCTTGCCATGAAAGAAACATTATTTTATTTTAAATGACGCTTCAATTTTATAGACGCTAGTAATACATTTATTTGTATTTGTTATCAATAATATAATACGTTTATCAATAATAATATACTATGAAAGGAACTTCGTTTCAACCGAGTGTTCCACGACACTATTTTCTTTTTATTGAAGAAGGGCAAACGAGTATGCGTTTCACCTGATGGTAAGTGACTACCGCCGCCCATGAACAACTGCAACACCAGGGGAATTGCAGGTGTGTTGCCAGCATTTTAGAAAGGAGTAAGCTTTTTTCTTGAAGGTCCCTAAGTCGTATCGGTCTGGAAAAATCGCGTGTTTAGCAATTCCACAGAGAGGTTGTACGAGGAAGAAAGCTCCTAGTAAAACGCACAGAGGTCGACCGCCAAGCATCCTGATGATGTGGATGGTATCGTGAGTTTTAACGCGATGTGCGTTCATGAAATTTGGCGACTAGAATTAAACCGAACAATTCCTCAGAGCACTCTCCGTGTTAGATGCGATAGAAAATGCAAACGGATGCGACTTCCCTTCGCAGCGCTAGTGAATCGAGCCGATTCGCGCCGCACTGCACTAGATGCGGTCAAGTGGAAGGAGCTGGCACTGGGGTGCGCCGGCCCAGAGATGAGAACAGTATTCTATTATAGTCCGAACTTGCGCCTTGTAAAGTTAGAAGCGGTGTGCCGGCATGAAATACTGTCCCGCTTTGCAGAGTACGCCAAGCTTTAAGAGGCCAATTTGGCCTTCCCTTCCAAGTGACCGCGAAACTGCACATATTTTGATATGTCGACGCCGAGGATTCCGATGCTAGCTGAGGCAGCAAGGGGAGTGCTTTGTAACTGAGGAGATACGACAAAGGGTTTTTTTTAGCGGTAAACGCGCAAACTTGTTTCTTCTGGGGATCGAATCGGACTAGATTTAATCGTCCCCAATCCGATACTTTGTAGAACAAAGTCTTGACTTTAGACACAAGTTTGTTCCGGTACATGGCGAGGTTTTCACGAGAAATATTGACACGGCCCGTGTATAAAGCATCACCAGTGCTCTCGTCCGCATAACAATGTATGTTACCGGTTTGCAACATATCATTGATATGCAGAAGAAACAGCGTTGGTGATAGCACGCAGCCTTGTGGAACACCAGCATTAATAGCAATTCAAGCTTGTAATCAGAACATGCACCGTCTACTACGACCTTGATGCTCCAATCAGCAAGGAAACTGGTGATCCAATTGCACAATTTCTCGGGAAGCCCATAGGATGGGAGCTTTGAAAGAAGCGCTATATGCCAAACTCGATCGAAGGCCTTCGCTATGTCCAAACTAACGGCCAATGGATCCACCATGGACTCTACTGCCTCCACTCATCTATGAGTCAGGTAGAACAGAAGATCACCAGCTGATCGACCCCGATGACTACCGTATTGGCGCTCACTGATCAGCTGGTGATCCTCAAGGTATCTCGTGGGCAGCAATTTATAATGGATTCTATTATTTTAGAGAACTAGGAGGTGATGGCGTTAGGCCTGCAGTTGGACAAGTCTGAGCGGTCGCCTCTATAGGGATCGGGTGGACCAAATCTGTATTCCATGGACTACGCCTTAGGAGTAGGAGTACCGGAAAATACGCATTAAAACCAGTGCCAACTCCGGAGCATACGTCTTCAGCACAAAGGGAGGGACTCCATTAGGCCCACTCGACTTGTTGACGTCCAGAGAGAGGAGTGCTTTGTGAACAGAGCGCTGTGTAAACCGCACATCCGGCATATAGCAGTCTCGATTATTCTCTGACTTTTAGATGGTTTCCAATTAGTCAATGGTCACACTAATACGATTATTGTGGTCTTTCTATGAAACATTCGAAAATAGACAGGGCTTAATATTTATTAGAACGAAATTCTTTATCGGACGGTACGGATTTGGCGGATGGGGGCTAGGCGACAAAAAGTGTAAGATTTTTCCGTCACGACCCCTTTTGACGTAGTGTAGACGGCCTTGGCGGCTATAAGTAAGCGAGATGAAATAATATCCATCTCCTCGCACTTTTTCTTATCTTGCCATGAAAGAAACATTATTTTATTTTAAATGACGCTTCAATTTTATAGACGCTAGTAATACATTTATTTGTATTTGTTATCAATAATATAATACGTTTATCAATAATAATATACTATGAAAGGAACTTCGTTTCAACCGAGTGTTCCACGACACTCACGCATATTTTCTTTTTATAGAAGAAGGGCAAACGAGTATGCGTTTCACCTGATGGTAAGTGACTACCGCCGCCCATGAACAACTGCAACACCAGGGGAATTGCAGGTGTGTTGCCAGCATTTTAGAAAGGAGTAAGCTTTTTCTTGAAGGTCCCTAAGTCGTATCGGTCTGGAAAAATCGCGTGTTTAGCAATTCCACAGAGAGGTTGTACGAGGAAGAAAGCTCCTAGTAAAACGCACAGAGGTCGACCGCCAAGCATCCTGATGATGTGGATGGTATCGTGAGTTTTAACGCGATGTGCGTTCATGAAATTTGGCGACTAGAATTAAACCGAACACCTCAGAGCACTTCCGTGTTAGATGCGATAGAAAATGCAAACGGATGCGACTTCCCTTCGCAGCGCTAGTGAATCGAGCCGATTCGCGCCGCACTGCACTAGATGCGGTCAAGTGGAAGGAGCTGGCACTGGGGTGCGCCGGCCCAGAGATGAGAACAGTATTCTATTATAGTCCGAACTGCGCGTTGTAAAGTTAGAAGCGGTGCCGGCATGAAATACTGTCCGCTTTGCAGAGTACGCCAAGCTTTAAGAGGCCAATTTGGCCTTCCCTTCCAAGTGACCGCGAAACTGCACATATTTTGATATGTCGACGCCGAGGATTCCGATGCTAGCTGAGGCAGCAAGGGGAGTGCTTTGTAACTGACGAGATACGACAAAGGGTTTTTAGCGGTAAACGCGCAAACTTGTTTCTTCTGGGGATCGAATCGACTAGATTTAATCGTCCCCAATCCGATACTTTGTAGAACAAAGTCTTGACTTTAGACACAAGTTTGTTCCGGCACATGGCGAGGTTTTCACGAGAAATATTGACACGGCCCGTGTATAAAGCATCACCAGTGCTCTCGTCCGCATAACAATGTATGTTACCGGTTTGCAACATATCATTGATATGCAGAAGAAACAGCGTTGGTGATAGCACGCAGCCTTGTGGAACACCAGCATTAATAGCAATTCAAGCTTGTAATCAGAACATGCACCGTCTACTACGACCTTGATGCTCCAATCAGCAAGGAAACTGGTGATCCAATTGCACACTTCGGAAGCCCATAGGATGGGAGCTTGAAAGAAGCGCTATATGCCAAACTCGATCGAAGGCCTTCGCTATGTCCAAACTAACGGCCAATGGATCCACCATGGACTCTACTGCCTGCACTCATCTATGAGTCAGGTAGAACAGAAGATCACCAGCAGGTCGACCCCGATGACTACCGTATTGGCGCTCACTGATCAGCTGGTGATCCTCAAGGTATCTCGTGGGCAGCAATTTATAATGGATTCTATTATTTTAGAGAACTAGGAGGTGATGGCGTTAGGCCTGCAGTTGGACAAGTCTGAGCGGTCGCCTCTATAGGGATCGGGTGGACCAAATCTGTATTCCATGGACTACGCCTTAGGAGTAGGAGTACCGGAAAATACGCATTAAAACCATTGCCAACTCCGGAGCATACGTCTTCAGCACAAAGGGAGGGACTCCATTAGGCCCACTCGACTTGTTGACGTCCAGAGAGAGGAGTGCTTTGTGAACAGAGCGCTGTGTAAACCGCACATCCGGCATATAGCAGTCTCGATTATTCTCTGACTTTTAGATGGTTTCCAATTAGTCAACGGTCACACTAATACGATTATTGTGGTCTTTCTATGAAACATTCGAAAATAGACAGGGCTTAATATTTATTAGAACGAAATTCTTTATCGGACGGTACGGATTTGGCGGATGGGGGCTAGGCGACAAAAAGTGTAAGATTTTTCCGTCACGACCCCTTTTGACGTAGTGTAGACGGCCTTGGCGGCTATAAGTAAGCGAGATGAAATAATATCCATCTCCCTCGCACTTTTTCTTGTCATGAAAGAAATATTATTTTATTTTAAATGACGCTTCATTTTAATAGACGCTAGTAATTCATTTATTTGTATTTGTTAATCAATAATATAATACGTTAATTAATAATAATATACTACGAAAGGTACTTCGTTCCAACCGAGTGTTCCACGACACTCACCCATGTTTTTATATAATATTATTTTGGACTGACCTTGTAGTGACGGTGTAAGAATATCTACTACCCCATATCGTCCCATGGGCGTCGTAAGAGTCGATAGAGGGGCCATGCTGCAGCTATATTACTGGTATACTTGTAGCACGAATGGGTCGGCTCGACCAGGGAAGGACCACGCTCTCATAGAATACCAGCGTAAAATAGCAGCTTAACGCTGCTGTGTTTCGTATTGTGAGTGTAGAGAACTGGAGACCCTTTTTACTGGAAACGAGGCATTCAATCTTAGTCCTCACGGGTGACAACGCATCTGCATTTTCATTCGTAATCGAGATGGATGTAGATGTCTATTGGCTTACCATCAGGTGGACCGTGTCCTCGTTTGTCACCCTTATCCTATAAAAAAAATAACCAGGAGATGGGTAGCAGCACCTTCTACTAACAACTGTAATTATAAAACTGCGGACGCCAATCTGCTTACCAAGCATATTAACTATGACAAATATGCAACCTTTGAAGCACTCTATGTGAGGCCTATGTTTAGCAGTGGACTTTTATTAGGCTGTAACGGTATCGGTAACGGTAACTTAACATAAAATAATATTTCGACATATTATTGATATTCTATCAATCTCATTATTAAAATATCGGTTAAGTATAGGTCATTTCTATGTAACAAGCTATCAGCTTCTAAGGAAACTAAATATTAGTGACTATATATCGCTATTAAAATTAATTAATGTTCATGAAATATTTTTAGATTTTTCCCTTTGTTAAGGATAATAATCCTTAATAATTTTTTTGATTATTATTAGGAAACATCAAAAGAAACGAAATGTTAAGGTTTATAAAATTCAACCTAAATATAAATAATGCAATACATTATGTATTTATATTTACTCAAAGAAATAAATTAAACAGCTGAAAAGAGGTTGTTAGGATCACGACACCTTTAGAAAAACATAATCTTCATTAAAAAAAAAAAATAAGCGAAAATATCCCCCTAAGGTACAGTCTATAGGTAAGGCCATTGTTCAATAGTGGATTTTGATAGGATAGTTATGAATGAATGAATGGATGAATGAAACATAAAGGCAACAGTCACGGTTTTTTTTTATAGGAGATGGTGCAAACGAGCATGCGACTCACCTGATGGTAAGTGACTACCACCGCCCATGAACAACTGCAACACCAGAGGAAATGTAGATGCGTTATCGGCATTTAAAAAAGAGTAGACTCTTTTCTTGGAGATCCCTAAGTCATATCGGTCCGGAAAAATCTCTGGTGGTAGTCGATTCCACAAGGAAGTTGTGCAAGGACGAAAGCTTCTTCCAAATCGCACAGTGGTGGACCGCCCATCATTCAGATGGTATGGATGGTATCGCGAGTTTTGTCGCGATGTGCGACGATGAAATTGAGTGGCTGGAATTAGTCCGAACAATTCCTCAGAGCACTCCCCGTGGTAGATAAACTAAAAGTACTTAAATATATTTTCAACCATATAAATATAGCTATTGCTATTTCTTCTTTCATTTCCTATAACAAATTTGCTTCATGACTTTTATTATCTTGTAAATTACTTGGTTCTTTAATCTAATTTTCTTTGAGCACATTCGGAAGTATTTAGTTCAAGATAAAACTTTACTTCTTTCCTGCATAGTATATTTATAGTATTTGATAAGGCGGAACCTGTTTTATTTTTGTATTTGTTTTGTTATCTTGATAACGTGTTTGTTTACCATTTAACTCATTATATTCAGGTTCTTTAATGAAAGCGCCTCATTCCCAAAAGAAACTACTTTTTTGTCATTTGAAAATAACTCAAACGCACGCGTTCTGATGGTAAGTGGTTGCCCATAGACATCCACATCTATCCTCGATTATGATTCAAAATGCAGATGCGTTGTGACCTACGAGGACTAAGAGGGAATGCCTCATTTCCAGTAAAAAAAGGTCTCCGGTTCTGCTATTTACCGCTGTTCTTCTGTGAGAGTGTGGTCCTTCCCCGGTCGAGCCGACCCATGCGCGCTTCAACTATATAGCTAATACTAATATAGCCGCAGCATGGCTCTACCACGTAAGACTACCATACCATTCTACCACGGAACGGTTTAGGAAATTACGAAACGAATACATGTGCTGTTTCTGATTAGGTACACTAAATTTCATCGTAACCGTTACAGTTATAATCTAATAAAAGTCTACTGCTAATCATAGGCCACTACCAAAGTATAATCGTAGGAGGGATAAATATGTGCTGCAGTTTTTTTTAAAAGTAAAAACTTCTTTAGAATCTACGCTAGTCTACGCTTATCAAATAACTTCTAATTTAGTTTCCCTCTTGTAGCTCTAGCTTTATCCAACCTTGTTTCCCACTGGATACAATCTGTTCACTGGAATGCACTTTTTTTTATAGAAATTGGGTGACAAACGAGCATACAGTCCACCTGATGGTAAGTGGTTGCTGTGGCCCATAGACATCTACATCTATCCTCGTTGGTGAATCAAAATGCAGATGCGTTGTCAGCCTTGAGGACTAAGATGGAATGACTCTTTTCCAGTAAAAAGGGACTCCGGTTCTCTACACTCACCATACGAAACACAGCAGCATTAAGCTGCTATTTTACGCTGGTATTCTGTGAGAGCGTGGTCCTTCCCCGGTCGAGCCGACCCATTCGTGCTACTACAACTATATTATAAATATAGCTGCAGCATGGCTTTACCACGTATAAATTGACTGACTTCTTCATGAAATTAAGAAAATTCGTTACGTTTTTATATGGTTCGAGAATAGCTATTTAATAAAATGGCAAATCATCTTGGAAATAGTTTATTCGTAACTATATATACTTACTACTGTATAAATGTATAATATCTGACTATATATATATGATTTCTGTTTTATTTTATATTACGGCATCACCCGTAAGTAGCTAGTAGTTAGTAGAAAATGCTACAAGTATTAAGTACGACTGAGTACACCATTTTGTATATTAATGTTTAAATAAATAAATAAGAATATAGCAACCGCAACAGCAATACAGATAATCAACTTTATTTTTTAATCAGCAATTTACATGTTACGTAGGTATCTTATGAATATTACAGACTTTAATCAAGAATGTGCTAACTTACTGAGAAGATATTGCTTGGATGTATATGGTTTATATTTAATCAAAAAACAATATTAACTTTAGTTTATAAAATGGTTTATAAATGAAAATCAGTATAAATTTTAAAAGAAATTGCATGGTCTAAGTCTGTTAAACAATATATAGAATTAATATTATTTAGGTTGAAAGAAAGTAGGAAACATCGTATTATAAATCAAATATTCTATGAAGCTATTTTCGACAATTCTTTTTTTTATATATATTTGAATACCAGTTTAAAATAACAGTTTAATAACAGTTTGCTGCTGCTTCGGAGACCCTTTTTACTGGAAACGCGGCATTCCATCTTAGTCCTCAGGGGTGACAACGCATCTGCATTGTGATTCTGAATCGAGGATACATGTAGATGTCTATGCCACAGCATCCAGTTAGCATCAGGTGAACTGAGTGCTCATTTGTCATCCTTATTATATAAAAAAAAAATCAGGTGACATTGATAAATTGTACGAGGTCAAACGTCTAGACGCGAACCGAAACCATTATTTGTTGGCCATAGATATATAGCAACACAAAAGGCTAAAGGCTAGAAAATTTCAAACAAACTATTTCAAAAACCGTGCAGTATTGGTGTGAGAATATCCACTACCCCATATCAATCCGTGGGTGTAGTAAGAGGTGACAAAATACGAAACAAACTAGGCAATAGGCAACATGGTGTTCCTGGTTACAGCTGTAAAATGACAAAAAATACTGCGGTTGCCTACCCGCCTGCCATTATGAGGGAGGCCTTTGTTCAGCAGTGGATTTTGATCTCCGGTCTCTAATAATGAAAATGAACAATTGAACAACAACCATGTAGACAAAAAACCTTAACTTACTATATTCTCATAATATTC
The DNA here is from genome assembly GCA_029286625.1 of Parnassius orleans. Lineage (NCBI taxonomy): Eukaryota > Metazoa > Arthropoda > Insecta > Lepidoptera > Papilionidae > Parnassius > Parnassius orleans. Next base: position 3,356,313 of record JAGSMP010000170.1, read on the forward strand.
GTTTATTTGAATATTAAATTGTATTAAGAACTTTGAGCACGAAATAATCACTAAAAATATAATAAAGATATCGGTCTGCACTGAATATCTAATTTCTTTGTTGAACGAATTACGGAATCGATTTAAACGAAAACTTAATTTGGTGTTCAATTTGCGATTACGCGTTGACGTCAAAATAAATTGGTGTGAAATCGATATCATCAATTGTTTTCACAAAAAAAAATACTGACGTACGAACGAGAACGCACAGATAATTTTAAAAACAGTACGTGGATATTATATTATGTATGTTGAAAATTAATTATGTTTTAAAATTCTCTGTCTTCTGAGCCGATTCACACAAATAAAGGCAAGTTATTTTAGTAAAATCTTAATATTCATCGCCATCATTCACCTTTCGCTCTATTTTATTATACTATAGTTTTATGATACATATCCGTTATTAGCGGTGTATGAACATCCACATGTCCACGTCCACGTCCACGTGTCGTAAGAGGCGATAGTAGAAACAAACCAGGAGATGAGTAGTAGCGTCTTTCTGATTACATCTATAAAATAAGAATAAAACTACGGATTCCAATCCCTTGGCAAGCGTGGCAACTATAAAAAATATCCCCCATCATGAGGGAATCTATAGGGTAGGCCTATATTAATCAGTGTACTTTTGATAGGTTGGAATGATGAATGATAATAATGATAGTTTTGTCACTTAAATTGAAGCACGATGCTAAAACTAACGTGATTTGAGATGATTCCATTGTCTCTGTAGCTTTCAATTTGTCACTATCAATTTAAGTCTCCAGTCGTCCTTAGAGCACGTTATTGAAGGCAAAATTTCCAGAACTGAAGCTATCAAACCAATATTGTTTTCAGTGCCGCTCTTTTTGTGCAGCGATTGTGTTACAGCGGATCTTATATTCGAAAATAACGCGGATTTTCAATTTCAGATGGATGTTTGTGAAGTAACGTTGTCACAAAAAGACAAACGACAGGAAAACAAATATATCACTGCTTGAGTTAAAGCAATGTAATAGCTAATTTGACATCAAGCTATATTTTAAAAGCCAATGTCATAGGCAAGGACTTATAGGAAACTTATATTTTTAGATACTCTACTTTCAATAAGTGACATGACGTTATTCACACTAAGTGATTATCAAACTGTTAATTACTAAAGTTTATATGAACGGTCAATTTGCTAGCGTAAGTATTTTTTTGTTTAAGTTAAACAAATGAACTTTAGTTCTTTTTCTACATTAACAAATTTCTGATAATTGCTTTATGGGATATACTGTAGTTAATTTTCAATATATTTTTAAATAAACGAAGAAAAATAATTAACAACTTCCTCTATCTGCGAAAAAAAAAAACACAATAGTTCAACAATCGAAATGTTCATTTATGACTCACGGGACAATTAAATGGTTAATAAGAGTATAAGAGTAGTAAAATTATTCGTTGACATGAACATTATGTTTCTCTAACCAATTTTTGACCACGGAGTTACTTCCAAATAAAGTTACTGCCTGCAATCTCCCTATTACCAAGTTTAACCCTAAATTACTAAACTATCGTAAAAATTACGACGGCAAAATCATGATTCCTAGAATAAAGGAAGCTCGCGTCATGCCCGTGTCCCCCGCTTTAGTGTGTACCTTCCTAATTACGTCCGTCAGTGTATCAAGCGCTGTCATTCTCGTCGGGTGTGATTTGTGTATTGAGTTATAGCAAGTGTGTTGCAAATTTTACGAAAGTTTAGTGTTTCCGTGAGTCTTAAACAAAAGTAAGTGTACTTGTTTTTGTCACTTTTTACAAACACTTTGTGTTGATTATGGCTTATTTTGTTTTATATGTACATATACAATATAATATATTGTTTTAGATGTCTCGAGTTGTTAGAGATAATGACATTAGTCAGTTATTGGAGGCGGCTGCTCATAATTAAGATGACGATGAGAGCGCACAGCATCAAGAGATACTGAATGAGTCAGAAGACAACTTACAAGTGGAATAGCATCAGCTGACCGATAGTGATAATGAAGAATACACAATTACGACAGGTATCGTGGAAAGTTCTGATTCTGATGTTCCTATTTCTGGTTTCCAAAGCGACACCGGTGTATAGAATCTGATTCTTCACAATCTGAAGATTCTACAGCCCATTGAAACAGATCAAAGTAGTCAAAACAAAACAATATGATCACAGGGTTATATATCTAAGAAAAAAATTATTCGAGTCAAAAATGGACATAAATGGATCACGAAGCCTAGACAGCTAAGAACGCGAGCTACTTCCAGAAATATCATACATTTTGTTGAGGGGCCTCAAGGTGAAGCTGTTCTCTTTATTTCTTAGCGACAAAATACAAGAAGAGGTAGTCAAATATACCAACGTGTAAATCGAGTCAAGAAAGTCAAACTAGTCCAACATTACGGCGATATATCAAAGAGTTCATAAAATATATCTTAGGTATTGGAACTATTCCTAAAGTGGCAATTATACAAGAACAAATTCTAGAAAAAATATGCCTTGTGCTCGTCTAAGGCTAGAAAAATGACAACTAACTTTTGCATGAAATGTAAAAGACATGTTATGTGTGGCGCACAACATGAATATGTGTTCCAACTGTTTAGAATAAAAAATGTGCCCTGTTCTCATTATTATGTGGCCTCTTAAATCCAAAGAATATAACTGTAATTTCTCAAATAATTAAAGTTTATGATTCGTAAATTTATTCTGTTTTATTTCCCTGCCGTATTTTTTACGAATGTTTCGTAACAACGTCACTTGCAGAATAGTTTAGTAATCTAGGGTTAAATATTTTTTAAACAAAAACTGTATAAAAAGGGTTATTATAATATAAATGAATACATGGTTGATAATAACCCCTGGGAATGAGGTGGTAGCTTCCAAGCTGTTTCTTAAATAACTTTTGTTAGTAGTTTGTACAATGTGTATTTTTTTCTAAAAGTTTTTACTAAAAAGAAAGTTCTGCTGGGTTTCTTGCTGGTTCTTCCTAGAACAGAGGCTTTTTTCTGAACCACTGGTAAAAGTAAAAATGACTTTAAATAAGAATTACTTGTCATCTATATTGATAAAAAATATTATATTCTAGTCGTTTAGTAGCGTGTTCTTACATGTGAAGAATGAATAGTCGCGGCCGGAGCCTAATACAGCTGGCAAAATTGCCGGTCGTTAAGACAATCCAGAGACACGTGTAGGAAATTGAGGGCGATAACGACGACTGCGAGCGTCTTATTCCCCCAAAAAAATTAAACGCATTTGTTAATTATAGGGATTACATAGAAATTTATTATAGGTATTGTATTTTAAATATTTTAAATTTCATTCCACAAAAATGTCACTCTTAATTTCGATACGTAGCACATGAGATTGGATACTGTATAGTAGTAGTAGTATGTAGTCAATCTATTAACAAAAATGGTTTGGAGCCGTAAAATAATCTGGAGCCGATAGGTGGCACTTTGGTCGATATTTTTATTTATTTTTAAAATTGAAATCACATATTTTTTTATTTTACTCAATTCAACGTCTGCCTGGCCAGTTAGTTTTCTATATAATAATCAAATCATGAAACTTACACTTTTAAATGATATTAAGTATGTTAAAAATTTACTAGTTAAAATCCGCGTAATAAAATAAAATGAGGTGTCTTAGTCCTAGTCGGAAGACCACCACGTCAGCACTAATTAATAAACTTTTTTATTACTGTTTTTTGACGTGACAAACCACTGTTTCTTTGTAATTTAAGAATGTATGTAATGACGTTTACTGCATATTTTGTATTAAAATTCCGACCTCACATCTTACCTTACCCATTAGAAAAAGCGCGTAAGTGCTATTTTCCTTTGTGCTCACATAAATAAGAATTTTAGCGCCGCATTTACGCCAGCTTTTCCCTGACGTTAGCGCAATTTCAAGATAAGAATGTGGTATAAATTATTTCATCATTTAAAAAGGTTTACAGGCATTTCTATTCTGTCCTTGGTTTTATTTTTTATATTATGGTTATTTTATGTATTTTTTGAAATATCTTTAGACATTTTTACCTGCCTGCCCCAGAAGGAGGGTATGTATGTCTATTTCTTTGACACGCTCTGTAGCTTAAACGGCTTAATGGATTTTAACATATGAGGTGTCGTTAGATTCGCCTTAATTGTTGGAGTGACATAGACTGCATATATAATATTTATATATCGTATCTTAAAATACAAAAAAAGGTTAACGCAGTCGGTTATTATTAATTACTGTTTTAATCTTTAAGCTTGTACACCTATACATCGTAATTTACCAGGGCCTTCAGGGGTGATAAAATGAATAAATTATAAAATTTATAATTTTCTTCGTAGATAATACATGTTTTCGATTCCAAAACAATAAATGTATTTTTTTTTATAAAATGAAAGTGACAAACAAACTCACACCTGATGGTAAGTGGCTACTGCAGTAAATGGCACCTACAACCAACTTCAATACGAAGAAGGCTACAGATGCGATGTCACTTCTGAGGACTAAGATAGACTGCCTCACAGCATGTAATTATACTGGCTCTATACCCTTCAGACCGGAACACAGCAATGCAAACACTTCAGTGCTACAGAAATAGGAAAGAGAGTGGTACCTACCTAGACGGACTTCTATGCAGAAAAGGATACCTACCAACTAGTAGAACCAGATTCCTATCACCTAGTAATGTAAAAAATTATAATACTATCTAACTTACTTAACCATGTTGAAATACTTAGGAACAGATCTACTTCGTAGTTCTGACTCTGCTTTTGTGGTATCTTGACAGAGCAGTTCAACGAATAGTTCACCACTTTTCGATTTGATATTGCACTACGAAATTGGACTTCACTCCTTCGAAATATTTTTATTTAGACATGTAGATTTCCTCACGTTTTTCTTCATCGCATTGCAAAGTTAGCATTTAAATAGAATACAATTATTTCAGTGGTGCCAGACTCTTTGCGTACTCGGGAATTTACTGCGAGCGCTTAGTCCCTGAGGTGCCGCGGTTCTAAATATAATAAAAAGTTATAAATATATACGCGATCTTACATGAAGGAAAGACCATTGTTTATTATACTAGTGTGACAAACGAGCGAACAGTCCGTTGATGATAAGTGGCTAATACCGCCAATTTACACATCAACTAATTGTAAAAAAGGCCACAGATGCGTTGTCTATAATTAAGTTATTTAATTCATTCATTAGATTCATTTATTTTATACATTCATTGCTGATTATCAAAAGTCTACTGCTGAACATAGTCCTCTCTCATAGATTATCTTATAGAAGTGATGTCATCATAGTTGCCAGGCTTGGCAGGCGGGTTGGCAACCACAGTTTTCGATTATTTTAACCTGTTATCATGTAGATGCTAGTACCCACCTCCTGTTTGTTTCCCTCTGTCGCCTCTTACGACACCCACGGGATTATATGGTATGGTAGATTCTCTTACGCCGCTACTACACGCGTTGTTGGTGTTCCACGTCACGTAACGTATCTCTTCAAAAAACTCCATCAAAATTAAATGTTCAATTTAATCTATTAAGCAATTAATTTAAGTAATTAAAAAATATCGATATAAATTTCGTCAGTACGACGAACGAACGCCCTCTCACACATTGTCATCCGTTTAATAAGGCCTTTTTTTACTTATGCCTTTTCTCAAAATTATTCATAATAAGAAACGATCGGGTAAAGTATTTCGTAATTTGATAATCAAAATAAAGGTTAAAAACTCTACCGTCTGGGTTTTCTTCTTCACGTTTTTCAACATACAACCCGTTACGATGGTCATGTTTTCACTGATTTCGACTATGTTGGCAACTTTTTAATGATGTCGAAAGCCTGATAACAAGGGGCATGCCAAAAGAAGGAGCTAAGACATAGTGTTTTTTTTTTAATTTAGCAGAATTAAAGCACCGACTTCAGAAGCTGGTGTGTGGGAGTTATCCTAATAAATTTAGTTATTTGAAGGTGGTTTTTACTTTCTATTAAAAGTTCAATTTTCCCTGACTATAATTATGACTATTTTTGAGAATTATGGTAATTAAAAATTAAAAGTTAAATTGTTGCCCTTTTGGCCTTAATTCTTCTAATAAATTAGACATAAGACAGACAGAAGACTTCAGGTCTTAGCCCCGACTTCTGAAGCTGTTATGTCGAAATAATTTTATTCCTTTTAGTTATTTACAGTCAGCATTTGATTTTTATCAATATTATTTTATTAAATTTATTTTATTTTTTAAACCATTTGAGTAGTCTCACAAGTTCCATATAACAACTATAATGTCGTCTAAATAGTTACATTAAAAACATCATTCTCTATTTTGCCAATCTTAGGCCTGAAGTTTTTCGCCACTTTTATATGGACTCACCCATAATTAATAAAACAAGAATCAATAAAATCGATTCACAATTAAGGAAGATATTGATAACACTTAAACAAAAAAAATATAAAGTCGAATTGAGAGACTGCTTCTTTTTTGAAGTCAAATAAAAACAAAAATCCAGATCAGGGATACATAGGATTGTCTCAGAGATACGGGGTCAACATTTAAAACTTAAAATTGGTACACATTAAAACATTATTCTTCTTCTCCAACATCAGCCTGTAAAAGCCCACTGCTGGATATGGCTTCTCCTTTTGTCCTCCATAATTCTTGGCATACACATTGACGCCTGGCGTAAACAAAGTGATTATACCGCTATCTATTGGAAACCAGCCAAAAGATCTTTCTGGTATAACCCATAATCACCTCCAACGACTACCAAGGGAGGAAATGGGGTAATGAATTCTCCTATACCGATACTATACGGCACATATGAGTTATTGCCACCAAGGGCATTAATAAATTATTTAAAAATTTGATTTAGATGTCATTAGGACATCAAATAATAGTATCATTAATTAATAGAATCGGACGTTACTTTGCGAAAATCCATTATATTAAAGATTTTATAATTTAAATTAGCTAATATCCTCGTAATCAAATAAAATGGTGTGTCTTACCTAGTTTGAAGAGCACTTCTCGCCCTCTTTGCACCATCCCCGAAATTAATTTTGAACATATTTAATCGCATCATTTTCACTATAATTACTAAGAGGATATAAGATAAAATAAAATTTAAAATATGTTGTAGTCTATAGAATAATAAAATATCGGAGCATGCAAAATTTCGTTTGTCATTCCAGGCTGGGTTCAAAAATCATGATGACTAGAGAGATTCTGGTATTTGTTTTTTATAATTGCACTTTTAAGCGGTTTAAGTATCAGATAGGATGAAAAATGACAGTGACATATTGTGCGCCGTAATCAATCACTGAGAGGGAACCTCGACTGATAAAATCCATCATGTATATAGACATTTTAAAAATATTCATACTTCGGTTTTTTTTTTACAATTAGAAATAAGTGATGGATAGGATTTTTGTGAGAACCGACCAGGGACGCGGGTGCACGGAGTGTACGCGGTGTGGAGGGGTGTGCTGCGCGCCCGTCTACGGACTCGCTGCGTCCCATCCGTTGATATCCTAACTGTGTTTGTGGCACTAGGTGAGTGTGTGGTGTTTGTGTGTGAATGGCCGGCGACATTTCAGTCGTCGGCATCTAGCGGAACGGGTGGTTCGATTAGAACGTTACGGGGCCTCCGGAGGTTCTCCGTGACGTTCGGAGTCGGAGCGTATGTGGCTGCGTTTACCACTAGCGGATTGGGATGTGTCTCGGCTCTCTCGAAATAGCGCCGAGACATTACCTTGAAATACTCGGAGATCGTCGGAAGTTGACAATCGCTGTGTAAGTCGGAGTTTCGCTGGTACCACAGAGCTCCGGTGGCTATGCGAATGAATCTATTTTGCACGACTTGGAGGTCGTACAAGTGTCTTTGGACCGTGTGCGCGAAAACTACACTTGCGTAAGACATGATAGGTCTTACGCATGCTTTGTACAGATGGAGCTTGTGTTTTAGGAACAGTTTGCTCTTTCTGTTAACTAGCGGGTGGAGGCGACTAGTGACGATTTTAGCTTGATTGCGAAAATTGCGAATGTGTTTCGCGAATGTCATACCTTCGTCGAATATAACTCCTAGATATTTGGCCGTTGGTGGCCAGGGGATCTGGTGGCCACAAGGGTGATCGTACCTAACGATTTCTTGTGGTTTCTGATTTGACGATTGGAAATGGAGATCCTTTGAAAGTGTATTGCTACACTTTTCTCAGGATACACTTCGATTCTCCATAAGCGGAACCAATCGCCTAAACGGTTGACTGCTATTTGGAGCTTCTCGGTTAGGATTCTTTTATTGTGATGGGTGACAAAAAGTGCCGTATCATCGGCGAAAAGAGCAGTATTCACTACTGGGTCTTTCGGGATGTCACTCGTGAAGAGTAGTGGGGAGAGGACAGAGCCTTGTGGGACTCCAGCCTTGATGGGGCGCTTTGTAGAGCGAGTACCATCTATTCGATAGCGAAAGTGGCGTCGGCAAGAAAGGCTCTGATGATGTGGGTGAGCCTATCAGGCAGGTTGAGTTTATAATGCTTGTAAAGCAAGCCGTCGTGCCAGACTTTAACAGTGGTAGAGCCACGCGGCAGCTTTTGCTGTCGCACGGACCACGACATCACAGAATACCAGCGTGAAGTACAGGTTTACCTCTGCTTTTCGCTTGGTGGGTGCAGGTGGCCGGAGGCCCTATCCCCCCCCCTCCCTCCAATCAACATAGTAGTGGAATTAAACGAAAGACTACCCCAGAAGGGTACCAGCACCCTTGGCGAATCCCTCGCTGAGCATCCACGACCAAGCTACTCCACTCCTGAGCGTGGGTGCTCAGGCTGCCCCGCGTATTCGGGGGGGGGGGGGAGCAAAATTCCGCTCGCGACTAATACTGCTCGGAGCAAGCGGAGCAATAAGACCAAGGCGACCTCTGTCACGCTATCCGAGAATTTTTGCAACATCAGGGGACTTCATTACAACCTTAACGCTGTCCACTTCCATCTAGAAATGGCGAAGCCGGCCTTGCTCTTTTTAACCGAGACTCAGGTGTCCTCTCCGACTGATACTTCATATATCTCCTACCGGGGTACAAATTAGAACACCCTTGTGCCCCGAGCTGGAGTTTGCGTATACGTCAGAGAGACATCTGTTTCGTCGCCTCGGCAGTCTTCCGGAACTGTCCATCCTATGGCTGCGCGTAGACAGCGACGACTATCCCCGCGTCTACGGGTGCCTCTATAGGTCCCATAGCGGTAATGCCGAAACAGACCGACTCATCGACCACGTCCAAATGGCTCCAGATTCCTTGTTACAGCAGATCCCATCCGCAGAGATCGTGATCCTTGGCGATTTTAACGCCCACCACGCCGAATGGTTCGGTTCACGTTCAACCGATCATGCGGGGAGATCTGTTTATGACTTTGCTTTGGCATATGGTCTTACACAGCTGGTTACTTCCCCTACGCGGATTCCAGATGTGGAGGATCATGGACCTTGCCTGTTGGACTTTCTGCTGAACTCTCCTCCGGACGGATATCAGGTTTCCGTCGATGCTCCTTTAGGCTTGTTGGACCATTGTTTTGTCCGAAGTGTAGTGCCACTCACACTAACGTCGCGATTGCATTCTGCATGCTGCCAATGTGGCAGATCCTAGCCATGGTTTGGTCGCTCCTGTAAAATTGCATCACGCTGTAAGCAGGAGTGATACCGGTCTTGGGCTGACGCATCAACGTCTCGGGATGCAAACACCAGCGCTCTTAAAAAGAAGTATAATTCCGCCTCCAGGTCCTTCAAAAGAGTCATTGCCAAGGCAAGGTGAAGGTTGCTTGAGCACATAGGCAGAATTGGCGAGAAGCTAGTAGCGAGCTAAGGCTGTACAAGGGAACTTCTGTCAGCCATCTCTTGACAGAGAGGACGACTCACTGGCCCATGCCGCAAAGGAGAAAACTAATCTGTTAGACTCTCTCTTTGCGTCCAACTCGACTCTAGATGACGGGGGGAACACACCACCGACCATCCCGCGGTGTGAGTGCTCCATGCCGGATGTGCGGTTTACACAGCGCTCGGTTTGCAAAGCAATCTTCTCCCTGGACGTCAATAAGTCGAGTGGGACTGATGGAGTCCCTCTTATTGTGCTGAAGACGTGTGCTCCAGAGTTGGCACCGGTTTTAACGAGTCTTTTCCGGTACTCCTACTCCCAAGGCGTAGTTCCGAATTCATGGAAGACAGCTTTGGTCCACCCGATCTCTAAAAAAGGCGACCCCTCAGACCCGTCCAACTACAGGCCTATAGCCATTACCTCCTTGTTCTCCAAAATAATGGAGTCTATTATAAACTGCCAGCTCATGAGGTACCTTGAGGATCACCAGATGATTAGTGACCGCCAATACGGTTTTCATCGGGTCGATCAGCTGGTGATCTTCTGATCTACCTGACTCATAGATGGGCGGAGGCAGTAGAGTCCAAGGGGGAGGCATTTGGCCGTTAGTTTTGCGAAGGCCTTCGATCGGGTCTGGCACAAATCAATTCTTTCGATGCTCCCTTCCTATAGGCTTCCCGAGAAATTGTGCAAATGGATCACCAGTTTCCTTGTTGATCGGAGCATCAAGGTCTTATTAGATGTTGCATACTCTGATTACATGCCTATTAACACTGGTGTTCCACAAGGTTGCATGCTGCCAACGCTGTTTCTTCTGCATATCAATAATATGTTGCAAACTGGTAACATTCATTGCTATGCAGATGACAGAACTGGTGATGCCTTATACATCGACCGTGTCAATATTTCTCGGTAGTACGGTAAGTAAAACGGTACTGTACGGTAGTAAAACGGTACTCGATCGGAACAAACTTGTGTCTGAAGTCGAGTCTTTGTTGAACAAAGTCTCGGATTGGGGGCGACTAAATATAGTCCAGTTCAATCCCCAGAAGACACAAGCTTTCTTACCGCACTCCCCTTGCTGCCTCAGTTAGCATCGGAATCTTCGGCGTCGACGTATCGAATAGTGTGCAGTTTCGTGGTCACTTGGAAATGAAGGACAAATTGGCTTCTAAAAAGCTTGGCGTGCTCAGCAGAGCAGGATAGTATTTCATGCAGGCACATCGCTTGCAACTTTACAAAGCGCAAGTTCGGCCTCACATGGAATATTGTTCTCATCTTTGGGCCGGGGCACCCCAGTGCGAGCTCCTTCCACTTGACCGCATCCAGCGCAGAACGGTTTGATTTGTTAACGACCGAGTTCTTTCTGATCGGCTCGATTCACTGGCGCTATTCAGGGTGTTACATCCCTTTGCATTTTCTATCGAATATACCACGGGGAGTGCTCTGAGGAATTGTTCGGATTAATTCCAGCCGCCAAATTTCACGAACGCACATCGCGTCAAAATTCACGATACCATCCTCACCATTTGGATGCTTGGCGGTCCACGACTGTGCGTTTTACTAGGAGTTTTCTTCCTCGTACAACTTCAATGAGGAATTATTTACCACCGGCGATTTTTCCGGACTGATACGACTTAGGGACCTTCAAGAAAAGAGCTTACACCTTTTTAAAATGCCGAAACACATCTGCAATTCCTCTGGTGTTGCGGTTGTTCATGGGCGGCGGTAGTCACTTACCATCAGGTGAGCCACATGCTCATTTGCTCATTCTTCTATAAAAAAAATACTTTGTCATACGCTTTCGCGACATCGAAGAGGAGGGCACGGATCATGGTGGTTTTGCGACTTCTTTACGGGAAGTTGAATCCTTTCAGAATGTATTCTGTGAGGTGATGTAATTGGTCGCTGCACGAGTGTTCGGGTCTTAAACCGAACTGCTCGTCTGGAAGAAGTTTTTTGGTGAAGACGTGTTTACAAAGGCGATTCAATATGAGTCGGAAGTAAACTTTCCCCAGTGTGCTGAGGAGACTGATTGGTCTGTAACTAGAGGTTAAGTTGCGCGGTTTCCGGCATCCGAGAAGGAGCAGCTGGAAAGAAGAGCGTTGATTATGCCTCCTAGGAAACAAACGAGCGGCGCGGAGAGAGATTTCAGTATCCTGTTGATAATGCCATCGGGGCCGGGTGCTGATTTCTTTTTAAGGTTTGATTACTTCTATAACTCCGTCGACAGTCACAGGGTCTAAGAGGTCGCCCACAGGTGCAGGTGCTCAATCGTGGCGTAAACTTACCCTGTAGGGTAGTGGCTCCGCGTAGTTTGCGGGCTATAGAGGATAATTCAGCAACAGTAATGTTGCTGATGAAGCCGCAGACTAGAGAGAAGTCAGCGGCGAAAGAAGACGAGCCTTGTGGGACGGGCTTTGATTTTGGGGCTTGAGGAGGCGGCGTTGGCCGTGACGCGACGAGTGTCGGCGGTTTCACACAAGCATTGGGTTATGGCGCAGAGGGCGCGGGAGGGATATCCCTTGCTCGGCCACCACCGCCACTGGGGCGGGCTTGGTTGCGACTTGAGGCGAGGATGTTGGCACCGAAGTCGGTGCGGGCTTGGGGGCCGGCAGCCGAGAGCGAGAGGCACTGGCTTGACCCGCGCGTCCGGGATGGCTTCTACCTCCGCGCTGCTTCCTTGGTGGCGCTTTGGAACACCTGCGATAGTTCGCTGGGTGTCCCTCTTCGCGGCAATTGACGCAGCTCGGGAGTTCAACCACCTCGAGCGTGCAAGGGCAGTCAGTGGTGCCGTGGTCACCTAGGCACTTGATGCACCTAGGCCTGGCGTAACAATTCCTGGCCGAGTGGCCGTACAATTGGCATCGGTGGCACTGGCCAACGATGCCCCTATTTCGGGGGGCTTCAACTGCAATCCCCGTGAGGTTGCAGATGCATCGGACGTTATACATCACCTTGCCTTCCAGAGACAGGTCCAGGATGACAATGCACAAATCTAAAAATCGTTTCTTGTCGGTTTGGTGGTGCATTCTATGCACCTCCCGGACCGAGAGATTTTGGGCCTTTAGGTCGTCTAAAATGTGGACAGTCTCGAGCTCCTTGGGGAGGTCTCGGACTACCACGCGCAGGTTACTTTCCTCAGGGAGGGCGTACGTGTGAAAGCTGACTTGTTGGGCGTGCAGTTGGTTTGTCACGCTGCGAAAATCCTCAGTCTTATTTACAAAAATACGAATGCCCTGACCGGCGGTTTGCAACTTTGGGCAGTATATTTTTTTAGAGTTCAACCAATTGGAAAAGTTATTCCATTTCCTTTTGTCTTCAACAATGATGGGTGGTGGCGGCTTTTTCCTACGTTCAGCAGGGGACTCATTCTTGGCCGCTGGCTTACAGGGAAGGCCATCTTGTTTACTATGCTAACACAAGCGCAGATGTGTACCAAGCTCCCCCACCTTTCGGCAGGGGAGGTGTGTGCCTGAAACAAACACCTATATACCTAGCGCGTTGGTACGCTAGGATGTGTACCTAGCTGTTGCCTACTGCAACAAGTAACACAAAAATTAAAAACGATCGCCGCCTCTAAGGTGGCGGGTGTGTTTCACTCTACTTACGGTTGCCGATACCAGTACAAGGAAGCCAGGAAGGAGAGGAAGAAACACTCTTTGCACCACAACAAGTATCCGATATACTTCACAACAACACAGTGAGAACACCAAGGCAGCAACCAAACACAGAGCACCAAGCAAGAAAGCAAGCATTAAGCATTATATACCGCATATAACAATTGTTAATCCTGCGCATGATCTAAGAGAGTGGAGTGACAGGATGAACTTGACCGACACGCCCGGAGTCTACAGAGCCTCGCAGATCCTCAGCAGTGGACTTGTGAAGGACTTTACATATCAAAAGTCCACTTCTGAAAAACGGCCTTGCCATAGATTGCCTCGTATGGGGATATATGCCACGCTTAGTTGCCACGCTTAGAACGAGTTTTGGCAACCGCAACTTTTTAAGTTTTTCTATTGTTATTAAGGAGACGCTGATGCCCATCTACTGGTTAGTTTCTGTCTGTCGCATCTTCTAACCGTATAGTAGCGGTGTAGAATATCCACTACACCAATATCGTCCCGTAGGTGTCGTAAGAAGCGACTAAGGGAAACTAAACCAAGGGGGCAGCAGCATCTTCCACATTGCGTTATTGCGTATTGCGGATGTGTTAGGGGTCTGGATTTTTGAACAAGGACAATAATCCAGACCCCTAACACATCCGTAAAAATACATTTTCCGTGCGGGATTCGAACCCGCGGCCCCCAGCGCTGCAACTCATTGCTAAGCCACTGCGCCATGGAGCCTTCGTTGTATCTTTCTTTGTAGGTTTAATTAAATGTTCGATTTTTTTAGTATAACACACGGAAATATTATGACTGATTACTAAATAAATAGATTAAAGATTATAGTGTCACATTTAGGAAATGCTGTCTGCATTTTAAAATAATTTTGAATTCATTTCTGCTCCATCTAAAGTCAATTGATAATCACCGTAAATGTCGTTCAACTGTCGATCATTCGTAATTGAATTTGGTGTCACTTAGGAGACACGACGATTTAAATAAGTATGAACATTTAAAAGGTTAGGGAATTGCTTCTGAACATTTTTATGTTAATACATACCTACAACGTTTGAATTTATTTAACCATGTCCCACAATAACTACATTTTAAAATTTTCATCTCTTTTTTGGCCATCGTGAGAAAGGAATAATTTCGCGCAGGTCAATATGTTCAACATTTAGTATATTACAATTCACGATTGGTGAGATTGAATCCGTACTATCCATACTAATCCATACTAATATTATAAATGCGAAAGTGTGTTTGTTTGTTTGTTTGTTTGTCCTTCTTTCACGTCGCAACAGAGCGTCGGCATGGCATGATTTTTTGTATGGGGATAGTTCGGTGCCTGTAGAGTGACATAGGCTACTTTTTCAGCGGAAAACATCTCTTCTCGTGGAAAATCGAATATGTTGCACAAGTTTGTCCTTCTTTCACGTCGCAACAGAGCGTCAGCATGGCATGATTATTTGTATGGGGATAGTTCGGTGGCTGTAGAGTGACATAGGCATATCATTCCCGTGGGAAAATCGAATATGTTGCAAAATTAAATTCAGCTAGGTGGCGCCACCGTGATCCTATAAGACGGACGACGGTACGATGGACGAACACAGAAGGTCAGAATATCTGATTATTATGTCTTTTACCAAAATTAAGATAAAAATGTATGGATCTGTATTTTCCAAGCAGGACCGGGAAGAGAGCGATAAAACATAAAATTCACCAGCTGATTTTCTTCAAACGTTTTGGCATCGTAATTACAGAATAGGCGATAACTCGCAGATGATATTACAATCCGTTGATGCTCTGCCTACCCCGCAAGGGTTACAGGCGTGATTATAAGTATGGATCAATACTATCACCACCTGTCACGCTTTCACCCTTAACTATTACTTAACAATGGTAGAAACAGTTCTTAGTGTTTAATAAGCCTTAGTAATATTTATGGAACGGAAATGAATAAGTTCTTATATGTGGTTACGAATGAATCGGTATTACAATAAGAAAATTGTGCAAAATTATAAGAAAAATATTTTTGAGAGTTCTTATTAACTAACGTATACATAGTTTAAATTGATTCCGCTAGATGTCGTTACTAGGTTTTTAAACGCGGTAACAAAATATTTCCTGACATGTACTTAACTCCCGCCGTTGAGCTGCGCGTCAACTTATAGCATACGGTACCTATACGCTTAAATTGTTTCTATTTGTAGCTTATTCGACTACCTGCTTTCGATTTCGGTTGTTTGTTATTTGCTTTGTGATTTGGTTAATGTTGAATGGATTTATATTGGCTTTCGTTTTTCGGATTTGTATGTTCTGGATCGGTTTTGTTGATTTGGTTGGTATTCCTTTATAGATATTTAGACTTGGCTTTGATTTTGGATTTTGTTTATTTAGAATCGTGAATTGGTTTTCGATGTTTTAGGTTGTTTAACAATATTTCAAAGGAATATTATTAGTATAGATAGTGTATACGGTACCCATACACTTACTTTTTTCGTTGGTTATATTTATACTGACTACTGCTTTCGATTTCGGTCATGATTTGTTTTGTGATTTGGTTTAAGTTGATTCGATTTTTGGCTATCGTTTTCGGATTCGTGTTGTGTCTTGAATTGGTTTTGTTGTTTTGATTTTAAAAAATATTTAAAAGGAATATTTATTCCTTTTAGATATTTTGGATTTGCTTTTAAAAAAAATATTTAAAAGGAAATTTAATTCCTTTTAGGTATTTTAACGTTTTTTTATAAATAGGTTTTTTCTTACTTCATAATGCCTCGCAAACGTAAGTCCAGCCTTTCAAGAGTATCTTCTCAAAGACAAGCGAAAAGATTAGCTCGATCGCTAGAATCTTTAGAAGATGCTGAACTGAGAAGGCAAGAACAAGCAGAGCGTTAGGCTTTTTGAGCATCTGAGACACCTTCAACGTCAGCAAAGGCGTCTGAACAGACAGAGCGTCAGGCTGCTTTAAGAGCTCTGAAACACCTTTTCAAAGTCAGGAAAGGCGTCTTGAACAGGCAGAGCGTCAAGCTACTTTAAGAGCTTTCCACCTTCTCAAAGTCAGCGAAGGCGTCTTGAACAGGCAGAGCGTCGCTACTTTAAAAGCTACTGAAACACCTGCTCAAAGTCACAAAGGCGTTCTGAACAGGCAGAGCGTCACTACGAGCTACTGAAACACCTGATCAAAGTCAGCAAAGGCGTCTTGAACAGGCAGAACGTCAATCTACTTTAAGAGCTACTGATACACCTGCTCAAAGTCAGCAAAGGCTATTCGAAAAGCGGAACGTCAGCCCCTTAAGAGCCGCGGAAACACTTGATGAAACTCAACACAGACTCATTGAGTAAGCTGAACGTCAATCTACTATAAGGGCATCTGAAACACCAGAACAGACACAGGCGCGAAGAGATGCAAATGCACAGCTCCAAGCTGAACGTCGACAAAATTTTCAAAGAAACAATTGGTCGGTTTTAATGACGCAGCATTGAATTATGATCCGTTGATTGATTAGAAAATCACAGGTTAGTTGTTATCGGACTGATGGACAGGCGTGTCGATTTTGCAGCGCTTAAAATGGAAAGATGAGACCGCAGGCATGTGCTGTTCCAATGGCAAAGTGTCTCTTCCGTTACTTGGGGAATCAGAAGAACCTTTGAAAACTCTTTATATGATGCTAATGAGTCACGGCGCTTTTTAAACATGATCCGAAATATAACTCATGCTTTCAAATGACGTCCTTCGAGTTGACCGAAATATAATGCCGGGATTTTCGCCTACATTTACAGCAAGGGCAAATTCATCAGAATAGGTTCACTTTTTCCAGCTGGAAACGAACAGCATAAATTTTTACAAGTATATTTTATGGGTGACGAAGAAATTGAGGTAGACCGTCGCTGCCAATTTATCCAGGAGTTGAGAGAGACACAGTGTTCAAAATTCAAAGATTCTTGCATGAACGTAACATTTTAGTCAAAATATTTAAAACTGCTTTAGAAAACCTACCTGAAAAGGATTATAAAGTCGTCATTCACAGATCGGACCCTCGAGGAGAGCATGAAAGGCGCTACAATGCACCTTTGATAAACGAAATAGCAGCCGTAATTAGTGGTGATCAATTTTCTTCACGACATTGTCTTATGAGCACGTGATGATACGCTGCAACGGGTAGCCGATACACAAGTTTTATGACGCCTGCAATACCCATTGATTTATTGTAAAAGGACAAGAGGGTTATCATTTTCAAATTCCACCATTAACCCGGTCACAAAGGAGCCTACTCTGAACAAAAAGTATCATGAATGGATTTTATGCATCATATGATGTTGCAGAAAATGATTTTAACCTATTAGCCCGGTGTAGACAATTATTTCATCAATTTTGTAGACATGTATGTGAAGGTAGAAAGTGAACGTCTCCGTTATATATCTTTAAATCAAAAGCTGCGCGTTGAGAATTATATATTTACAAGATGCAGTTTCTAGCGACGCCAATGTAAACCCCAGATTTAGGTAAAATGGTAATTCTGCCTCATCATTCGTTAACAGTCCCTGCCACTACATGAGTACACACAAGACGCATCTGCCTATGTACGAACTTACGGAAGACCTGATCTTGTTACTTTTACTTGCAATCCCACATGGAAAGAAATAACTGAGGAGTTAATGCCGGGCCAAAAAGTACTGACAGACACGATTTAGTTGTTAGAGTATTTAGATTAAAAGTACAAAAATTAATGTATGTAATTAACAAAGGAAAATTTTCGAGAGGTGCAGTGCTACATGTATTCAATTGAATGGCAAAGAGGATTACCGCATGCCCACATTCTAATATGGCTTAAAGAGAAGTTGGCCCAGCCAAATAGACGACATAATAAGCGCCAGATTCCGGATCCTGAGCAAGATAAAGAATTGTATGATACCATCGTCCGAAATATGATTCACGGTCCATGGAGCACGAAATTCAATATCGCCATGTATGAAAGAAGGAAAATGTACAAAGAAATTCCTAAACAGCTATTAAAAGAAACAGTGCACAATGACAATGGCTACCTTTATACAGACGCAGAGCTCCTGAAGATGGTAGAAAGTTACAATCAAATCTCGCTCTGGAGCGTTCCAAACCTTAGATAACAGCTGATTGTCCCGTATTCGCCCATTCTATAAATGTTTAATGCCCACATTAATGTAGAAGCATGTAGCTCTGTCCGCGCAATCAAGTATATCTGTAAGTACATAAATAAAGGAAGCGACCAAGCAATATTTAATCTCAGGAGTGAAGGTGAGGCAAATCCTGTTAATGAAGTACAGACCTTTCAAGCAGGGCGTTATGTCAGCAGTAACGAGGCAGCGTGGCGTCTCCTTGGCTTCCTTTACACGAAAGGCACCCAACAGTTACTCGCCTTGCTGTGCACTTAGAAAATGGAGAGCGTATATTTCACCGAAAGAAATTCCAAGAAAGAATTGCATCACCGCCAAAACTACACTAACAGCCTTTTTTCAACTTTGTCAAACTGACCCTTTGCAAAAACGTTGTTATATTATGAAGTCCCCGCTATTATACTTGGAACACATCTAGGAAGGAGTGAAACGCTGTATTCAAGGCGCGCTGCCTCGCAAATTGGCCCGTGTAAAGTCATCAGATGCCCTTTGGTCGTGTGTATACCGTCCATGTAATAATTTGAATGTTTCTGTTTACGATTGCTGCTGCAACATGTTCAAGGTCCTACAGGATATAAAGACTAAAACTGTCAACGGTCAGGAATGCAACTTATAGAGAAGCATGTGAAGCTCTGCATCTTTACAAAACGATAATCACTGGATGAACCCATGGAGGAAGCTGCAGTGCCAGTCATGCCAAAATTAGGATCTTTATGCAACTCTCATATCATCTTGCGGGCTATCTAATGCACATAAATTGTGGGACAAATATAAAGAGTATATGGCGGAAGATATTTAGAAGGTTACAGCAGACACACGCGAACATGACAATGAACATATTTATAATGAAGCACTTGGAAAATTGAAGATAAAGTAATGGCAATGTAGCAAAAATTAAGCGACTTTGGAATGATAAGCCCTCAGCGAACAACCGAAAATGAACTAAGTGATGAAATTATACGTGAAACAAACTATACCAGTAGATATACCAGCTTTGCAGCAAGTAGCCGAATTTGTACCCCGCTTGTTTCCCGAACAAAACGAGTTTTTGACAAAGTATTAGGACAAATTGAATCTGAAATGGTGCACTTTTCTTTTAGATGCCCCTGGAGGAACTAAAGACATTTTTAAATTTATTATTAGCGCAAGTACGGAAAGATAAAACATTGTTGTGGCCGTAGCTTCCTCCGGTATAGCCGCCACGCTGTAAGCTGGGGCCGCACTGCACATTCTGTTTTAAAATTCCCTAAATCTAGCCCAGGAAGAATCGCCGATCTGCAACTTTAGCAAAAATAGTGCACGAGGTATAATGCTACGACAATGCAAACTTTTAGTGGGACGAAAGTACAATGTCGCATAAAAGCTAGAAGCACTAAATCGAACGCTCCAGGATTTGCAGCAATACTCGATGTAATAGGAGGAATGGTGTTTTTTATTGGTGACTTTCGCCAAACTTTACCTGTCATTCAAAAGGCACACCTGCAGATGAAATTAAAGCATGCCTCAAGTCGTCTATTTTATGGAACAAGGTGACAAAATTCAGTTTAACTACGAATATGAGAGTGCATTTGTATAATGATATCAATGCTGGAAACTATGCTGACACACTATTAAAAATTGGCGATGGGCGGTTGGAAACGGATGCTGAGGGCTGCGTTAAATTGACGAGAGATTTTTGTAATTTAGTACAGAGTCATTCCGAATTAATTGCGAGCGTTTATTCAGATTTAACGAACAACATGCATGAAGACAAATGGTTATGTGAAAGGGCGATTCTTGCACCAAAAATGAGAGCGTTAACAAAATAAATTCAGATATATTAAGCGAAGTAGCAGGAGAAATAACAGAGTATTTGTCAGTAGACACAGTTATGGACACAGAACAGAGCACTTCATATCCCGTAGAGTTTCTAAATTCTAGAGTTGTCAGTGTGCCTCACATAAGCTTCAATTAAAATTAGACGTCCCAGTCATGCTAATGCGAAATTTAGATGCTCCTCGGTTATGTAACGGGACAAGGCTGTGTGACACATCTTGGACGGAACATAATCGGTGCTACAATTTTGACAGGCGTAGGAAAAGTGAAAATATTATTATACCACGGATCCCTATAATTCACACAGATCTTCCTTTTCAATTCAAAAGGTTGCAGTTCCCTATTGCTCAGTTTTGCAATGACAATTAATAGCTCAAGGGCAAACGTTACAGGTAGCGGGGTCAACTTAGAAAAACCGTGCTTCTCTCATGGTCAGCTGTATGTAGCATGTCTGTGTCAAATGCCCAGAATTTCCACATTTTCCCCTAATGGAAAACATATAACATTGTGTACAGTAGTTTAAAATAGTGTTCAGTTAGTTTTTTCCAAAATTCCCACTATCAATTAATCAGAATTCCACAGATCTTCCCTTTCAATTCAAAATTTTATTTAGCTCAGTTTCTTTTCAATTGCAAATGCTGCACCTCTGACGGACCTATTGCTCAGTTTTTCAACTCAAAAAGGCTGCATCTCTGACGGATCTTTATTTGGCTCAGTTTCCTTTCAATCAGAAAACTGCATCTCTGACGAATCAATTTAGCCTGTTTCTTTTCAAAAGTCTGCATCCCTGACGGATAATTATGCTCAGTTTCCTTTAATTAAAAAAATATCCCATTTCCATTTGGAATAAACAGGCTATTACGTTTCAAAACATTTAAATAGGCTGACGAATCAATTTTGCTCAGTTTTAATGGCTGCATTTCTGACAAATCTATAAAACTCAGGTTTCTTTCAATTCAAAAAGCAATGGATAGTTCATTTCCCAGTGACCATGCGGGCGAAGCCGCGGGTAACAGCTAGTACGATGATATATCCTTTTACTTCGCTGCGATACAGAAAACCTAGTACGTAATGCTTGACCTAGTAGGAAATCTTACGTCTTCGGTTGCACGTATACAATATTGTGCGTTCAACTGAATTTGACGGTGAATATGATAAATGAGAAATTTGAACTTAAGCCAAACTTATACTACACCATTACAATAATCGCCAAGAAAATAATCGAAGTAACTAATGATCCGTAACAGGAAGAAATATATATTTTATTTATTTGGCTATAAGGTTTACGCTGGCATTTCATTTATTTATAGCTAAAAGTACAAGTAGCCAGTTGCTCTCGTCTACAACTGGGTCTAGTAAAGTCCAAATAATAATAAAAAATTACTATGACGTTTATTAACTTTGTGAAAATACTGTAGGTTAAGGTGTAGATGTTGCCTATCATGAAATTGCTATATTCTATGTGTCTGCCATTATTAAGTAAATATTTTTACGTAAATAACCTGTAACCCGCGATAGTTAAACAATAAAGTTCACGCAAGTATTCTAAAAGTGCTTAATATGGGTTCATTCATCCATTCATTCATCGCATCATATCAAAAGTCCGCTGCAGATCCGCTGCAAAACACAGGTCTTTCGCATAGATTGCTTCACAAACAAGATTTTGCCATAGCTGCAACACTTGGCAGGTGGGTTGAAAACCGCAGATTTTTATTTATATGATTTATTATTAGGAAGATATGCCTGTTTTAGTTCCCCTTTGTCATCTTTTACGTCACCCACGGAATTATATGCGGTAGAAGATCTTACTGCTCGTATAATGCTACGGTCAATACCGGTTTTACTTTGATTCACTCACTCAATAATGATCTAATATAATATAGTTTTGGATCAAGTGTAGTAAGCTATAGCGATCCTCGCAGCCGTTACTTCCGACGAGTTATTAGTTTTCCGGCCAAAGACCTCGGCGTTAAGATTATTTTATTATAGTTATCCGCTTTCCGCTCGGGCAACGTCAGAGCAATAATTTTTGCAAGATACGGTATATTTACAAACACACGTATAAAGTGTGAAGGGAATTATTTTTGTTCTTAGTCGACTTTGTGGATTAGATATTATAAATAAGCTAAAACGCGCATGTTGCTTAGTGAGGGTTACAAATGCACAAAAATACCAACATACGTGGTAGAACCACACTGCAGCCCGTTATGGCTTGAGTATAAATTAATTGGCTAGACTAGCATCCCTACGTCCTGTATTTCTTACTTGGTCGTCACTCGAGGTAGTAGAGAGCCGCCCTTTACTTTACTTACAGTTACGTGGCTGCCAATCTAAAACCGTTCGTCCCCACCGATGATTGGGTCTTTCAACTATATGACCGGCCCATTGGCACTGCAGCTTACTGATCCGTCTAGCTAACGCACATTTCAAGTGATGCCAAAGAAATGTTTTACTCCCTGCAAGTGCTCACGCACACATCTTTGTTTTAGTTCTTCATTGGTCCGCAAAAGTCCATTTCTAGACGGACGTAAATGCTTCTAAAACCGTGTTGATGGTTACAAATGATTTATGATGGCTACATGTGTGCCTGAGTGCAAACTTGCTCAACTTGTTCTAAGAACACGCCTCTTACAATATTATGTTGAGCGTGGTTGAGTTGAGCGACTTAGTAACGGCGTCACTTGAAACGTATGTAATATTCTTTCTCCTTTTCTTTGCTGACTATACTCGTATATTATACGTGAATGTATCCTAGATTGCCACAAATATAGTCGCATATAAGCCTCGGGCAAGATTCATGAGTAATCGTCTAAGTGTCTACGAGTACATATCTGGCACTATAATTTATACTGCAGTTGAATGGATTCCGACTTACTGATTTTTATATACCACAGGTGAATATACTAGATTTGTAATACAGTTATCAAAGAGCATGATTACTGAATATTTCTAACAGCCGAGAATTTGCTATGGCCATAAAAATCGAACCTTTGGCCGTTGAATATGTAATTTATGGTATAAATTATTTTCTAAACTTAAAACTAATCAAATTTATAATAAAGAAAAATTTTTTTGTTTGGTTAATTTAGTACATTTGCGTAAATTTTTGTCTTTTTTGACATTAAAACAATGTTGTTCCGTTAAAAAAATAAAACTGAGTGTACGTTTTAATATGTAAATAGAACAAAATATCAATGTGAAATTGTGGTTTTCACACATTTTTTAACAGCAAATTTTACTCAAAAGTTTCTAGCTCATTGCGTTACCCGCTCCAGTTTATAACTTCAGATAACCCTCGTAAATGTCGTTCAACTGTCAAACGTTTGAAAGTAAATTTGATATCGTTCAGGTGACGGAAAATGCGTAGGGTCGTGAGGGAATTCATTACGAGTGGTCGTTTCTAATTGCTTTTGTTTAAATCATCTAAACAGGGCCTTTCTTATTTATTGGCTTCTTAGGCTAAATCCAGTGGTCGGGGTTCTAGAGAGTGAGGTGAGAAAGGTATGGCTAATACACGTCGGGTTCATTATTTAAAAGTCATAGTATTATAATAATTAATTTCATCATCTATATCAGCTCGTCAATCTCTGTGTGTCATGGCTGAATATGGGCCTATCCTGTTGTAGAGAGAATATGTAATATCATTGGACGAAATTCGAATATAATATTCAAATTTACGTAATATTATGATGTCTATGATATTATGCTAAATCGAGAGAGGTGGGTGATAATCTTAATGCCGCGGTATACAATACAAATATTACACTAAGTAAATTTTTATCACACTCTTTTTTGAGAAACATCGTTGAATGTTTTTAAAATACCAGAATTAGGAGAACGTCAATATGTTTTATTTTTTGCGGAATTAGGGACGCGAAACTGATAGGCTTGACTATAGGCGGTTACAAATCTTAAGATCTGATAAAAGATATAAATTGGAATATTACTTTCGTAGACGAGGTTATTATCACCTTTATTTTTATAGGATAGGGTGACAAACGAGCACACAGTCCACCTGATGGTAAATGGTTGCTGTGACCCATAGACATCACATCTGTCTTCAATAAAGAATCAAAATGCAGATGCGTTGTCATCCGTGAGGACTAAGATGGACACAACAAGAAAACAAAAAAAAAACAAACAAATTATACTAAACTAGAATAAAGAAAGGGTTATGATAGAGTGACAAAGAAAATTTATATTGCAGAGGTGAATAGCGGAGTCTTCAAGGGAGAGGAATATTTAAGTAATATTTAAGCCAGGCCAAATTACAGGTACACTTAACCTACGAACATGTATGCGTATATATGTGAATGAGACGAGAGGGTTGTGTCAGGGTCGTGCCGAATGCAATTCCGTCCATATTCTATGCCTAACTCATGGATGGAAGCGTAAGGAACTGCATATTGAGCTATTTCAACGAGTTTTGATGAGATAGTCGGGCCGCAGCCTGCGCGTCATCAGCTTGTTATGGATTCATCAGTAACCAATTATAACTGAAGAGAAATGTTATGTATCAACTGTGCGCGTACCGTGTAGTGGCAAAACATAAGTGAATCCACTTTCCCATATCATCCCGTGGGTGTCGTAAGAGGTGAAAGAGGGAAATTGAAACATGAGATGAGATGACAGAAAATAATATAAACTGCAGTTGCCAACCCGCCTACCACACATGAAAATAAAGGCAAAATCTTGCCTATGATGCAATTTATCTAATCTATAAATAGATTCTCCTTTTTTTATTAGTCCCTAACAGTTTACTGCTGCACATATTCTATCACTGTAGGGAGGTGGTAGGACTCCTTTCCTGCCTACTGATCCGTCTGGGTAGAAGCCATCTTCTTACCTGTTTCTACCTTGTGGTAGAAGCGTGTAATAATGTTTCCCGGTCTGAAGGGTATGGAGAGCCATTATAAATACAGGTTACATCTTATTATAGCTGCCAACGCATCTGTAGCCTTCTTTGTTTTATGTTTGCTGCAGTTATCCATGGGCCGAAGAAGTCACTTACCACCATGTGGACTGTATGTTCGTTTGTTAATTGTCACTTTAGTTGATCTAGAGCTTTTAAGTAAGAAAAAAAATCAGTTTATCTCTACGTTCTTACTTCTATTTATCTCTGAACATGTCGCATTAATTTCTTCTAAGTTTAATCGAAGAAACTACGCCGAATTGATTCATGGCTCAGTTTCAAACAATGGAAAGGAAATAAAGTCTACTGCAGCGGTAGTTAATGTAACTCCTTTAGCAGATTTGTCTGACGTAAAACGTGTATTGGCTTTAATCCAAATTAAATACGAAGTTACCTGACCTTAGTCTTGGGAAATAGAGAGATGAGCGTTAAATTGCTGAATAATTATTATACACAATTTTATTACGCAAACAACGTTTTAACACAACACTGCCGTATTTTAAATATATAATTTTAATACTGTACATTATTTTCTTAAGACTACGTGGCGATCTTCTTTTAACTATAACATCAATCATTAACAATTTTTAACATTTATTAACAAAAAACTTTTGTTCCTGATATTAACTCAAAATTATAAAACCTGCGGTTGCCAACCCCCCTACCACACGTGGCAACGATGGCAATATCTCTTCTATGAGGAAATCTATGTTAAGCAGTTGACGTTTATAGGCGTAATGGAAGACTATTGTAAACGTCACATTAATGTCCATCATTTAAAAAAAAATGTTCTCGTTCTCGTTTAAAGGAGAACGGCAGGCTTATATAGAATTTCGTAACAGCTAAAAAATTTCGTGTTTTGGGATATTTTTGTTTTAATTGGCAGTTAGTAGGATAGACAAGCCCTATTTAAATTCTTAGATTTTTAAAACTTGGGACGAAAAGTTATAACCAGTATTATTTTTAAGGTTATGTAATAGTGTACCAATGCAGATTGTTACATATATGCACATAAACATTGTTTTGGTGATAAAGTAAATGTTCTAGATTGCTTGTCACTATCTTTGTAGTGTTTTACTTACCATTAAGTAGGTAGATTGAGATGAGGATGCAGTCAACCACAATCCAAAACAACAGCAAAGAACTGAAAACTGAACTGAACTGAAAGACAGATAATCTTTACCTGTCAATAAATAATTGCCATATGAACAAAAATATTGATGACGAACATCATTCCTATCATTAAATCGTAAACCATTATGATTTTATGCAACATTATGCATTCTTAGGTATATTATATAAGTGTTTAATTATATATATTGTTATTTCTATTTCTAAATAAATAATTATCATTTCGATGTTTGTGTTATTTACATATGACAACTTCTAAAAGCATAAATGCGTTTAGTTTACGCTTATATTAAGTTTATTTATTAAAATCTTTTATTGATATTATTAATTAATCCGGTTCTAAAATAGAACACTAACATAAAAATAAATGGCTTAGTTGCCTTAATATGTGGTACAAATTCTATAACAAAACAACATAAAAAGTATGCGGTACAAAATCTGCCGTTCTCCTTTGAAAATTACTCCGCCTTTGAACCCTTTCTATGACAACTTGGTACCGCCCATTATCGAGTGTTTCAAATAACATTGTTGACGGCAAATGTGCATAGGTCTATTTGAAAACATTATAAAATGCAGCATACACCAGACCAAAAAGGTACTCCTATGGATCCGATCCAAATGTTGCAATGATAAAGAACAAGGGTTTGACTATCGATAATTGGAATAATATTTGTCAGAAGAAAAACGTATTGATGACGACACTGACAGTGATTCTTGCACGACTCGTGAACCAAGTAAATAGAAAACATCTTGTTGCAGTGCAGACATATTTAACAATAATTTGGTAACCTTCCGGGAACAAATGGAAACGATGAATCTGCTTCTTAACTCGATGAAAGAAGAACAAAATGCGCGCTTCTCACAGATTCTCACCGATATCTCTGAGATAAAAAACCAAATGAATGATGAAATGAATGAATTATTATCTTGGAGAAAAGTACGTACAACTGGAGAAATTTAGGAAAGAATCGATAGAGGATTCTAAAAAACAAGAAAACAGAGTGAAATACAAGCTACAAAAAATATCTATCTTGAAAAGTGCAACAAGGCGTTAGAAGAGCGTATAATCAGACTTGAGCAGAAGGAGTTGAAGATGCAAATTTTAGTTACAAGTGCGCAAAAGCAGGAATGTGAAAACTTATTGGTAACTCTAAGCAAAATTTTCCAACACTTACAATTAAACGTGGAGGATATTGAAAAAGTCTGGAGAAAGTCGGGTGGTAATAACAGAGCAGTAAGGCCCTTCGTAGTATCATTGCGCTCACGAGAGGCTCGCTTATCATGGTTGAAGTGCAAAAAAACGGTAATTACAAATTATATTAATTTTAAAAACGATAACAACTCTCGAATTTGTATAAACGAATATTTAACCCGTCGAATGTGTGAACTGTTCTGGTGAACGAAAACTAAGTTATAGGAAACATAAAAATACATATGTGTATAGAACGGCAAAATACTTTTTAAGAAGAATGAAAGTGAAAAAGGTTTACCAAATTAATTTTCAAAGCGATATCGATACCCTTATTCAAAAGTTAGAAGAGTAATAAATACCGTATTATATACGAGAGTAATAATAAATAATATGTTTTTTTAATTTTATTCCGCAACAAGATGTGCAAGATATTGAATACTGTAAATTTTCAGATGTACAAACGTGGCATGATTCGGTAAATGCAAACATAACTCAACTACAAATAATACATGTAAACATAATATTATGCTCCCTGAGAAAACATTTCAATTAATTAATAGTATTAAAAAAATGTATAAATAATTTAGACATAATATGTTTAACAGAAATTAATATAAAGAAGAGAAGAGACGTATAGATACCAAATAAATGGATTTGAAATGTTTAGCCGCACTAGCGAAGACAGACGAGGTGGGTGAATATTAATAAACGTAAAGAGCGAATTCACGTTTGTAACGAAAAAAGTGTGCGTTAAACAGTGTGAGATGTTAACTGGTGAACTGCAAACAAAAACCTACGATTTTTGTTATGTACCGACCTCCCGACACGAGTAAGACAAGTTTTGTTTCGAGTTAGAATATATAGTACGCTGTGTGCCCAATAGGAATAACTTAATTTTATTGGCGACATAAATATTAACATTTTAAAACAGGATATTGGGGCAACTGCAAATGTGTGTCTAAATGCGTTATGTGAACTAAGATTGCAGTGCGGAATACGAGACGCTACGAACGAGAGTGTAATTGCGACACGACGCGCATCGTCTTGCATCGACCATGTCTTTGTGAGAACTAATAGGGCAAGTGGCACTCTATGCGTATCAGTCACCAGTAGGGTCGCTCACTATTAAATTATCGGTCTCGGAGCTGATTTAGACAAACTGGTAATGAATTCTTTACCATGTATTATAATAACAACATGATCATTAAAAGGTTATATGATATAAAATGGTTAGATTTATTATATACAGAAGATCCTGTTGAACTTTATTCCAACATTGTAAATAAATTTCAAGGCATATACAAAATATGTACTTTTCAACGCACATATAATATATAAACGGGATACGCATATATGGGTAGATAAACAACTGCAACATGAAATAAATAAAAAGGATTCTCTTTTTAGGAAATGGAAATCCCATCCAAAAAATAATAATTATAGACTTATGTACACTAGGCAGATAAATTATACAAACAAGTGCTAGGAATAATTACAGAAAGAGGTACCTAATAGGCTTTAAAGGGGATATGAAAAAAATATGGAGTACTGTAAATTCTTGGTTGGGGCGAAATTAATTATCTGTGGATAGTGTAATCGAAAAGTACTTGTTAAAAACAAAAAATAAGTCAAATATATGTGATGGCTTTTCTAATACTTTTACCCGGGAGATGGAGGACATTAAAAATAAGCAAATTTGTAAGAATTTGTTATTTGAACGAAAATCGTATGTATCTGAAAGTGATCTTAGTTTCAGGTTTATAAAAGTACTAAATACCTGAGCATGTAATAAAACTGATTGACAACATGGACTACACTAAGGCGCCTGGATCGGATGGTATTCGAATAAGGGATCTAAAAGAAATTAAGAATAAAATTGCCCCAGTAATTGCACATTTTATAAATCTAAGCATAAAAAAGGTTATTTATCCTGAGGAGTTGAAGTTAGCTATAATTAGGCCAAAGTAAAAACGAGGTCTTCATACGGAATTTACAAATTGTAGGCCGATAGCCATTTTAAATATATTAAATAAAAAAATAGAAAAAATAATAGTAGTTAAAATTACAGCCTTTCTTGAAAATAATAAAATTATCTACGATGCTCACCACGGTTTTCGCCCAAATAGAAGTACAGCTACTGTTCTGTCTAAATTTACTGATGATATAAATAGCTCGTTAAATAAACAAAAAATTTTATTCGCTTTATTGATCGACTTTAGAAGAGCTTTCGATACTCTTGATCACGATGGCTTACTGCAGTCCAGGAGTGCGGTATAAGGGGGCCAATGAACGCATCGTTTAGAGAATATTTAAATAATAGACAGCTGAAAGTACGTTTAAGTGGAACTGAGAGCAAGACTGCATATATTAAATTTGGTGTTCCGACTGGCTCGATCTATGGTCCGGTTGGATATATAATGCATGTAAATAGTATGCCAAATGTTATAATAAATGTAGGTCGTATATGTACGTTGACGACACATGCATTCTATATAGCGATACGAGCCAAAACGCAATACAGGATGTAATGCAAAACGACTTCGACAATGTAGTTTGTTGGGCCCATGACAATGGGATAGTAATCAATATAGATAAAATAAAATGTATGTCTATTCTATCTCCCTACATTAAAAATAAAGTTATATCCATAAAAATAATAGGACACACACGAATGCTTGCATCAAAATAAAATTAATTTTAAATGTCCTAACCTCCAAACTGTGTCTTCCTATAAATACTTAGGAGTAAATATAGATAGTCATTTTGGATGGAACATTCACGTAAATTCAGTATGTAAAAATTAAAATCAATTTACTGTAAGTTACAAAATTTAACGCTTAGATTACCCAGAAGTGTTATACGTACTTTATTACGCATGAGTTGTTGCAGTAATATCTTACAGGTTGAGCGCGTATGGTCTCACTTTTCCTGCTCACCTAAATAAAATTAAATATTTGCAAATTAGAAATCTAAAATTGTTAGTAAATAAAAAACATAAACTCAATTAATAAAGATTATAATAAACTCTTTAAAATATGTGGCATACTGCCTATAGAATTAAAAGTCAAAATGTCCACCTTAATTCAACAATATAATAATATTAAATATAAACAAGAAAGAGAGTATACGTACCCATCATTGGTAGATTGTGATTGTATATATTATGTACTTAGAACTGGAAAAAAATAATAAAAAATGATAAAAAGCACATTAAGATTTAAAACAAAAGGATTATTTGGTAAAATATCACAACTACAAACCATCATTGTTACGGACGAAGGAAACGGAAATCACAAAAGTTTGGTTGTACATGAACTCGACTTACAATAGCAACATGCATTTTCATTGTCTGTGCTCATATATTTTTGAAATAATATCATATTGATTTTTTATATTTACGCGAACATTACACATTTAAATAAAACTAGTTTTACGGATTTTATCGCGTATATTAACTTATTTTATATTCCCGACGTTTCTAATACTTTACAGCACCCATGGTTACGTGGGGGACTGAGGTGTATGGCGTCCCAATGTCATAGTTAACCACGGCTACCTCCAGATTAAAAATTATTAATTTTTGTTCCGATCTACGCAGTATGAACTTTAAGTATCTTGAAGTCTTGCAGTTGTATGCTTGGGTTGGGATTTAATTTTATTAATTATGGGATCCCAAGCAGATGGTAGCACCAGCCATCTTTTCTATTGAAATTAGGATGTTTTTTTGTAATTTCAATAGCCTCGCGAATCATCCTTGGAAGGAATCGGTGTTCTTTAGCGAGGATTTGTAGTCTATCGAATCTAATGTAGTGGCGGGGGTGATCCTGTACGTGTTTACAGACTGCAGACTTCCCGGAGCGTCGATTCTTCACATCAGCTATGTGTTCTTTAACGCGGGTTTTTATAGATCTTTTAGTTTGTCCTATATAAGAGAGACCACATTCATAATCCAGCTTGTACACTCCTGCATCTTGCAGAGGGACATTACACTTGACTGATGGTAAAAACTGACTAATCTTCTTCGGCGGCTTGAAGTATGTTTTAATGGAAGCACGCTTCAAGATGTAATCAATCTTATCAGTGACACCTCTGACATATGGCAGTACAGCAGGCACTCGCTCGACTGGCCGGCTTCACTCGTTCACTGTGACGTAGGCGCGTAGACGTTGCACTGGAGCAAAAATAATTAACCATTATTACTAAGGCTCCGCTGTCCGTCCGTCCGTCCGTCTGTCTGTCAGCGGGCTGTATCTCATGATCCGTAATATGTAGACAGTTGAAATTTTCACACAATATGTATAAAATAATTTAAAAATCAAAATCAATAATAAATCAATCCCTACTAGAAACGTGTTTTTTACCTACATATAATTAAATCTTGTACGATGGTAAGGGGCCCTTCATGCGCGAGTCCGACTCGCACTTGGCCGGTTTTATTTTTTATAAAAGCAAGTGATAATAATAACTAACAGTCCAACCGATGGTTAAAGGGTGTTGCAGCCCATGAACAACTGCAACCAACTTTATACAAAGAAGGCTACATGTGGGTAGTCATCACTGAAGACTAAGTTGAAACGCCAAGCATTCTGTAATTATACTGACCCTCTATACTCTTTAGACCGTTACGGAGCATTACGCATTACGCACTGCTTCTAGGCGACAGATATAGTTAAGAGGGTGGTTTCTACCCAGGCGGACTCGTAAGCAGAAAAGAAGTCCTCTCAATGAGGGCTAATAATTTTCTGCTCACCAGATGTCGCTAGTTGACACTGAGGTAAAGTAGCTTTTAATAAAAGTTTATCAGTATATTTATTATATTAATACACAAAACAATGCGTCAGTGGTTTGCTCTTTAACTTTTTGCACATTTTTAACTTTTTTTTTACTTTTATGAATATCTGTGGTTTGGTTTATTTATTTTTAATCTTATTAATATAAAATATAGGTAATAGTACAGAAAGAAACAATAACCTTTACATTTTCCGAACAAATTAACTTCTCCGCTATGAAATCTGTCAAATATTATACCTCACTTTTAAGTGGCGCCGCTCTGGTGGCAGAAAAGTAGTGGATGCCCTCATTGGTAACCTATGTTTCGTCAAAACGTCAAGATGATTTGTCATTTATATAAATATTAAGAAACTTTAAAGATATCAAGCAATAACGTGGTGGAGCCTCGCTGCAGCTATATTCTGGTTGTAGTACGAATACTAGACCGGGGTAGGACCACGTTTTTACAGAATACCACCGTAAAATAGCAGCTTAATGTTACTGTGTTTCATATGGTGAGTGTAGAGAGATAACCGGAGAACCTTTTAATTGGAAACGACGTATTCCATCTTAGCCCTCAGGGGTAACAACGCAGCTGCATTTTGATTCTTAATTGAGAATAAATGTAGATGTCTATCGGCCACAGCATCCACTAACCATCAGGTGGACAATGTGTTCGTTTGTCTTCCTTACTCTATAAATAAATGTGTTCGTTTGTCTTCCTTACTCTATAAATAAAATATAACTTATTTAAAATAATGTTCTTTCTTATATAGAAGTTACAAACAAAAGTCAAGCGTGACAGTGTTTATGTATTCCTAAGGGATATTTTTAAATCTTCTTATTGTACTTAGTAGTCTCTCCTCGATGTATTCTTATGAAAATACGATTAATCTTGTACCCGAGACGCATTAGAAGACTGCACTAGAAGAGTTACGGATTACACGTCGTTTATCTACATCAATCCCGGGTGACTCTCGGCCTGAATTTAAATATTACAGAAGATTAAACCATTTACAATCGATTTCTTGTCCCTTGTATATATATATTGTTATGTAATTTTTTTTTGTTTCGGCTTCTAAGTTTTTTTGATTGTTATTTATATTAAACAACTTTTTATGGATTTTATCACCTATATTAACTAATAAGTTAGTGGTGTTAGTAACGTCGAGAATACGTTCTAATGTAATAGTAAATTACGGCTATCTTCTGTTTAAATTTATTAATTTTTGGTCTGATCTACGTAATTACCAAAAACTCATTTAAAAGAATTAATAATTAAGGGACGCCGAACACCTCAGTCCTTCGTGACCATGGGTGCTGTAAAGTTTTCGAAACGTCGGGAATATAAATAAGTTAATATACGCAATAAAATCCGTAAAAATAGTGTAATGAAGTGTAGTGTTCGCGTAAAACTAATAAATCGTTATGATTGTTAACCTTTCTCAAGGTTTCAGGAGACAGTCCATTATGGGACATTAGCCTCTTCCATAGTAGGGGTAATCACGACAGACGCACGCCTGGTTTTGTGATCGCAATGTTTTTGATAATCTTTTGGAATTGCTCACCTTTAAAGAGAAAAAAAAAGAAAATGAATTTAAATCAAACGACTACATTAAAATATAATTAAACTGTTACTCTCAATTAAATACAACAGTTGTTTCAGTCGTTATTCTATCAAAAGAATGAGCTGGTATAATAAGAGTCCATAGACTAGTCACACTATTATGCAGAGGTCTCCCCTCATTTCTAAAAGGGTTTTTGGAGATGTGTCCACCGTGCTGCTCCATTGCGTGTTGGCGGAGTTAATAATAAGTCTTTGAAATATTTTTGTTCTTCTTGCATGTAGGTTTATTTACAATGTGTCCCTTCACCACCGAAAACAATTATTAAATATCAATGAGTAATTATGATGATGCCGGCGGTGATCAAAACCAGTTTGTTTGAGTGCTGTTAAATTAACAGAGAGCTTGAGCGTGAGATACCATAGTTCCTGAGTGCCCAAATATAAACAGCTTTAGTTTTGATCGCTATAAACTCAAAAAGTATCAAAATCAATGAAAACTTCTTTCTTTGGTAATGAACTCGTACTGTGGTAATTTAAGCAGTGTCAAAAATTATGAAATTATAATTAAATTGATTTGTTTAAAAACTTCTTCACAATATGTTGATGCGCCACATTGCGAAGTTTTTGTGAGATTTTCATGGAACCTAGTGCCTGCAGAAAGTTGATGATGACAGTTTCTCAAGGCATCTTTGTAGACACAATAACTTGAGGTTCACATCAACATCGGGGCACTTGTTTTATCGTTTCCACTAATATTCACAACAATAGTTCATATGCGCACACATTTACTACACAAAATCGCGCAACAGATACGTGTCAATCCACTTCAAACCATTATTTAAACAATATTTCAAGCAGCAATCCGCCGGCGGTCAAGTTGTTACGTGGTAGAGCAATACTGTAGCTATTTTATGGTTTTAGCACGAATGGTTCAGCTCGACCGGGGAGTGATCACGCTCTCATAGAATACCGGAATAAAATGGCAAATGCTGCAGTGTTTAGTATGGTGAGTGTAGAGATCCGGAGATCCGAGAAACGAGGCCTTTTATCATAGTCCTTAGTAGTGACAGCGCGATTGCATTTTTAATTCTTAATGCAGGATAGATGTAGATGTCTATGTGCCACAGTATTTACTTACCATCAGGTGAACTGTGTGCTTGTTTGTCACCCTTATTATATATAAAAATAATGTTCCCACCAACACTCCCGAATGAAAACTTACAAAGTATTATCTGACGTTATATAAATCAAGACAGAACATTATTGCATCCATGTTCATGACCAAATTATTATTAGTTTTCTCGTCACCCTAACGCCTCCAATGTTATGCGAGATTACTTTGTTATAGTTATCCGTGTTCCACTCGAGCAACGTTGTGGTAATAAATTTTGTCCTAGATTAAGTAGATTTAACTAGCTATACGTTGAGAATATCTTCTTTTCCTTAGTAAACGTGCTTTTTCAGAAAGTTAGATATTATATTTTGCTTAGCTATAAGTATAGGAGTTTTTATTATTTTTAATTTCTTCTTACATTTCATCATTCATTACACCTCTAGTATATCTCAAAACATGAAAGAGTGTACAACCAGTGCGTGTTGCATAATGATCCACGCATAAGGATCTGATACATGGACGTATTTAATATAATATATGGATAATTGCTGGTCGTATGAGGAAGCTCAAGGTCGCTCAGCGGTCCATGGAGAAGGCTATGCTCGGACTTTAAAGTATACCAATAGAACGAACAAGTCGTAAACAAAAAAACACATTTTCTTTTCACTTTAATAATAAGTGTTTAATTTTATGACCTAAAATGATTATGATTTTTCTTTAATTTATATTATAAATATTACATTTAAAATTATTCTTTAACCAGTAACAGTGATTCCAAAAGGCCTTGCCCTGGGAAAATCTAGTTAGAAGCCCAGCGCAACTTTTTCCAAATCAAATTTTTAATTTTTACAAATAATTTGTTATATCCTTAGCTTATCATTCTTTTCAGAAGCATATACTAGTTTTATTTTCCAATTTCCAAAAGAAGGACTTGCAAATGGATTTAAAAAAATAGTCAACTATGTTTTTCCTGAGGTTCAAACTTTCTCCATACCAAATTTCATCCAAATCGGTCTTGTTGTTTAATTTTGAAAACGTAACAGAATGTCGCAGCCACTTTCGCATTTATAATATTAATATTGATGTAAATACCCATATAAATCAAAATACTGTTGCTATTTAACCCACTGAAAAGTAAAGTTATAAATTGCCACATTTATTTTCATCACAATGATCTTAAAAATTTAAAGCAGCAGAGGAGTCATTTCCTGTTTTCCTCCGAGTGGAAATTAATAAAGGCTCAGGTAGGACGAAATAATTTTAATTATAATTGTATGTTGATTAGGCTGGTGATTTCTTGTAATAATTATTTATTACAAGAAATCACCAGTTATAATTATTTATTACTAAAATATAATTTATATTAAATAAATAATAAAATAACCTCTCCCCAAGCCTCTTTGGGCTATATTTATGAACGGAAAAATAATATATAATATTATTTGAAAATATTAAAACCGGCTTCAGTTATCATCGGAGCAGGTTGAGATGTATATAGACCCTCTTTGGAAGAAAAATATATTGGTAAATATAATAAAAGAACGACTTGATTAATTAATGTTATAGATGTTTCAATTTTACCATAATGATTTGCGTTGTCGTTGTTTTACGCTAATAATTGTGCTGTTTGATGCTGTTAGAAGGCCACAAGTGCTCGTGTAGCTTCTTTGTGTTCATATTCTTAAAAAGAGTGACTATGATGAATATGATCATAAGATTGATGATAAGATTTTACTTGTACGGATGAGTTATTTAATCACCGTACGAGTAAGATATACAATTAACAGTCCTACCCCAGTTAAGTTAGAGCCTTTATACGTCCCACAGCTGGGATATATAAAGGCTGTAACTAAACTCAACTCAACTCAACTCAGAAAAAGGCATTACCTCATTTCTGAGTGGGCTGTGGAGCCATAAAAATTAATAAGTGTTGTTTTGAAAGATGGTTGAATTAAAAGTACCCGCAAGTACTTTCATTATTTCTTTACGTACCAATATGTTAACAAATGTCGAAAGAATTGCTGGAGGTATTCTAGATAAGTTATAGTTTGCATTCAGTGGAAAGGACATTGCTCTGCGCCCATACATTGTTCGCCCTGGAACCAAGAGCATCGGAAAATTATGTGTTTTATTGTCGATCATTAGTAAATTCCTATATGATCTTACTTTTATAGCGGACTAGCAGCAGAATAGATATATTTCATAAAAGTATCTGATTTTGAGGTTATAATCGAATCTGAAAACAATGTCCCAAAACATTTAGCTTTTTTAGTACCTATCTAGATAATTAGGTATGCAGTTTTGTTCTAATGCCTAAGTTTATGTAAGTGCCATGTATAAATGCATATAATCTAGTTAACATATCTGCTTTCTTAGCATTGGTTTTGAAATGAGAGAAAAAGTTTGTGTTTTAATGTAAAAATAAAAATGTATGTATTTGTTGGCAGATAGCATTTAGATTTTGTCATTAGCATATACGGTACGGTAAAT
Source organism: Parnassius orleans (assembly GCA_029286625.1). Classification (NCBI taxonomy): domain Eukaryota; kingdom Metazoa; phylum Arthropoda; class Insecta; order Lepidoptera; family Papilionidae; genus Parnassius; species Parnassius orleans. The sequence goes on from JAGSMP010000170.1 coordinate 3,393,970, forward strand.
TTTAATACAATTTACACAATAAAACAATTTACACAAAATACACTTTTCATTGCGTATGCGTAAGTCCGTTTATGAATGGTAGGTTATCGTTTGAGCGGTACACAGTTCCGAAAATCACAGCAAGGTAAGTCGTTTTTGAAAGCAATCAGAGTCCGTTAAAATAGCCAAGTCGTAATGTTCCACATATAGTCCCGAATGTCACCAAAACACCGATACAATTACAAAGAGCAAGCGACGCCAATGTAATTTTGACAAAGTGAGAGATGAAAGTATAACGTAGGCATGTGGATCTGAAATCGTTTAATCGATTGTTTATAGTAAGATAATCGATTTTCTAGATCGATATAGATCTGAAAAATCCTTGTCCGATGTCTTGCTATCGACTTAGAACACTCTATCGATTCAATGGATCGATCCAAAAACCTATCGAATCGAACTTATTGAAGAACTAGCTATATTTCAAATGATTCAATAAATAATTTCGTATAGTTGGAACATCTGTTCCTTGTGACTTTTTTCTGTTCTGTTCTGCGTCGATCCCAGGGTTGGGAAAAGTATTATATCATGGTTGGAACATCTGTTCCTTGTGACTTTTTTCTATTCTTTTCGTGTCGATCCCAGGGTTGGGAAAAGTATTATTGGGTTTTTATAACTTGAAACTCCCAGTAGTAGTACAGAGTCTGGATTTGTGCCGGGTGTTTGGCAATATGCGCACCCTTTACATGGGACGTATAACATAACTCGTGCTAATTGGCAGTACTACACGCCTCTGCCTACTACTTGGGAAATACAGGCGTGGTGTTATGTTTATTAATTTAATAATGTTTCTATTCAATTACTTGTATTTACGGTAAATTATCATCAATAATGTTCTGTGTCTAAATTAGGCATGAAAATGTCGTGATTGATCGAGAATCGATCTGTTAATGCTCGATTTTATCGAGAATCGATTCTAGTATGTTTGATTTGAATCGATTTGGAGATCGTTTTTTTAAAGTAAATCGACATGCCTAAGTGAGAGCACAGATGAGAGACTGACAAGTGATAAGTGACCATTTAGTTACATCAAAAATGGGAGTGCCAAATACGATACGATTTATGGATATTTCTAACATTTACTATAGCCATACGTTACAAACAGTATTACATACATCACCTTTTGTCAATGTCTACTTTACTTATAATAACACGTACGTCTCTACTCCTTCCTTACTTGTAACATTATTAATAACAACATCTTTATCTAGTCTGCAATATTGATCTTTTTAAAGAACACATTTATAATTAATGCAGTAACAATAAGTGTTTTTTATATTAATTGTCGTAAACTCGTAAGTTATCGTTTAGTATTTTCATTCTGTAAATACTAGGAACAGACACAAGCTAGTAGTACCAGTTACTCGACTCCATCGAGTCAGTAATTTATTCTTGGGGCGATGTATACGCGTTTACAACAAAATCCCAGAAAGTATGCAAAATTTTACCTGCTCAAAGTTCAAAAACTTTATTAAACAAAGATTGTATAAAAGGGTTATTATAATATTAAAATTTATGGATGATAATAAGCCCTGAGATCGCCATCAAGCTGTTTTTAATTTGTTTTATGTTGTTAATTGTGTAACATACATGATTGTAAGCTGTTATTTTAAAAAAGTCCCGCTGGTTTTTCTTGCTGGTTCTTCCCAGGACAGAGGTTTTTTCGAACCAGTGGTAATTAAACAAAGTGACTTTCAATAAGTATTATTTATAATCTATATTGAATAAAAAGTTTCTTTTTGTTTCTGTTTCTGTAAGTAAAGTACACACCTTTCTAAACGATCCTTAAAAATCCTGCATAATTATTTTTATGAATACTTTTTCAGCATTATTCTAACCACCTATTTAAAATCGAGTATGACCTCATTCATTACATATAGTAGATTTTATAAATTATACTTTTAGGAATAACATAAAGAATATAAAGAATTGGTAATTGAATATTTTTATTGTAGCTTCTATTTGCAACTTTATTCGAAATAAATTCAAAATGTGATTCAGATTAAAAATATGCAACAGTTCATAAAACTCAAAAATCGATTACAATCGATTGGACATCCTAATAATTTTCGACACCACATGATGTTTGGCGAAGATGGCGGCGATTAATGTAATTAGTCGAGTAGAATACTTTTTAATGTTCATTTTGGCATGCAGCTAGTCCGTGTTGTAAAAGTATTTGCAACTAATATAATAAAATAGACAATTAATTACCGTATATGTCCGATGCTTTTGTTGCACAGGGCGATTCTGAACATTGTCCTTTAACTTGCTCGAGTTTTGTTATAATTTGATATTTCATGCGAAATATGATTTGAGTAGGCTACATTTTAAAGTTGGAAAAGCGATGTACCTAAAAATGAATGTTTAATTTTAACGTTCTATGAATTAGAAAAATAAGTAGCCTTTTTATGATCTAATGTGTTTACAAGTGTTACAGCTTACACCGAATATTATGTGGTCGACAAAATTGGGATTTGATACTGAGGGTTCAGTAGAAGGCGTGGTGAAAGGAAGTATAATGTCAACGTAAGACGCTGCGGATATACTATTATTTACCGTTGTTGCCGATCACCATTTGATACATGAGGAAAGTAAATTTATTTTAAATATTGCTTTCAACTTTTTGATTGTTTGAGAGAAATGCCTGCAAGCCAAACTTATTTCAATTGACTAACCTAAGTCTAATGAGTAATTAATGACCACGTTAAATTGTAGAGTTGCTTACTTAATTTTTTGTGTTTTGACTATGTCAACAGGCATACCGTAGCCGTAGCTCAAACAGTGGGTGCGGTACGCAGTGGTGTTGGTAGAGGTCTAATTTAGTGTTCATTGAGATGTCACGGCGACAACTGAACATAGAGATGAGTGCTCGTAAATATAAAATAAAGTGTAATTTTTTCTAAAATAAAATGAGGTGTAGACCTTTGTTGCGTAACAAATTATTAAATAAATTTTATGGCTCTTGGACATTTTATCTTATGATAATTATTAAAGTTTCCTTTGAATAAATCTGTGTGAAGTAGAATTAAGTATTGAAGAAATTGCTAGAATTATTTCAAGCGTTCATTTTCGTAGTCACTTGTTATTAATATTTGGTCGCATTGCGCATTGGTGTGTAGTTGTAACTGCGATTTACTTGTGAAACATTTAGGGCGATGAACACCTCCTAATGTGTTGAAAGGCCTTTGTCTCGTAGAGACTAATATTGGGCGACTGAAAGGACCTAGTAGTCGTTGATTTCAATTGTAGATCATATCACAAGAAGTGTTTAAGATATGGGTAACAGTATGTTGCTAGCCATTTCGGCATTGTGATCACTGTGTGTAATCTAATAGATAACTTAAATTATTTGTCTTAGGGAATAGTGATCAACAGAGTGTTACTCTGTAAGTATTTATTAATTTGCAAAGTATGTTTTGTTAAAGCGTGTATCTTCTATCGATGCTAATAGTGCCGTACAAGCTGTACAAATAGCTGTGTGTCTGTGTGTGCATGGCTGAAATAGCCAGTTGTTTGTAGTTATGTTCGATAGTCTATCCGGGTTACTTGGACGCTGACATCCGAGTCATACCTTAAGGTTTGGTTGAAGAGATTCAATGGTCATGGCCAGAGGAATTAATTTTCTAGTCTTGTGGTTTATCCTGGTCTTGGGGACCATATGAATATGGCCGAGCTCTGGAAACAGCAAGCGTCTTCTACTAGACGCTAACCAGCATTGGCAAAATTTTATGTCAACGAGGGTCGTCGGCAGCCACAAACTTTCACTATCTGTGATTTTGTGTTCGTGAACAAATCTTTGCAATCTACGGGAAAGCTGGACTTCAGTATAAGGTCTCGTGTGTACTGCCACGCCATCGCTACAGCCTACAACTTTTCACACAAACACATGGTTTTTTTTTGGACACCGCACGCTTGCTCAGCTGTGTATATCTATCCAACCGAAACGACTTAGTGACGGTTGAAATTTGTGTGATGCCGTTTTTGCAACGTCTGATATTTTCATACAGTTGATTTTTATATTTGCAATGTATGTAGTGGCCTACGCCTCCGCATGCAGTTGCCGTTTCTTAAGAGAATGTGTGGTGAGCTTTGGAAGTCCGGAATACTATGGTTCGCAAAACATTTGTCTTCATTTATTTTTCAACCGACTACAAAAAAGGAGGAGATCCTCAATGCGACTGTAGTTTTGTATGTGTATTACCTCAGAATTGTTTCTAGGTAAACCGATTTTGATGATTCTTTGTTGAAAGTTCTTATTTGAAAATTGGTGCTTCTAATATGGTCTACATATTGATAAATATATAAACCATATGAGAAGCACCAATTTATAAATTTGATAAATATCTGACCAGTAGTTTTTGATTTGTCCTTAATAATGCGTATTTAATTGACTTCGACTACATTGATGATGTTCTCATTTTATTGATATTGAAATCGGTTGTACATTTTTTTTTTATTTTACCACTTGTAATTTTTAATTTTGTAAAGCAGATTATTTATTTTTTTCATGCACCAGAAACATTTTTACGTCTATTCCAATCTTAAATTACTTTGGATAGCTATTTTACGAGACCTGTGTTAGATGTACTTGAGTGCACGCTTGTGCATCCAACGTAGTTTTTTTCCGTGTATTTTACCTTTTCTAATGTGTGCTTAAAATTTTACATTAAAACTATTTAGAGCAAAATAAAATATGAAAAGATTTCAGGTGTTAGTTAACGCTATCTTTGTGTCTATGTCAACAGCCACTGCGAGGTATGCAAACCTGGTGTCTATGCCTACAGTGTTGAAGTCTCGACAGCTAGCTGGCGCTGGTGCGGCGCAGCGGCTCGCCGACGTGAGTGCTGCGCGGCGGCTAGCTGTCGCAAAGAGACAGCTCGCTGGCGCGAGTGCAGTGGAACCGCTTGCTGGAGCGCATTTGGCAGGGTGGCCTGTGTTTTCAGTGTATAGTACGATCTGTGCCATGTGCGCAGTGTTCCTCTAGGGTGCTTGCGCGTCATAATTTTATAGAGCTGATTATCAGGCCGATTCAAATTCTATACATTTATACGAGCGAGTTTTGTAGAACTTGTGCGTTTACCTAAGAAATTCTGTGTTTTATGTTCGCAACCAAATAATCGGTTACCGACTGTCTGACGTTGATTATCTTAGTCGGAAAAGTGTAACGTTTAACGTTTTCGAGACATAAAAGTAAATTCAACTTCAAGTCTTAAAAGTAAATTCAACTTCAAGTCTTAATAAGTTTCAGTCAACAAATTACGCTCTGGCGGAGGTGGGTGGGTTTGGATACGCGGGGCCCCTTTTGCACGGGGCTTGCTGGCACGAGTTCAGGGCGACGGCTCGCTGGTGCAAACACAGCGGAACTGCCTGCTGGAGCGCATTTGGCTGGGTGGCCGGTGTTTTTAGTGCATAGTACGATCTGTGCCGTGTGCGCAGTGTTCCTCAGAGAAGATTGTGTTATCTGTGTCGTATGTGAAGCTCAAGTAGAAAACGTTGTATATTAAAATCTGATTTGGACGATGTTTGCAATTCTGTAAAAGCTTAGTCTGTATGAAATGTATTCAAGAGCTCACTCATTATGTGGTGTTGAATAAATATGGGTAAAGATTAGAAAACGAGAGTTTATTGTTTCATGGGCAGAAAGGGCCGAGACGGGAAAGTTACATTAAGCTAGTAACGTTACTTTAGCCTCTCATACTCTTTTTAACAATGAACCTCCTGATGTACTTCCGACAGCAGCATACGATAAGGCTAGACTTGATAGAAGCAAAGTTACTGCAAGTCGATTCAGTGTGGGTAATAAAGTTAAGGATCCATATTTAGAAATGAGGCCGTCTATAAAAAAATATAAAATTTATGTAATAAGGATAATAAATAAATAATGATCTTTCTCAAGGATCTTTCTAAAAGTTTAGTTATAGGCCGTTTAATAAATTTCTGGCGTGATCGTCTTAGCTAGAAACTTACATACGTTGTTTTTGTCTAGTAACTTAGTTAATGATTTCTTATATTTACGCGAACAATAAACATTGAATAAAACTAATTTTATGGAATTAAACGCGATAGTTTAATTTACTATTTTAATTCCGACGTTTCGGTGCTTTACAGCAACCCATGGTCACGAGTGGACTGAGATATGTGACGTCTCGATGTCAACGTTAGCCCGGATACCTTCAGTTTTTAATATTAATTTTGGTCTGATCTACGCAGAATGAGCTTACAGTATTTTGAAGTCTTGCAGTAGTATTTGGATTTAATTTTGTAAATTGTATGATCGCAAGCAGATGGCAGCACCCATCCATCTTCTCTATTGACATTAGGATGTTTTTAATTTTAGTTTAGAAATATGAGGGCCCCATTGAAGCTTCTGCGTCAACTGTAATACTGAAAAAACAGTGAATTCAACAAGACCCAGCTCCTTCCCACTTAAACGCACATTGGGGAATTTAATACATTTCGTTTTATTACCATTCAACAGCAAATTATTGATGTTAAACCAGTGTACTACTTTGATATAGCATTATTCACTTCGTCATATTTCAATAATTGCCTTTTAGTCGGAAAATCGACGAAGTATCAGCAGCAAATAATACTATATCATGGTTATTCCTATTAAGAAAGGTAAGTCATTAATATAAACTAAGAACAGAAAGAGACCAAGAACTGAGGCCGTAGGAACACCCATAGATACTACCGATCCGGAAGAACTGCATTCATTATTAAAAACTGTTTGCGTTCTATTATTTAGATATGACATAAAAGTTTAAGCTATGCTTTTACACCATAATGATGTAGCTTCTGATTAATGTCTCATGGTGAACACAGTCGAAAGCCTTGGAAAGAACACAAAATATACCAAGCATCTTCTAAATTTTCCCATGCACTGAAAATATGTTTGATTAGCTCAACACCGGCATCAGTCGTCGAGCGACCTTGTAAATCAAACTGATTGTTATGTATTGAATAAAACTATTTTTACGGATTTTATCGCGTTTAATTTTAATAATTTTGATTCCCGACGTTTCGGGTGCTTTACAGCACCCATGGTCACAGGGGGACTGAGGTGTTTGACGTCCCAATGTCATAGTTATCCGGCTACCTTCAGTTTTTTGAATATTAATTTTTGGTCCGATCTACGCATAATGAGCTTACAGTATCTTGAAGTCTTGCAGTGGTATGCTTGGGTTTGGATTTAATTTTGTTAATTATAGGATCCCAAGCAGATGGCAGCACCCATCCATCTTCTCTATTGACATTAGGATGTTTTTTAATTTCAATAGCCTCGCGTATCATTCTTGGTAGGAATCGATGTTCTTTTCCGAGGATTTGTGATCTATCAAATCTGATGTAGTGAAGTACAGTGCCGAAACTAAATCTCACCAAAGACGAGATTAAAGCGTTGTACAACTTACGCAACAGACCAGAGCTAACGATTCTCCGTGCAGATAAAGGAAATGCTGCGGTAGTAATGGCTACATCAGATTATAATTTTAAAATATAACAACTTTCATCGGACGAAAGTATGTACAAAAGGTCAAAACAGACCCTACAACCAATGTGCTTAAAACAACTAGCGATCTGTTAAAGAACTACTCCAGCTGAATCTCGACATAAATTCGATAATACCACCGTGTACCAAACCACCGAGGTTGTATGGGTTACCGAAAATACACAAACCAAACGCTCCACTACGTTCCATAGTGAGCCAGATCGATTCACCAACATAAGTCGGCTCAACACTTGGCTAAAATTCTGTCACCGCAGAGTGGACAAACTAGAGCACACACAAAGGATTCGTACCATTTTGTTAGTTAGATAAAGACCTCCATCTTGCTGACAATGAAACTATGGTCAGTTTTGATGTTCAGTCATTATTTACATGCTTAACTATTGAAGACTGCATCTCAATTGTAACCACGAAGCTAGAAGAATACAACATGCCTACAGAATATGCAGTATTACTCAAACTCTGCCTTACATCTGGCTATTTATTGTGGAAGGAGGAGTTCTACAAGCAAGTAGATGGTATGGCGATGGGCTCACCTGCATCTCCCATAGTCGCCGACATATTCATTGACGACTTTAAGGAGAAAGCCCTTCTTACTGCTCCTGTAAATCCAAGATTCTACAAGCGATAACTAGACGACACTTTCACAATTTCACCATCTGACAAAGTAACTGCATTTTAGACCACCTTAATCCCATAAACTCTAAAATACTATTCACAATGGAGTTAGAGGCAAACAATTCTTTAGCTTTCCTAGATGTTTTAGTTATCCAAAATCCTGATAACACTATTGGTCACACTGTGTATAGGAAAAGACCCATACCAACCGATATTTAAATGGTGAATCACACCATCATCCATTAGAGTTAGCTACCGTGGAAAAATCTTTGTTTCCAGAGAGCACGAGGATCTGTGACAGAAAACATCTGAAAACAAGCTTCGGGTCCCGCGCCTACGTCACAGTGACCGAGTGAAGCCGGCTACAGTCGAGCGTGTGCCTGCTGTACTACCCTATGTCAGAGGAGTCACAGACAAGGTTGGCTACATTTTGAAGCGAGCTTCTATTAAAACATACTTCAAGCCGCCGAAGAAGATTAGTCAAGTTTTACTATCCATCAAGTGTAATATCCTCTACAAGATGCAGGAGTGTACAAACTTGATTGTGAATGTGGCCTCTCTTACATAGGACAAACAAAAGATCCATTAAAACCCGCGTGAAAGAGCATTTAGCTGACGTGAGGCACCAACACTCTGGGAATTCTGCAGTCTGTGAACATGTTCAAGATCATCCCGCCATTACATCAGATTTGATAGACCACAAATCCTCGCAAAAGAACACCGATTCCTACCAATAATGATATATGAGGCTATTGAAATTAAAACACATCCTAATTTCAATAGATAAGATGGATGAGTGCTGCCATCTCCTTGGGATCCTATAATTAACAAAATTAAATCCAAAACCAAGCATACCACTGCAAGACTTCAAGATACTGTAAGCTCATTCTGCGTAGGTCGAACCAAAATTAATATTAAAAACTGAAGGTATCCGGGCTAACTGTGACATCAGGACGTCAAACATCTCAGTCCCCGTGACCATGGGTTGCTGTAAAGCACCGAAACATCGGGAATTAAAATAGTAAATTAAACGCGATAAAATCCGTAAAAATAGTTTTATCCAATAGTAACTTAGTTCTTTTAGGTGTCTATTGGAAGAATGAATATTCACAATAGCAGCCAAAAGCTGTTGGTAGTGCCCTGTAATAATTTTAAGCTAAAGAACCCTGTATACGAAGACAGGTCTCAAAAAGGTTAAGAACATAAAATCGTCCCTATTCCACTTGTATCAGTTTCACATCAGTCAATTCCTTATTAATTAATCCTTCCCGATTGGAAAAGGCTCACAATATTTATATAAAATAACCGTTAAGGGCTTCGCTATCCCACATTTAAAAAACAACGCGCACCCCGAAGAAGAAAGTTAAGTTGTAAAGTGGACCAAAGTTTACATAAAATTAACCGGCGAACCAGTAAAAGAAGGCTTGGCCCCTTGGTAGTGCGTAAGCACAAATATCGGCCGAAGTCAGTGTCAGTGCGTGTAAACGCCATACAGAATACGATCAAATCCAGCCACAGTGAATGTACGTCACAAGGTTTAGGCAACACGTCAAATAGTGCCTATTATTGTGGCGCTCGTAGGGCTTTTATGCCTGGTCATAAAAAGCCTTACGTGAGCGCCACCAGCTGCCAGACTGCTGTTCCTGCAGACGTGATGTAAGTGTAAGACATCACCACCAATTGCATGATCAGCACGGCTAATAGCCACAGAGCGTGTCACGAGTCTACCGCTCACCTCAAGGGAATAGGGTCACACGTTGAGCGGCTTTCGGCTGCAGCCTTGAGAGCCTCCTCAGATTCTCCCTCCAGCTACCACCCGCATGAGGTCGACACATGTTCCACGAACCAATACAACGGTAAATATAGCCAAAAGGCAATTATAAGATTATGGTAATAATTCGCCATCAGACAGGGTTTGTGTCACTGACGTTGAGTATATGCATTTTTCGATCATGTTTATCTCACCCACCAACAAGTTGCCTTCAATCATTAAAAGGTGGGAAATTTACAGAGATATATTATTATGTTGTTACATAAAACACCATGGATGTCAGACAGTCTGCAGCCCCCTAATGAAGGTACCTGACTTGGGCAAAGCTACTTAGACGTGAGTCAAACCAAGACGCAGAGAGCGCCATTGATATTAGCGACCCGCCAAGTAACCATCGCCGAGACGCAATGTTGCAGATCGCAACAAGCATCAATATGACTATTGTAGGCTTACACCGTCCCAAGTTCCCCATACAATTCCAGCAGACATCACCACCCGCATACCTCCATCGAACAGAACCACAAGATGCGTCGAATCAGGCGCAGCACTCCCACAAATCCATCAGAAGACGCAATACCGCAGCAGTAAGCATCAATGCAACTATAATACTGATGGCGTCCCTCACAACACACCCACATGATCCCTATCTACTTTGGTAACAAAATTGGTACTGTTGCTAACTGAAAATAGCACCAACGTATTATAATAGCACGCTACTAAGATCATCATCATCATCATCATTACAGCCCATCACAAGTCCACTGCTGAACATAGGCCTCCCCCAAGGAATGCCGCAAAGCACGGCCCTGAGCCACCTGCATCCATCGACTTCCTGCATGCGTTACAAGGTCGTCACTCCATCTAGTAGGGGGAAACCCTACCTACACTGAGACATGGAGTTGAGTATGCTTGCTGCACTTAAAAGTACTACCAAACACACTAACCATAATCCGAAAGATAGCCGACGTATCATAACGCTATTCGCTAAGACGCCGCCCACATTCGGTAGACGTGTGGGATATCCACGGGCAAGTCCTATTGCTACAACAAACCCGCTTTCCACCGGCACTAAGATGATATGCCTAGGACATATCAGTTAGCTACTCCGAGTTTACCTCGGTCTTGGACACTTTGATGCAGTCTACACGCCACTGTAATAATCCTTTTTCAAGTCCCATTTTTATCAATATAATGTACGATTTGCAAATGATGGTTACTTCATTACAAGGAAGGGGAATGAAACTGAATGCAAGTAAGACGAAAGTTATGATTTTTGAAAGAGTAGAAATTAAAACGATATGTGAAATAAGATTAGAAGGAGAGTATAACGAGCAATTAGATGAGTTTGTGTATTTGAAATGAAGATTTAGCAGATATGGTAGATATGATAAGGATATAAAACGACAAGTGAACGCAGGAAATAAAGTAAATGGGGCTCTACAGTCTATTGTGAAAAGTCAGAATGTGTCCAAAACGGCACAAATGGCAATTCAAAATGCTGTGTTAGTCCCTACTTTAACAGATGGGTATTTAAAGTTGGTGGCAGAAGAAGCACGAGAGTAGAATAAATATTGTAGAAATGCGGTCATTAAGGAGTATATTAGGGCTGAATCTGAATGACAGGGTGAGAAATTGTGATAAGAGAAGAGTGTGGTTTGCAAGATGATGTTGTGACCAGAATTAAGAAAATAATGTTTCTGGTGGTTTGTTCATGTAGATAGAATGAATGAGGAAAGAGTGACAATGCAAATTTGTGCTGTAGAAGTGAGAGGCAGAGTCGGGAAGGGGCGCCCTAGGCGAGCTTTTATCGACCAAACTGGCGATATATCGAAAAAGGGCCAAATTAAAAGTACCCTTAACCGACGAGCATGTATGCGTAGATATATGGATGTGGAGGAAGTGAGAGAGGTGTGCCAGGATCGTGACAAATGGAAGTCCGAAATCTCTGCCTACCCCTCTGGGTGACAGGCGTGAGCGTTTATGTTTGTATGTTATTTATAGCAGACAAACTTTATTTTGTTCCCTTGTTGCCATGGAAGTAGAAATATTGGTTAACGTAATAAAAAAAAACAGTAGTTTCTCGGCCGATGTCTTAATACAATAATCACTACATCTATCAAACGTTACGATTACAACTTAGTTTTATAAAATTAAAAATATTTCTTTTATTAAATTGAAGTGACAAACGATTTCATAGCCCTATGATACTTTAAAAAAAACTTTAAAAAAAGAAGGCTGTTGGTGGAATGCCTTATAGTCAAAAATTTTATTGGCTCTCTATACTGTTCAGACAAGAATACATCAATGCACACACTATTACATGGCGGGTGAAATAGGTAAGAGTGGTAATCAGGACTCATGAGCAAAAAGGAGGTACAATTTCCAGCTGAAATTATTATTATTTGTAAGAAAACTCTAAACTACACGGTATCCTTTTTTTGTCATTTTATAAAGTTATTAAATCAATAACATCGTATATATAATTGAAACGATTTCAAACCCATGGGTAACTGAAACATGTGTAATGATGTTCTTAAAAACTAATCAACAAAATTTGGAGCATATCGGTGCATAACCTACCTGAGCAGCTTCGCACAAGCTGTTCACAAGTATGATACGATGTCACCATCGTCTTCCTCGACCATATTAAAAGGAAGTGACCCGTCACATTACTCCGCTGCAAACAGAGACGCTTAAGCATACATGACATACCCGAACTTGTTACACACTGAGATTTGTACCCCAACATACACAAAAGTAAGACGGCTTAGTGAACAAACTTGTAATTTCCCATGGGACCACTCACTTCTTACAGTACTCTTAATGTAGCTCTATCATATCATTTTTATATACTTATTTATAATAAGCATAATATTATATAATAGTAAGGTCACATAATAAATATAAAGCAAAAAAAAATGTATAACTTGGTGTTAATCTTGGGTGACACTATTTCTTGTTTTTTTGTTATCAAGCCACTGCTAAACATAGACCTGCCTCGCACGACCAAACTGTGGAATTTACTGTCGCCAGCGTTTTTCCGGACCGATACGACTTAGGGAACTGCAAAGAAAGCACCTACATTGCATCATGCAATTCCTTGGTGTTGCAGATGTATATGGGCGACGATGATCACTTACCATCAAGGTGAGCCACATGCTCGTTTGCCTCCTCTTCTATAAAAAAGACCTCCCAGTAGATTCTTACGATGCACGGTCCTGAGTCACCTGCATCAATCGACTGCTTGCACGTTTCATAAGCTTGTAACTCCATTTAATGAGGGGTCGCTCAACATTTCGCTTGCCAGTAAGGAAATGTCATTAGATAACGTTTCCTCCACAGCAGTAGTCGGTACTGGAGCTTTAAAGCCGGTCAGTTGCCACTTCAGGTTATTGATCTTCTGGGCTATGTCAATTGCTCTTGCTCTTCTTCAGATATCATCATTATTATCCATTGCCCGCAGTGTGACCTTGAGTTTTTTTATGCGGCAAGCGCTAAAGGTCCAACATGTCCTGGATTTACACTATTGTTTTAAGACTCTGAAGAATATTGGACAAGAAGTTTTGTTGAATGAAATTATTTCTTTGAAATATAACTTGTGCAAAATTCCATACATTTTGACACTCATCCTGACACCGTTTACAGAATCTAGGAACTGTGTTTGCATAATCGCTAAACACGTTTTTGTACTGCTCTTTATGGTGACATAGATAAAGTGCGTGACGCAAACATTGTCTCCACTAATGTTAAACATCTTGCACATTACGAATAGCTATCATAATTTCGTAACTTTGCATGATTTCTTACATTTTTTGGCATTTTTATATAATATTGTGGCGGCGCTATCGTCGCGCCACAAGCAAAATACATCGAAGCCTAAATTGCGCTATCAACGTTCCGAAGTAGAAGCAGTACGTATAGAATAGCTCTGAACTACCACTCGGAGCGTTGGCCGCTCCCCGGGATGAACACCTTGCCCGGCGGGATATCTCCCCTTTTCCTTCCATCGGCCACAATATTAATCATTTAAGAACTTAATTAAAACATTTTCTTTTAATACTCAAATATCGTAGCAGACTAATTGTAGCGACACTATAAATAAAAGTAAATTCGCCCTCATCTTTAATCATTCATAATACTGTTGAAATTTTCTTAAGACTCACTTAAAAATGTAAGTAGGTATTTGATTGTATCCTATTCAATTAATTTTACAAAATATTTTACTATAGAAATATTTTGCAGCAACAATAATTTTGACGTTATTGATACTTATGTCGACGAAACTATATTGTGTAAAACTATATAGAATACCCACTACCCCATATCTTCCCGTGGGTGTCGTAAGAGGCGACAGAGGGAAACTGAGGCAGAAGATAGGCAGCAGCATCTTTCTGATAACAGCAACAACAATAGAAAAACTGCGGTTGCCAACCCGCTCGCCAAGCGTGGCAACTACGGCAATATACCCGCCAATGATGAAAGTTACGAAGAGACGGCCCCAGTCCCCGGTGGCCCCACTATTCCTGGCTACGGTGGCGACCATGGTAACGGCGGGGCAGGGGTGCTAAGAATCTCCGTGGAGGTTCGGTTGCCACCTACGACGACTCGACCTGGCAACTTATAACGCACGCACGGGACTGACGAGAAGATCCTGGAGCTGGAAGAAGAGATAGACAAGTTGCGCTGGAATATTATAGGATTATCCGAGGTCCGAAGAGAGGGGAGGACACAGTAATCCTCGAATCCGACAACTTGTTCTATCACCGGAGGGCGACCATCTGTCCCAAGGAGGTGTCGGTTTTATCGTCCACAAGTCTCTCGTTAACAACGTTGTAAGATTAGGAGGTGTCGACAAGGGTTGCGTACCTTATACTCAGAATCACCAAACGGTATTCGCTGAAGATCATACAGGTTTACGCACCAACCTGGCACACCCGCTGAGGAGGTGGAGGAAATTTATGAGGATATTTCTAGAGCTATGCATTCCTCCCACTATACGGTGTTAATGGAGACTTCAACGCAAAGCTAGGCACAAGAGAGAACGGTGAGCTGAAAGTAGGGAAATTCGGATAAGGGCATGGAACCCAAGGGCCAGCAGCTGGCCGACTTCATGGAGAAAGAGGACTCTTTCTGATGAACTCTTTCTTCCAGAAGCGGCCCCACAGGAAGTGGACCTGGTCGAGCCCCGACGGTTCGACAAAAATGTGATTGACTTCATTATGACGACTAGACGCCAACTGTTCAGTGATGTCTCAGTGATCGCGAGGGTGAAAACTGGTGGCGATCACCGAATGGTTAGAGGCACACTGAACCTAAACGTTGTTGGAGAGGTGTCGTCTAATGAAGTCAACGCTCCGTCCCCTCGTGCTCTACTCCAAAGTCCTGAAACCATTCAGCTCGAGTTACAAAACCGTTTTCAGTGCCTAGAAGATTGCAATGCAGTGGACTATATGAATGACAAGCTCGTGGAAACTGTCCATGCGGTCGGAGCTAAGTTTTGTAAGACCCGCCGCAGAAGAACACAAAACTCTCTGATCACACTCTTAATCTCATGGCTGGATGAAATGAAGCTGCAATCTTCAGTAGATTTGATAGCATACAGGCAACTGAACAGACAGATCTTCAAATCACGGGGGACTTACGCAACTTTAATACTGCTGTATTGAAGAAGCGATCGAGCGGAACCAGGGCTCTAAAGTCTTTACTAGAGATCTGACTGCCAGAAAGAGCCAACTGTCGAAGCTGAAGACCGAGTGTGGCAGCGTCGTTTCCGGTACACCTGAGATTTTGAGTGAGATTGAGAGGTTCTATAGGCAGCTGTACACATCATCGTTGGAGCCACACGCAAGTGTGAGTAACGATCCAAGAGCGAGTCTTATCCGACACTATTCGGATGATATTCCGGACGTCAGTGTGAGCGAGATTAGAATGGCTCTCCTGCACCTTAAAATGGCAGGAAGCCCCAGGCGAGGATGGAATTACAGCGCGAGCTTGAAAGCGTGGGGGAAAACCGGTACTTGTAGTCCTTCAGAAGCTCTTTAATTCTCCTCCATGGTGGTGGCACTACACGGAGGCGTGGAGCAGAGTGCGGTGGTCTTATTCTTCAAGAAAGGCGACAACGCTCTCTTGAAGACCCACAGACCAATTTCCTTCTGAGCCGCGTCTACGTGCTGTTTTCGAGAGTCATTACGAATCGTCTCGCATGCAGACTCGACGTCTTCCAGCCTCCCGAACAAGCCGAGTTTCCGACAAGGTTTTACGCCATAGACCACATACATACCCTTCGGCAAATTGCAGAAGTCCGAAGAGTACAATTTGCCACTATGTCTGGCGTATGTGGACTATGAAAGCCTTTGATTCCGTCGAATTTGGCGGTGCTGCAGTCCCTTCAGCGGTGCCAAGTGGACTGTCGGTATATCGAGGTGCTGAAGTGTTTGTACAGTAGGGCTACGATGGCTATCCGAGTACAGAACCAGAGTACGAAACCTATCCAACTGCAGAGAGATGAAAGACAGGGTGACGTAATATCCCGAAACTCTTCACCGCTGCATTGGGAGATTTTCAAGCTACTGGACTGGAAAGGATACAGTATTAACGTCAATGGCGAGTACATCACCACCTTTGATTTGCCGACGATATAGTTCTTATGGCAGAATCGCTGAGGACCTAAGCACCTCAATAGTGTCTCCCAACGGATGGGTCTCAAGATGAACATGGACAAAACAAAAATCATGTTTAATGTCCATGTCACACCTATGCCGGTAGTTGTTGGAGCACTAAGCTCGAAGTTGTTGACGAATATGTTTACCTGGGACAAATAGTCCGACTAGGTATGTCCAACTTCGACCGAGAGGTCAATCGACGGATTCAACTCGGCTGGGCAGCGTTTGGGAGATTACGACCCATCTTCTCGTCAGGCATACCTCAAAACCTCAAAACTAAATTGTACAACCAGTGCGTGTTGCCAGTGATGACATATGGAACTTAGACGTGGTCCTTCACTACTGGCCGTATTAGGAAGCTCAAGGTCGCTCAGCGAGTTAGGAGAGGGCTATGATCGGGGTGTCTCTGCGTGATAAACTTAGAAATGAGGATATCCGCAGTAGAACCAGAGTAACCGACATAGCCCAAAGGATTAGTAAGCTGAAGTGGCAATGGCCGGGCCATATAGCTCGAAGAACCGACAACTGTTGGGAAGAAAGGTTTTCGAGTGGCAGCCCCATACCGGCAGAAGCGAAGTGGGGTGTCCCCCACTAGATGGAGTGAAGACCTGGTAACACATGCAGGAAGCCAATGGATGCAGGTGGCTCGGGACCGTGCTTGTGGCATTCCGTGGGGAGGCCTATGTTCAGCAAGTGGACTTAGGGCTGTAATGATGATGATGATGACCCACTTGGAGAACACAGAATAACATACCATACCACAGTTTTACAATATTTGAATTTCTGTACTTCATTATCCTATATCATCCGCGGGTGTCATAAGAGGGAAATGAAACACGAGATGTGCAGTAGCATATCCTGTTAAAAACTCAACGTATTAAAAAACTGTGTTTGCTAACATGCCTGCCAGGCGTTACAACTATGGCAAATATATTCCATATTAGGCAATTAATGGGGGAATTTTATGTCCAGCGATAGATTTTTGACAGGCTGAATGAACTTAGTGTAAGCGCTTATTATTATTTTTATTTAATTTTTAAGTAGTAAAAGTAAAGGTAAATTGATGGTGTGGCCCTAAGACTGCATCTATTTTCAAATAACAATCAAAATGCACATGCGTTGGCACGTCTGCAGTTTTAAAGAATGCCCTGCTATCAATACACAGGATCTCCGGTTTTCATCACTCACTATACAAAACCCAGTAATACAACAATTATGTAAGTGTTATCACACTTATTACATTCACTAGATTTTTTTACAAACTCTGCTTTAAATTTATCACTTAACAACTTAAATGTTTTTATCTATTTCTCTGTATAAGTGACAAGTAATTGATAAAAATGTTTTCAATATAATTGTTGACAAGATTGTTTTTAAAAATCGAGTCTGTAAGCAAGTGAAAAAATCGTTGCAAGTTTGAACTAACACAGCTCTTATTTTCATATTTATTTTATATATATAATTTTTAAACATTTTTATTTTGATTGTTGCATCGCCACCTCTCATACTTATATGTCTATTTCTGTTTAGCCTAATGGTTGACTGGAAGAGAATGCCCTATGGCATTAACCCGTGAGAAGGCGCGCTATGAGCAATTTGCTCACACAAAAATTTAATTCAAAATTTTTTTGTCTTTCCCTTGCCACACCAATTCAAGCACTTAAGTACCTTCCTAAATATTCACCCCCTCTCCCCTGACGCAATTCTCGATCCGCTCAGTGGCGTTGCGACCGCGCAGCAAGGCGTTTGTGGAGGCCGTGTACCAATTTGTGCGTCGGTGCGGTAATTTGCTCATCACGCGCCCATCCGTGTAAATATTTATTTTGTGGTTTAAAAAAGTTAGATTGTTATTTCTGCCATATTATTTCTTATTATTAAATTATTATTATTATTTGTTTGATTTATATTAGTTGATTATCATGTAAAAACTCTTTAGTAATAATGTTATTATTTTTATTTTTCTTCTAGCTACACTACAGATACAAAATGGACGATCGAATGCAAGCACAAATTCGTTCGTGGTTGGAAGAGGATTCTGATGATGAATTGATGCAGATCTTGAAAATGGGGAACAATATCGTGTTGACACCATAGAAAGCGATAGTTCTGTCCGTAGTCCTCACGAAACTGATACGGAGCAATCGTCGGATGAAAACGATGCTGATATTTCTACTCCCGCGACTCAACAACAAAGAGGTAGGATCCCATACTATATTGGCAAAGATCGTTCCACAAAATGGCTTATCCACAAGCCTTTACGTAACGTACGTACTAGGAGTTATAACATAGTTATCCACCTGCCAGGAGTAAAAAATGTAGCTAAGAATGCCAAAGAACCTTACAATATTTCTCATTGTTTGTGGATGATACCATGATAGACAAAATAGTCCTGTACACGAATGTGTACATAATTAAACTACAAGAAAAGTTTTACGTGAACGGGATTGCAAACTTACAGATGCAGTTGAAATAAAAGCATTGATCGGAGTTTTGTACATGGCGGGTTTGAAAAAGATCTGTCATTTAAATGTAAAAGAAATGTGGCTAGATGATGGAACAGCATGTGATTTTTTTAGAGCAACCATGTCAATAAAAGATTTTATTTTGTTACGGGTTTTGCGATTCGATGACATAAATACTCGTGATAACAGAAAGGAAACCGACCACCTGGCACCAATCCGAGAAATTTTTGAAAGCTTTGTTGCTCATTGTAATCAAAATTACACACCCGGGGAATACTGCACTGTGGATGAAATGTTGAATCATTCAGAGGCCGCTGTAAATTTAGAGTTTATATATCCAACAAACCCGCAAAGTACGGCATCAAAATCTATGCACTTGTAGATTCCAAAACCTTCTACACAAGTAATTTGGAGATTTACGCCGGGAAACAACCCGCAGGGCCATTCAGTTTGAGTAACTCCGCTGCTGATGTAGTGAAGAGAATTGCACAACCCATATTGAACACGGGAAGAAATCTAACTATGGACAATTATTTTACATCCATACCGTTGTTTGATGAACTGAAAACACCTACCTACAGAACAACTGCGGTGGAACACTGCGAAAATAAAAAGAGATTCCGCCTTCTTTGTCAACAAAGGATAGGCCAATGCCAAGTTCAATTTTGGTTTCGGTGAAGATAAGATAATCTTATCATATGTGCCAAAAGAAAACAAAGAAGATTGTCCTTATGCTATCAACACTTCACAATGACGACGCTATAGACCAAGAAACTGGAAGTGAAGCTAAACCTGAGATTGTTACATTTTACAATTCCACAAAAGGAGGCGTAGATGTTATAGATCAAAAGAAAGAGGATTATTCCGTTGCCAGAATCACATCAAGATGGCCAATGCGCTTATTCTTCTCCATTTTGAATATAACTGGGATCAATGCCAAATAATATACAAAGCCAACACAAACACTCTGATTGAGAGACGAACATTCTTGAAAGAGGTGGCTCTCGAGCTGGTGAAACCACATATTTCGCCGGATTCGCATGGAGAACATATCCTCAGACCTCAAATTCTAATGAAGTGATTTGTGCGGCTCCTGTGCCTGTTGCGGAGCCAGGACCAAGCGGATTTTGTGCAATATGTCCTAGACGTAAAATAGAAGGTCAAGAAACCATGTACTTCGTGCAAGCAATTACTTTGCACCGAACATGTAAAATACATGTGTTCAGTGTGTTTCGAGAGGCACATTAGTGTAGATTTAATGGATGAATAACACTTTTAGTTTTGTTATGTAACAGTTTTATTGTGATTTTTATGAAACGTGCCAAAAAATTTAATTAATACTAGGTTGTTTTGTTATTTGTTAGAAGTTGCTATTATGTTTAATAGTTTTGATTAAAATACTTGTTTTCTTACTTACTAAACATTGTGTTATTTATTTAAATACATTATAAGCCAATAAATATAGAAACACTAAAAATATGAACATTTATGATAGTGTGAGCAATTTGCTCGCGCGCCTCACTGTAAGAAAATTAGGCGCGCCTTCTCACGGTTAAGTCCGCCATATGTACTACTTTGTGCATGAAAGTATAAATAAATAAATAAATAGATGCTGCAGCTCATTGACACCTGCAACAGAAATCAGCATGGGAAGGTTTCAGATGTGTTGGCACCTTAAATTACAAAGCCTAATATATTTAAGAGCCCTGGTAGCTCAGGACCTAAGCGCTCGCTGTAAATTTCACAGTACGTGAGCCACACCGGTACGATCCCCGCCTGCACCATTGAAATTGTTAATTGCAATTTTAAGTGCTGATTTACGTCGTGCTCGGCGGTGAAGGAAAACATCGTGAGGAAACCTGCTTGTCTGAGAAATAAGAAAGAATATGTTTCGAAGACAAGTGAAGTTCACCAACACGCATTAGGCAGTGCGACGGACATTTTCCTGCCTTGAAACCCTCTCAAAAATGAGAGGAGATTTAAAAAATGAGGCCCAGATGTGGGACGTGTATAGGCTGTAACTTTAACTTTATCTGACATATTTAGGCCCACAGACCGGAACATAGCAGTGCAAGCACTGTTATTTGGTGGTAGAAATAGATGAGAGACTAGAACCTACCCAGAAGAGGAATCCTGATTTGAAAACGAGTTTTACCTCCTAGAAAAGATATCAGAAACAATCTTGAGCTTAAACTCGAAATTCATTTATTCGCTACAGCCTATCAAAGTCCACTGCAGAACATAGGCCCAATTAGACAAAAATTCGCCTTATTGCTTAATAAGGCGAATTTTTGCCATAGTTGCCATGCTTGGTAGGCGGGTTAGTAACCTCAGTTATTTATTTTCTTTTTTTTATTAGAAATACACTGCCGCCCATCTATTAGCTTGTTTTCCCCTGTCGCCTCTTACGACACCAATGGAATGATATGGTATTCGTCTCAAATTTTGACATTGTAAAGTTCAAAATGTTTTTATTCAAATGTTTTTATTGATGTGAGAGATGGATAGTGGACATGTTTGCCATTAGCGACCGAGTCAGATAGTGACGCCACTTTTACCAAAGTCAACAAAAGTAAGTAAAATTAATAAAATAATGAAAATCTTGACCTAGTTTAGTTTAGGTTTATTGGAATAAAAGTCAGATAGGAAATAACATTTTTATTACAATAAATGTTCAAATTGTTTACCATCAGCCTCAATACACGCCCTAAATCTTATTAAAAAGATCTAGTTATTAGTCGGCATATCCTCGAGAGTTGATGTCCTCAGCAGCTTGAGAAATTCGTTCACGCAGCTCGGCTACGCTGTCAATGGGCTTTGAATAAACTTTTCTTTGAGAACGCCCCAATAAAAAAAATCCACTAAACATAAACATAAACATAAAACATCACTATCCATCTCTCACATCAATAAAAACATTCGAATAAAAAACATTTGAACTGAGTAAATGGGTTAGCAAAATCAGGTTACTTGAGGTTTTTATTTTTTACTAGTTTTTTTTTAGTATGAAACTAATAAGTATTGTACCTTTTACAATTCTGATTAAATGCGCGAACTTTAATTGCACTTGCCATGGCACTTTAGTACATTTTTTTAAAGGAGGGCCTTTCAAAGTCGACAAATTTTGAAAATTTTAAATTCATAGTTTAACAAATAGTATTAATTCTAGAAAACTTGGGGCAGTTGTGTCATTATTTTTGACTGTGGTTCTAGAAATATTATTTAGGTTACGATTCCAAAGTTTAAATGAACAAAAGTAATAAAATTAACCACAATAACCGAAAATGGTTACAGTTTGACCAAATTTCTAGGTTTTCTTAAATGCCCATAATTTCTGGGACATTCTGTATACATATATATATTAGAACATGAAAAATGACGAGATAAGAATTGAAAACAAATTTATTTATGAACAGCTTTATTTTCGAAGTATAACACAGTAGGATTACATATTGCATTTTAAGCGGTGTGGGAAGGATGTGACAAAATTTACCCCAAAACAGCTTCTTCATTCGAAAACAAATTCTTAAATTCTTAAAAATTTATTCACGACTAATGTATCCTTAAGTGTATTGTTAATTCATTAATTTTAATATATTTTTACCTAATCCAAAATCTTTTGAATTCTTGCACAAACCCTTGAATTCCTCAAAACCTTGAATTCTTGCACATTATATAAACGTTGTAATAAATGATTATAACCTCCAAGTTATTTTGATGAATCTTTCTTACTTCTAGCATATTTAATAAAATTTAACATCTTTTAAAAACATCGATATCAAAATAAATTTCACTGTTAAATAACTGTGAGAGTTTAGCGATCCTAAACAACATACACTTAAGTTTTGGTCTTTTTGCTTATAAGTCAATAAGTTAAGTAATTATTTTAAAAAATAGTTTTATTCACTACTACTCAAATTTATAATCAAAAAATATCAACCGTAAAGCATACAGTCACAACTGTATTTTGCCCGCTGTCCCTTAATACTTTATCCTATATTAATACAGTCGCCTCCTGGATGAATTAGTGTGACCGATTCTCTTACATCAACATTACAAGGCAATTTATGCGACTGCTTACTTATACTGAAAAATCGCACTCGCTTACAAGGTCAATCTGATCGAAAGGTCGATAAAAGGATCCGAATAAGCCGGATCTGACCTTTTACAGTTTTTACATTGGATTTGAGACATAAGTTCGGGGACTTAAAACTCGACGTTAGAGACCGCAACGAGACACAGAAGAGTAAATAGCGAGAGGTCGCATGAATTTATTTTTAAATACAAATTTAGATTTTACGTCAATGGACATATGTACAAAATTACAATCCGAACTCTATTAAATGAAGAAGTGAGGCAAAACTTGACCGACATTAATCTGCAGTGTTAATATCAAAAGTTGAGTAACCGTAAACGTGATGCACAAGGTTCAGAAAGTTCGGTGAAGGTGTTAAGGAAGTTGTAAAACCTAACGTTCACGCCCGAAAACGCGCAGGCTCGATTTTCTAAATCCAAACGGGGTTGTGAAAAGTGGTTTTTTAATTACCTTCAGGTGACCCTGTCTTTCAGGCAGGGTCACCTGATGGTAAGTGTCGACCGCCGTCTATGAACAACTGCAACACCAGGGGAGTTGTAGTTGTGTGCTGGCTATATAGCTCGAATAATCGATAATCGTTGGGGTAAAAGTTTCTTATGTGGTAGCCTCAAAACGGTAAGAGAAGTGTAAGGCGATCCCTGACTAGATGGTAGAGTGATTACCTGGTAAAACATGCAGAAGTTGATGGATACAGCCTGTTGATAATGTTATAGAATGTAATAATATGATACACTCTGATGTAATATTCAGTCCCTTACAACAAGTGTTAAAGATGTACGGAATAAAAATATATTTTCAGCACAATTACTTCATCATCATCATCATCATCATTACAGCCCTCACAAGTCCACTGCTGAACATAGGCCTCCCCACGGAATGCCACAGCACGGTCCCGAGCCACCTGCACCCATTGACTTCCTGCATGTCTTACCAGGTCATCACTCCATCTAGTGGGGGACGCCCTACACTTCGCCTGCCGGTATGAGGCTGTCACTCGAGAACCTTTCTTCCCTAACGGTTGTCGGTTCTTCGAGCTATATGGCCGGCACATTGCCACTTCAGCTTACTAATCCTTTGGGCTATGTCGGTTACTCTGGTTCTACTGCGGATATCCTCATTTCTAAGTTTATCACGCAGAGAAACCCTGAGCATAGCCTCTCCATAGCTCGCTGAGCGACCTTGAGCTTCCTCATACGGCCAGTAGTGAAGGACCACGTCTCAGTTCCATATGTCATCACTGGCAACACGCACTGGTTGTACAATTTAGTTTTGAGGTTTTGAGGTATGCTTGACGAGAAGATGGGTCATAATCTCCGAACGCTGCCCAGCCGAGTTGAATCCGTCGATTGACCTCTCGGTCGAAGTTGGACTTACCTAGTCGGACTATTTGTCCCAGGTAAACATATTCGTCAACAACTGAGCTTAGTGCTCCCAACAACTACCGGCATAGGTGTGATGGACATTAAACATGATTTTTGTTTTGTCCATGTTCATCTTGAGACCCATCCATTGGGAGACACTATATTTACCTTAAATATTGAAAAACTAAATATTTAACTTTTTCCATCAGAGCGCAAGATCAGCCTTCACTGGATCACCTCCATCTAAAGGTGCACTTCTGTTATGCCTGTAACTCTCTCTTATCTTACCAACTATCAGACTGTCTCAGACTCGATTATGCATTGTACCTGCCCAACTATCGAGAAATCTGAGAGGTTAAATATCTTGGTTTTATAATTGATAACAACTTAACGTTTGAAAACATATAGCTACACTGGCATCTAGATTGAGAAAGTTGATTTATGTTTTAAAACCTTAGAAATGCTTCGGATACAAAGTGATCAAAACTGTTTATTTTGCCTTTGTGCAATCTCTTTTGCTGTACGGTATAACATCATGGGGTGGTGCAGCAAAACCCGTCTTATAGGTTGGAACGCACGCAAAGATCCATTTTAAAAGTTGGGTTTTCATTGCCATTTTATTTCCAACTTCTGAACTATACAAACGTTGCAGGGTACTTACTGTTAGGCAAATGTTTATTTTGCAAACTGTTCTAAAGAAACATTCTTCGCTACCTTACAATAGCATTTCTTCTCCAATCTCGGGAAGGGTAGGATAGTTTGTAAAATCAAAATGTAATTCAAATTTTTCTCATAGATTCTTCTGTTATCTTGGTAGTCTTCTTTACAATAGGATAAATAAGGTTATACCAATATATTCTATGAATAAATATTCTTAAAAACAAGAGTAACGGAATGGCTTTTGGCTTAAACTACATTGAAACAGAATCCTGATAACTCCCATTATTTAAAATATTATCCAAACATACACACATACACAACTCACTCTCACAAACACACACTCACTCCCTCTCACACACACAGACACACACACACACCATACACACACACACCCACACACACACAGCGCTCACATTACAGCGTAAATTAGTTTTAGTTTTAAAATTGTTTTTTTCTTTCTATATTTTATTGTAACTTTAATTATAATAACAACAATTGTAAATCATATTGTCGCACGAAGTGTACTAAAGTTAAAGGTATGTTGATAAATGTTAAATTAAGGGACGAGAGTCTGGTGATTAGTTATACAGGTCTTTCCTAGTACTAACACCAGGCTCTTACAAATAAAATGGTTATACCTCCAATATTATTACAAGACAATGTAAATTTGTGAGAGCAAATAAATAAATAAATTATTATTAATTGAGGTCATTGAGCATAGTGCTTAGGTCCTCCAGCGATTCTGCCATAAGGACTACATCGTCGGCAAATCGAAGGTGAGTGATGTACTCGCCATTGACGTAAATGCCGTATCCTTTCCAGTCCAGTAGCTTGAAAACGTCTTCCAATGCAGCGGTGAAGAGTTTCGGGAATATTACGTCACCCTGTTTTACACCTCTCTGCAGTTGGATAGGTTTCGTACTTTGGTTCTGTACTCGGATAGCCATCGTAGCCCTACTGTACCAAACACTTCAGCACCTCGATATACCGACAGTCCACTTGGCACCGCTGAAGGACTGCAGCACCATAAATTTCGATGGAATCAAAGGCTTTCTCGTCCAAATACGCCAGACATAGTGGCAAATTGTACTTTTCGGACTTCTGTACAATTTGCCGAAGGTTATGTATGTGTATGGTGGTGGTGATCTATGGTGCTAAAGCCTTTTCGGTAACAGGCTTGTTCGGGAGGCTGGAAGTCGTCGAGTCTGCATGCGAGACGATTCGTAATGACTCTCGAAAACAGCACGTCGACGCGGCTTAGAAGTGAAATTGGTCTACAGGTCTTCAAGAGAGCGTTTTCGCCTTTCTTGAAGACCAAAACCACCGTACTTCTGCTCCACGGCTCCGATGTAGTCCCACCATGAAGGACGGAATTAAAGAACTTCTGAAGTACTTTATGTACTGGTTTTCCTCCCGCATTTAGAAGCTCTGCTGTAATTCCATACTCGCCTGGGGCCTTGCCGTTTTTAAGGTGCTGGAGAGCCATTCTAATCTCGCTCAGACTGACGTCCGGAATATCATCGGAATAGTGTCGGATAAGACTCGCTCTGGATCGTTACTCACACTTTCGTGTGGCTCCAACGATGATGTGTACACCTGCCCATAGAACCTCTCAATCTCACTCAAAATCTCAGGTCTCCGGTAACGACGCTGCCACACTCGGTCTTCAGCTTTGATAGTTGGCTCTTTCTGGCAGACAGATCTCTGGCAAAGACTTTGAGCCCTGGTTCCGCTCGATCGCTTCTTCAATACGAGCTGTATTAAAGTTGTGCAAGTCCCGCCGCATGCATTTGAAATATGTCTGTTCAGTTGCCTGTATGCTGTCAAATCTGCTGAAGACTGTAGCTTCATCTCCTTCTTACAACCATGAGATTAAGAGTGTGATCGGAGAGTTTTGTGTTCTTCTGCGACGGGTCTTACAGAACTTAGCTCCGACCACATGGACAGTTTCCACAAGCTTGTCATTCATATCGTCCACTGCATTGCAATCTTCTAGGCACTAAAACGGTTTTGTAACTTGACCTGAAAGGTTTCGGGTCTGGATTAGAGCACGAGGGGACGGAGCGTTGACTTCATTAGACGACACCTCTCCAACTTAACGTTTAGGTTCAGTGCCTCTAACCATTCGGTGATCGCTACCAGTTTTCACCCTCGCGATCACTGAGACATAACTGAACAGTTATGTCTAGTCTTCTTCATTGGGGTATATTGCCGTAGTTACGCTTAAGGAGCGGGTTGGCAACCGCAGTTTTTGCTTATTAATACAGTTACTTATGAACAATTAATTTATTCTTTCAAAGCATACCTTAAGTTCTTCTTTTAAAAACACCACATTCAGTATTGGACTTAAAAGGCTGAATTAAAAGCCACCAATAAGAAAATAGAAATAATTCAAAGGACAATGAAGAAAATAAACACACGGAGTCCATTAATGGAATACGCACACTCTCTGCAGTACTAAACTTAATGTTTGATTGACATAATTGAGAAATATAATCCTTATATTTTGTGTAAATGATGGTTCGTTCAATGTTAAGAAAATGGGACTACTGTGTTACACTTTGCATTATGTGGTTCCTTTTTGAAAATAATCACATTATCGTTACATCATATTGAAGTCCACTGCTGAACATAGGCCTCCCCATAGATTGTCTCACATGAAGATATTTACTATAGTTGCCACGTCTGGCAAGCGGGTTAGCAAGTGCAGTTTTAACTTTAAGTCGTTAATAGGAAGACACTGCTGCTCATCTCTTGACTTGTTTCCGTCTGTCGCCTCTTACGACACCCACGAAATGATATGGGTTAATGGATATTCTTACACCGCCACTACACGGTAAAAATAATCAAATTAGTGCCTCCTAATAATTAATTTTAAAATGAACCCAAGCGTGGAAAAGACCATGCCTAAAGTACTCCATCATAATCATTACAGCGCTACAAAAGTCTACTGCTGAACATAGGCCTACTCTCAGAAATGCCACAAAACATGGTCCTGAGCCACCTGCATCAATTGACTTCCTGCATGTCTTACCAGGTCGTGACTCTATCTAGTGTAGGTCCGCCATATACTTTGATTTTCGCTACGAAGTAACTATTCGAGAACTTTTCTTCCCCGTCAATTGTTGATTCTTTAAGCTCTATTATGGTCGGCGCATTGCCATTATAGCTTATTAATCCGTTGAAATATATCGGTTAGTTAGTTGTAAATTAAACAGTTTTTATTTCTGCCACCAAGTTAGATAAAATTCACATTTATATTTGACTTTGAAAAAGATTTGGGAATTTGATGTTGGATTGCCTTCTCATTATATCTAGAGAGTGAAAAAAAGTGCACCTATGCTTGCGCTCTCATACGTGCACCATGATCCTGTCCTTCGTAGATGGTTATTCTCCTTGACTGACCACCGTGACCGAAATACACAAGATGAACATTAGTAAGAGAGCCAGTGTAGTTATAGCCTGTGAGGAATTTCATTTTAGTTTTCAGGCATGACAAAATATCTGCCTTCTCTCTTCTAAGATGGCTGCAATCAACTTAGCCTTTTACTATCAGGTGGATCTCTTTTGTCACTAATAAATATTTATGACTTGGTAGCGCAGTGGCCAAGTGTTTGTTTCGTATCCCACACGGATGAAGTGTTTGTATAAGCTGCAATGATATATGGTTCCAAGTCTGGATTGAGTTTCTAGTTTGTCCATTTACAATTTATGTATGCCATTTTACCTTTTCGATAGAACAAAATTCTAGTATTGATTTTTTACAACGGACTAAAGAAAACTAGAAGAAATATTAAGATAACGCTTTGTCCACAGTTGGAAGTTAATTATATTAATATCTAGACACCAGTTGGTGTGTCAACCAAGTTCATAAAATAAAGAGTACGCATCGGCAGCGTGTGTGCGCCCTTGAGGGTGAGTGTAATCACCTAATACCTTTGTCCGCATTCAATTCATGTAGCTCAAATTAAAATAGAAAAACTATCTTGGGGTAGTATATAAACTATAAAAGTTTAAAAAATTCAAAAGTGCTAGTCTCATACTCTCAGTATAAGCAAAAGCCTTTTCTAAGTCCTGGTCAGAAGCCTACGCAAGATTGCGCCCTGACAAGTATAATTGAAAGCGTTGCCTATACTCACCAAGCTGGAACAAATTGGAGAATCCGCAGAGCCGATACCCTCCTTCTGATAATGATATCCATATCAACAGTCAGTAAAATTTACAGCTGTTTTATAAGGTATACATTTTGCCGGTAGCGGGACTAAAAATATATTAGCTATTTTAGCGGGAAACAATAAATATAAGCTAATAATTTAATTAAATATTACCTTAAAATATAAGTTATTTTTCGTTTCCCGCTAAGAGTCAGCCGTGTAATGACTATCAAAAATGCCAAAAAAATGTTAGGATATCCGATATACAGTATCTCCGATATACAGTAGATTATTAGCGATGGGCAAACGTGTGAGACGTTGGGAACTGCAATTGTCAATCAGTCTGCTATTTGGGATAAATAAGGAAGTTTTCCATAATAACTGATCTCATATTCCATTTTAGTCCTCAGGGGTGACAGCGCAACGTAGCCTTCTTTGTA
Organism: Parnassius orleans; assembly: GCA_029286625.1. NCBI lineage: Eukaryota > Metazoa > Arthropoda > Insecta > Lepidoptera > Papilionidae > Parnassius > Parnassius orleans. Next base: position 3,423,740 of record JAGSMP010000170.1, read on the forward strand.
TGAAGTTGGCTGCAGTTGTAAATAGACTGCAGTGGCTTCTTACTATCAAATGGAATGTAAGTTGTTTGTTGCTTCAGATATATATAAAAAAAAACAGAATGGACATTTACAGGCTAATGAAGACGAAGGATGATCATTAGACTTGTAAAGTTAGTTGTTATCTTTAAAATCCAATATTTTTTTAAGAAACTCTTTTAGGTGTTCAAAAGATATTACATTTCTGCCATCATATATTATACTATTACATTTAGATTGAGACCAACTTTTGACTTTGTGTCAGAATGGTGTGCCAAATGTTTAGATATATTATAATACAGTGTTATTGAATAAATCATCTTAGTTCTTAGAAGTGAAAATGCATCTCTAGCCTTCCTTTTTTGAAGTTTGTTACAGTTGTCCCTGGGCTGCAATGGTCACTTATTATCAGGTGGACTATAAATTCAGTCGTAATTTAAATTTTATAAACAGAAACAAAACTTTTCGCATGACAGTTCTAACAGACACAAACGTGGGTTACAATTTTTTTGTAAAAGAACGACTACCTTTGCAGTCACATCTTAACATTGTGACTGATTTGTGTCTCTGATACTTTTAACGTGTACGTGACGTTTTGTATTAGCTATTCTTAACACCAAAATACGAGAGTTAATCACACAGTAAAAGCAGCACTGATATACTGACCTTTCACTTCGCCATTTCTATTATTACCATTACAGCCTATCAAAAGCCAGTGCTGAACAAAGGCCTCCCCATAGATTGCAATATAGGAAATATTGGCTACACAATATATAAAATAGAAGCCATAGTTGTCACGCTTGGAAGCGGGTCAGTAACTGTGAGTTTTAATTTTTATGCAGCTATTACCAGGAAAATGCTGCCCATCTTCTGGTAGAGTTTGCCTCTGTCGCCTCTTACAATACTCACGGGATGATATAGGATATTCTTACACCGCCACTGTACGGTAAACTTCGCATTGCGCACTAGCATCAAAAGGGTTGTGTCACATATTTAAAAACTCAAACTAGAAGTAATATTCAGTGAATATTTATTATAATATAAATTGTTATTGTTGTTGGTATAAAATGGCGGTAACAACAAAATTAAAATTGACACTAAGATATTATAGTTGTCAGTAAACCCAGTACCTATTTATAGGATTTAATATATTGTTGCATGTACCTACATATAAAGCAAAGTTACACCTGTGCAAGCAATGAGACGTATATAACGTCTCATTGCACCTTTCGACCTCTCATTTCTGAGAGGCTTCATCATCATCCTTATCATTACAGCCTATCAAAAGTCCACTGCTGAATATAAGACTCCCTCAATGCCCAAAATCACGGTCCTGAGACACCCATCCATCGACTTCCTGCATGTCTTAGCAGGTCGTTACTCCATCTAGTGGGTACACTTCGCCAGTCGGTAAGAGGCTGCCATATGAACCTTTCTTCCCCATTAGTTGTGGTTCTTCGAGCTATATGGCTGCCCATTTCCACTTCAGCTTACTAATCCGTTGGGCTATATGGGTTACTCTGATTCTACTGCGGATATTCTCGTTTTTTAGCCTAAGACGTAAAGACCTCGAGCATAGCCTGAGCTATGGGCTCGCTGAGCGACCTTGAGCTTCCATACGGCCAGCAGTGAAGGACCACGTCTCAGATCCATAAGTCATTACTGGCAACACGCACTGGTTGTACAATCTTGTTTTCAGTTTTGAGGTATGTCTAACGAGAAGATGTGCCGTGATCTCCCGAACGCTGCCCAGGTGAGTTGAATCCGTTGATTTACCTCTCGGTCGAGTTGGACTTACCTAGTCGGACTATTTGTCCCAGGTAAATATACTCATCAACCACTTCGAGCTTAGTGCCCCAACAACTATCGGGATAGTTGTGACATAGACTTACACATGACTTTCGTTTTGTCCATATTCATATTAAGACCTATCCATCGGGAGAGTAGTGCTTAGGTCCTCCAGCGATTCTGCCATAAGGACTATATCGTCAGCAAATCAAAGGTGAGTGATGTACTCTCCATTGACGTTAATACCGTATCCTTTTGAGTCCAGTAGCTTGGAAACGTCTTCCAATGCAGCGGTAAAGAATTTCGGATATTACGTCATCATATCTTACACCTGTCTGCAGTTTGATAGGTTTCGTACTCTGGTTCTGAACTCTGACAGCCAGGAAGTTACCGTGCCTCGGAAAGGCGGAAAGCCGGTAGTCCTGCGCCTAATTACTCTCCTGTTCTGTTGGTTTACGAGAGTGCACCTGTGGTTGCGCATAGACTTGGGTACTATGATCCTGTCCTGCGCTGATGGCTAGTCTCTGTTGAGGCTGGCCACGACCAAATGGTCTGCGGACATTATTAGTGTATTATTTTACTTGTTTGTTTATTTACCATATAAATAAAACTAATCAAATTCTTATCCTGCGTGAATACTAGTTTTATGATGATGGTGTTAATTTTTATTGTTTTATTAAATTTGCTATTTAATTCTAAACAATGAACAAACATGCTTAGGTTATTTGAATTGCAGATTTTATTTATCTTATTGAAGGAATCATTAAGGTAAATTTATTCAAATAATTCGTTTCCAGTATGGGTTGAGTAGTTTAAAATTTAAATTATATATAAAAGACGACTTTAAAATTTCATAAATATTATTTCAGCTATTCATAATATATTTAATTATCTGAGTTTCAATTAATAACTACTCTTACTGGCATTACTTTTCCCATGCGGTATTTTTATAACTCGTTATTTTTGTGGTTTTAATGGTATTATATTCACTATACATTTAGCAATGCTTGGAATTTTAACGTAATTTCTACCCGATGTTCCTGGTACAACTGTAGTTACGAATCACTATCCAAAGATTTAAAAATCATTTCTTTATAAAGTTCTAATCCCTTTGCAATAAATCTCGAACCAATGTATGTAGATATAGAGTTGACTTTATTCTATATAAAAGAATACAATCACTTGACTTTCGCAACTGAATCGCGTTTTTATCACGGGATTTAATTAAGAATCATAAGACTTTAGCGCTTGTTTTCAACCTGTTATTTGTTCCTGTTTTCTACATCTCCTACGTTTATCTTTTCACGTTCCATATGTTCATTTGAAATTATTATTTGTTTTAGATTAAAAATACCCGTAATTGTGAATTTCCAGCGTTTATTTAAAACAATTTGTACCACTTAGAATAATTTTATTGCTGTTATTTATAAATATTAGAAATCGATATTTATTTATAATTTCAAACGTCCATCCATCGCAACCCATAAAATTCCACTGCTGAACATAGGCTGCCCCATAATGCCCCAAAAATTTTGTAGTAGAAATAAGTACATATGATCAATAATTATTAGATTGTAGCTGTGTAATTGTAATTGTAGTTTCTAAAATAGTTGTCTTCTTTATCGCATTGGGTGATAACCTGTAATGATAATTGTATAGTGGTAAATAAATAAATAATATATTATTAATAAATTAATAATAAATAAATAATAAATAATAAATAAATAATAAATAAATAAATAAATAATAAATAATAAATAAATAATAACTAAATAATAAATAAATAATATATAAATAATAAATAAATGATAAATAAGTAAATTGCCACATAGGAAATTTTGTCATAGTTGGCACGCTTGGTAGGCGGATTAGCAACTGCAGTTATTTATTATTTTAATTATTAATAAACAGATTCTGCTGCCCATCTCCTGTTTCAGTTTCACTCTGTCGCCTCTTGCAGCACGGATTACGGATTTGAGGTAGTGGATATTCTTACACCACCACTAAACGGTCGGTATTTATAATTTATCTTAAAGTATATATAAATCTATACTCTTAGTAATTTGCTTTCTAAACTAACACCTAAAACCTTTTTCTCAAGTTTTAAAATCTTATAATAAAACCTTAGAGTAATTACATATAATATGAAACAATAATGTCAATTCTGTTACAGTAGTTTATAATATTTATTTGCTGATAGCTGCTTCGGTGCGTTGCTGCGAAATTTTAAAATGATATTTGATATTCATCTATATATTATCTTCTATTCTATTTCGATATATCTTCCTAATTTAATATGATTAATCCACAATAATTTATTGTGAAAATATCATTTAAATTTGGAAGAGTTAAATATATTATTTAATTAGGGATGATAGTGATGATGATATATAACTTCTAACAAAGTTGTCGGTGCAATACGCGCCACCTTCGCGCAAGTGCAAGCGAAATGGACAAAGTTTAACCGCATCTGATGAATGGTATGGCAGCGCATAAAATACGAACAAACAAACATTGTTATTTATATATTAGATTAATTGTCTAAACAGTTTGTTAAACCTTTTTCTCGACTTTACATGATTTATATACTATGATTAACGTCAAAATAAATGAACGTTTTATATCACTTTTATACCAAAATAATATCACAAAACATTGGACAGTTCTTGAATTATTCCTTTATTTTATAGATAATAGACGCGTTAACGTCATACAAGAACTAGACTCGATGAAAGACCGTCCGTTGTGTCATTAGAAGTGATAAATGATTGGACTGCAAGGCACCATTTCGCAATGCATATTATATATATATCGTTTATATATATATATATATATATATATATATATATATATATATATATATATATATATATATATATATATATATATATATATATATATATAAACGACTTCAAAAGGAGGAGGTTCTCAATTCAGTGTATGTTTTTTTGTATGTATGTTACGCGATATCTTCGCAGATTGTGAACCGATTTTAATGACTTTTTATTAAATAAGCTTACCTCAAGGTGGTCTCATTAAATTTTGAAGAAAAACTCCGCCCTACGGGCGTAAAATAGGACAAAAGTTTCATATTTTGACTTTTATTTTAAGGAATTTTGTATGATATCTACTACAGATTGTGGACCTATTTTAATGATTCTTTTTATCAAATAGGTTTTGCTTTCAGAGTAGTTTCAATATATATTGAAAATATTCCACTAAGTGTGGAAAATAGGGAAAAAAATCATATTGGACTCTTGTTTATGGAATTTTATATGATATTATCGCTGATTGTAAACCGATTTCAATGACTTTTTTCTAAGTACGCTTTATCACCAGGGTGGTCCCATTAAATTTTGAAGTAAAAATTTTGCGCTAAGGGTAGAAAATAGGGAAGAACACTCATATTGGACTCTTGTTTAAGTAGTTTTTGATTTTAGCTACTTCCGGTTAACTGATTCTAATGAAAATCTAGAATAAATCTAGTAATAGTTTCTATTTATTTTTATATTTACTTTACTCTTATATTTATTCATGTAAATGTATCGCTTTCTTTCATATATTTATACAGCCCAACCAGATGAGAATACTTTATATTAATACCCCATAAAATAAAATTTAAATACTTCGTTTCGTCGTTTCGTTTTGTTTGTAAATTGTACTGCATTATGGATATAACACTTTATTACAAACGGTACATATAAAATCTGCGAAAATATTGATAGCCCTTTCATATTCATTTTTCTAGCTATGTTGCTTGACGCATAGTGTCTAATCGATTAATCTTAATTTCGTTTGATAAATGCTCGTGTATCAAGCCGAGTCGGTGAGAACGTTGTTCTTCAGTTTCGTTTGATAAACGCTCGTTTATCAAGCCGAGTCGGTGAACGTTGTTCTTTAGTTTCGTTTAGTAAACGGAGTCGGTAAGATCATTTCTTTTCAATTTTTGATAAGCGTTCGCGTATCAAGAAACAGTTGATGAGAACGTTGTTCTTCACTTCGTTTAATAAGTGCTCGAGCATCAGACGAAATTGTAGCACGATGTTCTGGACTTCATTACGTCTGATAGTATTCACTTGAGCTCTCATTTGTCAAAATATGATATATATTTATAAATTAATTTTACTTAGAAGTTGCGGGCAGTCGATATGGTTATCTAATAATTTATGCAAGAAAATAAGATCTAGTGTTTTCCTTCTATTGTTGAGTGTTGTCATTTTAAAATATTTAAGTTTGTTATCATACGAATTTAATAAATGTGATTTCTTTGTGGTGACATAAAGCACAAAAATCGCTTTTGAATTTTTACATACGGTTTTTTTATAGGATAGGGTGACAAACGAGCACACAGTCCACCTGATGGTAAGTGGTTGTGACCCATAGACATCTACATCTATCTTCAATAAAGAATCAAAATGCAGATGCGTTGTCACACGTGAGGACTAAGATGGAATGCCTCTTTTCAGTAAAATGGGTCTCGGTTCTCTACACTCACCATACGAAACATAGCAGTGTCAAGCTGCCATTTTACGCTGGTATTCTGTGAGAGCGTGGTCCTTCCCGGTCGAGCCGACCATTCGTGCTACAACTATACTACCAATATAGCATGGCTCTACCACGTAAACACAAACAAACCCTGTGTACCTCATAAAATGGATTCCAGACTTGCGGACAGTATTCCAGAATACTCCTCACTAATATATTATATAGCAATATAATAGTTTTGTGGTGCTTAAATTGTAGACAATTACGGAATGCAAATGTGGAATTCTATAGAAATCCGCATAAGAAAACCAACATTTTAGAGGACTTTTATGATATCATCTAGGTAGTATTAAAACTTAATCTGGTGTCAATCATAATACCAAGTTCTCGAATAATATAAGCCAGTCCTAAAAATGTGTTATTTATCTTAAATTGGAATAAATTTTTATTCCAATATAAATAAATAAAATATTATAATAAGATAAATAACTACCTTATTTTTTTAATTTTCCTTATTTCTTGGCTAAAAGAAACTCTGTGCAAATTTTCAGCTTTCTAGATCCAACAAAAAATTCAGAAAGACTCAACTGTGAGTGTTTTTAGTGAGTGAGTGAGTGAATCGGGCCTTGTTTTTCTTTTTACTATATTGTTTTTGTAGGTTCTTTTTTTAGTATTTAGGGTCGGGTAACGAAATAAATATCACGATTGTAATTGGTCTATGCGCCAACAAAAAAATTGCCGGGACGATTTGCGGGCACGGTAACGACATTTCACTAGTTTTGACTTGAGATGGCTCTAATATGTGTTATAATAAAATTATTTGTACTTATCGATGCAAAGTTATACCACCTTTTTATTGTCAGATTTCTAATTTGATTTAACACACCATTTAACCGAATGGAAAGGTATTTTAATGGTTTATTTGCCCAGGTATATTTTGAGAAAGGACAATTTTATTTACGTGCAAATATCCTCCAAGTCTTTGTCGATATTACAATAACGAACTCGTATTGCGGTCTTATAGACTCCAAAACGCTTTTGTGTGTGGGGCGTTGGTGCTTGTAAGAGCAGTAATAGGCTTCTGTCTTTGATATATACGATATATTATGTATTTAATAATGGTTTTTATAATACAAGCTCTAATACCATATTTCAGCCCTCAGGACCGGACTCCACCAAAGCGGAGATGTGCGGAGATGTCCGAAGCGAAGATGAAGATGTTTTTCAGCTAGGGTGTATCCACCGATGCTGTGCGGAGATGCGTACCGGCTAGACTGGAGCGTAGATGTGTGCTGGCAGAGCGGAACTGAACTGCGTGCGGCAAGTGTTGGATGTTGAAATGAACGCAGAGTTTAGCGCGATCTGACACAAAAGCAGACTTCTCAGGCATGTCACTATTACAAAACTGTATCTCCTCTTACTAGCGGCACCGCTCACTGCACGCAGCTTATCTCTTCTTGTCTCCACTGCACGCTGCCAGTTTGCCAGCTTGCAATTCACAGCTCACATCTCCGCTTTGTACCGCCACCAAGGTCGATCTCGGCGAGGCACAGCTCACATCTACGCTTTGATCGCACACAATATAATACATCTCCGCTCAGTGAGTGGTATCCACTGAAGCTGAGTGGAGACGAGATGTATGATTAACGAAATTCTGTTGGGTGCTTAAAATAGATGTCCTCTCCTCACGTGTCGTCTCAGCTTTGGTAGAGTCCGAGCCTCAGGGTTGAATTTTTCAAAATCTTTTCTTAATGGGTGTCTATGTCGAGAAGGTATGCCAAATTTCAAGTCTATCGGACGTATAGTTTGCTATATAATGTTTTATTTTTGTCGACTGCCTCGTTGATTTAGTAGTTATGCGCAACTGCTGACCTTGAGGTGCTGGGTTCGAAACCGGGTCGAGCTAAAATCAATTATGGGTTTTCTGTCAAGAAATTTTCAGCAACAGCCTGGAGTCAGGAAGTTGGCGGTGTTTCACTGCCATGACTAGGAAAGTCCAGCACCTGATCTCTCTCGGTCATGTCGGATTGCCGTCCCATCGGACTAGGAGGTGCGGAATATAGAATGCACCTGTGCTTGCGCACATGCTCATACACTATAATTCAGCACAGATGGCTAATTTCCGTTGTGACTGGCCGCTGTGACCAAAATTCGATATAGATGACATTATTATGTATTATTCACAATATGCACATGTAAGAAGCTTTTGGTATGTTTTCAAGAAAATCATATTTTTACATTGTATCATTTGAAATCACTTTATAAAATCTTTTCAGACCAATATACAACACTTGAATCCGTATCCGCAGTCGGTTGCTTTATAAAAATCAGCCTATGATTGCAAAATTCTTCTGCAGATACACAATGGCCTCCGCGCTTCTCACAACGTGTTTCTTTCACCGAGACTGAAATAAAAAGTAGTCGTGATATAAAATTCTGCCGTGTGGTTGCGGCGTAAAATAATCTAATAATAAAATATCCTTTTCTTGTCGACATCAATGTAGTAAGAGACGATTTTGTAATTGATACTATTAAATATTTCGATGCATATGTCCAGCTAGCCTGTATACTGATTATTAAGAAGAAGAATGAAACTATTTTTGTTATGATAATATTATGTAGAAGATTAAAACCTTCTTATGAATAAAGTTACAGCGAAGGTAACATCCTATATATTATCTACACTGTTAAACCCAGGCTTCATCTCATTTCTGAATATTTTGAGCAGTTAGTTTACCACGCTGCCGCGTTCTTGACATATTTTTCCTCAGGTGTGCAGTTTTGACTCACGATGTTTCCTGTCACCGCCAAATACATTTTTATAGAATAAGGGTGACAAACGAGCACATTCCACCTGATGGTAAGTAGATGCTGTGGCCTATAGATATCTATATCTATCCCTGACTAAGAACCAAAATGCACTCTTCATGATCATTCTCATCACTCCATGGGTTGACTGGTAGATAATTCCTCAAGGCATTAAGTCCACCCTTTGTATTATTTTGATTTTGGAATGAATAAAGAATAAATAAATAAAATGCAGATGCATCTTCACCCTTGAGGAATAAGATGGAATGCCTCATTTCAAGAAAAACACTTGGAAAATCAGTAGGTAAATAAATTATAATTAATCGTTGATTGAATTCAGATTACCTGAATTCTGTAAGATTTACGGCGGGCACTTAGCTTCTGAGCTACCACTTCTGCCCTAGCCACTTTTAATCAACAAGAGGATTATTTATTATTATCTCAAAAAGTTGCAATGTAAAGGATAATGGTAAACTTGAAGGTATTAGACTCTTATGTTTGTGGACTACAGGTTTCTTCTATGATACGATCGATGAATAATTAAAAGCCTGCTTGATGACAAACTTAAACCCTCCTGGTAAGTTTTGTTTCTGTTTCAAAAGTAATTGGTTTCTTAAAAACTAAGTATTTTTATACATCGTACAGCTACGCTACAGGGCATAAACGGGTGAGCTCGACCGGGAAGGAAAAACACTCACAGAATACCGGCGTAAAATAACAGTAAAATGATGTTGTGTTTCGTATGCTAAGCTTCGAGAACCGATTAACCTTTTATTAGACGATCCATGTTAGTCCTCAGGTGTGACAACGCATCTGTATTTTGATGCTTAATTGATGGTGGATGTGTATGTGGTAATGGGCCACAGTACTTATCATCAAAGCGGCTGTACTGTCATATTTACATATTTAAAAAGTAAATTTTTGGTTGTATATCACAAAAATAGTTGTTTTATTTCCTGTAAAAAAAAAGCCTGCACAATCCATTACAGGCATAGCTCTCCTCTTTTGAGAGTTCAAAAAGTAGGAGGTGCTCAATTGAGTGTATGTTTTGTTTTGTTTGTATGTTACGCGATATCTTCGTAGATTGTGAACCAATTTTGATAATACTTATTTTATTAAATATCTTATACTTCAAGAGTACCACATAAATTTGGAAAAAATTACCCTAAGGGTAGCAAATAAATTACTTTTTAATAGCAATTTCAAGTCGGTTTTACGTTTTGTTAAAAGTTATAATTATTTAAAAAGGTTTGAAAAATGGAAGAATTTCCACCACTACACTTCAAATGTCTTTCATCACCGAGCACGTGATCGATCAAAGCATAAAGTTAGTTTCTTTTTATAAAATAAGGTGACAAATGAGCACACAGTCTCCTGATGGTAAGTGGATGCTATGGCTCACAGAAATCCACATTTATCCTCGACTAAGAATCAAAATGCAGATGATACGTTGTCACCCTGACGACAAAGATGGAATGTCTCATTTTCAGTAAAAGCGTTTCCAGATACGAAACGCAACAGCATTAAACTGCTAGTTTACGCTGGTATTCTGTGAGAGCATGATCCTACCCCAGTTGAGCCGACCCATTCGTGCAACAACCAAAATATAGCTGCAGCGTGGCTCTAGCACATAAAATAGGTAAGTTGATTTCATAGAATAAAAATAATTGAAATTATCTTAAATTCTTACCTACATAACAACATTCGACCCCTCGGCTACTTTGCGTTGGACATAATCCCGATTGTTTCACGAGATTACCTTTAGGACAATCGGCTGCTATAGTACAAAAACCTTGATGAACACGGTGGTTCCTGTCTGATACTGTCAATCGTTCGGACTGAAATAAAAATGTCAATAATGTTTTATTGCAATTGACTGCAAATTATTGGGACTGAGGTGAAGCTATTTTATACAGTGTCACTCTATGTTAAAAGTTGCATTTTGAATAGAAGTTTTTGGTTTCTATTATATATATACGTAGAGCCATGCTGCAGCTATACGTGGTAGAACCATGCTGCAGCTATGTTAGTAGTATAGTTGTAGTACGAATGGGTCGGCTCGACCGGGAAGACCCGCTCTCACAGAATACCACCGTAAAATAGCACTAACACTGCTGTGTTTCGTATGGTGAGTGTAGAGAACCGAGACCCTTTTACTGGAAAAGGCATTCCATCTTAGTCCTCACGCGTGACAACGCATCTGCATTTGATTCTTTATTGAAGATAGATGTAGATGTCATGGGTCACAGCAACCACTTACCATCAGGTGGACTGTGTGCTCGTTTGTCACCCTATCCTATAAAAAAAATATACACAAATAAACAAAACAATGCCTCAGTGGCCTTTCTTTAATTTTTGCACATTGTTAGTCCACTTTTAATTCTTTTACTTTTAGGAATATACGTGGTTTGGAAACAAAACGGAAACAGAAACAGAAACTTTTTATTTATTATAGATTTATAAATAATACTTATTGAATGTAACTCTTTTCTTCAATTACCACTGGTTCGAAAAAACCTCTGTCCTGGGAAGAACCAGCAAGAAACGCAGTGGGACTTATTTAAAAAAAAACAACTTTCAATCATGTATGTTACACAATTAACAACACAAAACAAATCGAAAATAGCTTGGTAGCGATCACTCATTTCCAGGAGTTATTATCATCCATAAATTCCTTAATATTATAATAACCCTTTTAAACAAACTTACTTTAATACAGTTTTTGAACTTTGAGCAGGTCAAATTTTGTATATTATTTACGGCTCCGTGGTGCAGTGGCTGCAATGAGTTGCAACACTAAGGGCCGCGGGGTTCGAATCCGGACGGAACAAGTATTTGTATGGCCTACATATAATTTTTCTGGGTCTTGATGTTTGTATGGAAACTGGCCCCGCGATGCAGGAGAAAATCATAGTGTGGAGGTAACGTTTTTCTAAAAATTAAAATTTAAATATTTATATTAATTACATTAAATTGGTTTATACATTTTAATGTAATTAATATAAAATATAGCTAATATTTCAGTATGAAACATTAATCTCTTCACTGTTCAAACAAATTGACTCACCCCGCTATGAAATCTGTCAAATATATTCACCTCGTCCTAAAAGGCGGCGCGCTGGTGGCAAAAATTTTGATGCTTCATTGTAATTAAATTTAAAAAATGTTAATTGAAATAATGTTATGGGGACTGAGTACGATTTGTAATAATTTCACGTGCACTGACACTAATAAAGTGCTCAATCAAGTAGTTTTATTCCATACCAAATCGTCATTCTCCTTTACCAAGGTGCCGCACTTCGTTTGCCGATACGACGGTGCCATTTGAGAACATAGAAAGAGTTCTTGTGCATGTATCTACTACGTAAGAACCATTGCATACCTACTCTGTAACTATAAGTAATGGATAAACAATGAAAGTGCACTGTGAACATGTTTACATAACTTTATTACCCTCACTATAGACTATACTTCTATACAGGCACTTTTAGACCATACTTTGTAAATTGTAGACTAATTAATCAGCACACACACACACACACACACACACACACACACACACACACACACACACACACACACACACACACACACACACACACGCGCGCACACGGACATACACTGCAAACACGGAGGCGAAAGCGCGCGTCAACACACGCACGCACGCACGCACACGCGCACGCACACGCGCATAAATGCATATACGACACACGCACACACACACCGTACACAATACCATTAGCTCTAATTACCTTCTATAATCGCCGTTAACACTTGAAATTTATTCAATGACTTAATATAGGTGATTTGTAATTTACTTAAATTACAGTGTAATAAATGCTTTTCTCTTTAACACTCTTGTAGATAAGGGAGACGGATATTACTGACACAAGTTTCCTTTTAAACTTACTAGGAGGACCCATTTACAATTTTGTTTATGTTCATAACTTAAAGAAATAAAGCATTAATGTAGATCCAGCCTAGCCTAAAGATTATAAACCTCTCACTTCTGGTCACTGACAACTTTCCATTATTGGTAGTGGGTAGAGTACGTTACGCGGCTCTTGGGCGTGTCGATGAACTTTTCATATATTATGTAAGAATACTTCCTTTTCTTATTACACGAAATATTGCAAGAGCCAGCAATGGAACTCTAATGACTCGCGTACTTTAAAATTTAAGTCGAGTGGTCTATTCTAAAGTTACCACGGATTAAATGTATCTTAGTGTGATTACACGTTAATAAGAAAGGTAGGCAAGTTACTAAGAAATTGAATGTAAGAATATTTTATAGTTTTTTCCGATACTTATTGTTTTTAGAATATGTGTGATGAACGAGCACAGTTCATGTGATAATAAGTGGATGTAGAGACTCCTAGACATCCTAGATATCCTCGATAAGGAATAAAAATGCACATACGTTGTCACCCTGGGGACTAAGATGGACTGGCTAGTTTCCAGTAAAAGGGTCTCTGATTCTCTACACTTATAATTTGATCAATAGCAATAAGCTTCTATGTAACGCTGATATTCTGTGAATTCCAGCGTAACATAGCAGCTACCTCGGTAGAGGGTCATACGCCGGTTCAGCCGGAATGGATTTTCGAAACCCTTTTAATTAGATTTTGTTATTTTTTCAAAAGCCCATATTATGATTTTCCTACGCGTGTCAGGATATACTAGTAAATCCCAGGACAATCTAGTTTGACCTGAATACTTTAGTCTTAATTAGTTTTGCTCAGGCAGAATTGAGTAAATGAAAATATTTTTGTTAAACATTGATATTCTCAACGTGTTTTCGTAATATAAACAATATTAAAACTATAATTTAAAAAAACTAAAACTAGTAATTTAATTATCAAAAGTCCTACTCCACGCGGTATCGTGCCAAGAACGCTGGCTGCGTTTCCCCGCTGAATGGCATAAAGATCGAGAGCGAGAAATTAGTCTTATCTGTTTTAGTTTGTCTTAAATTTTACTCATTATTAAATTGTTTAGGGCTCTTACATTTTTTCTATATGTACTTTAAAATATTCTATGTATGATTCCTTTTTATAATTTCAGTTAACTTGTATGGTCTAATTTTCTTAAGTTAGGTAAGGTTATGTTAGATTCTCCCTCGAGCGGGTTTCCGCCTTGTCGGGCCGAAGGGCTTAGTAGCCGCGGCTTGATCACCCGCGGTGAACAAGCTGCGGCTGCGGGAGGGTTGGTCCGCCCCTTACCGCTGCAGCCGAGGTGGAGTCGCGGAGGAAGAGGAGTGTTAGTATAGCGATGCGCCACTCGCCCTATCCTCCGCGACTCAGACGGGGCCGCACCGTTGATGCGGTGGTGGGGCCGCGGGGAGAGGGTGTCGGTTTTGCGAGGCGCCGCCTCCCTACCTCCGCGGCCGAAACTTGGTTGGCGGCGGAGCCAGAGACCAGATCCGCCGCTGGGGCCGGGAAAGCGGGCGCTACTAAGCGCTCTTCCGGCCCACATGAATGGGTCCAGGGCGAGGGACTGGGAAGTCCCCGCCCCTATTCGATGGACCCGAGGCGGAGGCGCGTGCGGTGTCGGCGCGCCTCTGAGACGACGCACGGGGTAGTTGAACACCACTACCCCGTGCAGGAGACGAGGCCCGGACAGACCAGGCGAACACTAGTGTGGGGCTGCGGAAGAATTTGATTCCCGCGGCCCTGCGCGCACGTGCAAGAAGACACCGGAGTGGTTTTAGCCGGTAAGAGTCCGGCACGCCCTTCTGCCTTTCCCCAGGTGGAGGTAGTCCATGAGGATTTCCCGCAAAAAAAAGATTATGTTTTGTTAGGTTAGGTTAGGTTAAACTTCCCCGAACGGGTTCCCACCTTGTCGTGGCGGGGGCTTAGTAGTCGTGGCTTGGTCACCTACGGTGAACAAAGAGGAACCCTTGGCTGGCCCGGGGTATAGGCCGGCCTGAGGTGGTTACTCGTGTGGGCTTGGCGAGCCCACTTCGGATGTGTGTCGATGGGCTGCTGCGGGAGGGGTTGGTCCGCCCCTTACCGCTGCAGCCGAGGTGGAATCGCGGAGGAAGAGGAGTGTTGGTATGGCGATGCGCCACTCGCCTATCCTCCGCGACTTAGACGGGGCCGCACCGTTGATGCGGTGGTGGTGGGGCCGCGGGGAGAGGAGGTCAGTATTGCGAGGCGCCGTTCTCCTACCTCCGCGGCTGAAACTGGTTGGCGGCGGAGCCAGAGACCAGATCCGCCGCTGGGGCCGGGAAAGCGGGCGCTACTAAGCGCTCTTCTAGCCCCATGAATGGGTCCAGGGCAAGGGACTTGGGAAGTCCCGCCCCTATTCGATGGCCCTGAGGCGGAGGCGCGTGCGGGTGTCGGCGCGCGCCTCTGAGGCGATGCACGAGGTAGTTGAACACCACTACCCCGTGCAGAAGACGAGGCCCGACAGACCGGGCCAGCACTAGTGGGGTGCGGAAGAATTTGATTCCCGCGGCCCTGCGCGCACGTGCAAGAAGACACCGGTGGTTTTAGCCGGTAAGAGTCCGGCACGCCTTTCCCCAGGCGGAGGTAGTCCATGAGGATTTCCGCAACAAAAAAGGTTAGGTTAGGTTAGGTTAAACTTCCCCGAACGGGTTCCCGCCTTGTCGTGGCGGGGGCTTAGTAGCCGTGGCTTGGTCACCCGGTGAACAAAGAGGAACCCTTGGCTGGCCTGAGGTGGGGCCGGCCCGAGGTGGCCACTCCGTGTGGGCTCGGCGAGCCCACTTCGGACGTGTGTCGGTGGGCTGCTGCGGAGGGATTGGTCCGCCCCTTACCGCTGCAGCCGAGGTGAGTCGCGGAGGAAGAGGAGTGTTGGTATGGCGATGCGCCACCGCCCTATCCTCCGCGACTCAGACGGGGCCGCACCGTTGATGCGGTGGTGGTGGGGCCGCGGGGAGAGGAGGTCAGTATTGCGAGGCGCCGCCTCCCTACCCTCCGCGGCCGAAACTTGCTGGCGGCGGAGCCAAAGACCAGATTCGCCGCTGGGGCCGCGAAAGCGGGCGCTACTAAGCGCTCTTCCGGCCCCATGAATGGGTCCAGGGCGAGGGACTTGGGAAGTCCCCGCCCCTCGACGGACCTGAGGCGGA
Source organism: Parnassius orleans (assembly GCA_029286625.1). NCBI lineage: Eukaryota > Metazoa > Arthropoda > Insecta > Lepidoptera > Papilionidae > Parnassius > Parnassius orleans. The sequence continues at coordinate 3,439,926 of JAGSMP010000170.1, forward strand.
GGCGCGAGCGGGTGTCGCGCGCGCCTCTGAGGCGATGCACGGGGTAGTCGACACCTCACTACCCCGTGCAGGAGACGAGGCCCGGACAGACTGGCCAGCACCAGTGTGGGGCTGCGGAAGAATTTGGATTCTGCGGCCCCGCGCACGTGCGAGGAGACACTGGGGTGGTTTAGCCGGTAAGAGTCCGGCACGCCCTCCGCCTTCCCCAGGCGGAGGTAGTCCATGAGGATTTCCGCAACAAAAAAAAAAAGGTTAGGTTAAACTTCCCCGAACGGGTTCCCGTCTTGTCGTGGTGGAGGGCTTAGTAGCCGTGGCTTGGTCACCCGCGGTGAACAAAGAGGAACCTTTTTTTTTTGATTGCTGTTTTGCATGATATATATAAATTTTAATTTCATTATCTTAATATAGTTTTCTTTATTTTCCTTTTTTTTCTTTTTTTTTGTGTATTATACGAACCACGTTTTTCGAAATCAGTGGCTTGTCGGTACTTTGATGTTTTTGGATTTTTCTTCTCATTTTTGATTTAATAAATTTTTTGTATCACTATCCTTATTTTATTCGTGTTTTCCGATTGCAATTGTCGTTGATTATTAGTACGAGTATATTAGTTCTGTTTATTCGAACACTATATCTAATTAAATTCTCTTCTTTTTTCTTTTCTTAGGCTTACTTATCTTATATAATATTAGGACATATGTGCTCATATGTCTAATTATATAGTTTTCACACTCTTCTTGGTTTTTATATTTCCTTTTTACCAAGTGTTTTATTGTACTTATTATATTTGAAGTGTCTTATTCTATTATTCTAAACTAATTTTATCTTGTTCTTGGTTAGGCACTTTTATTGGTTTTATGATTTTATTTGCTATGGTTACACAAATATTATATTTTGTGTATATTTTCTTTGTTAATTTTAATCCTATTTTCAGTTCCCCGTCTGTTCTATTTTTGCGAAATTGAGGGCAGTGTATGCAGTGTGTGCAGAGAAGTTTGGGGTTGGTTGTCGTCACACGCACAGTCTGGTCTAGATTTAATTTTAAAACGGAACAAATAATCTGCAAAGCTCCATGACCGGTAAAACTTGTACTAGTACTGGCGTTAAATTAATATGTTTTAGGATGCGGCATGCTGCTTCTACGTCTGGAAAAATACTTTTGTAATTTCGGCTTTTCATCTGTTAAATATCCTTCATGCCATTCCTTAATTGTTTTATGTCTAATTTGGTTTTTATGAACGAGATTGGACATTTTCGTAATTTTTTTAATTTTAAAGCTGCTTCCTTTGCAAGTTCATCTGCACGTTCATTACCGGGAATACCTACATGTGCTTTAACCCAAAACAGCCCTATCTTCCTATTTTGAATTATTTGAATTGGCTGGCCCGTGGTGTAGGACTGGCCCGGGTGGCCACTCCGAGTGGGCTTGGCGAGCCCACTTTGGAAGTGTGGTGTGCCGAGGTGGAGTAACGGGAAGAGGAGGTTGGTATGGCGATGCGCCACTCGCCCTATCCTCCGCGACTCTGACGGGGCCGCACAGTACACATGATACGGTGGTGGTGGGGCCGCGGGGAGAAGAGTGTCTGGTAGATAGCTGTTTACCAGCTGCCTGCGGATTTCAATTTCCCCACAGTTTGGAAAGAGGCAAGGTTGGTCCTCTTGAAGAAGAAGGCAGAGCCGCGGATTCTCACTCTGCATACCGTACCATATGCCTGTTGGACGAGATTAGCAAATTATTCGAAAGGATAGTTGCCACTCAGCTGAACAGACATCTGTCGCGTCGGTCCCGATTTCACTGATAGCCAATGGATTCCGACGGGAGCGTTCCGCTGTCGATGCCATTATGCGCGTTCGCTCCTGTCGGAACAAGCAGTGTCCCAGGGTGGTTTGGCGTTGGCGATAAGCCTCGATACCGTCAACGCCTTTAATTCTCTAGCCTGGGATGCAATCAGGAGGGCACTAGCTCAACACCTGGTGCCTGCCTACCTGCAAGGCGTAATCGGGGACTACTTGCGCGACAGGTACATCCTGTAGATGGGGCAAGATGGTAGGAAGATCCGAGGGATATCAAACGTGGGCTTCCACAGAGTTCGGTGCTGGGTCCGCTAGTGTGAAATCTCACGTACGATGCGGTTCTGCGAGTCGACCTTCCTGCTGGCGTAAATATCGTGGTCACCTTCGAGGGACCAAGGAGCTTACCAAGCTTGGGATGGAAGTCGTCGTCGCCAAAATCCACGAGTTGGGTCTAGAATTAACGCCTCATAAGACCGAGGTCTTATGGTTTCAGAATTACTGTAGAGGAACCACCCGACTCGTGCGTCTACGTGGGTGGGTCTGAAATCAGAGTGGGGCGGTACATGAAGTACCAGAGCTCCATCTGGACAATTGCTGGGGCTTCAAGAGCACTTTGAGTATCTATTCCCCTGATTGAGAGGGTGGCGAGTGCAATGCACAGACCTAATCGAACTGCTTCCACTGCGGTGGACGGGACCAGAACTCCGCTTCCCATACGCTCGCAATATGTCCAGTGTGGGAACGGGAGCGGACGATCCTGGTGAACCGGATCGGATGGAACCTCTCCCTTCCACTAGTCGTGTCAACGATGTTGAGCGGATATTAGGCTTGGAGGGCCGTAGCCACCTTCTGTGAATCCGTTATGATTCATAAGGAGGCTGCTGAACGATCCCGATCCGGGAGAGGGCGGATCTCGCTCGGAAACGACGTTGCCAAGGCGTGCGTCACGGCCCTTTTTGAAAACGGGGTTCCGTTAAGGCCCCCGGCGCGGGGGTCCCGAACGTCTAGCAATGTAATCCCCGAGGAGGACGGTGACTCGGAAGTGGTCCCGGGCACCGTGATAGCACTACGAGGGTGCTGGGGCAGTAAAGACTGCCCCCAGGACGTGCTTTAATAAAACAAAGCGAGAGAAGGCCCCGGTTGCGTTCTGAACGGGATCCCGGGACCCCTCTTATACGCTGATGGTGACCGCCGTGGGGTTTTAGCCGGTAGGAGTCTGGCATAACCTTTTCGTTACCCCCACAGCGAAAGGTATCCATGAGGATTTCCCCACGAAAAAAAAGGTTAGGTTATGCAATGATTCAATCAGTTCTTTTTTTTGCTTTTATGAACCCCTTTGAACCAACTTTATAGTTTTTTTTATTAAATAGGTTATATACTATCATATACTTCAGGGTGGTTCTGTAATCAATTTAGAGAAATAATTAGGTAAGAGTGGGTAAAATAGGGGATGAAGTATTGAAACGAAGTTCCTTATCGGAAGGTACAAATTTGGCGGATGGGGGCTAGGCGAGAAAAAGTGTAAGATTTTTCCGTCACCACCCCTTCTGATGTAGTGTAGATGGCCTTGGCGATAAGGAAGCGAGATGGAATAATATCCATCTCCCTCGCACTTTTTTTTGTCTTGCCATGAAATAAATATTATTTTATTTTAAATGACGCTTCATTTTAATAAACGCTGGTAATTCATTTATTTGTATTTATTAATCAATAATATAATACGTTTATCAATAATAATATACTACGAAAGGAACTTCGTTCCAACCGTGTGTTCCACGACACTCACGCATGTTTTTTAATGTTATTATTTGTACGACATTCTAGTTGTTACCTTAAAATTGTGTAATCCATAACCCACTTAAGGGATCAAAAAATTAAACTAAGTACTAGGACGTAGTGTATAGAAAAATTAAAGCCTTCGGCATCAAAATGTAAAATTATTTTATTCTTTTTAGTTCATTTAATTTGCTCTTACTTTTTAATAAAAGTTTAATTGTGTAGCAACAATTGTAACACTTGTAGTACTGTTACTGTAGTTAAATTCGTATTTAGGGCGCGACTGACTTGTTGCTTAAGTGATTTACTTTGTTTTTACTTTGGAATTTATAACAACAATTATTTTTGAGGCACCTTTTTATCTTTTGATATCTTTGAACGTGACATATACGAGTAACTTGCAAATTTCCCGCTACGGCAGATGTACACATAAAATTGTTATATACAAATATAGGTAACACTGATGAATATTGAGTTGCCCTTAAGGTGACTAAGGTAAATAACATTTTAACCAATGCAATGAGAAATTATAAGCTGAGCTTAACTCTTTACCGTATAGTTGTGGGTGTAGGAATATATCGTCCTTTAATATAATATCGTCTCGTGGGTGTCGTAAGAGGTAAAACCGGCATTACACGGCATCTCTCTGCTTATTTATTATCTGTTTAGTAGTACGACCATGAAAATAATAATAATGAATACTTTGAATGCAATCGTAAACACACTGGTTACATCATCATCAAGGAAAACACTGTATTATTGTTTTGGTACCCAACTAAAGGACAATCTTAAACGTTTATTGTAAACAGAAATAATATTATGAACAGTTAAAACACAGGCATTAGCCTAACGGTATTGAGAAATAAATCTCAAAAATCCTGACCTAACAGCTCCCAACGTTCACCTCACTTATGGAACGGTACTTTTATAGATAATCTGTTTTGTAATATAATGCCAAATTGTCATATGGGCACCTGCTCATTGATTAATAAGACGCCGTAAATTTTATAAAATGGTATAAATTACTTAAATATTGTTTTTTTGAATAACAATTACAAAATGAATTGTATTTATAGTAGCAGTACAAACAACAGATTTTTAATAATAACAGATTCTGAACTGTTATGTTTATTAAACCTTAGTAACTGTTCCAAGAGCGAACAATGTTCAAAAACTTGTCTAAAGCTACTTAAAACAGGCACTTATATGTTCTTGTTTAGCTAAATAAAAAGAGATGCAACAACTGCTCTCGTTAAATGTCTGTTTTAATACTCGGATACACACTATTTGTGTGTATACTAATCAGAACATTGAATTGGGAAAGTTGTTTCGTATTGATGTAACAGGGTCAGGCAAGGCAGCAAGATAGTTCCTATCGAAACTTGTTGGGAGATAACTGTCTAATATTTTGGAATAGCCTACTGGAAATGTTATTTAAAAGGAACAGAAACAATTGGACTGTTTTCTAACTTTATCTAGTAAGCTCATCCCTTTATCTTAGTGTTCAAACTATTTAGTAGTGAACTACTATTCTTTCGCAAGTAAACGTACGATTTTATCCCAAACAAAAATCGTACGTTTTATACGTGGAATATACGTTTTTCTGATATCGTATCCAATTAAACTCCGTTCTAATCGCCCATTACATCAGATACCTTGTAGTAGTTTTATTGGCGACAAGGTTCTTATTCTGCATTGGCGTGATTCTGAATTAGTAAGATCCTCTTTGTCTTTTTCTGCCAACTAAAAGCCTCTCAAAATTACTATGTGGAAATAGATATAAAAGTTATGTATGAAATGGCTAATAGACTATCAAATTAAGTATTCTAAAAATGTTGTTAATACTAAATTAAAACGGTATTTACTAGAATATTTAATGGAAATTTAAATGTTTTTTTACACAGGTAAGTGAAAGTTCTAATACATAAAGATGTATTAGAACTTTCATAATATGTAGTTTTGTAGTAGGGCGTATTGTTAAAAAGGTTACCAATAAAGTTGTTGTTATGTTTGGTTTCAAGTAGGTTAAAAATATTATATTAAGTGTAATTTCGCCAACAAGCTGTTCTACAATTTGGAGATATCATGTCAGTAAATATTAATTTATGTACATTTTTTAAGAATAAATTAAAAAAGCAGCCAACCCAATGCTGTGTTTCGATGTGTAGAATAAGAAAGTAAGAACAATTACAGTTTGTTCATTTTAACTTAGCCTCACGTGTGACAACGCATCTATAGTCTTATTTGATTGAAGTTGATTGCAGATGTCTATGAGCTGCATTAAGTCACCTGTTAGATCGTTTGCCACTATCATAAATAAACGATAGTCGGCTAATGGTTAAGGGTACGGACTACAAAACTTTAAGGTCGTGGATTCAAATCCGCCATTCGACTATTGTCTTGGAACACTCAGTGCTATCACAATATTTTTTAGCTTAACTGGAGTGATCGTTGGGAATATTATTAGTGTTTATAACACTACTAATATTCTTGAAATAGTAAGTGTTTAGACATTAACGCCTATACATTACAAGAAGTTCTGTACAGTTACGTAGTGCAAAACCTCTCGATGCTTATTATTGAAAATTCATATTTTTTTTAATCGACCAATTTATACCGGTTAACCGGTATCGATCATTTCACTTGCTGGTAACGGGTGTAATAACTATTAGTTTCAATACGTATTAGACATCACCGTAGAGTCACGATACCAGTTCATTTTGTCGCACACATGCACTTTCAATCTTACTATTACGACAGTTTGTAGCATTTAGACTACTTGCGGTACATACCACAAACGGTTTACGCTTTGAACCGTTAACTTACTCCCTATAATTTCATAACTCAATTAAAACAACTGCAGTCCATGGACACCTGCTGCTGACTTCAAGCAAAGAAGACTACAGATGTGTTGCCACCTCTGGGGAATAAGATGGCATGCCTCACAGCCTCTAATTATACTCTTCTCTCTATACCCTTCAGATCGGAACCCAGCAGTGCAAAGACTACTATTTGGCGGCAGATATAAGTTAGAGGGGGAGTACCTACCTAGATGGAATCCTAAGTAAAATAGGTGCCACCTAATTAACAGTAATATTTAATAATGTGTGACCAATATTTTTGCACAGCTTCGGGGACTTTCTTTGATTCCGTGGAAGGATGTAATTTTCAAATATGAAATACACATGAACAAACTTCGAGATCCAGTTTAATTACTTTTAGGCCATAAAAAAATGTATAGTTCCGTGTGGGAATTGAACTTGCCACCCATAGCGCCGCAGTCAAACGCTTAGCCATTGTGCTGCAGGCATTCAAACAAAACCTTAACCAACAACACCTATACGTATATTATATAACATGTAGTGGCGGTGTAAGGCGATGGGCTACCATTGTTCTGATGACAACTCAAAAATGAATATTAAACTGAGTTTGCCAACTTGTCTGGCAAGCATGATAACCATGGCAAATAACTATTCCAAATATCCCTCAATCTATGGGAGAGGCCTATGTTTAGCTGTGGAATTTTAATAGACTGTAATGAATTAATAAATAAAATTTAAGTGTAAATTATCAGCATTCTATAACATTAATTCTCTTGCCTGTCAACCGGAGAGGTAGACAAAGATTACGGAGTTCAGTTTGGCATGACCATGACACACCTCTCCCGCTTCTTTCACATCCATATATCTTCGCGTACGTGCTCGTCGGTTAAGGGTACTCTTAACTTGGCTCATCTTCAATAATCGCCAATATCGTCAACAACTTTCCATTTAAGGCGTGCCTTGCCGACTCTGCCTCTTACTCCTGCCGCATAAATTTGCTTTATCACTCTTTTCTCATTCATCCTTTCTACGTAACTAAACCAACGAAACATTTCTTTCTCAAGGTTCCACGGACGTGTAAAATTTGCCTTATGCAGCATTCCCCGCGCCGTGTGTGAACTGTATGAAACATGTCTTTCATTTTAAAGACGTAAACACCCAAATTATCACATGGCGACCCTGCCAGGAGGTGCGCTGCGATAATGCAAGCGCACCACCGCAGGCTGCAAAAAAATAATCGATTAAAAAAAAAGAAGAAATAATATAATTCAATTACAGAATTGACACAATTCCGGATATGACAAAAATCACTGAAGTCTAGAAAACTATAATATGACAAATCTGAGAAGAGGCCACAATAACTATTTTGTGGAAGCTGACTGAAAAATTAAAAAGTATGTAGAGTACTATGAAGAAAACCACCAAAGAACGAAGATAAAATTTGGAGAATAATATATTGAAAATAACGTAGCCATGAAGTTAAAAGTATTACAACCATTTACGAAGAACAGAAAAAATTATAGTCCAGCGAGCGGAACCAGCTACCAGCAGCAGTGTACCGAGTGTGCCGAGACAATTGTGCCCAAATAATGCAGAACAAAATTATTAGGTCCTTACATATGAAATTGGCGTTTTGTACGGAAGGAATATAAAGTCAATTTTTCTTTTGTAAAATATATTTAATTGATCCCTTTACTAAAAAAACCATGGGGGCGAGAATCAATAAACTCTTTGAAGGCGGTTTGGACTGCAGCATCGAGTTGAATTTTTTCCCTAAGAAGTTGTCCCAATTCCGGAAAAATGGTAATCTGTTGGAGCAAGGTCCGGGCAGTACGGTGGATGTCGCAGACATTCCAATTGTAGCTCATCTAACTTAGTGGTTGTTTGTTGTGCAGTGTGTGGTCTTGCGTTGTCGTGAAGAAGCAGTGGCCTAAAGCGATTGACCAATCTCGGTTGTTTAGCAGCTAGTTCTTCCTTCATGGCTTGCAGTTGCTGACAAAAGATATCTGCCGTAATCGTTTGGCCAAATTTTAGAAAGCTATAGTGAATGACACCGGCGCTAGTCCACCAAACACTCACAAGTAACTTTTTCTGAGTCAATTTTCGTTTAGGGCAGGATTTGGCTGGTCTCAGGGTTCAGCCATTGCGACGAGGGCTTCCGATTATCGTACAGTATCCACTTTTCATCAAAGTAATGATTTGATTTAAAATCCCAACATTATTGTGTCGGTTGAGCAAAGTAACACAGCAGTCGTCGCGTGTTGCAAGTTCGATTCATGTAATTCATGAGGTTCAAGTTTTTACTTTCCCGATTTGCTTCAAGTGGATAAGTACAGTTTTATCACTTACCCCAAAGCCGGCAGCTATCTCTGAAGTGCTTTGTGATGGATCCGCTTCCACAATAGCCTTTAATTCTTCATTTTCCACTTTGGTCTCCGGCCGTCTACGGGGTTGGATGTGAAGATCGAAATTTCCAGAACGAAAACGTTGAAACCAAAACGTACAGCGGTGCAGGCGATGGAGTGTGTGTCACTGGTGATAGAGATCTCGTTGCTGTAGTATAACCAATGTACTAAATTATTTGGTACACAAGATTGCTGTGATCTATTATCATGATGATGAAAGCCTTCGACAGAAGCTTAACTGCGCTGCTCTTGTGTCAAATATTTCTTCGTTGTGGTAACGGGTTACGATAATTTTGATTTTCAATTACTGATGTTGCGATCCTTGAAGGTTTTGGTTTGCAAGATTAAATTATAAATGTCAATTTTGTTACGAAGTCGTGTGTATTCCGGGATTTTTAATCTCTTTAATGAGTAACAAACAAAACAGCTTGTCTTCATCGTCATCTTTTGGTTCCGAAACATTTTTCTGTGCTAAACTTTGCTCTAATATGCTTGCAAATCTTTCGTCAGCAGAACTTATTTTTTGTTTTTTCCTTGGAGTAGTAGGACTCCTAAATTCAGGACTAGCAACTTCTGACGAAGTTGATGCATTATCTGTATCGAAAATACTTTCTGTATCTTTGTTGGCTATAGATGCCTGTGGAAATCGTAGTCTATTATAGTGAATATATGACGAATTTTTCTAAGCTCCTGATCCAGACTTAACAGTCTTTATTTTTTTTTACCTCTCTCATGTAATTATCTCGTAAGCTCCTCCGTTTCTTTTGCAGAGATTACGCTGAAAAAAAACAGAATTTCGTAATAATTGACTAGCCTCTTGGCCTCTTTTCAAATATTTCTATTAAAGTTTTATGTTTTTTTTTCAGATATTTGGCCAAAGGATATTCACTTGTGACATTAAGCTACGATTATAGAATTGGCAAATCTTCTGCGGCTACTATAATACCATATGTATGTGAAACTATTTGGAGAAAATTGAGACCCATTTTTATGAGTGAACCAACGAAAGAATAGTGGTATGAAATATCCACGATATTTGAAAAGAACTCAAAGTTTCCCAATTTTTTAGGAGCCTTGGACGGGAAGCATATACGGTTAATCCAGCCGAAAAACTCGGGTTTAATGTATTATAACCACAAACATTATTTTTTGCTAGTTTTATTGGCGCTAGCGGATGCAAACTATTATTTTGTGTGGGTTGACATAGGTGCCTACGGTAAAAACAGTGAGTCAGGTATATTCAAGAATTCTTCATTGTACAAAAAGCTGACAGAAAGTTCATTAGAACTGCCTGATCCAAAGACATTGTTAATACTAAATAGACCAACAGTGTTGCCATACGTGATAGTGGCTGATGAAGCTTTTGCCATGATGGAGAATTTATTTATAAATTATGGCGGAAGGTCACTAACTTATGTTAAAAAAATATTTAATTACCGCTTGACATTAAGCACGCCGGTATGTCGAATGGACTTTTGGGATAATGTGTGCAATAAATGGCGTATTTTACATAGGCCGTTAGATTTTAACACCGGTTTTGCAGAAAAGATCGTAAAATTGATATGTACACTACACAATTATGTCAGAATGTGAGATGGCTACAATTATGAAGATACACTTCATACCCCATCACTGGAAAATCTAGTCCCACATTATACCGGGCGTGCTGTGCGACAGGCGGACAATGTTCGAGTACATTTAACAAATTATTTCATCAACGAAGGAAATGTTGATTGGCTAGATCGTAATATTTAATTTGTAACACAGAATGATTGAAAATATAAATATATGTACTCACATAATAATCTTTTCTTTTCTTCATTTTCATCCCCTTCACAGAATATGAGGACGAGTTCTTCCCAAGCCCGTTTCCTTAAGTTCTTATCTGAATAAACGCTACTTGTCATGTCCCATATCGCAGGACGTTTCTCTATTTCATCTATAAATAATTTGGTATTAAAAGCTTCCGTTTCCATTTCGGACGATTTCTGAATGAACTCAGCGAACCCTAAAATTCGTCTATCCGCATCAAAAGCGCGCGCTCAACTGAACGGTAACATACGTTATCAAAACGCGCGTTGAGCGCTTGTCATCTGAACGTACCTTAATGCAATCTTATTACAATAATTATAAATTAAGTTACGTAAGCACTTCTGTGACATGTTTATATTAAGGCACAACACGATTATATGTTCACTTTTATTCCGTAATTGTTAATTGTTTCCTGCAAATATGAATGAAATAATATAGTAGATTACATTTTTACGTACATAAATTTACCATGGTTTATCGTTAATTAAATTTTTCATATTTTATAGTTGAAATAACATCTTTTATCTTTTCTAGAGACAATAAATTAATCTAGCTAAGTTAGATGTAACAAGAATCAATATTTGCTTAGTAAATATAAAAGTTCTGCTAACATTTTCTTATGAATGATGCGTCTAAAAATATGATAAGCAACGACATAGGTAAAATGAGCTTATCTCAAAACAATAGAGAGCAACATGCGATACATGAACAGGTATATAAAAATAAACCATATACGCATTATAGTAACGATAAAGTAAGAAATATAATAATTAAGAGAAGGTTTAATAGTAATAATAAGTAATAATAAAAATAAGTAGTAGTAAAAAAAATGTACCTCAACAGGGTAAAACTATGTATTTAAAAGGTGTGAGGAATGAAAGAAAGTAATGTTCGAAAGAGGGAATCCGTATGCTTGAGTTGCTAAGTTTCGTCAATATTGGACTGATCACCCAAATATTGATGAATGCTTAAACTCCTAGTATGAAATTCATTATGAGCGAGAATAATGCAAGTTAATATATGAAAGTGTAGCATGCAAGTGTATAAAAGTAACCGATACAGTCAAGTAGATACTAACATGTTAGTAAAGAACGTGGAAAAGAATAAATAAACAAGGAATAAAAATAAAATAAAAGATGATCTTGATAAATAAATGATAGAGAGATACGGGAACGTCCATCACTAGTATAGCATATAGTCCTCGAGCAGGGTATGTTTCCATGATTGGATGATAAAATCGGAAGTGACGGGTACTAGGAAACAATACCTTCAGTACAAGTGATGTGAACGAATTGACTCATAGTAGTACTGTTGCGGACCAGAGAAGTCATAAATTTGTTACCCTTAAAAATGGTACATTGAGGTCACATCCTTCGTTGGATCATAGTGCGAACTTAGTTTTCCTCCGTGACAATCGTTGGAGTCCTTTTAAAATGACTTAAAAACGTAGATCTCAAGGTTGTGCGCACAACGCAAGGTTCACTTTTGCCTTAATATAGTATGACAAAAAAGTTTATGTCCAATAAAAGAGCCGTGGTAGCTCAGATGGTTGGCGCTCGCTGTAAGTTTCAAAGTACTCGAGCAACCTAGGTTCGATCCCCGCCGGCACCAATGAAATTGTTAATTGCAATTTTAAGTGCTGATTTACCACGTGCTCGGCGGTGAAGGAAAACATTGTGAGGAAACCTGCATGTCTGAGAAATAAGAAAAAAAAAATATTTTGGAGGCATGTGAAGTTCGCCAACACGCATTGGGGCAGCGCGGCGGACATTTCCTTGCCCTGAAACCCTCTCAGAAATGGGAGGAGGCCTGTGACTAGCAGTGCGACGTATATAGGTTGTAACTAACTAACCAATAAAATGAAATTAATATAATACCCAAGTAAATGGCCCATAAGGTACAAAGTACCTGCGTGATAAATATCATGAAGTAAAATATAAATGAGGTGAATTAATACTCCGATTCCCAATATCTAATTAATAAAGCTAGCTAAGGTCAAAAATATTAAGAAATAAATAAACTACGTACAAGAATTATGAAAAAAAAGCCTGACAATCGAATACAAAGGAAGTAAGAGTAGTGTTAGCATGAAAATAATTAACATGCAAGGACATGAGAACAATTAAAATGAGTTTATAAGGGGACCCCAACCAAATCTTCTATTTCTAATCTAATTTTGCATTTCCGTATTAGGATGCTACCTAAAAAGCTACTCAAAATTTACATCTCTGGGCTGGGGCTCCCCATTGCCAGCTCCTTCCACTTGACCGCATCCAGCGCAGAGCGGCTCGAATCGTCGACGACCGAGTCCTTTCCGATCGGCTCGATTCATTGGCGCTGCGAAGAGATGTTGCATCTCTTTGCATTTTCTTTCGCATTTACCACGGGAGTGCTCTGAGGAATTGTTCGGATTAATCCCAGCCGCCACATTTCACGAACGCACATCGCGGCAGAACTCCTGATACCATCCACACCATCTGGATGATTGGCGGTCCACCACTGTGCGATTTAGAAGATGTTTTCCTCGCACAACTTCCTTGTGGAATAGTTTACCACCAGCGATTTTCCCGGACCGATACAACTTAGGGACCTTCAAGAAAAGAGCCTACTCCTTTTAAAAGGCCGGCAACGCATCTGCAATTCCTCTGGTTCCCCTGGTGTTGCAGTTGTTCATGGGCGGTGGTAGTCACTTACCATCAGGTGAGCCGCATGCTCGTTTGCCCTTCTCCTATAAAAAAAACACATGTAGTAACTATAGGATCGACCACACAAACACACTTGAAAAAAAAATATAATAAAAACATTTTTGCGTATATATTATTTTTATATGAATTTACAAGATTTTTTTTTATATTTACATTGATTCATATTTACAATAACTTAACCTTATTTTTTTTTCTTGTTATGTTTTTTTATAGAATTTGTACATTTTTGAACTAAAGGGTTATTTATACATTGCTTATTATATTAGGTCCTTACATATGAAATTAGCGTTTTGTCGTACTGACCAGTTTGATCTGAAATATCTCCTCTTTGGTTAAGAATTCCAAATTCAAATTTATAAATTCATTTAGCTGGTACATTTGAGTTTTGAAATCGGTATATTTACGAGTACGAGCTCTACCGTGGCACCAGTGCTGCAGAAACAGCTCGAAGGATTAATGATGTGTACGGCGCTGGTGTCGCAAAAAAAGAAAGCATGGTACGTTTTGGTTTCAAACTTTTCGTTCTGGAAATTTCGACCTTCAGAACCAACCCCGTGGATGGCCGGAGACCAAAGAGGAAAATGAAGAATTAAAGGCTATTGTGGAAGCGGATCCATCACAAAGCACTTCAGAGATATGTAGCTGCAGGCTTCGGGTAAGTGATAAAACTGTATTAATCCACTTGAAGCAAATCGGCAAAGTAAAAAAACTTGAACGATGGGTACCTCATGAATTGAGTGAATCGAACTTGCAAACACGCGTCGACTGCTGTGTTACTTTGCTCAACCGACACAATAATGAAGGGATTTTAAATCGAATCATTACTTGTGATGAAAAGTGGATACTACGATAATTGGCGCTCGTCGCAATGGCTGAACCCTGGAGACCAGCCAAATCCTGCCCTAAACGAAAATTGACTCAGAAAAAGTTACTTGTGAGTATTTGGTGGACTAGCACCGGTGTCGTTCACTACAGCTTTCTAAAGTCTGGCCAAACGATTACGGCCAATATCTGTTGTCAGCAACTGCAAACCATGAAGGAAGAACTAGCTGCTAAACAACCGAGATTGGCCAATCGCTCTAGGCCACTGCTCTTCACGACTACGCAAGACCACACTGCACAACAAACAACCACTAAGTTAGATGAGCTACAATTGAATGTCTGCGACATGCCTCACTCCCTGGACCTTGCTCCAACAGATTACCACTTTTCCGGAATTTGGACAACTTCTTACAAGGAAAAAAATTCAACTCCGATGCGGCAGTCAAACCACCTTCAAAGAGTTTATTGATTCTCGCCCCATGGTTTTTTACAAAGGATCAATGAACTACCTATGAGACAACAAAAATTGCATAGATAACAACGGTGCATATTTTGATTAATTAAATATATTTTACAAAAAAATGACTTTATATTCCTCCGTACAAAACGCCAATTTCATATGTAAGGACCTAATTGGATTTACCAAAGCGTATCAATTCACTATTATTATTAGTTTTTTTTTTTCGTTTCGAAAGGCTATGAACCTTAAAGTTATACATATATTAACCTACTGAAAAATAAAAATTGTTTTTTTGTATGTTTAAATAAATTAATGTTTTGTTATGCTAAGTTGTTGAACATAGTGATCTTCAATTATTTTATGTATACGATATAATAAATTAATATCATACTTTTAGCAATATTTTTAGGTCTATTTAAAAGTAAAATAACTATTAACAACGTAACTATCTTAACTTATATGTAAGTTAAAAGAAGTATAATATATTCTATTCATTAGTTGACTATACCAACATGGAATTTTTGTTCCCAAATTAACCGAAAGAACCACAGTGGGGAAAGTAATTGCAAAGAAGAAGTCGTTATTGCTCAAAATGCGAACGGATTAGCTTCATAATACCTACAAAGTTTTACAAAGTTTTTGTGTTTATTACGATCTATTGTGCGCCGATATTAATTGAATGCGTGTATTTACTACGTAAGTCCATTATATTTTTTTAATTAGGTGTTGCTCGTACCTTTTCCAACATAATATGTAGATTTAATATAATTTACTTACATAAGATTTACATTTTATGTGTTATGTCCTTATCTGATTTAAAATAATTGTATGCTAATTTAAAAAATATTAGGAATTAATTGGTGAAAATAGGATTTCGCAGGGAAAGTTCTCCCAGCGCTAAAGAAAAAATTATTTTGGCTTTAGTTGTATAATCGTCCGGAGAATATTTTATGTTTAATTAGACAAAAAAGGTAGAGAATTCTGAAATAAGTGGCGAAAGTTTTTAACATTTATTTAAATATATACAAGACATACATAATATATATCAAATAATTTCTTATTTATTGCCTAGTTTGATTTAATGTACTTTTCGTAAACCTTACTATATCGCAAACCGATGGCGATGCGGAAAAATACGAAACATTACGTACAATTTTAACGAAAAGACCGCGATCGAGCGTTTCGCCGAAAGTCTGTCCGATTCGTGACTAAGCACGATTATAGCTTCCCGCGAATTTAATTCCCTTCCAGATGCTATTCAAACGGCCTTGGATAAGAAGGTGATTTAGTCTGCTCCCGAAGAAGGAGTTATGACTTTTGGGTGTAGTCAGAACCAACGATGGCAATGCAGGTAGGTATCGTTCAAATAGGCGCAAATATGAAGAAAATAATATTGCGTCTAGACAGTATAGGACTCATCAGTTCTATAATAGAGCGTCCGGCCGACCAAGGCACATGTCGGGGCCAAAGTAATATGCATCGTTCATACACCGCCCATGTCGTACAGATACAGGCTGTGAACCCTGGGAACAACGAAAACACCCAAACTGCGTCAGACAGCGATTTTTTTGTTCCGATAACTAAAGATAACTTCGTGTTTAATTATAATATAAATAGTGTAGTATGTTTGCGTACAAATATAAGTAGTAGTAATAACATTAGTCTCCTAGTAAATAACGGTGCGAGCCTTAGCGTATTGAAATACGAGAAGCTTATTGAACACCTGCATGACGATAACGAGTTGCGCTATGATAAAATAATTATTAAAGTTGTTACCGAGAAATTAAATTCTGAAGGTTATATTTACCTAGATTTAATTTTTAATAAGGTATGTTTTAATCAAAGATTTTATGTTTTTAAGAATCTTATCAAAAAGTTTTATCCTAATTTTGTTCATTGTGATGCCAATGGAATATTTGTTGCAGCTTTATAACAGCGATAATTAACTATAAAACAAAATCGTTGTCAATTCCTAACGACGATGGTCGCCTGGTATACCTATAGCTAACAGCAATAAGCAATACTTACACTTAATACCGTCTCGATGCGAAATAATAAAATACATCCGTCCGTCTTACGTGAAACATGTCTTTCATCATAAACACCTAAAAACGCATATTATTGCAACACAATTTCTCATCCCTATAAGTTAGAGTCACTACAACATACATCTTAATGACCGCATTTCTACAGTATTAATTTACTCGCACGCGTTTTCCGCCTCCCCCAATTTTCACTGGTACACAATAAGGTAGAGACTAACAGAGCATTGTTAATAAAATATGTATAAAATTATGAATTAAAATTTAAATAAGGCAATTAGTAATAAAATAAGAAAGTTAATCACTCACAATCATCGTTTCCTCGAACAGCTATGACTGTGACAATCATAAAAACTGTTGTTGATATTTTCATTGTCAACAATTTTTAAAACGTGTGTGCTGTCAGTTCTCACAATACAGACTAAAGTATAAAAGTACTTCCAATGATTCTCGTCCATACTGTAGCACATATAAAACACCTTGACGTTTGCAATTACAAACTATAGCATTTTATCGTACTAGTAGAAGATTAAACAAATGGAATATCCGAATTAAAGATGTTGATAACTGTTTCAATTTGAACAAAGATGACATTTGATGACATTTTTTGAAGACACTGGTCATATTTTTAAAATATTATATTTTCACATTTCGGACCCTTTATTATTAATAACCAAACACTGTACTATATTAGAATATTGCCTAAAATTAACATAAGTTGTCAAATATATTTTATGTATAAAATTTTTGTTTTGGCTATGCAAAAATTCATAAATAAAGAATTTATTAAAATGAGTGATATTTACTTTTTGACCAATAATTTTACACGGGTATATCGTCCTACGGGTGTCGTAAGAGACCAGTAGATGACCAGCAGTGTCTTCTAATAAAACTATAATTAAAAAACTGCAGACGGCAACCCACTTATCAAGCATAGCAACTATGGCAAATATGCCTTTTAAGCAATCTATGTTGAAGCCCTACGTTCAGCAGTGGACTTTTGATAGGCGGTAACTACTATTATTTTCAATGCTAGTATCGAATCTGGTGTGTTTCCTGATTTAATGAAACACAGTAAAGTTGTTCCTTTATTTAAATCTGGCAGTACATTGGACCTCACTAATTTTAGACCTATTTCTGTACTGTCAACGCTCAGTAAAATTTTTCAGAAAATTATTCTAAATCAAATGTTAAGTTTTTTAATATGAGTAAATTGTCGCTCGACAACTAATGCCATTGTTGAGCTAATCGTACATATTTTCTGTGCATGGGAAAATTCAGAAGATGCTTTGGGTATATTTAGTGATCTTTCCAAAGCTTTCGACTGTGTCCACCATGAGACATTAATCGGGAAGCTACATCACTATGGTGTAAAAAACATAGCGCTTAAACTTATTATTTCATATCTAAATAATAGAACGCAAACAGTTGATATTAATGGAAGCAGTTCTTCCGGATCGGTAGTACCCATGGATGTTCCTCAGAGCTCGATTCTTGGCCCATTCCTGTTCTTAGTTTATATTAATGACTTACCTTACTTGGTAGGAAATAACCATGATATTGTATTATTTGCTGATGATACTTCGTTAATTTTCCGACTAAAAAGGCAATTATTGAAATATAACGAAATGAATAGTGCTATATCAAAAGCTTTTGAACGGTAATAAAACGAAATATATTAAATTCACCAGACATAATGTTAAACAGGTGAATACCAGTGTGGTTTTAAATGGGGAGAAGCTAGGCCTTGTTGAATCCACTGTTTTTCTCGGAATTATAGTCAAGCGAAGCTTCAATAGGGCCCTCAAATATCTAAACTAGATAGCATAATTAGTTCTGCAGCATATGCTGTAAAAAAGATTAGATGACTTACATGTGTTCAAACAGCTACATTAGTTTATTTTAGTTATTTCCATAGCATAATGACATATGGAATCTTGCTATGGGGTAATGCAACTGACATTGAAACTATCTTTCTTTTGCAAAAGAGAGCTATAAGAGCAATATATAACCTAGGTCCGAAGGAATCCCTTAGAGAAAAATTTAAACGCCTGCCATTTTAAGGGAGACCTTTTTTCAGCAGTGGACTTTGATAGGCTCTAATAATGAAAATGATCAATTGAACAACAACCACGTAGACATAAAACCTTAACTTACTATATTTACATAATATTCGTTTATTTTAATGTTAAATTGTATTAAGAACTTGCACGAATATTCACTAAAAATTTAAAAAAGAAATCGGTCTGCACTACTTTCGATTAAGTTACTAATTGTGAGTAACGATTTTTTTGTTGAATGAATTACGGCATAAATTTAAACGAAAACTTAATTACGTGTTCAATATGCGATTACGCGTTAACGTCAAAGTAAATTGGTGTGAAATCGATATCATCAATTGTTTTCACAAAAATAAAACTGACGTACGAATCCTTTCAAAAAAATATGTGAATATTATATTTTGTGTGTTGAAATTTAAAATTTGATTTAAATTCTTCTCTCATGTAAGCCGGTTGTTCTTAGTTCGTTAGTTTTAACATAAGTTATTTTAGTAAAATCTTAATATTCGTCGCTATCATTTACATTTCGTTCATTCATTTTAAAAAATTTACAAATAGTTTTATCTTACTTATCCATGTATAATATAAGCTGTGTAAGAATATCTATTACACCAATCATTCCGTGGGTGTCGTAAGAGGTGACAGAAAAACAAACCAGGTGATGGGCAGATGCGCCTTCCTGATTAATGTATTAAATAAAAAAACAACGGCTTCCAACCCGCCTGCCAATTGTGGCAACTATGGTAAAAATCCCCCTATAAGGCAATTTATAGGAGAGGCGTATAAACAGAATTGGACTTTCGAGAACCTGGAATGATGACGGCTCCATGGCGCAGTGACATAGAAATGAGTTGCGGCCCTAAGGGGCGCGGGTTCGAATCCCACACGGAACATTACATTGTTTGGCCTACAAGTAATTGTTCCGGATCTGGATGTTTGTCTTTTCGAAATTTATGTATATCAAAAACCCCCACGATACAGGAAAATATCCTGTGTGTGGAGGTAACGTTTTATTAAGGGAGTAAAGAATATATGTTAATATAAGGAACAGGATGATGAATGATAATGATGATATTTTTATCACTTATATTGAAGGCCGCTGTTTAACGTAATTTTAGATGAATCTACTTCGTTTAGAGCTTTCAATTCGTCATTATCAATTTAAGTCTCCAGTCGACTTTCGAGTAAAAGCAACCTAAGAGCTAATAAGACATCAAGCTATATTTAAAAGACAATTTCATAGGCAAGGACTAATACGAGTATAATATGAAACTTATATTTCCAAGCGCTCTACTCTTAATAAGTCACGTAGCGTTAATCACACTAAGTGTTTATCGAACAGTTAATTACTAAAGTTTCTATGCAAGGTCAAATTGCTAGCGTACGTCATTGTTAGTTTAAGTTGAACAAATGAACTTAAGTTATTTTCCTACATTAACAATGATAATTGCTTATAATATAATATAGTTAAATATGATTAAATTACAAAGAAAACATTAAATCATTTGATCAAGAAATTAATTAAAAATACTTGGCATAAATTCTTTAAATTTTCTTGTACATTAAACTGTATTTTTAATCGTTTACATATAAGCCAACATCTGGATCATACAAAACTTCTGTAAATCAAGTTTCGTTGCACCTTTGGTCCCATTTAATAAATAGGTACTTTAGATTGATGTTGTAATTCTTGTGCTGAAACTTTTTGATTCTCTGTATTTACTAACAAAACTTCTTCATTCGGACACGATGTTGATATTTTAAATCTAGAATACTCATAGAACAATTTTGTTTGCTTTTAATTTCAAATAATGTTTTTCTTGAACTTGAGCTAATGATCATTTTTGTCTTTATAATCATTTAGTATTCTACAATTTTTCAATTAAAAAAGTGGTTTTAAGTCACTTTTACTATAAAATAATGTACGATACATGGAACTTAAATAACTGATTATTAAAACGTGTACATTTAGTACGCACTCGTTTCGCTCCTGCGTTAACATCACACGGTTCAATAGTCGGCTACTTAAGTCCCTTGTATCGTAATGTACTATATAAATATACGATGAAAAATAATTAACTAAATTAGTACAATTAATATATGACATGAACATGTTATGTTTCTCTTGTTAATATTAGAGCACGGAGTTACTTCCAACTAAAGTTACTACCTGCAGCGTTTCACAGCTGATCAAGGGCTTTTTTTATAGAATATGGGTGACAAACGTGGATGTTGTGGCCCATAGACATCTAGATCTTTCTTCAATTAAGAATCAAAGTGCGGGTGCATTATCACACTTGAGGACTAAGATGGAATGCCTCATTTCCAGGAATAAGGGTTTCCAGTTCTCTTGACTCACCATACGAAACACAGCAGTATTACGCTTCGTACTACCACCATAATAAAGCTGCAGTGTGTTTCTACCACGTATAGGCTTACTTTAATTTCTGACAGGGTTATGGGCCCGTCAAATAGTCATTTAGCAGCTTTGTCTTGCTTAACGAAGAATGAATATCGCGGCCGGAGCCTAATACAACTGGGAAAATTGCCGTTCGTTAATACAATCCACGAGACACGTGCAGGAAATCGAGAGCGATAAAGACGACTGCGAGCGTCTTATTCCCCGAAAAATTCAACGCATTTGTTAATTATGTAATTGACGGCTCCGTGGCGCAGTGGTTTAGCAATTGAGATGTAGCGCTAAGGGCCGCGGGTTCGAATTCCGCACGGAACAAGTATTTGTATGGCCTGCAAATAATTGTTTAGGGTCTGGATGTTTGACTTATGGATCTGAGGCGTAGTTTTTCACTGCTGGCCATATGACAAAGCTCAAGGTCTCTCAGCGAGCTATAGAGAGGGCTATGCTCGGGGTTTCCCTGCGTGATAGACTTAAAAACGAGGATATCCGCAGTAGAATCAGAGTAACCGACATAGTCCAACGGATTAGTAAGCTGAAGTGGCAATGGGCCGGCCATTGCTCTAAGAACCGACAACCGATGTGGAAGAAAGGTTAACTTGTGGCAGCCTCGAACCTATAGACGAAGTGTAGGGCGGCCCCCCACTAGATGGAGTGATGACCTGGTAAGACATGCAAGAAGTCGATGGATGCAGGTGGCTCAGGACCGTGCTTTGTGGCATTCCTTGGTGGAGGCCTATGTTCAGCAGTGGACTTGTGAAGGGTTATAATGATGAATGATAATAAAAAGTATTATGGGATAGATAAAAATTATATGTACTCGTAATTATGTAAAAATGTATATTCATATATATGTTTATATTATAAATGTATATAAGTAGACATTATATATATATATATTGACTTAAGTATGTATGTATACCGTTATCGTTACAGCCTATTAGAGTCCACTGCTGAACATAGGTCTCCTCCATAGATTGCCTCATAGGGGGAGATATTGCCATAGTTGCCACGCTTGGCAGGCGGGTTCGAAACTCCTGTTTTTTTTTAACCGTTATTAGGAAGGCGCTGTTGCCCATCTCCTGATTTTTTTTCCTCTGTCACCTCTTACGGACCCACGGGATGATATAATGGGGTAGTGGATATTCGTACACCGCCACTACACGTTAATTATGTACGTATGTATATTTAAATATATATCTAATGTCTCCTTTTATCATCCTTTTCTTTTTTGATCTTGAATGGTTTACTGGGAGAGAATTCCCTATGGCATTAAGTCTGCCACTTTTGCATTAAAGTATAAATAAATAATTCGTTGGTGCATTTGTTAGTGATCGTGCATCTTATGAATGGACTGGACTGGAACGATTGAGGTCATATTAAAACAATTTGTTTTGTCGAAACGATGGTTCATAGCTATGCTGAGATTCCATATATGGAGCTGTAATCAATATATTAACATAATATATGGTTTGGTGTCATAAAAGAATCTTGACCCTAAGTTCATTATTTTAATCATTTAAGTCACATAATTTAATTTTTTTCTACTCAACGTCTGCCTGCCCAGTTAGTTTCATATGTAACAATTAAATCACGAAATTTACACTTTTTAATATCTGTTTCTTCGAGGTATCAAACTGTTGTTTCTTTGTAATATAAGAATGTATGTAGAGACTTACTACACATTTTGTATTAAAATTCCAACCTCACATCTTACTGTACTGTCACATACTAGGAAAAGCGCGTAAGTGCTATTTTCTTTTGTACTCACGTAAATAAGAATTTAGTGCCGCATTTACGCAATTTTTTTAAATTTTTTTATCGCAATTTCAAGATAAGGATGTGGTATAAATTATTTCATAATTTAAAAAGGTTTACAGGCACTTCTATCGTGTATTGGTTTTATTTTTTATATTATAGTCATTTTATGTGTTTTAAAATATTTTAGACGTTTTTATATAATACATCAAAATTTACCTGAGCCTTCAGCAGGGCTAGCATGGGCAGGAGACTATTTTATCCCCGGGAAAAGGAGAAAATGTTTATCGCCTCGCTTAGTTTTATCCACCCTTAGGGCATGGGCACAACGGTGAATATAATATCCACAGTAGATAAAATGGGAGATAGACTTAGATAGATTTTTTGTATGAATATAAACTTAAACCCACGTCCAATGAACTAGAATAAAATTGTCCCTTTC
This sequence comes from Parnassius orleans, assembly GCA_029286625.1. Classification (NCBI taxonomy): domain Eukaryota; kingdom Metazoa; phylum Arthropoda; class Insecta; order Lepidoptera; family Papilionidae; genus Parnassius; species Parnassius orleans. The sequence goes on from JAGSMP010000170.1 coordinate 3,463,237, forward strand.
AAATGTCAAAAAAGCATAATTTTTATCTTTCATTTGGCTCCATGCTACAGACGGGGGATATATGTTTACTCGTTACGTCAAACGGGGATATACTTCTCCCCGTTGCCGTGCTTTGGCATAAGGACAAGAAAATTTTATCTCTTTTCAGTGGATATAATCGGGCGATAAATTTTTTGTCCCTAGCCCATGCTAGCCGGGCAGGGGTGATAAAATGAATTTAAAATAGTATATATATATAGTAAGACCGGAACACAGCAATGCAAGCATTGCAGTGCTACAGAAATAGGAAAGAGAGTGGTACCTACACAGACGGACTTCTAGGCAGAAAAGAAAGACTTACCAGCTAGTAAAAAGAGAATCCTATCACCTAGTAATATAAAACATTTTAATACTTAATAACTTTATACGTGGTAGAGCCATGATGCAGTTATATTAGTAGTATAGTTGTAACACGAATGGGTCGGCTCGACCGGGGAAGGACCACGCTCTCACAGAATACCAGCGTAAAATAGCAGCTTAATGCTGCTGTGTTTCGTATGGTGAGTGTAGAGAACCGGAGACCCTTTTTACTGGAAAAGAGGCATTCCATCTTAGTCCTCACGGGTGACAACGCATCTGCATTTTGATTCTTTATTGAGGATAGATGTAGATGTCTATGGGTCACAGCAACCACTTACCATCACATGAACTGTGTGCTCGTTTGTCATCCTATCATACTTAACCAAGTTGAAATACTTAGGAACAGATCTACATCGTAGTTCGGACTCTGCTTTTGTGGTATCTTGACAGAGAAGTTCAAAGAATAGTTCATTACTATTCATTTTGATATTGCACTACGAAATTGGACTTAACGCCTTCAAAATATTTTTATTTATTACGTACGTAGGTTTACTCATGTTTTTCTTCATCGCCTCGCAAATTTAGCACTTAAATTGTAGAAGACAAGTTTATTGGTGCCAGGCTCTCAGCGTACTCAGGAATTTACTACAAGCGTTTAGCCCGTAGAGGTGCCACGGCTCTAAATATAATGAAAAGTTATAAACTTATCAGCGATCTTACATGAAGGAAAGAATATTGATTATTATACTAGGGTGACAAACGAGCTAACAGTCCGTCGGTGATAAGTGGCTAATACCGCCAATGGACACATTAAATAATTGTAAAAATGTAGGCCACAGATGCGTTGTCATCCTGGGGACTAATATGAAATGCCTCAGAGCCTACAATTATATCATTATATTGGTTTTCTCACGCACATTGCTTTTTGGTGGCACAAATAGTTTTTTTATAGAAGAGGGGGCAAACAAGCATGCGGCTCACCTGAAGGTAAGTGACTACCGCCACCCATGAACAACCGCAACACCAGGGGAACTGCAGGTGCGTTGCCAGCCTTTTAAAGGAGTAAGCTCTTTTCTTAAAGGTCCCTCAATCGTATCGGTCCGGAAAAATCGCCGGTGGTAAACAATTCTACAGGAAGTTATACGTGGAAGAAAACTCCTAGTAAAACGCACAGTGGTGGGCCGCCAAGCATCCAGATAGTGAGGATGGTATCGTGAATTTTGTCGCGATGAGCGTTCGTGAAATTCATTCATTCATTACAGCCCTTCACAAGTCCACTGCTGAACATAGGCCTCCCCCACGGAATGCCACAAAGCACGGTCCCGAGCCACCTGCATCCATTGACTTCCTGCATGTCTTACCAGGTCGTCACTCCATCTAGTGGGGGGACACCTTACACTTCGCCTGCCGGTACGAGGCTGCCACTCGAAACCTTTCTTCCCCATCGGTTGTCGGTTCTTCGAGCTATATCGCCGGCCCATTGCCACTTCAGCTTACTAATCCTTTGGGCTATGTCGGTTACTCTGGTTCTGCGGATCTCCTCATTTCTAAGTTTATCACGCAGAGAAACCCCGAGCATAGCCCTCTCCATAGCTCGCTGAGCGACCTTGAGCTTCCTCATACGGCCAGCAGTGAAGGACCACGTCTCAGTTCCGTATGTCATCACTGGCAACACGCACTGGTTGTACAATTTAGTTTTGAGGTTTTGAGGTATGCCTGACGAGAAGATGGGTCGTAATCTCCCGAACGCTGCCCAGCCGAGTTGAATCCGTCGATTGACCTCTCGGTCGAAGTTGGACTTACCTAGTCGGACTATTTGTCCCAGGTAAACATATTCGTCAACAACTTCGAGCTTAGTGCTCCCAACAACTACCGGCATAGGTGTGACATGGACATTAAACATGATTTTTGTTTTGTCCATGTTCATCTTGAGACCTATCCGTTGGGAGACACTATTGAGGTCATTGAGCATAGTGCTTAGATCCTCCAGCGATTCTGCCATAAGGACTATATCGTCGGCAAATCGAAGGTCAGTGATGTACTCGCCATTGATGTTAATACCGTATCCTTTCCAGTCCAGGAGCTTGAAAACGTCTTCCAATGCAGCGGTGAAGAGTTTCGGGGATATTACGTCACCCTGTCTTACACCTCTCTGCAGTTGGATAGGTTTCGTACTCTGGTTCTGTACTCGGATAGCCATCGTAGCCCTACTGTACAAACACTTCAGCACCTCGATATACCGACAGTCCACTTGGCACCGCTGAAGGGACTGCAGCACCGCCAAATTTCGACGGAATCAGGCTTTCTCATAGTCCACATACGCAAGGCAAAGTGGCAGATTGTACTCGTCGGTCTTCTGTACAATTTGCCGAAGAGTATGTATGTGGTCTATGGTGCTAAAGCCTTTTCGGAAACCGGCTTGTTCGGGAGGCTGGAAGTCGTCGAGTCTGCATGCGAGACGATTCGTAATGATTCTCGAAAACGGCACGTAGACGCGGCTCAGAAGAAATCGGTCTGTAGTTCTTCAAAGAGCGTTGTCGCCTCTCTTGAAGAACAAGACCACCGCACTTCTGCTCCACGCCTCCGGTGTAATACCACCATGGAGAACGGAATTAAAGAGCTTCTGAAGGACTTCAAGTACCGGTTTTCCACCCGCTTTCAGAAGCTCTGCTGTAATTCCATCCTCGCCTGGGGCCTTGCCGTTTTTAAGGTGCTGGAGAGCCATTCTAATCTCGCTCAGACTGACGTCCGGGATATAATCGGAATAGTGTCGGATAAGACTTGCTCTTGGATCGTTACTCACACTTGCGCGTGGCTCCAACGATGACGTGTACAGCTGCCCATAGAACCTCTCAATCTCACTCAAAATCTCAGGTGTCCCGGAAACGATGCTGCCACAATCGGTCTTCAGCTTCGACAGTTGGCTCTTTCTGGCAGACAGATCTCTGGCAAAGACTTTGGAGCCCTGGTTCCGCTCGATCGCTTCTTCAATACGAGCTGTATTGAAGTTGCGCAAGTCCCGCCGCATGCATTTGGAGATCTGTCTGTTCAGTTGCCTGTATGCTGTCAAATCTGCTGAAGACTGCAGCTTCATCTCCCGTCTAACAACCATGAGATTAAGTGTGTGATCGGAGAGTTTTTGTGTTCTTCTGCGACGGGTCTTACAGAACTTAGCTCCGACCGCATGGACAGTTTCCACAAGCTTGTCATTCATATCGTCCACTTCATTGCAAAATTCTAGGCACTGAAAACGATTTTGTAACTCGAGCTGAAAGTTTTCGGGACTTTGGATTAGAGCACGCGGGGGACGGAGCGTTGACTTCATTAGATGTGACCTCTCCAACTTAACGTTTAGGTTCAGTGTACGTCTCACCATTCGGTGATCGCTACCAGTTTTCACCCTCGCGATCACTGAGACATCACTGAACAGTTGTCGTCTGGTCGTCATAATGAAGTCAATCTCATTTTGTCGAACCGTCGGGGCTCGACCAGGTCCACTTTCTGTGAGGCCGCTTTTGGAAGAAAGAGTTCATCATAAAGAGTCCTCTTTCTCCATAAAGTCGGCCAGCTGCTGGCTCCTTGGGTTCCGTTGCCCTATTCCGAATTTCCCTACTTTCAGTTCACCGCTCTCTCTTGTGCCTAGTTTTGCGTTGAAGTCTCCCATTAACACCGTATAGTGGGTTTTGGAGATATCCTCATACATTTCCTCCACCTCCTCATCGGGGTGTGCCGAGGTTGGTGCGTAAACCTGTATGACCTTCAGCGAATACCGTTTGGTGATTCTGAGTATAAGGTACGCAACCCTCGTCGACACACTCCCGATCTTTACAACGTTGTTAACGAGAGACTTGTGGACGATAAATCCGACACCTCCTTGGGATAGATGGTCGCCCTCCCGGTGATAGAATAAGTTGCCGGATTCGAGGATTACCGTGTCCTCCCCCTCTCTTCGGACCTCGGATAGTCCTATTATATTCCAGCGTAACTTATCTATCTCTTCTTCCAGCTCCAGGATCTTCTCGTCAGTCCTCAGGGTGCGTGCGTTATATGTTGCCAGGTCGAGTCGTCGTAGGTGGCCCCGCCGTTACCATGGTCGCCACCGTAGCCAGGAATAGCGGGGCCGCCGGGGACTGGGGGCCGTTTCTTTGTATCGTCGCTCATGGGGGGTATATTGCCATAGTTGCCACGCTTGGCGAGCGGGTTGGCAACCGCAGTTTTTTATTGTTTTTTGGCTTTTATCAGAAAGATGCTGCTGCCCATCTTCTGTATCAGTTTCCCTTTGTCGCCTCTTACGACACCCACGGGAAGATATGGGGTAGTGGGTATTCTAACCCGCCACTACACGGGGTGAAATTGGGCGGCTGGAATTAATCCGAACAATTCCTCAGAGCAATTCCCGTGGTAGAAGCGATATAAAATGCAAAGGGATGCAACATCCCTACGTAGCGCCAGTGAATCGAACCGATCAGAAAGAACTCAATCGTTGACAATTCGAACCGTTCTGCGCTGGATGTGGTCAAGTGGAAGGAACTGGCACTGGGGTGCCCCGGCCCAAAGATGAGAACAATATTCCATGTGAGGCCAAACTTGCGCTTTGTGAAGTTGCAAGCGATGTGCCGGCATGAAATACTGTCCCGCTCTGCTGAGGACGCCAAGCATTGTAAAAGCCAATTTAGCCTTCCTTTCCAAGTGATCCCGAAACTGCACACTATTCGATACGTCGACGCCGAGCTAGCTGAGGCAGCAAGTGGAGTGCCTTGAAGCTAAGGAGATACGACAAAGGGGTTCTTTTTAGCGATAAACACGCAAACTTGTGCCTTTTGGGGATTGAACTGCACTAGATTTATTCACCCCAAATCCGAGACTTTGTTCAACAGAGACTCGACTTGAGACACAAGTTTGTCCCGGTACTCGGCGACGTTTCCCCGAGAAATATTGGCACGGTCGATGTATAAGGCATCACCAGTGCTGTCGTCTGCATAGCAATGAATGTTTCCAGTTTGGAACATATCATTGATATGCAGAAGAAACAGCGTTGGTGATAGCACGCAGCCTTGTGGAACACCAGCGTTAATAGGCATGTAATCAGAGCATGTACCGTCTACTACGACCTTAATGCTCCGATCAGCAAGGAAACTGGTGATCCATTTGCAGAATTTCTTGGGAAGCCCATAGGAAGGGAGCATCGAAAGAAGTGCTTTGTGCCAGACCCGATCGAAGGCCTTCGCCAAACTCCACCCATCTATGAGTCAGGTAGACCAAAAGATCACCAGCTGATCAACCCCGACGAAAACCTTATTGGCGGTCACTAATCAGCTGGTGATCTTCAAGGTACACCTCATGAGCTGGCAGTTTATAATGGACTCCATTATTTTGGAGAACAACGATGTGATGGCGATAGGCCTGTAGTTGGACGGGTCTGAGCGGTTGCCTTTTTTAGGGATCGGGGAGACCAAAGATTTCTTCCATGAATTTGGGACTACGCCTTGGGAGTAGGAGTACCGAAAAAAAAGCGTTAAGACCGGTGCCAACTCCGGACCACACGTCTTCAGCACAATGGGCCCCCCCATTGTGCTGAAGACGTGTGGTCCTCCATCAGGCCCACTCGAGTTGTTGACGTCCAGTAAGAGGAGTGCTTTGCGATCGCACATCAGGCGTGGAGCACTCAAACCGCGGCATGGTTGGCGGTGTGTTCCCCCCGTCATCGAGAGTCAAGTTGGAAGCAAAGAAAGAGCCTAACAGATCGGATTTTTCCTTTGTGACATGGGCCAATGAGTCGTCCTTTCTGTGCAGAGATGGACTAGATGGCTGACAGAAGTTCCCTTGGACAGCCTTGGCAAGAAACCAGAATGCCCGTGCATCCTGAAGGAAGGTGAACTAGCTTCTGTTCAATCCTGCTGATGTGCTCTGACCTTGCCTTGGCAATGACTCTTTTGAAGGACCTGGAGGCGGAATTATACTTCTTTTTTTAAAAGTAATGGTGTTTATATACCGAGACGTTGATGCGTCAGCCCAGGTCCGGTAACACTCCTGCTTATAGCGTGATGCTATTTAACAGGAGTGAGCAAACCATGGCCGGGATCTGCCTCCGATGGGTACCACAGAGGATGGAATTAAAAGTTCCATACCCTGAAGTACCACATCAGCGACAGAATCAGCAACATTGCTGAAATCGTCCGGCGAGAAGCAAACCCGCCCCCAAGGGTAGGATGCAAATAAAGACCGCATCTTATCCCAATCGGCTGACCTATAGTGCCAATCACGGCGGTAGCCTGCAGAATGCCACTGCGACGTTAGTATGAGTGGCACCACACTCCAGACAAGACAATGGTCCGACAAGCCTAAGGGAGCGTCGACGGAAACCTGATATCTGTTCGGATGAGAGGTCAGCAGAAGGTCCAACAGGCAAGGTGCGTGATCCTCCACATCTGGAATCTGCGTAGGCGAAGTAACCAGCTGTGTAAGACCATATGCCAAGGCAAAGTCATAAAGAGATTTCCCCGCATAATCGGTTAAAAGTGAATTGAGCCATTCGGCGTGGTGGGCGTTAAAATCGCCAAGGATCACGATCTCTGCGGATGGAATCTGTTGTAGCAAGGAATCGGTAGCCATTTGGACGTGGTCGATGAGTCGGTCTGTTTCGGAATTACCGCTATGGGACCTATACCGGATGGTCGTCGCTGTCTAGACGCAGCCATAGGATGGACAGGTTTCAAACATATGTTCTCCCTGACGTATACGCAAATTCAAGAGAATACGCGGGGCAGACTGAGCACCCACGCTCAGGAAGAGTAGGGTAGCTTGGTCGTGGATGCTCACCGAGGGATTCTCCGTCACCAGTGGTGCTGGTACCCTCATGGGGTAGGTTTTTATTTGATTCCGCTACCATGTTAAGGGCGGGGGGTGGGGGAATTGGGCCTCCGGCCACCTGCACTTACCAAGCGAAACTTAGAAGTAAACTTCTCCTTCACCTTGGTATTCTGTGAGGACATGGTACCACCTCGATTCGAGCCGGCCCATACGTGCGACAGCAAATGCTGCCGCGTGGCTCTACCAACCTAGACAACTCCGAGGCAGAAGAAAAAGAAGATTTTTGCTTTCATTCTAGTAACATTTTAGGCATCATAACATGTTAAAGCAAGAAAGTATCATATTTGTCATGTTGCGCTCCTTCATAATACATTAAGTTTACTTGAAATTTCACGAAACCGCAAGCACAAGAATCGAAAACGTAATTACGAAAATTTATTTAAAACCTTGGCGCCGCTGCTATGTAGTACGGATATCGAAAGAGATTAGAAGGTTTGTTCGTTAATTAAGGAGACATTTAAAATGTTATGCTAGCTCTACATAAATCGTCCAACGCTCTAAGTAACCCATTATAGACCTGTGTCTAAATTCGCCAACTTGCACGATTCGTACGCGTTATTTCGATAAATAATTAATGTTCCATCTATCCATTCCAATACAGTCTATAAAAGTCCACTACTGTACAGAGGCATCCATGTTTGGCATTGGTCACTGTAGTTTACTTATTACTTTGATTCGTTATCTGAAAGATAATCTACAAAGGACAAAGGTAAGTTAAAACAAGAAACGCCTTTTACGACACAAACGGGACGATACGGCGTAGTGTATTCTTACACCACCACTACACGATTCACCATCATCGTCACATCATATTTAAGTCTACATCATTACTAGAGTTTACTATTTAAATTTTATTGAGATTATTTTATTGTCTTGTCGAAATGGAGGCAAGTCAAAATCATCACACAATTCACCCAAATTAGTCTATTCGCCTTCAAGTGATTTGTGCCCCACATAACAGCCACGTCCGATGCGCCGGTCGTAACATGGCTGTTATATAGGGCCGAAGTCTTTTAAGACTTCTACTAAACTATATTTTTGCCGTGACTGGTCGGCGGCTTGACGGTGAGGTTACGGTGACGTAACTGATGTGTGTGCATGAACCATTATGGTTAAAACGAGAGCCCGAGTTTGTGCAAGCATTTGGAGTTGGACATTTGTAGGAATTGTCTTTTCTATCAATATATCATTTATGCTACGTTTCGTTTTATGCGTAACATATGCTTCGTTTCATTACAAGTACGGTTTGTCTTTCTTGCAATATTATTACGTTTTTCGGTTACGTTTCTTTTTACGTGTGACACAAGCTAAGTTTCATAACTAGTAAGTTTACGACATCTGAAACATACATATTTGAATTGTATAGCGATAAGTAATTATGGACTTATTGCTTGCAATTTATTTTCGTTAAAGTATTTCTAAGGCCGTGTAGTGGTAATATAAAAATATTCATTACTCCATATCCCCATATCGTCCCATACATGTCTTAAGAGGCGACAGAGGGAATTAAACCAAGAGATGGTTTAATTCCCTCTGTAACTAATGTTCTTTTACTTGTGTGTCCAAAAGTAAAAGAACATTAGTTAGGCTGATCTGTCACATAAATATACATATATGTATAAATTCATAAGAATAAATTAATAAATATATTATATACTAGCTGTTCCCCGCAACTTCGCCCGCGTGAAATTTAGGTTTTTAATTTTTTTGTGCGGAACCCTAATTCTTTTTCTTAAATAAAAGTAGCCTAAGTTACTTCTTATAACATCAACTGTCTGCCAGTAAAAGTCCCATCAAAATCGGTCCAGCCGTTTCGGAGATTAGCCGGAACAAACAGACAGAAAAACAGACAGACAGACGGACAGACAGACAAAAATTTTAAAAATTTTGTTTTTGTTATAAGTATCGTATATACTTTTATATGCACTTAATGAAAAGCTGTTATTTTCGCAATATAAACAGACACTCCAATTTTATTTATTTGTATAGATATAATCTATTATATCCTTATATACATATATTTAAATAAGTTTTATGTTTTTCACCCTAGCACACTGCAGTACACACTTCTCCTACTAACTTTCTTGGCTGGTAAAAATGCCATTTGGAATTAAGTCCGCCGTTTGTACCTTTAGTACCCTAAAATGTATAAATAAATAAATTAATTAAAAACTGCGCAAAGAATGTGTAAAAATAGCAAATATCCTCCCTATGAGGCAATCTATGGGAAAGGCCTATGTTCAGCAGTGGACTTTTGATTGGCTGTAACGATTATGGTAAACTATTTTCACATATAATCTAGTCATGTTTTTTTTAAAACATGACTAGATTATACTTATACTTATACTTTGACTGCTCATGTTCAGAGCATTTGAAAATGATGTCCTTTTTTTGAGAATTATTTTTAGTTTATGATGAATTTGTGTAAACGCGATTCATGAAGACATTTTTAAAAGAACTTCATATTTGTGAATTTCAGATAAGCTCACACGAATAGAATTTTTCGTTACATTTTGAAAAAAAAAACTAGCACCCACTGCTTCACATTTAATAAAGATAGAGCCTATTCGGTATTTACGTATCTCATAAAAACTTTAATATGTAAAATGACAAAAGACAATGAATGTTATGATGGGGTTCTTTTCTGCTTGTAAGTCCGTTTGCGTAAGTACCACACTTCACACATACATTTGGAACGTAAAGCTGTAGTCACCCAATGCTGTTTTTTTTGTTTCATTGGTAAAATAGTCAACATAATTGCAAGAATGTTTTATCTTTACACTTAAAGGTGATACCGTAACGTAGCTTTCTTGTTAAAATTAATCTGTAGGTATCTATGGCGTGCACGAGCCTTTTATCATCAGGTTGAGTGTTAGTCCGTTTTTCACTTTAGATGAAAATTTACAGTTTTTTTTAATAAATTATATATTTATTTTATATGTTTATTTAAAACAGACTGTGTAAATGAACACGCGATATTTGAACCATACCATTAGTGGATAATATTTTAAGGTTTTAAAAATGTTTTATGTCAGGCGAAGATAAACAGTTATTTATTATTTCATTTCATCTACGTGAGTAACAGTGAAGCTCTGAAAATAACATGAATTTCATTTTGTTGTGACAACAATACTCCGGATTCATATTTTGAAGCCGGCCAACGGCAGTTGTTTGAACAGTCCGAAGAAAATTCCTCTTAAATGCTGACTTAACTATAAAATTGAACCTCCAACGTTTTTTAATCCATAATATACTTCACCAAGATTTGATACGATATCAAATCTTGGTTAAGGAGATCATTTTATACATTAATTGCTGGTTATCAAAAGTCCACTGCTGAACACAGCTCTCTCCCATAGATTTTCTCATACAGGCAATGTCGTCATAGTGCCAGGCTTGGCAGGCGGGTTGGCAACCACAGTTTTCCATTATTTTGACCTGTTGTTATCATGTAGACGCTGTTGCCCACCTCCTGTTCCGACACCCGCGGGATTATATGGTATGGCAGATTCTCTTACGCCGCTAATACACGCGTTGTTGATGTTCCACGTCAGGTAACGTAAAAACTTCTTCAAAAAGACTCCATCAAAATGAAATTGTCAATTTCGTCTATTAAGCAATTATTTAAAGTAATTTAAAAAATATCGATATAAATTTCGTTGGACGGCACAATATGCCTTCTTAATTCATGGCGGAAATTGAATTATTGACTGTCCTTGTCTTTTGTTTAATAAGGCCCTTTTTATTACTTTTGCTGTTTCTGATTTTCTTTCATAATAAGAAACGCTCGGCTAAAGTATTTCTTAATTTGATAATCAAAGAGTAAGTAAAGGTTAAAATACTCCACCGTCTGGTTTTTCTTCTTCACGCACAAAACATTACGATGGTCATGTTTTCACTGATGTCTACTATGTTGGAAACTTTTTAATGATGTCGTAAGCCTGATGGGTTGCACTGGAGATTTGCCAAAAGAAATCCTATTCGGTGCTAAGACAGTGCTTAGAATAATTAAAGCCCCGACTTCAGAAGCTGTTGTGTGGAAATAATTTTAATAATTTTAGTAATTTGAAGGCGTTTTTTACATTTTATTAAAAAGTTTAATTTTCCCTGACTATAGTCATGACAAACGAATTTTAGTGTGCTCGTATGTACTCGGTATATTGTGACTATTTTACTCTATTTTATTAAAAGTTAAATTTTTGCCATTTTTGCGCTAGTTCTTCTAATCAATAAGACATAAGTGTAGTCTTAGCCCAGACTTCTGAAGCTATTATGTGGAAATCATTTTATTCGTTAAAGTTGTTTAAAGTCAACATTTATTTTTATTAAAATTATTAATTAATTTCATTTTATTTTTTAAACCATTTTTGTGGTCTCGCAAGTTCCGTATAACAATAATATTGTCATCTAAATAGTTACATTAAAAACATCATCCTCTAATTTGCCAAAAAAAAAACATAAAGTCGAATTGAGAAACTCCTCCTTTTTTGAAGTCAAATAAAAACAAAAATCCAGATGAGGGATATATAAGATTCAGTCTCAGAGATACGGGGTCAACACTTAACACTTTAAATTAGTACACATTAAAACATTCTTCTTCTTCTCCAACATCAGCCTGTAAAAGCCCACTGCTGGATCTAGCTTCTCCTTTTGCCCTCCATAAGGCTTGGCATGCGGATTAACGCCTGGCGTAAACAGAATGATTATACCGCCATCTTTTCAAACGTGGTAGAGCCACGCTGCAGCTATATTATGTTTGTAGCACGAATGGGTCGGCTCGACTGGGGTTTTACCACGCTCTCACAGAATACCTGCTGCTGTGTTTCGTGTGGTGAGTGTAGAGAACCGGAGACCCTTTTTAATGGAAATGAGGCATTCCATCTTAGTCCTCAGGGGTGACAACACATCTGCATTTTGATTGTTAATCGAGAATAAATGTCCACTTACCATCAGGTAGACTGCGTGCGCATTTGTCACCCATATTATATAAAAAAATCGATCGGAAGCCAGCCAAAAGATCTTTCTGGCATAACCCATAATCACCTCTTACCAAGGGAGGAAATGGGGTAATGAATTCTCCCGTACCGATACTATACGACACTTATGAATTATTTTATGCCACCAAGAGCATTAATAAATTATTTAAAAAATGTATTTAGATGTCATTGGGACATCTAATAATCCCAGAATCAGACGTTGCTTTGCAAAAATCCATTATATTAAAGATGTTAAAAATTAATTAGCTACGATCCGCGTAATAAAATAAAGTGATGTGTCTTTCCTAGTTTGAAGAGCACCTCACTCCTTCTTTGCATTATCCAAAACTTTTAAAATAATATTTAATCGTATCATTTACACTATAATTACTAAGAGGACATGAAATAAAATATAATATATGTTGTATTCTATGGAAGAATAAAATATCGAAGCACGCAAAATTTCGTTTGTCATTCCAGGCAGAGTTAAAAAAATCATGATGACTACAGAGATTCTGGTATTTGTTTTTTATAATTGCCCTTTTAAGCGGTTTTAGGATCAGATAGGATAAAAAATGACAGTGACATATTGTGCGCTGTAATCAATCACTGAGAGGAAACCTCGACCGATAAAATCCATAATGTATAAAGACATTTTAAATATATAATCTATATTCATACTTCGGTTATGTATAATTTACGGTTATTTTACAATTAGGAATAAGTGATGGATAGGATTTTTGTGGAATTCATTGAAATTCCGTGTTCAGCGGTGAACCTATTAAAAGTCCACTAATTAAAATAAGCCTCGCCATACATTGCCTCATAGGGGGGATATATGCCATAGTTGTCACGCTTAGCACGAGGGTTGGCAACCTCGACTTATTAGGAAGACGCTGCTGCCCATCTACTGGTTTGTTTCCATCTGTCGCCTCTTTTAACCGTGTAGTGGTAGTGTAAGAACATCCACGACCACATATCTTCCCGTGGCTGTCGTAAGACGCGACTAAGGCAAACTAAACCAAGGGGGCACCAGCATATTCCAGATAAAAGCTGAATAAAAATAAAAATAAAAAGTGAGTTTGCCGACATGACACTTACTACGCCGTAAGAGGTGACAAAATCAAACCAGAAAATGAAGGGCTTTAACAATGATGACTATAGATAGATCTATAGGTAGGTGACAGTAAAAAGAGAGGTAAAAAAGAAGCCGTAGAGTTTGAATTAATATTTAAAAACCCACACATAGGATTTTCACTCGTATTATACATTATATACATATACCAGTTAATACCCGCCCGCTATGCTGGATGCACGATAATATTTAATTTTTTTTTGATGGAACTATTATAAAATCCGTTCTTAACTGACCTCTACTTGGCGAAAGAAATATTCCTACCAAATTTCAAGTCTCTAGGCCTTATGGTTCCAGAGATATTGTGATGAGTCAGTACATAGGTGGAAATATGTCAGGTATCACTTAGAAGACACGACTATTTAAATAAGTTTGAACAATAAAAGGTTAGGGAATTGTTTCTGAACATTTTTATGTTGATACATACTTACAACGTTTTAATTTATTTAACCATGTGCCATAATAACTACATTTTAAAATTTTCATCTTTATTTTTTGGCCATCGTGAGAAAGAAAAAAATTCCCGGAAGAGACTGAATGTTGAACATATTGATCATATGTTCAACATTCAGTCTCTTACAATTCAAGATTGGTGAGATTGAATAAGATGATATATTCTTTTACTTCGCTACGATACAGAAAACCTAGTACGTAATGCTTGACCTAGTAGGAAATCTTAGGTCTTCGGTTGCACGTGTACAATATTGTGCGTTCAACTGAATTTGACGGTGAATATGATAAATGAGAAATCTGAATGCAAGCTCAAACTTATAGTACACCATTACAATAATCGTCATGAAAATAATCAAAGTAACTAATGATCCGTAAAGAGGAAGAAATATATATTTTGTTTATTTGGCTATATGGTGTACGCTGGCTACAACTTAGAGCATTTCAATCAATCAATCAATCAATATATTCTTTATTGTACACCAATACACATTAAAACGAGACAAAATGAAAAAAATATATACAAGGTACAATAGGCGGTCTTATCGCTCTGGAAGCGATTTCTACCAGACAATACTTATTTAGCAAAGAACTGTTGTTTTCAGCGAATTGCAAATAGGGAAGGTGTACATTAATTTGACAATCAAGTTAAAAAAAATAAAAGTATATAAATACACACAAGATGATGACGGATGAGGATAGGTAGGATAGATACAATTAAGGACGGGAATTATGATGGGAAAAATTAGAGTTCCAAGTAATAGGTTTTGAGTAGATTTTTGAAGGAAAAGAGGGACTGAGCACGTCGAATATATAAAGGTAAGGAGTTCCACAAGCGTACAGCGGTAACCGAAAAAGATTTATGGAAGAAGGAGGATGAATGTGCTGGAATACGAAGCAAAAAATTGTTAGTGGAACGTAGATGACGATCATGAGAGGTGGAAACGAATTCAAAGCGGTCTTTCAGGTAACGTGGAGTAGATGGATTGAACAGTATGTTGTATAAAGCAGAAAGGATGTGAGTATTTCTGCAAAGGCGAATCGGCAACCACTTGAGACATTTACGAAATTCGGAAATGTGATCATATTTACGGAGTCCAAATATGGATCGTAAGCATAAATTTTGAATACGCACAAGTTTATTTAACTGCGCTTCGGTAACGTCCATTTTTTTAATTTATTTTTAGCTAAAAGTATAAGTAGCCGGTTGCTCTCGGCTACAACTGGGTCTAGTAAAGTCCAAATAAAACGTGGTAGAGCCATGCTGCAGCTATATTAATTGTATAGTTGTAGCACGAATGGGTCGGCTAGACCGAGGAAGGACCACGCTCTCACAGAATACCAGCATTATGGTGAGTGTAGAGAACCGGAGACCCTTTTTACTGGACAAGAGGCATGCTCACAGCTGACAATGCATCTGCATATACTCGTTTGCGAATCTAAATGCAGACTGCATTTTGACTCGCATACGAGTATAGATGTAGATGTCTATGGGCACACACAGCAACCACTTACCATCAGGTGGACTGTGTGCTCGCTTTTCACCCTTATTCTATAAAAAAAATAACAATGACATTTATTCACTTTGTGAAAATACTGCAGATTAAGAGTTAGACGTTACCTGTCATGAAATCGTTATATTCCATGTGTCTGCCATTATAAATTTCATATTTTTACGTAAATGACCTGTAAACCGCGATAGTTAAACAATAAAGTTTTGCGTATTCTAAAAGTGCTTAGTTTGGAATCATTCACCCATTCATTCATCACATCATATCAAAAGTCCGCTGCTGAACGAAGGTCTTTCCCATAGATTGCCTAACAGAAAAGATTTCACCATAGCTGCCACGCTTGGCAGGTGGGTTGAAGCCGCAGATTTTATTTATATGATTTGTTATCAGGAAGTTATCCTTTTGGTTCCCATTTCATCTTTTACGTCACCCACGGATTGATATGCGGTAGAAGATCTTACTGTTTGAGATGACAGAGAACTTGCCAACCCGCCTACCACACATGACAATAATAGCATAATCTCGCCTATGATGCAATTAATGGTGTAGATCTAATCTATAAATAGATTCTCCTTTTCCTTATTAGTCCCTAACACTTTACTGCTGCACATATTCTAACAATGTAGGGAGGTGGTAGGACTCCTTTCCTGCCTAGTAGTCCGTATGAGTAGAAGCCATCTTCTTACCTGTTTCTGCCTTGAAATAGAAGCGTGTGATACTGTTTCCCGGTCTTAAGGGTATGGAGAGCCATTATAAATACAGGTTATAAGGTATTCCATCTTAGTCCTGCTGTAAACGCATCTGTAGCCTTCTTTGTTTAAAGTTTGCTGCAGGTGTCCATGGGCCGGAGAAGTCACTTTCCATCATGTGGACTGTATGTTCATTTGTCACTTCAGTTGATTAAAAAAAATTACGTGATGAAAACACGAAAAAGGAAATGATTAAAACTGTTTTCTGAACTCTATTCTTCTAAACCAATATAACTAGAGATTTTAAGTAAGAAAAATATTGACTTTATCTCTACGTTCTTACTTCTATTTATCTTAGAACATGACATATTAATTTCTTCCAAGTTTAATCGAAGAAACTACGCCCAAATGATTCATAGGTCCGTTTCAAACAATGGAAAGGAAATAAAGTCTACTGCAGCGATACATTAACTCGTTTAGCAGATTTGGCTGACGCAAAACGTGTATTGGCTTTAATCCAAATTAAATACGAAGTCAATCGACCTTAGTCTTGGGATAGAGAAATGAATATATAGGCGTTAAACTGCTGAATAATTAGTATACACAATTTTATTACGCAAAAAACGTTTCAACACAACACTGCCGTATTTTAAATATATAGTTTTAATTCTGTACATTATTTTCTTAAGACTACTTGGCGATCTTCTTTTAACTGTAACATCAATCATATTAACAAAAAGCTTTTACTAAAACTATTGTTCCTGATATTAACTCAAAATAATAAAACCTGTGGTTGCCAACCCGCCTACCATACGTGGCAACGATGGCAAAATCTCCTCTATGAGGCAATCTATGGAAGAGATCTATGTTAAGCAGTTGACTTTTATAGGCTGTAAAGGAAGACTATTGTAAACGTCACATATTTATGTGGACATTTGTCCATCATTTAAAAAAATATATAATATAAATGATAAAAAAGCACATTAAGATTTAAAACAAAATGATTATTTGGCAAAACATTACAACCCCAAACCATCATTGTTACGGACGACAGAAACGGAAATCACAAAAGTTTGGTTGTAATGAACTCGACTTACAATAGCAACATGCATTTTCATTGTCTGTACTCAGATTACTTAAAAAAAAGTATCGTATAAAAGAAATATACTAAATTAAAAGTGATGTCTATCGTAATATAAGAAATGCCAGAAACTTCATACTTCTAGCCATAGATGGCGGTATAACCATTTTATGTCAGACGTAAAATACTCAGACCCACTCAGACCGACGACGGACGGCAACGTCAAAAGAGCGTACAGCTCACCTGACGGTAAATAATCACTGAGGCCTATAAAAACTTTCAACACCAATTGCAAACCATTGAAAAAAAGTAAGCTTTTTTTCTGAAGGTCTCATCTAAGTCGAAATGGTCTCGAAAAGCCGTTTACTATGACTTCGTGTGTACGATAGTAGGGTAGAATTTGAATCTGGAATTAATCCGAGCAATTTTTATTATAAAGTAAATCATTACTCGTGTGTAGTGTATTGTATTTGTGTAGTGTATTTGAAGGTAAGTGGATACTCTGACTTTTTTAATTTCATTTATCCTTGATTAAGAATCAAAATGCAGAATCGTTGTCACCCCTAAGGATTAACATGGAATGTGTCTTTACCAGTAAAAGGGGTCGCCGGTTTTCTACTCACCATACGAAATACAGCAGTATTATACTGCTATATTATACTGATATTCCGTGAGAGCGTGGTGAAGTTTAATTGCCTCGTCGCTCTAGTGGTCGTAAACGCGACTGCAGATCATAAGGTCACAGGTTAGAATCACGCGTCGGGCCAGTAAAAATCAGTTACTGAGTTTTGCGATCAAGCAATTATTCCCAATAGCAATTCGGAGCCAGAAGTTAACGGTGTTTCTTATCCGTGCCTCAAAAAGTCCATAAAGCCGTTAGTCTGCGCCTAACTTGTTTTCGGTCGTATTGGCTTTCCGTCCCATCGGACTATCGGGAAGTTCGGTCTAGAGCACATTATTATTATCACAAGCTGCAATATGATCTTAATAGTTACATTAAAAATATAATCCCAATATGTTGTGGGACGAAAATACTGGGATATTGTTTATAATTATTTATTTTATTTTCTCCAAATAAAAACCTTGAAGTATAATCTACTTAATAAAAAAATCAACGAAATTGGTAAACAAATGACGAAAATATGGCGTAATATAAATAAAACAAAAACAGATCGAATTGGGAACTTCCTCTTCCTTTTGAAGTCAACTGATAAAATAATTACCTTCCACATAGTTTCATATATTCTGAAGTTGAAGCTTTAATAATTCGATACACTTACTCTTATCACCGACTTTAATTAAAATAAGTAATATTACAAGCAATTACAATTAGGTTAACAACAAATATGTTTGAAAATAGATATTAAATTTACCGTGAATCGTCATCTCCAATTGTGTTACACTTAAGAGTTAAAATGTTTCTTTAAATTTAAATGGGACTACTATTTTTAGCTTATTTAATAATAAATAATCATTATTATCAGTTCAAAATTAGCAAACTTTTTTTTGAAGTCAACGAAAAATTGAATATTCATTGGCCTTCCAGGCCACGAGGCCTGGGACAGATGAAGCTATATAAGCCAAAAGGCTAACAGCACTAACTTCTCAGAACATAGACTATGCCAACTAATTGGCTGACCATTTGGCTAAAAATAAATAAATAAACGTGAGCCGTGGTAGCTCAGATGGTTGACGCTCGCGGTAAATTTCACAGTACGCGAACAACCCGGGTTCGATCCCCGCCGGCACCAATGAAATTGTTAATTGCAATTTTAACGGTAAAGGAAAACATCGTGAGGAAACCTGCATGTCTGAGAAATAAGAAAAAAAAAGGTATTTCGAAGACATGTGAAATTCGCTAACACGCATTGGGGCAGCGCGACGGACACTTCTTTGCCCTAAAACCCTCTCAGAAATGAGAGGAGGCCTGTGCCCAGCAATGGAACGTATATGGGCTTTAAATTTAACTAACTTTAATTAAATAAACACCAAATAATAACTTTGTGAGCCAACGTGTCTGACAAAGGTGGAATCTGTCAATTTGAATTTGCACTGGAGCAGCAAGATAGCCCAGTTCTGGTCTTGGGCTCTCATAGAAATAAGATCATCCCTGTGATGAATAGTGTCATGAATGGTTATTTTCATTTTTTTTTATTATAAACTTTACAGGTAGGATTTTGGTCAAGCACTGGCATATATAATAAATAAAAAAAATATTGTTCATAAAATCTTCTGTATATATAAAGCTGTATATAAGTATATCTAGTAATTAAGAAGAGTAAGTTCTCTTTTTTTTATAAAAGTGAGTGACAAAGGAACTTATAGTCCAAAGGATGGTTAATGGTTTCTGCAGCCCATGAACACCTGCAACCAACTTCAGACAAAGAAGGCTACAGGTGCGTTGTCAATTCTGAAGACTAAAATAAAATGCCACACAGTCTGTACTTACACTGGCTCTCTATACCCTTTAGACCGAAACACAGCATTGCACGCACTACTGAAATAGTTAAGAGGGCGTTTCCTACCCAGACGCACCCCTAGGCAGAACAGAAGTTCTCTCAAATAGTAATCAGTGTTTCTATCGTCAAAACGCCTCAAGATGTTTTGTCATTTACATAATAATTAAGTAAACATGAAAGATATCGAGTGATATGTAACAAAAGGAATACGTGGTAGAGCCAAGCTGCTGCTATATTATGGTTGTAGCACGAATGGGTAGGCTAGACCGCGGTAGGATCACGTTCTCACAGAATACCATAGTAAAAAAGCAGCTTAATGTTACTTTGTTTCATATGGTGAGTGTAGAGAGATAACCGGAGAACCTTTTTACTGGAAACGAGGTATTCCATCTTAACCCTCAGGGATGACAACGCCGCTGCATTATGACCCTTAATTGAGAAAAATGTAAATGTCTATAGGCCACAGCATCCACTTATCATCAGGTGTACTGAGTGCTCGTTTGTCCCCCTTGTTCTATAAAAAATATAACTTATTTAAAATAATATTCTTTCTTATATAGAAGACACAAACCAAAGTCAAGCGTGACAGTGCTTATGTGTTCCTAACGGATACTTTTAAATCTTCTTATTGTACTTCGTAGACTCTCCTCGATGTACTCGTATAAAAATACGATTAACCTTGTACCCGAGACGCATTAGAAGACTGCACTAGAAGAGTTACGGATTACACGTCGTTTATCTACATCAATCCCGGGAGACTTGAACTTAATTTAAATATTCTAGAAGAGTAAACTATTTACAATCGATTTTTTTGTCCCTGGTAGGTATATATTGTTATATTATTTTGTTTTATTTTGGGTTCAAAATTTTTTATGGTTCAAAATTTTTTATGATTGTTTTTCTTATTTTTCAAGATTTTAGGAGACAGTCCAGTATAGGACATTATTTAGACTCTCTTAAAGTAGAGATAACTAAGATTGACGTGCTGTTGGTTTCTTGATCGCAATATTTAAAAATCTTTTAACGTTGTGACAAACCTTTTGACCATTTGATGTAAAAAAAAGAAAGAAAATGAAAGTAAATAAATGGACTATAGTGATGCCCAATAGCCTGTAATTAATGTGTTCATCTCAAATTAATACAACAATTGGTTCAGTCGTTCTTCTATATAAAGAATATGCTAGCTGGTATAGTTAGAGTTTATAGACTAGCCTCACCACTAGGCACAGTCCTTCTCTCATTTTTGAGGGTTTTCTGGAGAAATTAGACCGCCGCGCAGGCTCACATGTCTTTGAATTTTTTTTATCATGCATGTAGGTTTCTTTTCGATGTTTCCCTTCACCACCGAGAACGAGTACTTAAAATTGAAATTAGCAATTTCATTTATCTGAATCAGATTGCTCACGTGCTGTTCAATTTGCAGATGGAGCTGCCTGAGCGTGAGATACCATAATAAGTGTATACCAAAATAAAAGTTGCTTTAGGTTTGATTGATATAAACTCAAAAAGTATCAAAATTAATGAAAGTTTGTTTCTTTGGTAACGGACTCGTACTATTGTACTTTTTCTAGTGTCTAGTATCATGAAATTATAATTTAAAGTAGTTTATTTGAAAACTTCTTAGCGATATGTTGATGCGTGTTATTGCGTAGTTTTGTGGAGATTTCACAACATCGCGGCTCGTCCGGGGAAGGACCATGCTCACCCTCGCTACCGGCCATTTTATGAAAACGAAGCCTTCCATCTTAGACCTTAGGGTTTACAGCGCATTTGCATATTGACTCTTAATCAAGGATAGATGTAGATATTTATGGGCCATAGCATCCACTTACCATCAGGTGGATTGTGTGCTCGTTAGTCACCTTTACCCCTCATTAATAATATATGTAATGGAGCAATTACTTCATCGTGCTGCTCCATTGCATGTTGGCGGAATTTTAATGTCTTTGTTAGATTTTTTTTCCTCGAATATGTATGTTTCGTTTCGATGTTTCCCTTTATTAGCAATTTCATTAATGTCTGTAAATTTAACAGCACTCAAAACCATGGCTTGAGCGTGAGGTACCTCACTAAGTAAATACCAAAATATAAATTACGTTTGTTTTGATCGCTATGACTCAAAAATATCAAAATGAATGAAAACTTCTTTTCTTGGATTCGTACGGTTGTACTATTGCCAGTGTCAAGTATTATTAAATTATACTTTACGAGTAAATTAATTTTTAAATATTATTTATGATATTTTGAGAAGAATAAAACAAAAGCTTGAGCCTACAGACAGTCGATGACGATAATATCTTAAGGCGCATTAACAGACACAATAACTTGAGATTCACATCACCATCGGAGCTCTTGTTTCACAAAAAGTTCACATGCGCAGACATTTACTACACACACTCACACATATCAAAATCCACATCAATCTATTATTTTAACAATATTCCAAGCAGCAATCCGCCGGCGGATGAGTTGCTACGAGGTACAGTCATGTTGTAGCAGCTATTTTATGCTTGTAGCACAAACGGGTCGGCTCGACCGTTGAAGGACCACGCTCTCATAGAATACCGGCATGAATTAGCAGCCAAATAATGTTGTGTTTAGTATGGTGAGTGTAGATAACCAGATAAACTCTACGAAAACGAGGCTTTCCTCAGCTCAGCGGTGACAGACCATTTGCATTGGATTCTTAATCGAGGCTAGATGTAGATTTCTATAGGCCACAACATCCACTTACCGTCAGGTGGACTATGTGCACGTTGGTCACCATTATTCTATAAAAAAAAAAGTTCCTTCCAAAACTCCCGATTGAAAACTGACAAAGTATTATCTGACATTATATTAATCAAGACCGAACATTATTGCATCCTATGTTCACGATCAAATTATTATTAGTTTTCTCGTCACCCCAACGCCTCCAATGTTATGCGACATTATTTTGTTATAGTTATCCGTGTTCCGCTCGAGCAACATTGTGGTTATAATTTTTGTCCTAGATTAAGTACATTTAGTTAGTTATACGTTAAGAATATCTTCTTATTCTTAGTCTACGTGCTTTTTGAGAAAATAACAAATTATTATATTTTTCTCAGCTATAAGTACATATAGGATTCCTCTATTTTGTTCCCTTCTGTACTTTATTCATTACATTTATTTCCAATATTCATTACACCTCTCCACCTCAATCTCAAAACTTGAAAACAAGAGTGTAAAACCAGCGAGTGTTGCCAAATGACATATGGATCTGAGACGTAGTTCTTTACTGCTGGCCGTATGAGGAAGCTCAAGGTTGATCAGCGAGCTATGGAGAGAGCTATGCTTGGAGTTTATCTGCGTGATAGACATCAAAATGGGGATACCCGCAGTAGAATCAGAGTAACCTATATAACCTAAGGGATCAGTAAGCTGAAGTGGCAATGGGGGGGCCTTATAACTCGAAGAACCGACAATCGGAGAGAGGAAGGTGAGGAAGAAAGGTTCTCGAGTGGCAATCTCTTACCAGTAAGAGAAGTATGGTGCGGCCTTTCACTATAGAGTGACGACCTAGTAAGAGATTGAAGAAAGTTGATATATGCAGGTGGCTTAGGACCGCGTTTTGTGGCGTTCCTTGAGAGAGGCCTATGTTCAGAAATAGACTTGCGAAGGGCTGTTATGATTGCAATGATGATGATGATGATGTTTCATTACAGCCCATTAAAAGTCCACTTCCAAACCTAATATGAATCAATTAAGAGAATAGATTTTTTAATTTAAATTATAAATATTACTTTGTTTTTTAACTTTACCAGTGATTCCAAAAGGCCTTTGTCCTGGTAAGAAATAGTTACAAGCTTAGCGCAACTTCTTTCCAAAGTAACATTTTAATTTTTACAATTAATTCAGTTGTATAATTAACTAAAAATAATGATTTAAACCAGCTTTAAATTTATTTCAAATGCTTTTCTGTTAAACATTGCCGTTAAACTTACGTTAATTACTAGCTGTGCCCGTGGTTTGCCGCGGCGGGTGGGGAGAAGCTCTTATCCAAACACTGCTATTGCGCTAATGAAGTAACTTTATCAATTTTCAAATGTCTAAAATATTTAAAAACTATGAAAGCACGGTATTGAGTCCATACTAACTTATACCCCTATTATATCCCTTAGCTTATTACTCTTTTCAGAAGCCATATACTAAATTTTATTTTCAAAATTCCAAAAATATGAACTTACAAATTGATTTATAAAAATAGTCACCTATGTTCTTTTCTGAGGTTCATCAAACTCGTAAGAGAGTTAATTTTGCATTTCTAATAGTAGTATTGATGTAAGTACCTATATAAATCAAAATATTTATTGCCATTTTAACCCACTGAAAAGTAAAGTTAAGTATATTAAGCCACATTGCTTTTCATCACGAAGATCTTAAACGATTTAAAGCCACAGAGGAGTCATTTCCTGTTTTCCTCCGAGTGGAAATTATTAAAGGCTCTGGGTAGGACGAAATAATTTTAATTATAATTGTATCCTAATCAAGGTTGCTGATTTATTGTAATAAATATGTTTTACTTAATTATAATTTTTATTAAATAAAACATAAAATAACCTCTCTCCAAGCCTCTTTTAGCTACATTTATAAATGGAAAATAAAGAAACCGGCTTAAGTTATCATCGGAACAATATGAGATCTACTATATAGGAACCAGGACCTCTTTGAAAGTAAACTATAATAAAAAAAACGGCTCGATTAAATAATGTTTCAGATATCTCAATTTAGACATTGAAAAAGCAAAATTTGTCATTTCGTGCTAATGTGCTGTTAGCCAGAGGAGATTTCCAGCTTCATCGGATTCACACATTTAAAAAAGTGTGACTGTGATGAAGATGATGAAAGATTTTACTCAATTACTCTACGGATGAGTTATCTTATCACCGTTCCAGTGGGATGTACAATTTACAGTCCTACCGCAATAAAGTTGTAATTTAACTTGTAAGGATGTAGCCTTTATACATCCCACTCCTGGGCAGGTGTTCCCTCATATCTGAGGGGACTATGGAGCAATAAGCCTCAATAAGCCATACTAATTAATAAACTAGATGATGATATTGATGTATTTTGTTATAGGACCGTGACGTCAAAAATCATCTACCCATTTCGTTCCACGAATATTTTAAACTTCGAGACTTCTAAAATTTATATCCATAAAAAAGTTTGGGGTCTAGAAATAATATTAAATATCTTTTCTTATTTCGAGTGGCTATGACGTCAAAAATATTTAAATCAATGGCTATCAGCAACAAATAATAAGCGACAGGTTGTGGACGATCATTATATTTCTAGGTAGGAATCAACAACGGTACCTTATTTCCAGGCTACCTTTAACAACCACTAAGCGTTGAGCCTCAACGCTTCAATGTAAATTCTCCGTACTCGCTTCTGTAAATCTCTCAGTACACAATACACTTGGGCCGACGCTGATACCAATAAAATTGTAAATTGTATGTAATTGCGTAGATCAGACCAAAATTAATAAATTTAAACTGAAGGTAGCCGTGGTTAACTATGATATTGGAACGTATTACCGACGTTACTACCACTACTAACTTATTAGTTAATATAGGCGATAAAATCCATAAAATGTTGTTTAATATAAATAACAATCATAAAAGACTTGAACCCGAAACAAAATGAAATTACATAACAATATATACCTATCAGGCACAAGAAATCGATTGTAAATTGTTTAATCTTCTACAATATTTAAATTCAGGCCGAGAGTCTCCCGGGATTGATGTAGATAAACGACGTGTAATCCGTAACTCTTCTAGTGCATTCTTCTAATGCTTCTCGGGTACAAGATTAATCGTATTTTCATACGAGTACATCGAGGAGAGACTACTAAGTACAATAAGAAGATTTAAAAATATCCGTTAGGAACACATAAACACTGTCACGCTTGACTTTGGTTTGTGTATTCTATTTAAGAAAGAACATTATTTGAAATAAGTTATATTTTTATAGAGCAAGGGGGACAAACGAGCACTCAGTACACCTGATGATAAGTGGATGCTGTGGCCTATAGACATTTACATTTTTTCTCAATTAAGGGTCAAAATGCAGCTGCGTTGTCATCCCTGAGGGTTAAGATGGAATACCTCGTGGCCTGGAATGCCGATGAATATTCAATTTTTAGCTGACTTCAAAAAAAAATTGCCAATTTCGAACTTATTATAATGATTATTTATTATTAAATAGGCTAAAAAGAGTAGTCCCATTTAAATTTAAAAAACATTTTACTCCTGAGTGTAGCACAATTGGAGATGACGATTCACAGTAAATTTAACATTTATTTTCAGACATATTTTTTGTTACCCTTAGCTTGTAATAATGCTTATTTAATTCTGTAGGGTCAAATAAATAAAGTTTGAACTAATCACATTTGAAAATATAAATCCGACACGTAAATAAATAGCTTCTAAAGTCGGTGATAAGAGTAAGTGTATCGAATTACTAAAGCGCCTACTTCAGAAACTATGAAACTATGTGGAAGGTAATTATTTTATCAGCTAACTTCAAAAGGAGAAGGAAGTTCTAAGTTCGATCTTTCTGTTTTTATTCTATGTATATTACGCCATATCTTCGTCAATTGTTTACCAATTTCTTTGATTTTTTTTATTAAATAGATCTTCACGGTTTTTTTGAACAAAATAATATAAATAATAAATAATTATAAACATCATCCCACTATTTTCCTCCCATAATATAGTGGAATTATGTTTTTAATGTAACAATTAAGATCACATTGGAGCTTGTGATAATAATAATATGCTCTAGACCAAACTTCCCCCAGGTGCACTCTCTATTCCCTCACTCTCATAATCCTATGGGACGGCAAGCCAATACGACTGAAAAGAAGTTAGGCGCAGAACTAACGGCTTTATGTACTTTGTGAGGCACGGAGGAGAAACACCGATAACTTCCTGGCTCCGAACTGCAATTGGGAATAATTGCTTGATAGAAAAACTCAGTAACTGATTTTTACTGGCCCGACGCGTGATTCAAACCTGGGACCTTATGATCTGCAGTCGCGTTTCGACCACTAGAGCGACAAGCGACAATCAAACTTCTGCAGCTATACTATGGTTGCAGCAAGAATGGATCACGCTCTCACGGAATATCAGTATAATATAGCAGTATAATACTGCTGTATTTCGTATGGTTAGTAGAAAACCGGCGACCCCTTTTGTTGGTGATGACACATTCCATCTTAGTCTTTAGGGGTGACAACAATTCTGCATTTTTTATTCTTAATCAAGGATAAATCAAATTAAAAAAGCCAAAGTATCCACTAACCTTCAAAAGGACTGTGCGCTCGTTTGTCATCATTATTCTGTAATAGAAATTGCTTGGATTAATTTCAGTTCCAAATTCTACCTTACTATCGTACACCCGAAATCATAGTAAAACTCAAAATTCTATCCACATACCAAATTGCGGAATTTACTGCCGCCAGCGGTTTTCCAGACCGTTTCGACTTAAATGAGACCTTCAAAGAAAACTTACTTTTTCTCAATGCCTTGCAATTGGTGTCGCAAGTGTTTATAGTACTCAGTAATTATTTACCGTCAGGTGAGCCGTATACTCTTTTGACATTGCCGTCCGTCGTCGGTCTGAGTAGGTCTTTTACGTAGTATTTTACGTCTGACATAAACAAAATGATTATACCGCCATCTATGGCTAGAAGTGAGATTTTTCTGGCATTTCTTATATTACGATAGACATCACTTTTAATTTAGTATATTTCTTTTATACGATATTTTTTTAAATTAATCTGAGCACAGACAAAGAAAATGCATGTTGCTATTGTAAGTCGAGTTCATTACAACCAAACTTTTATGATTTACGTTTCCGTCGTCCGTAACAATGATGGTTTGTAGTTGTGATGTTTGCCAAATAATCATTTTGTTTTAAATCTTAATGTGCTTTTTAATAATTTATATTATTTGTTTATTTAAATGATGGACATTGACATTTACATTGGGACATTTACAATAGTCTTCCATTACAGAATATAAAAGTCACCTACTTAACATAGATCTCCCCCATAGATTGCCCTATAGAGGAGATTTTGCCATCGTTGCCACGTATGATAGGCGGGTTGGCAACCGCAGGTTTTGTTATTTTGACTTAATATCATGAACAATAGTTTACGTAAAAGTTTTTTTGTAAATATGATTGATGTTACAGTTAAAATAAGATCGCCACGTAGTCTTAAGAAAATAATGCACAGATTCAAAACTTAATATTTAAAATATGTCAGTAATGTGTTAAAACGTTGTTTGTGTAATAAAATTGTGTATAATGATTATTCAGCAATGTAACGCCTATATATTCATTTCTCTTCTTCCCAAGACTAAGGACGAATGACTTCGTATTTAATTTGGATTAAAGCCAATACACGTTTTGCGTCAGCCAAATCTGCTAAAGGAGTTAATGTATCGCTGCAGTAGACTTTATTTCCTTTCCATTGTTTGAAACGGAGCCATGAATCAATTGTGCGTAGTTTCTTCGATTAAACTTGGAAGAAATTAATACGACATGTTCAGAGATAAATAGAAGTAAGAACGTAGAGATAAACTCAATTATTTTCTTACTTGGAATCTCTAGTTATATTGGTTTAGAAGAATAGAGTTCAGAAAACAGTTTTGATCGTTTCCTTTTTTTGTGTTTTCATCACGTAATTTTTTTTCATCAACTGAAGTGACAAACGAACATAAAGTCCAAATGATGGTAAGTGACTTCTCCGGCCCATGGACACCTGCAGCAAACTTTAAACAAAGAAGGCTATAGATACGTTGGCAGCTGGACTAAGATGGTATACCTCATAACCTGTGTTTATAATGGCTCTCCATACCCTTCAGACCGGGAAACAGTATTACACGCTTCTATTTCAAGGTAGAAACAGGTAAGAAGATGGCTTCTACCCAGACGGACTACTAGGCAGGAAAGGAGTCCTACCAACTCCCTACAGTGTTAGAATATGTGCAGCAGTAAACTGTTTGGGACTTATAAGGAAAAGGAGACTCTATTTATAGATTAAATCTACACCATAAAATGCATCATAGGGGAGATTTTGCCTTTATTGCCATGTGTGGTAGGCGGGTTGGCAACTGCATTGCTTATTATTTTCTGTCACTTCATCTCCTGTTTCAATTTCCCTCTTTCGCCTCTTACGACACCCACGAAATGACATGGGAAAGTGGATTCACTTATGTTTTGCCACTACATGGTACGCGCACAGTTGATACATAATATTTCTTTTTAATTATAATTTGTTACTGATGAATCCATAACAAGCTGACGACGCGCAGGCTGCGGCCCTACTATCACATCAAAACTCGTTGAAATAGCTCAGTACGCAGTACCTTTCGCTTCCATCCGTAAGGTAGGCATAGGAAACAGACGGAATTGCATTCGGCACGACCATGATACAACCCTCTCGCCTTGTTCACATATATACGTATACATGTTCGTAGGTTAAGTGTACCCGTAATGGGGAACACAAAAGGGTCAAAATATTACTACCAAATACTATTAAAATCGTAGCAAAGGTCATGTTCATTAGATTAGTTTTTCTTTCACTTCAATACATGCAGTATTTCCGAAGTTATAACGACGAGAAGTTTATGCCCTTTTTTGAATTTCAGAGATTACGCGCGCTCACACTATGACGTCACACCCCCACAGACCGCGACCGCGACACAAACGCGGCGCTCGGTCCGGTGCGGTTTGACCAAATTACGCGGATCTCGTTTCATTTTCTTTCGATCGTCTTTGTATTCCTATTATTTATAGTGTTTGTGCTTGTATTTCAAAGTAATAATATTATCCTCTAAATCCGATTACACTAAAGTGTATATATTTTCTGTAGTAGTACTTAGATTGTCATCTCTTGTCACATCTTTTAAAGGGTCATTCACCATATCTTAAACTAGAGGAATGGAATCCACAATGTACACTTCTTATACGTCATGTGAAGTAGACGGAATACATTCACTTGAGGAAGTTGTCAGTTTTGCATTTTTATGTTTTTTTTTACAACAGAGCCTATGTGGCACAACGCATTTCTTAAATTTAAGTTTGCCCCCGACTAGTTTATACTTAACGTAGCTTTCCATATCATTTTCCACCTATAACAAAAATATTACATTTCAGAAACAAATTCAAAACCTAAATAAAAACCGTGTTTAATGTATGGACGTTGCTATCGTTTATTTATTTTTTATTTTTTTCATAGGACTACAGCAGTGCACACATTATTACATTTGAATGAAAGTAAAGTTAATCTAGGGAATGATGTGTGCACCCTTATAGGTGATACAGCATTACAAAATACTATAAAAATTAAGACAGGGCAGAATTACAATAGCTTATAAAGAAATATGTCACAAAAAATAATACTTGAAGACAATATATAACTAAGACAATAAAAACATGCACATAACTAAGCAGCAGCTGTAGAGAACATGGATATTAGATTATAATTAAATCTTTCACAAATTATTTATAAAAGTGATCTATTACATTTCTTCTATATTTAGGGAAAGTATCATGAAAAATATCGACAGTAGGCAACACACCACAGAGTGAATTATAGGTGTCACACATTCGCGGTACCGGGGCGTATGACCCCATGTTGGTCCTGGATTGAGGAGTATGTAACAGTTTTGTTATTGGACAACGAGATATATTGTATGGTACATTTAGGGAGAAATATTTTAGTAGTTCACAGCAGGCAGTCCATCCGTTTACTATTTTATATAATACCAGCAGGTCGTGAATTTTTCTCCTACTATTCAGGGAAGATATTTCAAAAAATGCCAATGGTTGTTCGTAGGGACACCTATGTGAAATTCCACTACATATGAAGGCAAGATGTTTTGTAAAGGATCTCTGAATACCTTCTATTCTTTGGGAGTGCACAGCGTATGTTGGGTTCCATATTGTTTTTTTTTTTATAGAATAAGGGTGACAAACAAGCACACAGTCCACTTGATGGTAAATGATTGCTGTGGCACATAGACATCTACATCTATCTTCGTTTGTGAATTTAAATGCAGATGCGTTGTCAGCCGTGAGGACTAAGATAGAATGCCTCTTTTCTAGTAAAAAGGGTCTCCGGTTCTCTACAGTCACCATACGAAACACAGCAGCATTAAGCTGCTATTTTACGCTGGTATTCTGTGAGAGCGTGGTCCTTCCCCGGTCAAGCCGACCCATTCGTGCTACAACTATACTATTAATATAGCTGCAGCATGGCTCTACCACGTAAATAAAATTGTACTCGCATATTCCAGTTGGCTCCTTACTAGGGTGTTAAAAAGTAAGATTTTTGTGCTTATTTGAAAGCCTCTGGTATGGCGTTTAAGGAAGCCCAGCATCTGCGAAGCTTTCTTTACAATCCTATTAATATGAGGAACGTAGGTGAGTTTCATGTCCAACATAACATCTAGATCTCTCATTTCACCTACTTCTGTGAGCATAGTACCTTTAAGACTATAGGAAGTGGTGCAAGGCTTGTTTTTCTTAGTAACCTTGATATAGAAATATTTTTTGGGATTTAACATCATACAGTTTGCCTTACACCATTCTTCTAGTCAGTCAAGATCATCTTGAAGAAGTAAAAAGTCAAAATTTGTTGATATCACTCTCGAGAACTTTAAATTTAAATATTACCCCCTTCCTTGTTCCTCTCCCTTGAAGACTCCGCCACTCACCTCTGCAACATACATTTCCTCTGTCACTCGATCATAACCCTTTCTTCATTATAGTTTAGTATAGTTTGTGAGTAAATGGTTATCGCTAATACATAACGGTTGTACCGTTATTACTGTCGGCGTTTTAGGTGATAATAACTTCGTCTACGAAAGAAATATTTCAATTTATATCTTTTATCAGATCTTAAGATTTGTAACCGCCTATAGTTAAGCCTATTAGTTTCGCGTCCCTTATTCCGCGCAAAATAAAATATATTGACGTTCTCCTGATTCTGGTATTTTCAAAACATTAAACGATGTTTCTAAAAAAAAAATGATAAAAATTAACGTAGTGTAATATTTGTATTGTATAACGCGGCATTAAGATTATCACCCACCTCTCTCGATTTAGCCTAATATCATATACATAATATTACGTAACTAACATTGTTCTCCGTCCATACAATGTTCGCCTAAGAACCAACAGTGAAAAAAAAACCTTTTTAAGTCCGAAATTACACATAATTGTTACACGTAATAAATCCTGACGGACACTTCTGAAAACATAGATATTAGCAGTTATCATAGAGATTTTGAGGTTATATTTTATTTTTATGAAACATTACTATGTTATTGCTAATGTAAGCAGTTCAGTCTTAGCCTAGCACTTATACGGTAAATAAAACTCAAGTTGTGATTAGGTATTTATTTTATTCATATCAAATAAATCAACTTATATACCCTCATTTAGTTTTGTTAGTCCGTGAGTAATGAAAAGTTAAAGTCAGTGATTCAAGCCAGGTAAGTCGCTAAAGAAGGGTTTCGATATCCGTTGTTCAAGCCGTGTCGTAATTTATAAAAACTTATCGCATAACAAAGCAACTGCACAGTGCACTTACATAGATTCCGAAAACATTTGCAGAAATGTATTTTTTCAAACAAAACGAAAACGATCGCACTTCTGACGTCTATCTATTTTAATGTCTTATCATCTGTCAACGTTATTGACGTTTTTTTTTGCGTGGCACAATACTGACTTGGCCAATGAGAGTACAATGGAATTGTTATTTTAAATGAAAACAGATGATTTCACTGTATCCCAGTTCCTTGTGGCATATATTATTCTGAGGTATATTTAAAAAAATTAACGTTTTCATAATATATTTCAGAAAGTATTGTGCGATTAGCCAAATCACAGGAGCCCATAAACGCAGCAAATTAGTATGAAAAAATAGGTACAAAATTCAAAATCTAAAAAATACTTTTTATTTTGATTTCACAATTCAGAAGTGTCCGTTACTATCTAATGAATGTTATCTAATGCATAATTAAGGATAAGAATTTTGGTAATTGTCAAATATATGGTGGTTCTTAGGCGAGTTTTTACAATATCCTTTGAAAATTATATTCGAATTTCATCCAATGATATTACATATTCCCTCTACAATAGAACAAGCCCATGATACACAGACAAACATTGACGGGCGTGTATAGATGATGAAATTAATTATGATATTACTGTGACTTTTAATTATGAACACGACGTTTATTAGCCATACCTTTCTCAACTAACTCTCTAGAACCTCGACCATTGGTTTTAGCCTAAAAGTCAATAAGATAGGCCCTGACTAGATGATTTAAACAAAAGCAATTTGAAACGACACGTCCAGGAGTGCTCTGCGCACCGAGCGTTGGGTAAACAGCACATACTGCATAGAGCACTCACACCGCGGGATCGTCGGCGGTGTGTTCCCCCCGTCATCAAAAATCGAGTTGGACGCAAAGAGAGAGTCCAGCAGATCGGCTTTGTACTTTGCAGCATGGGCCAGTGAGTCGTCTTCCCTGTGCAGAGATGGGAGAGATGGCTGATAGAAGTTCCCTTGAACAACCTTGGAAAGAGACCAGAATGCACGTATTCCCGAAGGAAGACGAACTAGTTTCTCGCCAATTCTGCTGATGTGCTCTGACTTTGCCTTGACAATGACACTTTTGAAGGACCTGAAGGCGGAATTATACTTCTTTTTAAGAGCGCTGGTATTTGTATCCCTAGACGTCGATGCGTGAACCCAGGCCTGGTAGGACTCTTGCTTATGGCGTAATGCAATTTTGCAGGAACGACCAAACTATGGCTAGGTTCTGCCACCGACAGGTACCACAGATGATGGAATAAAAGTTCCATTCCCTGTAGCACCACATCTGCGACAGAATCAGCAACAACGCTGAGATCATCCGGCGAGACGCAAACCCGACTCAAGGGTAGGATGCAAAAAAAGATCGCATCCCGTCCCAATCAGCTGACCTATACTGCCAAAAACGGCGGCAACCTGTAGAACGCAACCGCGATGGGAGCGTGGTGGGCGTTAAAATCACCAAACCCTACATGCGTAAATAGGGCTTCGTCAGTTGATATAATGTTAGTATTATCAATTTTTGACAACAACCATTCACAAAAAAGTTTTCAAGGTAGATCATCGTTAGTTTTCAGTGCTTAAACACGTTGGTAATGAAATGGGTGATATCCAGAAGGATTCAGTAGTTTCTAGACGTAGTACTGTTTGTGACAACTAATACTACCTACGAAAATTTTAAAATAGGACACTCGGTACTTATTGAGGTCACGGTCAAGTCAACACTGTCAGGTGTCGGCCGGCCAAGTGAACGTACCCAGCGGTGTATTGGAAGGGAAAGGGCGGGGAGCCAGGAAGACGCGTTCGTTTTTACTGAGTCAAAACAATTATTAGATACCTAAATCTGTAACCGAGCGCGAGCGCCGAATGCCACAGACAGCTGCTTCGGAACTCAACACTCCCTTAAGAATGTGTGCGTGCGTATAAAATAGTAGGCGCTTCATATTTATGAATGACAAGCAATTAAAATAATGCATTCCCACACATTTTTAATATAAAGGATAAAAAGGATAAAATGTTTCAGTTTTTTTCTTGTTTATTTTTTTTCACCATTCGCTTATGTTATCTATTCTGAACCTCCTCTGCAAATTTGGCCGGTTATTGCAAAATAACCCTGTATATTATAAAGTATAAGGGTGACAAACGAGCACACAGTCCACCTGATAGTAAGTGGATGCTGTGGCACACAATTATCTACATCTATCCTCGACTAAGAATCCAAATGCAGAGGCGTTAGTTTCCCTGAGATCTAGGATGTAATGCCTTGTTTCCTGTAAAAAGTGTCTCCGGTTGTCTATAATACACACCATATTATGTAACACAGCAGCATAACGCTGTTTTTTTTATGTTGGTGTTCTGCGAGAGTGTAGTCCACGGAGCAAATACAAAGAGGAGGTGTTGTAATTAGATTTCACTATGTAACAACGCGTGACAATTTGCGGGGTGAGGGGATGTCAAGCTCCGCTCACTTTACTATTTTCCATCTACCGATAAATAGTAAAACTACTCGCATCGTTCCATATCGATGTTGCAATGTAGTTTAGCTACCTTGACGATAGATGACGGCCTGTTCACAAAATGATTATAAAAACTATAAAAATAATATTTTAGCGATTAAAATTTTTTAGGACTGAATGCAAAACAAATTTCAACGCCTTCGTATGATTATTTTACCAATACTGAGCTCTACGTACCTTTATATTTTTGGTTCCCATGACACAAAGTGTCGCCATCTAGTGTCAAATATATTTAATTACATTTGAAAGCCGACGCAGAGAGTTTTTTTAATCTTTTAATAAATTAGGCATAAAATTACTTACAAATGAAATGTGATGCCATCCATGGCATCAGAGCAACTATCTGAGTTGTTTTTACACGATAAAACACAACACTTCAGCCTTTTCTTCTTAATACTACGAAAATACACCGATTTGTGATTTTCGTCACATAAGCGCACACGACGAACGCTGACAGGATACTAAGTAAAGCCACGCCCACTGTGATGACGTCGGGACCTACTTAGAATCACAGTGCACAGTTGCTTATGCCATCTCCTCTTTGTATTTGCTTCGTGGTGTAGTCCTTCCACGGTCGAGCCGACCCATTCGTGCTACTACCTTAATAAAACTATAATTGTTTTTATAAAATAAAAATCTAATTCTAGAAATTTCAAAAAGACTATCACATTTGCTGATGATAAATGGCCTTTTTGCAAAGGGCTTACTAAGTTTACTTAAGCTAACACAGAATTAAATAAATAAAAATAATAACACAGTAAAATCTACTCAACTGTTCACGGTGACTGTAGTCCCCACAAAATTCTTGCCTTACCTGTCCATGGTGACTATAGTGACCAATAGACATCGTTCCGTTTAAACGTGTACAGCGCTAAATATAGCTGTTAATAATACAGTAAAAAATTAGAGATGGTGCTATTTAAAATTTGTCATCTGTGAGAGGGAATTTTATCTGTATAATGGTAACAAAATATTAAGAAAAAAAAGTGAAAATGACATTTCGCCATTTTTGTTTGTGGACTGATAAAGTGTGAGGAACTCGATAAAAAATGTGATAAGTTTTCTGTTTTTATATGTTATTTCTAATTTTATTGTATGTCAAATTAATTGTGAAGATATTTTTTTTAGGAAATATGTATCACTACGACAATTCCAAAACGTTTACATAATTATAATAATTTAGCTCGAAATTTTAATCATTATACGCGATCATCGTTTATTGGTTATATGTTGTTTAAAATGTATTCTAATCAGTTTTTTCTGTTAAATAAATGCTAAATATAAAAAAATGCTTCACTATGCATTTGTTGTCTGTGTCTAGAAATTATTAAAACTTATTTTTATTTATTTATTTATAATATTTATATTTATATTGAGTAAATTATTTATTTATATTAAGTAAATAACATATTATTGATATTTGGTTGGTAAATACTATACTTTTCTTGTAAAACTCGAAATAAAAAATAAATATATTTTTTTAATACTGGGAGTATTAAAAAAATAGTTTTAAGCTTTATTTTTAATTTGACCAATTTCCTTTTAACAAAATTAAATTCTGAATTTTTTGAGCTTTTTAAGAATATTTTTTATTTGAATGTAAGTATAGTAGTTTTTCAGTATTAATCGTATTTTTTGAGACAGCCTCGCGCGGTCGTAAAAAAAAGTGACATTTTAATGCGCGGACAGGTGGGGCGAGAATCACTCGCGCGGCGTGGACGGTTCAGTGGAGAATACGATTAGGTTCGTTCATACTTAACTACAATTTTTTTTAAATATAAAATACAAGTGCTAAATGGTCTTACAGCCACTTGGTATCAAATGTTGTAAGTAGCTATTGCAGATACAAACAACTACAACCTACTTTCAGAAAAAAGATTACATGTTAGAACTTCAATAAAACTCCAAACTCGATGAAATGTTGATATAATATCCAAAAACAACGTTTTTACAAAATTTTGTGTTTAGCATTGAGTTTGTGTTATTTAAAAGTGATATTAAAATATTAAGTAGATATGCATGCAATCATAGAGCAACACTCGCCACCAGTGGACCGGAGGGGAGTAGCCATAGCGTAACCTGATACAGAACTGTCTGTCATTTTTTTCTTTCACTACAAAACTCATACATAACAATTAAAACAATAAACTAACAATTGCACATACAAATAGATACATTATAACAGTATCGCTCGGTGACAGCGACAACTCGGATACAGACTCAGATCAGTCGTTCGACCGCTCACCTAATGTGAATACAGACAAAAAAGGTGAATACCAGTGTGGTTTTAAATGGGGAGGAGCTGAGCCTTGTTGAATCCACTGTTTTTCTCGGAATCACAAATGACGCGAAGCTTCAATGGGTCCCTCATATATCTAAACTAGCTAGCAAACTTAGTTCATCAACATATGCTGTAAAAAAGATTAGAGGCCTTACATGTGTTGAAACGACTAGATTAGTTTATTTTAGTTATTTCCATAGCATAATGTTATATGGAATCTTGCTATGAGGTAATGCGACTAACATTGAAACTATCTTTATTTTTCAGAAGAGAGCCATAAGAACGATTTATAATCTATGTTCGAAGGAATCCCTTAGAGAATTTTTTTAAGAAATAAATATATTAGCTTTGGCCTCTCAATATATTTACGAAAATTTAATGCATGTACCTAAAAACAAAAATATTTTTATTAAAAAGTACTGTAGTAGCGGTGTAAGAATATCTACCACCCCATATCATCCCTTGGGAGGCCCATAATCAGGAGATGGGCAGCATCGTTTTCCTCAGTACGACTAAAAATAAAAGAAAACTGCAGTTGCCAATCCGCTATCCAAGCGTGGCAACTATGGCAAATATCCCCCCTATGAGGCAATCTATGGGGGAGGCCAATGTTCAGCAGTGGACTTTAATAAGCTGTAACGGTAACGGTAATATCGTAAAAGTAAAAAATGACTATCGATAAGAATTACATGTAATGTATATTGAATAAAAATGATTCTATTCTATTCTATTCGTTCGCCGAGAGTACTTTCCAATTGCATTAAAATATCTTTAGTAAAATCTGTCCAAAAAAAAAAAGAAAACGATATAACCTATTAGCAAAAATATTTAAAAGTGCAATGATCAAAAAAATTATTCTTTTTATGACAAATGAAACATATTTCACGATAGCCAAAATGGTTTTCGAAAAAACCGCACCTAATTTAATAATCTAATATTTTGGCTATATACTATTATATAAAAAAGTTCCTGACATAAGTAACACTAAAAATATACTGTAGGCCTACTACTAGATATGAGTAAGGTATATAACCGAGTAAATTACAAAATTCTTTTAGATAAAATTTACGCTACTGGAATCCGCAGAAATGCTCATAAATGGTTAAAATCTTATTTGGAAAATCGTCACAAATTGTTGAAATCCAGAATAAAAACTTCAAAACAGGAGAAATCCAAAAAGTCAGATCAGACAAAACCTTGATTACAGGATCGATTCTTCAAGGTAGTATCGTAGGTTGTATTCTTTTTCTTATATATATAAACAACCTCCCATAAGAATTAAAAGATTAAATCTTGCATTCATCTACAGAAACTTGTGAATTGAACGAAAAATTTAATACATCACTCAGTAAAATACACAACTGGTTAGAATTTCATAATTTAGAACAGAAATTTAACAAAACTAAGTTAATTCAGTTTAAAACTTATCAAAAATGACCACTACAAATAAACTATTACTACAAAACTTTACGATTGGTATGGTCAACTCTACAACACTGTTTGGCAATGAAATAGACAGAAATCTAAATTGGAAACCCCACTTTCAAAAATTAACATGTAAATTGCCTCCATTCCTATATATATATTCTAAGCTCGCGCTTAACTACAATCCAGCCTGATGGTAAGTGTAGCCTAAGGTGGCGAAGCGCACTGACTTAACAAAAGCCTATTCACTCTTGCCTTGAAGACACCCACACTGTAATCGGATGGAAAGACATGCTAGCAAACTTATTCCACTACTTTGCTGTACGCATGATGAACGACGTAGCAAACCGTTTGGTTCGAATGCGTGGTAAGTCAACAACGAAAGGGTGGAGACTGGCCAAACGTCTGGTTGTTTGATGGTGGAAGGGAGAGGGAGGAATTAAATTATGCAATTCCTGCTCACACTCTCTGAAATGTCTCCTGTAGAAAACCGAAAAGCTGGCTATTTTTATTTTATGAACGACTCTTATTCTAATATAAATATGTTTGTAAATTAAATATTTAAAAAATGTTTTGTTAATCATACATTTAGTATGTTTTTTTATATTTTATATTCAAATAAAATGTACTTGTGATATAATATTATGTAATATTATATTAAATTAAATACAAAATTAAAATTGTACTCGATATAGTTTGCATAAATAACAATACTATCCATTATTACATACTGATCTGATAAAAACTAACCGCCACACTGCTCTCCCGCATGCGCGAAGACATGAGTGGCGCACATTTTTGTTTGAAATAGCTGTTCTAGAACGTACATATTATTTCAATGATAAAACTAGCCTCTTATAAATTGCTATGCCCCTGAGGCGTTACTTGATATATTATTTCTGCTGGCATGCAATATAAATAAATAAACAAATAAGACCGTGTGGACTTATACCTTGACAGAGGGAAACACCTCCGATCTGCCGCGCCGTTGACCTTTGTTGCTCTATGTACGCAATCGACAGCATCTATTGTTCCTTTTTAGTTTATCTTCTTTTACTTGTTTTGCGTATTTTTTTGCGTATTTATAAGAGTGTTTCTTCTCAGCCAGTATTTTTATTGTTTATACAAAAGTTCAAAAATGTATTTGAAGTCGAAAGCAGTAATATTACACATGTTTTATAAATATGGAATGATCTACAGCCAGTAATTTGCAAAGATCGTTTTTCCTTTAGGGACTTGGGATCATCAAAAATCTCCTTGGATAGAAGAGAAAAAATTTCCCGCCTATTATTTACCTTTTTTTTGGAAATCTACGTCAAAAGTACTGTAAAATCAAATGGCACGCTGGAACGCAATACATACGCAAGCACGGTAACACAAATCAAACCTCCCTTCGCTATTAATGATTTTGCCAAAAGTGTATAATCTGCCTAGCAAGTTAAGCATATTTCATTTGTTTGTAAATCAGGATTAGGGATATAAAATAAATAGATTTCAATATGTTCCATTCGCATAACGAGCAAAATAAAAAATTTCTGAATACTCAGAACTAACAACGTGTTTTAATACAACGTCGAGTCACAAACCGTTACATCTTAAGCCCGTCATGACTCACATTAATTTTGGAGTACGGCCAATTCCTGACTTGCGCCAGCCAAGTGTGCTAATTATGGATATGCGTTATGCTAAATCATAATTGTTTTCACATTTTAACATATCATAGGTAACAAGAATAAAATTTGATTGAAGCGGCTCTTTCGATAAATCTATGACACAACCTGTAATGATGATGATTTGAGGTAAAATCAGAGAAGCCCAACGGATCAGTAAGCAGAAGTGGCAATGGGCCAGCCATATAACGGAAGATCAACAGGAAATATAATTTCTCGGCTGAGAGCCTTGTACCGGTATAATCTATATATACAATCCATGCAATGCGCCTACGCATTGCACTGATTGTATTAAACGGATTAGTAATGGTAGTGCATCCAATGTATCTCAGATATCGGATTGCCAACGCGACAGTCATTTATTTTGCAATCGGATTTTTTTTACAATAGCGAGTGGATTAGACGTAACCAGAAAGAACGAGTCGTGATTGCTTATTTGTTGGCAGAAAAAGAAAAAAGAAAAAACTGTTACATGACATATTCAAGGTAGATTGCAACATGGAGAACACAGATCAGAACACAGTAGTGCAAAATGTGGAGGCAGAAATATTTAAAAGGATGGTATCTATCCAGATAGACTAGTAAACTGGAACAGGAAGCCTACCACCTGGTTATTGTATTGTGTGATTAAATGCTTACTGACTCTCCCCTTGAACCAACATTTATTCAGGCGAAAAGACCGAGGCAGACAAATTTTCATGACAAATTTTATATTGTATATTTAGTGTGCATAATATTCTGACAGCCTGCTGTTTGTATGCATATTTAATATCCGATAGTAAAAAAGCAAGGCTTGGATACAGCTTTAATTGAAGATTGCTTTTTCTGAATACAATATTCCATTGTTTTATGGATTTCAGAACTGAATTCTTCAAGGCTTCTTCCAAGGTGTAGGTGCATTATTGTAACGCATTTTACTGACAGCACATTTTAGTATGTCACCCACACCGATCGCCCATAGTCACGCCAGTGGTCCCTAAACCTCCTAACCATAGACTAATATATAATAATGGAGCTCCTAACTTTACTACAATACAAATATATATACATTTTTAATTTCCGATTGCACTCCCCAAAATGTATTCTGTAGCACTTCGAGAAACTGGCTACCTCAAGCTCGACTTGAGTCAAAGCCCTATGTTAATATACCTCTCACCTTGTCTAGCTAGAACAATTAAGGCGGGAGTACTCTTGGACGGCAGGTGTATTATAGTTGTAGCATATATAGGCTAAGTCGACTGGGGAAAGGAACACGCTCTTACAGAATACCTGCATATATAAACAGCATAATGCTGCTGTATTTTGTACGGTAAGTGGAAGAGTGAATCAAAGAGAATCAAAGACCCTCTTTACTGATAACAAGGCAATAAATTTCATTTTAATACATTAAATATACATAATATATTACATTAAATTCTCAGGTACAACGAAACTTCTTTATTTTGATTCATAATCGGGGATACATTATGGAAATGTCTATGAGCCGCAGTATTAACTTGCCATCAGGTGGACTATGTGCTCGTATGCTACACTTACTTGTATACAAAAGCCGCTTAGATCACAAGCTAACAGCAATATCACCGTAAAGCGATTTGCAGCTTACAGATTCGTCTTTGAAGTGAAGTACTGCTGCACAATGTTAAGAATTTTCAGTTTCATGTTCATAGGATTAAGTATGGTAGAATGTAGCTTAAAATTTAATTTAAGCTGTAAGAGTCGACCATATTTTATTAAAAACTTCTTCAACAGTTCAACATATAAAACACGTTAAATATTACCCGTGAGTATCGTAAGAGCTATGGGGGAAGCTTATATTCAGCAATGGAATTTAATATGCTGTAACGGTAACGGTCGTAAGAGACAATAGAGAGAAACTGATAACAGTAAATGCATAGCAGCTCAAAATAATAAAAGCAAACTGCAGTTGCGATACCGCCTGCCAAGAGTGGCAAATATGGCAAATAATATATGAAACGATCTATCGCAGAGGCCTATGTTCAGCTGTGTATATTTCAAAGGCTGTTGGTGAATTAATAAATGAACTTATATCAAGACTTTATGAAATGAAATTAAGTTTGTCCTTATTATTATTATTTCTTTTAAAAATGTTACCCCCATTGTAGGCCATACAAATACTTGTGACGTGCGGGATTCAAATCCGCAGCCCTCAGCGTTGTAACTCATTGCTAAGCCACTAAGCCACGGAGCTGTCAAACATTATTAAATAATACACGCCCTACAATATTCAATAATATAAACAGAAAAGGCAACATTTTTTAATAATATTATGTTATGTTGCGTCACGCCGAGAACAATATCAATTTCATTTTATTGTGTCCCAACAACAATATACTGTCTGGCTTCAAGTTGCCAGCGAAAGACAATGGTTCAGACAAAGAAATATCTGAAGAGGAAAATTACTTTTCAGTGACGCGAATCCTAAATTAAAATCAAGAATCATACGTCTCTTAAATATGGAGTGAACTGTACAGAATGTGTAACATTACCTATATTTCACTAACTTACACTACACATACTTAGGAGAATATTTTGAGTGTGCTGGTAAAACGCTCGTAACATTGCGACGTGTCAATAGTCTAAACGAGTGCATAGAGACCATTATTTCTACTCAGTCTAAAAGTATAACTATGTGCCTACATTTGTTTTGTTTTTTTTTTGTTTTGTGTCGTAATGACTAGTGGTTTAGCGTCTTTTATTTTATATTATAAAATAATAATAGGCAAACGGTGCAGTGGCGGT
Organism: Parnassius orleans; assembly: GCA_029286625.1. NCBI lineage: Eukaryota > Metazoa > Arthropoda > Insecta > Lepidoptera > Papilionidae > Parnassius > Parnassius orleans. The sequence goes on from JAGSMP010000170.1 coordinate 3,506,039, forward strand.
GTAAGAATATCTAATATACCATATCCTCCAGTGGGTGACGTAAGAGGTGACAGAGGAAAACTTAAACAGGAGATGGGCAGCAGCATCTTCCTGCTAACAATTCAAAGTAATAAAAAACTGCAGTTGCCCAACAGCCTGTCAAGCTTGGAAACTATGGTGAAATCTCCCTTATGAGGCAATCTATGAAAGAGGCCTTTGTTCAACAGTGGACATTTTTAGACTGTAGTGGATATAGTAGGAAAGCCATGGTAGCTTAGTGGCTAAGCACTCGCTGTAAATTTCACAGTATGCAAGAGGTGGAATTAATTGCACTTTTAAGTGCTCTTTTATCACGTGCTCGTCGTTGAAGGAAAACATCGTGAGGAAACCTGTATGTCTAAGTAATAAAATATTTGACATTTGAAGTCCACCAACAGGCATCGAATATGACTCCACACTGGCAGTAATTAAATTTTGAAATATTAAATATTGATTTACCACGTACTCTTAAAATGAAACTCGTTAAGGAAACCTGCAGGACCTATATTTTCTTGATGGTTATACATACGAGCCCTTCTTGCTTCGTCCATCTATCTATGGTAGCATTTTTTTTACTTTAAAACTACCTGTATTATATGTAAATTTCAAGTACGCTAATAAACCTGGTTTGATTCCCGCCAACACCAGTGAAATTGTTAATTGCAATTTAAAGTGCTAATTTACCACGTGCTCATCAAACATCCTGAGGAAAACTTTCTGGGAGTACGTTAAAGATAGGAAGAATCACAGGCAGCGTACGAACGTTTATCCGTGCGGTGGTGTCGAAGTTGTTGGGAAATCCGCAGCTGACGCTTTTGCAGATTGTTTTAGTTCGGTGTATCAAGACGAGGTACCTGTACTGGATCATGTTGATGCGGTACGTGCCGCAGATAGTCAATATGACTCTACCTGTATTACTGTAAATACTGTTGACGATACCAAGCTGAAGGAAGCAGTAAGGCGGCTAAAACCGAGATATTCGGATAGCCTAATGGTATCCCTGTTTTTAGCAAGGACTGCATATCCGCTTTTGAGAGTCCGCTCTGTACCTCTTTAACTTGTCACTGGCTCACTCTAAGATTTGGAAAGTTCTAAGGTCACTCCAGTTCCTAAGACTGCTGGTGAAAATGACGTTTCGTCTTTTAGACCGATTGCAGTCTTATCAGTCTTACAAAATTATTTGAAATTGTCTTATGCCAGCAAATTATTAAGCAAACTCAGAATTTATTGAACAATAGTCAACACGGTTTTCGAACTGCCCGTTCTACCACTGCTAATCTTTGGCTCATCTTGACTATACATTTGCTGAGTTGGATGCTGGTAGGCAGGTGGATGCTGCGTATTTCGTTTTAAAAACAATTTAACCTGGTCGACAATGATATATTGTTACGTAAATTGGTGATAGGCTTTGCCCCGAAACTTGTCGAGTTTTTCAAATTACCTACGTCGGCGTCAGTTTGTTGAGTGGGTGCATTTGAGTCTAGTGACTATTATACAAGATCTGGGGTGAGTCAGGAAAGTATGTTGGGGCCATTGCTTTTTATTATTTTCATAAATGACTTACCGAGTAGCGTGATTGCCTTCAAATGTCTGTTGTTCGCGGATGATCTCAAATTAAGCCTAGGTGTAGATGACCCGCCTGACTGCGAGGCATTGCAAAAAGACATCGATGCGGTTAGGGATTGGAGTATATTAAATCGTCTTCCATTTAATAATATTAAATGTAAAATAATAACATTCACGCGTAAACGCTGTCCACTAAATGAAGGTTATAATTTATCTGACACACCCTTAGAAAGGGTAAGTGAATTTCGTGACTTAAGATTATTATAGACGCTAAACTTGACTTTCGTAACCATGTGACTACTGTTTGTAAAAAGGCAAGTAAAATGCTTGGCTTCGTTATTCGCACTTCTTCACAGTTCGACGGATTAGGGTAGCTTTGGTACTTTACAATGCATATGTTCGTAGTAAGCTTGAATACGGTGTCATAGTACTGAATCCCTATGAGGAGAAATATATTTTGATGATAGAGAGAATACAGCGCAAATTCGCGCGATGGCTATATAAGCAGAAATACGGTTATTATCCCTATCTATATCCGTCCTTATTTGTTACTGGTATGGTGGGTTTGGACACTCTTAAACTAAGGCGGATTATGCAGTTGATAACATACTACCTAGCAATCGTCCATAATAGAATAGATAGCCCGACGATATTATAGAGTGGGGTTATTGGCTCCAAGCAGCTGGGCTGTGATGTGGAGGGACGGTGGCACCGCGGCGGCTGCCGCGTATTCTGTGACGGCCGCCGCGCACCAGGTGCAGCGCTTACGCGCCCACTACTCGCGCTACGGCTTATTGGAATATGCTCACATGATTACGAGACTGACTTATTTGTTGTTAGCTTTGGGCAACTAGTATGTAACAAATTCCTTCTATTTATGAAATCAATTATGACATATTGTAATATATTAATTTAATCTTAGATAGTTAATTTGACAATGACATTTTGCTTAATCTATTTGACATCTAATCTATTTGGCATGTATTTTTTTTATTTTATTTAATTGATCTATTGGACATGTATTCTTTAATTTATTTGACCTTTTTGACATGTATCTTGTATTATTACTTATTATTTAAAACTGTAATTTGTAAATTGGCATGCTGGCGTTTTGGGCATACTGCAAGCCAGCATGTACACTGTTTAATTAAATATAAATATAAAAATGTCTGATAAATAAAAAATATGTTTCGAAGACATGTGAAGTCCGCTAACACGCCTTGGGGCAGCGCGGCGGATACTTCCTTGCCCTAAAAACCCTCTCAGAAGTGAGAGGAGGCCTGTGCCCAGCAGTAGGAAGTATATAAGCTGTAACTAACTCCAAGACAACCAATATATTAAAATCAACAATTTAAACCGAAAATTGATACATTGAAATACCTTAGCTTTCGTTCATGTACTTTTTTCGGTGATAGTCAAGCAAATTCTGTGCGCGTGAAAAACCTATATTATTATCAAATTATACGCAAACAAAGAAGCAGGTGTACGTAAATTGAGCCGAGCTCTACAGCAGTAAGGTTAAGCATAAGGTTAAATAAAGTAGACTTGGCACGTAACACGTGTACCCACAAAATGTTCACACAGGTGTATGCCGCAATATACAGATATTATGTGAAGTTTATAAGAAATATTTTTCAACGATATTTCATTTCATAATTTTTATCTTATTGTTCTTAAAAATTAAAGAAAGATAATAGAAATATATTTTTTAAATCGTTCGAAAACAACATTTATATGTGCATAATATATGAAAGAATAACAAGAACAAAAATAAAAGGTTTGCTACTTAAGGCGATGTTGAAGTAATTTATAATTTTTATGAACCTCTATAATTTTACTTAAATGCAATTATTTCGCAATTAAAACATAATTTTACAAACAATGTTAAGTCAGAAACGTGAATCGTTATAATTGGCTCGATAAAAGAACATAAATATGACACTAAACTGCTATTTAAACGTGTACCTTGCAGATATTCTTTAATGAAACTGTAAAAATTTTATCAAATGAAAAGTTTCTATTTTAGGTCATGATGAACAAAAAAATCACATTCTACAAATTCGTTTTTATTTTATCTTATTAAAATAAAACAAAATGATTCAATTACTATAGGCCCCATACAGTGTCTGCCGAGAGATGTTTGTGGTTTGGACGTAGGTTGCTTTTCTACCGACTTCAAAAGGAGGAGGTACTCGACTTTGTTCTACGAGAACCGATTTCGATGATTCTTTTTTTCTTTGAAAGTTGGTGCTTCTCATGTGTTCATATAAATTTCGTCAAGGTCTGACCAATAGTTTTGAGTTATCCTTAATAATATATATTGAAGTCAGTTGTACAAAATTTTAATTTTAAATTATTCTAAAATGCTCTCCCTTCAGTACTAATATGCTCGACAATTGCGGGAGGTGAGATAACGTTATGAGCACCGCATTACAAGAGGACCTTAAATACGTTGCTATATACTTTTTATGCGATGGCCAAGGTTAGTCAGCATGACAAAATTTTACTATTTAGGTAGCGCTGATGTTCATCTAACTCCTTCAGTGACTTATGGACAAGCAGCATAAAGTACTCTTATAACTTAATATATTATTTCAGCGTTTAAACGGTATAAAAATGTGTTAGGTTTGTAATTTATCTTCGGCTCTTTTGTGTTAAAATAGTTATTTAATACTACTGGCTGAGTTGGAAAAGTGTACATAATATTAATAGATGGCATACAATTTGTCGTAGTCGCAGTGAAAGAAAGAGTTTTCCTCTGTCTCTTATGAAACCTCATATTTTCCTTAGGTGTCGTAAGGGACGACAGAGGAAAACTTAAACAGATGAACAGCAGCATCCTGATAACAACTAAATAATAATACAAAAACCTGCAGTTATCAACCTGCCTGACAAGCGTTGTGACATATTATATACATGAAATCTCATGCCTGTGGCTCAGGGGTTAGGCAGAGACTACGGACTTCAACCTGACACACAAACCGGAACACAGTAGTGCAAGTACTGCTATATGGCGGCAGAAATAATAATAATAATAATAATAATGTCCTCCAGACCGAATTGCGGTCCCGGCGGTCAGGCTTAACGGAGACTAGCCATCAGCGCAGGACAGGATTATAGTGCCCAAGTGTATACACAAGCACAGTTGCACTCCTATTCCATCACTCTCATAGTCAGATGGGACGGTAAACCGACACGACCGGAGAGAGATCAAGCAGGATCATCTTCGTGCTATCCGAGGCACGGGGTGAGACACCACTAACTTCCTGACTCCGGGCAGCTACTGAGAATTTCTTGACGGAGCTTAATAATTTATTTTTGGCCAGACTTGGATTCGTACCGGGACCTCATGATCAGCGATCGCACTACTAAAACCACTAGACCAACGAGGCAGTCAGAGGCGGCAGAAATAAGTATGAAACGAACTACTAGGCGGAAAAGTAGACCTACCACCTAGAACCTAAAGCCTATTCACTCTGACCTGTGTTCAAACCAGAAAGTTTTGGTGTGCATTTTTACACTTTAGTAACGACTATTGATAAAGTGGATCCCTGGTGCATCGAAACTCTCCCACTAATAACGGTAAATTGGCGCTTTAGACAATTCTTATACCACCTGTCGATCGCTAGAGCTATTTTCGCTATTAAGTTCGCTGTTAAGTATTTTAGGCAAATTTTGCATATTGTTATTATTATTATCACAAAGGTATATTCGATTTGATACTGAGAACAATTTACAATATTTTTCGGGTCAGTGAGCTTGTGGACTGCCTCTACATTAGGATTGAGGTATTCTATTCACAAGTCGACTGTTCCTTACCACCTGCACCCATCGACTTCCTGTATGTTTTATCAGGTCATCCATCACCACCTCTACCACCCTTGCTTTTGCCTTGCCTTGCCTACTAACCTTGTTTGTTGCTTTGAATATTTATTGATATTGGTGTATTTTCAATTTTAACTGTTTTCCAAACATTTTGATACAATTTTGACTACTTTTAAATTATGGTGTTATGTTTTCACCTTTCAGAACATTTATAGCTGGTTTAGTAGATATATAAGTTAAAATAGTGTTGTCTAACTTTCCGACCTTACTTAACATTGCCATTAGGAACCAAGTTACGACTTATGACAGAGGAAATAATTGGCCATTATCACATCGGTAACACTCAGAGTTTCAAACTCTTAATACGTGCGTGTGATATATATTTATTGTTGTTGTTACAGTAAATACCACAGATTGAAATAAATTTGGAGTTGCTAATTAAGCAAAATCTATTAGGTATTTACTATTATAAGCCAGTGCTCATATCTGATATTAGTGGTGATGCAGCCGAAAATAGTAAAGCGCACTGACTTAGCTTAAAAAAAGCATTCACTATTACTTGAAGACCCATTATAATCGGATGGAAGGACAGATGCTGGCAAGTTATTCCACTCCTTTGCTGTACGCATTGACGACGAAGCAATTCGTTTGGTTGGAATGCGTTGTATGTCCTAACAAAGGGTGGGGACCAGCCAATTTTATAAAATATTCAGTGCATGCTAGTAATGAGATGTATTACTAAACGTGATTTAAAATAACTCATGTATACGCAAGAATAAATTGTGTTTTCATAATATAGTACATTCAAATGGAGTAAATCTTTATATGTTTATTTTATGATTGCGAACAAATTACTAAAACACATAAGTAAATTCTTTACAACACATCTTCTGACGCTAATATTAACAATTTACACAACATATTTTTTATTACCACGAGTGCCCCGTGTAGTGGCGGGTTAGTATACCCACTACCCATATCTTCCAGGTGTCGTAAAAGGCGATGAGGAAACTGAGGCAGAAGATGGGCAGCAGCATCTTTCTGATAACAGCAAATAACAATAAAAACTGCGGTTGCGAACCCGCTCGCCAAGCGTGGCAACTACGGCAATACACCCCAATGAATGGTAACGGCGGGGCGGGGTGCTAAGAATCTCGGTGGGTTCGGTTGCCACCTACGACGACTCGACCTGGCAAATATAACGCACTCTGAGGACTGACGAGAAGATCCTGGAGCTGGAAGAGAGATAGCAAGTTGCTTTGATATTATAGGATTATCCGAAAAATTACTAAAACATAAGTAAATTCTTTACAACCCTCACATCTTCTAACGCTAATATTAACTTAATTTACACATTTTTTTAATTACACACGAGTGTATCTACTCGGAGCTCACATATTAGGTGAAAGTTGCTATCAGGTTTCTAAACGTTTTGTGTCAGAATGTATCGATAACAAACGATAGGAAGTTTCATATTAATTTGTTTTGTAACAAAATTATGTGTTTTTGTTGTATTAATTTACTTGTAACACTTATTATAATATACAACATAAAACGAGCACAAATAATATAGAATGTACAACATAGTTTACTAGTGGTATGACTCATTTTACATTCCCTGTTACTTATCTTATGACTGCGTAAAAATAGTTAACTGAAAAGAGAAAAGTTTTATATTCTGTGTCACTTCTACAACTAAGACGAATCTAACGACACGCCATATTATATCCATCTAGCCATTTAGGCTACTGAACGTGCCAATAAAATAAACTTAAATACATGCATACATACACTGGAAAACATTATGCTCCTTCTAGGGCAGTCAAGTAAAAATAGAGAAGCAACGTAAATTGATATTAAACGATCAACCTAAGTTCAGTACCAGTACATTTTAAATGTAACATCTTTGGAGAGAGGATTTATTTCTATTAATTTAAAAGCCGTGTGGTGGTGGCTGCGTCAGAATATTTACTATCCAATTACATCCCGTGGGCGTCGTCGTATGGGATATTCCGAAAAGATATTATGGAAAGCAGCGTAAAAGGCACGAGACCTCTAATACTGCGATCGTCGTGGTTTACCGTGGCTAACCGCGGTTGAAAATTTCTGTCCCGGTGATCGTGGGTGTTGCATATGAAGTGATGAATGGGGAGATCTTCAAAAATAAACTCACTAATCACTTTCTTTAAAAGTTTATTGTAAGTAGAGCAGTTGACACAATTAAATAGTCCAAATATACAATAGTCTTTATAATTTAGCACAAAGCGTAGCACAGAAATTATTAGCACAAGAAGGAAAAAACAGTTCAAAGTGAATAGCAAAAACAAACAGTATTATGTCTTATCGTCACAGTGATATATTTTGCTAACTGCGTGGCGGGTGCGCTGCTTCAATGTCTTCAATCTTTTGTTCGATGCAGTCTCGGGGCGTCTCTACTACTCAACAACTTGATCACGATTTCTGTGACGATACGACACTACTCAAAGGTAAGTTGTATATTACTTATTTATTTTTGTATTTAATATTAATTTTAATTGTGTAATGTAGATTGTGTAGTTGTAGATTATTAATTTTAATTGTTTATTTTTATTTTTCAGATACATGACTCCACAAATAGTACTCGAAACCTGGAGAAATGTAAACGTAAATTAATTGAACGCGATAAAATCCGTAAAAACTAGTTTCATACAAGGCAAACCCTCCTGAAAGAGGCCTACATCTGACTTTTACGGACTCATTAGGAAGCGAAGAAATTCAGGAGAATGCTGCCTATCGTTTGAATAGATCTTCGATTCCCTACAAACAACACAGTTGCCTGTTACCTAATTCAATTTCTGTGTTAAATAAATGCCGTTTATTATAATAAGTTTTTAAACGAAATTTACAAACAAAAAACAATGTATTTTTAACGTAAATAGTGTAAACCTAATGCGCAGTGCCCTTGAAAAATAATGAAAATGCAGGTAAGTAAGTAAACTACGTTGAACGAGGTGAGACAGCTCGCAAAATAAAAGCAACTGAAAAACTAGTTATAAACCGTCGTTTTAGCGAGTACATTGTTTGCATAACCCACTTTATTAGGCTCGGTATGAATGTGGCTAGTAAATCTGCGAATGTGCTTTGTATTTTTTGCTTAATGCCTTTTTTAACTATTATAAGCCAATTACACTACTGCTTACACCAAAGACTGCACAGTCCTTGGTCTCTACCAAAGACAACATGGTCTCAAGCTTTTGTATCCGTCAACTTGCTGCATGTTTTTGTGGATCCGCTTACCGGTACAAGGCTGCCATTTGACTCAACTATTACACCTATTGAGTCAATTATAAACAGTCGGTGGTAGCTGAAAGGCTAAGTTAAGTGGTGGTTTTTACGTGGTACAGCCATACTGCAGCTATATTACTGTTGTAGCACGAATGGGTTTGCTCGACCAGGGAAGAACCCCGCTATCACAGAATACCAGAGTAAAATAGCAGCTTAATACTGCTGTATTTCGTATAGTGAGTGGAGAGAACCAGATAATCTTTTACTGGATACAGGCATGAGATATTTCATCTTGGGATGGGAACGCATCTGCATTTTGATTCGTAATTGAGGATAGGAGTAGATTTCTATGGGCCACAACATCCACTTACCATCCGGTGGACTTTGTGCTCGTTTGTCACCCTTAGTCCATAAAAAAATAGGGCCTATGCCGATTGTAGGTACCATCCACTTAAAAAAAGAACAAATGAGTTTTCACCCTTGAAGACAAAGCTGAGATGCTATACTGTCTGTAGTTTTACTGGATTTCTCATCTTCCAAATCGAAACGTAACAGAGGGCACGTAGTAATCGAGCAACTTGAATTCGACCTACGTCACGGACTCATTTGGCAAGAAAAACATCGTGAGGAAATCAGCATGTCTGATAATTAAAATATTTCGTAGACATGTCAAATTCGCTAACACGCAATGGATCAGTGTTGCAAACGAATTGTTCCATAACCCTCAGAATTACAGGAGGCCTGTGGTAAGCAGTGGGACGTATAAAGGGTGTAACTTTAATTTACCTTTTTACGAAAGCTGTTTTTACACTTATAATGTGACTCTGTGTTAATATAAAATAGTGGCCCACGAACGCTTTAAAAGCGAGTTCACCACAACCGCGATTTATTTAAATTTTTTTGCAGCAGGTGCTTCAGTGTATTCAAAAGTTTGACGACGTTAGCGCGATGCGCTCGCTGTATTTTATAACATGACACCTTTAATGTGCGTTATCTGAGTGACGTTGGTAGCTTTTTACTTTTAATAGTCATAACGTAGTCATGTTAAAAGCATTGCTTTAGTTTTGTCTGACACAGAATAAATGGTATTATATTTTTGTTTTGATTTGGAAATGTTATACAAATAGAAAAAACTAATATTTCGTAACATAATATAGAATACTAACTGTTTAACTACGGCTTGTTTTTCACTTGTAAAGTCACCACGGTGTCTATGTCTCTTTGTCACGTTTCTGTTTTTGAATACTCAGAGATTATTGAAATAGAAAGAAACTAGTATAAGATTGAAATTTAGCATAGATATAATATAATACAGACAACACATAAGTGAGTTTTTCAGAATTGCATTAATAATAGGTCGGGGAAAATGTTTCTTCGTATTTTGTTTGTGTAAAATTGAAGAAAATCTGTTTGGATGTACTGATTGTATCTGGATGGTTTTAATGTCAATGTAGTTAGGACCAAAAATAAAATGTAAAAAATACTTTCCCGCCATTTTTCAATTGTTTTTCTGTCCGCCAAAATGAGTGAATCTAACGAAGAAATTCGATACATTCTGAAGTTTCGTAACGTTTTGAAAAACGTGTGTTTTAACGTTTATGGACTTAATGCAGTATCAGTAAAAGTAGCACAAAGTTGGTACAAGCGTTTTCAGTCCGCGAATTTTGATGTCAAAGATGCAGCTCGCTCTGGTCGCCCTCATATGGATAAAGTTGATGCCATATTTGAAAAAGTGGAGCAAGATCGGCATATTATTAGTAAAATATAGCCGAAAATTGAGAATTGACCACAAAACAGTTTTGACCTACTTGAAAAAGTCTAGCTATACAAAAAAGCTTGATATTTGGGTACCACACGAGCTCACTGAAAGAAATCTAATTAATCGTGTACTCATTTGCGATTATCTATTAAAACGTAATGAAACCAAACCATTTTTGAAAAGACTGATCACTGGTGATCAAAAATGGATCAACTACGACAAGAACGTGCAAAAAAGAGCATGGTCAAAGGGTAGTCAAGCTCCACAGACTGTAGGGAAACCCGGATTAACACGCAATAAGGTGATGCTGTGTGTATGGTGGGATTGGAAAGGCATCGTTTATTATGAGCTTTTACCGCCGAGCAAAATCATCGACTTGGATCTCTACTGCCAACGACTAAAGCAAGCAATTGAGAAAAAACGGACGGAATCGATCAAAAGAAAAGGAGTGATCTTTCATTATGATAACGCCAGACCATCTTTGGCCATTCAGAAAAAATTGAGAAAGCTTGGTTGGGAAGTGTTAATGCATACATCATATAGTTCTGACCTTGCACCCTCAGATTTTTACCTGTTTCGGTCTCTTCAGAATTCTTTGGGCAGAGTTGATTAACATTAAGAGAGGACTGTCAAAACTACTTATCACATTTTTTTTATCAAAAAGATTTCTAAAGCAACGGGACTATGTCACTACCTATTATTAGTTTAAACTTTAATAATGAATAATTGTTTCATTATTAAAGTCAATTTTGATTTGGCAAATTATTATTGTGATTTCTTTTGTTTACGCGAACAGTACACATTTAAATTAAACAAATTTTTACCGATTTTATCGCCTATTTGACCGTGGAAGGAAAATGGGAGATCTCCCGCCGGGCAAGATGTTCGGACCGGGGAGCGACCAACATTTCATGTGTTATTTTGGAGTTGTTCTTTTTATAGCGCGTTAACTTCAGAACTTTGGTAACCCGATTTAGGCTTCGGTGCGTTTTGCTTACGGCGCGAAGGCAGTGCCGCCATATCACCCCCCTGCTCAGACCGGAGGTCAATAGTGCAGTCTAGATATCAACAAATGAGCAAGTGCCATGGATTGCCTTGTAGTTTGCGGTGAGTCGAGAAGATGGCAATTAATCTGCGAGAGCGCTGTGAAGCAGAGGTGAGTAGTAAAGCTCAGAGTCGTGCTGAACACTGTAGCACAGAGAGTAGCTTGAAGGAACAGGAAGCATTATTCCAGTGCTGCGATGAACCTTATAAAGCTAGATGGCTTGCAGGATCGCAAGGTTGCAGAATACGATTCGTAAGAGTGAATGGTAGGGGTTCTTGAGGATAATAAATGACGAAGGCTTGAAGTTGTAGTTACCGAAGGTTGTTAGATGCGTGTTCACATCACGTCGGATGGTAGGTTGGTCAGTTTTAGCCGGTGTGAGGAAAAGGGGAGATCTCCTGCCGGGCAAAGTGTTCAGCTCGGGGGGCGGCCAACGCTCCGTGTGTTATTTCGAAGCTGTTCTATATAATATAACGCCTTAACTTCAGAACTTTGATAGCGCGATTTAAGCTTCGGTGCTTTTCGCTTACGGCGTGACGACAGTGCCGCCACAGCCTATATTAACTTATTTTATATTCCCGAAGTTTTGAGTACTTTACAGCACCCATGGTCATGGGGAGACTGAGGTGTTGGACGTCCCAATGTCATAGTTGACCACTGTTAACTTCAGTTTAAAATTATTAATTTTTGAGCCGATCTACGTAGAATGAGCTTATATTATCTTAAAGTCTTACAAATGTATGCTTGGGTTGGGATTTAATTTTATTAAATATAGGAACCCAAGCATTTTTTTTATTTGGTGATTATTAAACGTTACCTCCACACTAGGATTTTCTCCTGTATCTTGGGGGCAGTTTACATACATCAATTTCACAAGGACAAACATCCAGACCCGGATCAATTATTTGTAGGCCATACAAATATTTGTTCCGTGCGAGATTCGAACCCGCGGCCCTTAGCGCTGCAACTCATTGCTAAGCCACTGCGCCACGGAGCCGTCAATTGGTAGCTCTCAGCCATCTTCTCTGTTATTTTTGATTTCAATAGCTTCGGGAGTCATCCTTGGAAGTAATCGGTGTACTTTAGAGAGGATTTGTGGTATATCAAATCTTAGGTAATGACGGGGACGATTCTGTACGTGTTGACAGACTGCAGACTTCCCGAAGCGTCGATTCTTCACATCAACTATGTGAAGAATCAACGTATAACTTTTACTTAGTCCTATGTATTAGAGACTACGTTCAAAATCAAGATTATACACTCCTATATCTTACAGAGGGATATTACTTGACTGATGGTAAAAACTGACCAAACTCCTTTGGCAGCTTCAAGTATGTTTTAATGGAATTTCGCTTCAAGATATAGTCAATCTTGTCAGTGACACCTCTGACATATAGTACAGCAGGCACATACTCGACTTTGGCCGGGTACACTAGTTTAGACCCGAAACTTTTATGGTGCAAAACTTGCTTGACGTGTTGGAGCTCGACGACCAGGTGTTTACTGTCACAGATCCCTTGTGCTCTTTGAAAAAAAGATTTTTCCACGGTAGCTAATTGTGAAGAATGGTGGTGAGAATCGCCGTTTAAATATCTGTTTGTATGGGTCTTTTTCTGTACACAATGGTTTTTTCTAAAATGATGTAGGATTTAGTGGTCTTCTATTAACTTACGGCATAATGTTTAGTTGCGATATTTGATTTCATATCAAAGGCCCTATTGTAAATTGATTGCCACCATAAAACATGCTGAATTTTTTTTACGTTTGAGTAGACTTCAAAACTTCATAAATGCAGTTCTTTTCTTTCTTCAATGCGCTGACCCCTACGCGGGATGACCGACTTGACATAATATTAAAAATATTTTTTGAATTTTTTTTTTAACTTCTCAGATATTATGCGGGTTTCCTCTTGATGTTTTCCTGTATCGCCTAAAAGGTGGTAAATCGACTCTCACAATTGCAATTAAATACAAGTGGTGTCAGCGTAGTTCGAATTAGGGTTGATTACGTACTATGAAATTTTACGTTAACAAGTGACTTTCAAAACTATGATTGCAGTACTACTCACTACTATATTGAGTAAATAACATATTATTGATATTTAGTTGGTAAATACTATACTTTTCTTGTAAAACTCGAAATAAAAAATAAATATTTTTTTTTAATATTCCCATTTTAAGCTTTATTTTCATCCTTTATTTTTAATTTGACCAATTTTCTTTTAACAAAATTAAATTCTGAATTTTTTGAGCTTTTTAAGAATATTTTTATTTGAATGTAAGTATAGTAGTTTTTCAGTATTAATCGTATTTGTTGAGACAGCCTCGCGCGGTCGTAAAAAAAAGTGACATTTTAATGCGCGGACAGGTGGGGCGAGAATCACTCGCGCGGCGTGGACGGTTCAGTGGAGAATGCGATTAGGTTCGTTCATACTTAACTACAATTTTTTTTAATATAAAATACAAGTGCTAAATGGTCTTACACCCACTTGATATCAAATGTTGTAAGTAGCTACTGCAGATACAAACAACTACAACCTACTTTAAGCAAAAAGATTACATATTAGAACTTCAATAAAACTCCAAAATCGATGAAATGGTTATATAATATCCAAAAACAACGTTTTTACAAAATTTAGTTTTCAGCATTGAGTTTGTGTTATTTAAAAGCGATATTAAAATATTAAGTAGATATGCATGCAATCATAGAGCAACACTCGCCACCAGCGGACCGGAGGGGAGTAGCCATAGCGTAACCTGGTACAGAACTGTCTGTCATTTTTCGCTTTCACTACGAAATTCACACAACAATTTAAACAATAAACTAACAATTGCACATACAAATAGATACATTATAACAGTATCGCTCGGTGACAGCGACAACTCGAATACAGACTCAGATCAGTCGCTCGACCGCTCACCTAATGTGAATACAGACAAAACAGGTGAATACCAGTGTGCTTTTAAATGGGGAGGAGCTAAGCCTTGTTGAATCCACTGTTTTTCTCGGAATTACAAATGATGCGAAGCTTCAATGGGCCCCTCATATATTATCTAAACTAGCTAGCAAACTTAGTTCATCAACATATGCTGTAAAAAAGATTAGAGGCTTTACATGTGTTGAAACGGCTAGATTAGTTGATTTTATTGAATAAAACTATTTTTACGGATTATATCGCGTTTAATTGACTTTTTTTATTAATTCCCGACGTTTCGGGTGCTTTACAGCACCCATGGTCACGGGGGACTGAGGCGATTGACGTCCCGATGTCAGAGTTAATCCGGAGTACCTTCAGCTTTTTAATTATTAATTTTGGTCCGATCTACGTAGAATGAACTAACTGTGTCTTGAAGTCTTGCAGTGGTATGCTTGCGTTTAGTTTTAATTTTATTAATTACAGGATCCCAAGCAGGTGGTAGTACCCAGCCTCCCTCTCTATTGAAAATAAGAATGTTTTTTTAATTTCAATAGCCTCCACAGGTAAGTGGTGATGTAGCCTAAGGTGGCGAAGCGCACTGACTTAACAAAAGCCTATCCACTCTTGCCTTGAAGACACCCACACTGTAATCGGATGGAAAGACATGCTAGCAACTTATTCCACTCCTTTGCTGTACGCATGATGAACGACGTAGCAAACCGTTTTGTTCGAATGCGTGGTAAGTCAACAACGAAAGGGTGGAGACTGGCCGAACGTCTGGTTGTCCGATGGTGGAAGGAGAGGAGGTTAAATTAAAATTCCTGCGCACACTCTCCGAAATGTCTCCTGTAGAAAACCGAAAAGCTGGCTATTTTTATTTTATGAACGACTCTTATTCTAATATAAATATGTTTGTAAATTAAATATTATAATAAAAAGTTTTGTTAATCATACATTTAGTATGTTTTTTTTTATTTTACATAGTTAAAATATTCAAATAAAATGTACTTGTGATATAATATTATGTAATATTATATTAAATAACAAATTTTAAAATTGTACTCGATATAGTTTACATAAATAACAATACTATCTATTATTACATACTGATCTGATAAAAACTAACCGCGCATGCGCCACACTACTCTCCCATGCGCATGCGCGAAGACATGAGTGGCGCACATTTTTTGTTTGAAATAGCTGTTCTAGTACGTTAGTACATATTACTTCAATGATAAAAACTAGTCTCTTATAAATATTGCTATGCCCCTATGAGGTGTTACTTGATATATTATGTATTTCTGGTGGCATGCAAATTATATAAATAAATAAATAAGACCGTGTGGACTTATACCTTGACAGAGGGAAACACCTCCGATCTGCCGCGTCGTTGGCCTTTGTTGCTCTATGTACGCAATCGATAGCGTCTATTGTTCCTTTTTAGTTTGGGTATTTTTTGCGTATATTATTAGCGTGTAGTTTCTTCTCAGCCAGTATTTTTATTGTTTATACAGCAAAAAGTTCAAAATCAATTTGAAGTCGAAAGCAGTAACACTACACATACGTTGTCACCACTCAGGATAAATATGGAATGATATACAGCCAGTAATTTGCAAAGATCGTTTTTCCCTAAGGGACTTGGGATCATCAAAAATCTACTTCGATAGAAGAGAAAAAAATTCCCGCCTATTATTTACCTTTTTAAATCTACATTAAAATTACTATAAAATCAAATGGCACGCTGGAACGCAATACATACGCAAGCACGGTAACACAAATCAAACCTCCCTTCGCTATTAATGATTTTGTCAAAAGTGTATAATCTGCCTAGCAAGTTAAGCATATTTCATTTGTTTGTAAATCAGGATTAGGGATATAAAATAAATAGATTTCAATATGTTCCATTCGCATAACGAGCAAAATAACAATTTTCCGAATACTCAGAACTAACAACCTGTTTTAATACAACGTCGAATCACAAACCGTTACGTCTTAAGCCCGTCGTGACTCACATTAATTTTGGAGCACGGCCAATTCCTGACTTGCGCCAGCCAAGTGTGCTAATTATGGATATGCATTATGCTAAATCATAATTGTTTTCACATTTTAACATATCATAAGTAACAAGAATAAAATTTGATTGAAGCGGCTCTTTCGATAAATCTATGACACAACCTGTAATGATGATGATTTGAGGTAAAATCAGAGAAGTCCAACGAATCAGTAAGCAGAAGTGGCAATGGGCCAGTCATATAACGAAAGATAAATAGGAAATATAATTTCTTTATATATATATATTGGGTCTTTACATATGAAATTGGCGTCTTGTACGGGAGATTTTTTTTTTGTAAAATTTATTTAATTAATCAAATTATGCACCGTTATTATCTATGCACTTTTGCCATCTCATAGGTAGTTCATTGATCACTTTACTAAAAAAAACCATGTGGGCGAAAATCAATAAACTCCTTGAAGGGGACTGCCACATCAGGTTGAATTTTTGCTTGTAAGTTGTCCAAATTCCGGAAAAAAATGGTAATCTGTTGGAGCAAGGTCCGGGGAGTACGGTGGATGTCGCAGACATTCTAATTGTAGCTCATCTAATTTAGTGGTTGTTTGTTGTGCGTTGTCGTGAAGCAGCAGTGGCCTAGAGCGATTGACCAATCTCGGTTGTTTAGCAGCTAGTTCTTCCTTCATAGTTTGCAGTTGCTGACAATAGATATCTGCCGTAATCGTTTGGCCAGATTTTAGAAAGCTGTAGTGAAAGATACCGGCGCCAGTCCACCAAACACTCACAAGTAACTTTTTCTGAGTCAATTTTCGTTTAGGGCAGGATTTGGCTGGGTCTCCAGGGTTCAGCCATTGCGACGAGCGCTTCCGATTATCGTACAGTATCCACTTTTTATCACAAGTAATGATTCGATTTAATATCCCTTCACTATTGTGTCGATTGAGCAAAGTAACACAGCAGTCGACGCGTGTTTGCAAGTTCGATTCACTCAATTCATGAGGTACCCATCGTACAAGTTTTTTTACTTTTCCGATTTGCTTCAAGTGGATTAATACAGTTTTATCACTTACCCCGAAGCCTGCAGCTATCTCTGAAGTGCTTTGTGATAGATCCGCTTCACAATAGCCTTTAATTCTTTATTTTCTACTTTGGTCTCCGGCTGTCCACGGGGTTGGTTCTGAAGGTCGAAATTTCCAGAACGAAAATGTTGAAACCAAAAACGTACCGTGCTTTCTATTGCGACACCAGCGCCGTACACATTCATTAATCCTTCGAGGTGTTTCTGCCTTTGGGTGCCACGGTAGAACTCGTACTCGTAAATATACCGATATTTCATGTTTTCCATTGTGGGGTAATAAGCGACGCCAAAGAATAAAATAATGAGGAAAAAACAAATGAATGACTGTTTTCAAAACTCAAATGTACCAGCTAAATGAATTTATAAATTTGAATTTGGAATTCTTAACCAAGAGGAGATATTTCAGATTAAAGTGGTCAGTACGATATATATATATAGTAAAGTGTGAGTATTAGTGTTGTGATTTCACTGAAACCAATGCTGAGTGAGAATCTTTTTTGTCATGACTTATAACGTCCCAAGTTAGACAATACAATGCACGTATTGCTGTACACGTCAAAGGATATGGCAAAAATAAAGTTTTCATTTTTTATTTCCGTTTGCAATCCCCAAAATGTATTATGTAGCACTTCGAGAAACTGGCTACCTCAAGCTCGACTTGATTCAAAGCCCTATGTTAATATACCTCTCACCTTGTCTAGCTAGAAGCATTTAAGGCGGGAGTACTCTTGGACGGCAGGAGTATTATAGATGTAGCATATATAGGCTAAGTCAACTGGGGAAAGGAACACGCTCTTACAGAATACCTGCATATATAAACAGCATAATGCTGCTGTATTTTGTACGGTAAGTGGAAGAGTGAATCAAAGAGAATCAAAGACCCTCTTTACTGATAACAAGGCAATAAATTTCATTTTATTACATTAAATATACATAATATATTTACATTAAATTCTCAGGTACAACAAAACTTCTTTATTTTGATTCATAATCGAGGATACATTATGATCTATGTGCTCGTATGCTACACTTACTCGTATACAAAAGCCGCTTAGATCACTAGCCAACAGCAATATCACCGAAAAGCGATTTGCGGCTTACAGATTCGTCTTTGAAGTGAAGTACTGCTGCACAATGTCAAGAATTTTCAGTTTCATGTTCATAGGATTAAGTATGGTAGAATGTAGCTTAAAATTTAATTTAAGCTGTAAGAGTCGGCCATATTTTATTAAAACTTGTTCAACAGTTCAACATATAAAACACGTTAAATATTACCCGTGAGTATCGTAAGAGCTATGGGGGAAGCTTATATTCAGCAATGGAATTTAATATGCTGTAACGGTAACGGTCGTAAGAGACGATAGAGAGAAACTGATAACAGCTCAAAATAATAAAAACAAACTGCAGTTGCCAAACCGCCTGCCAAGAGTAGCAAATATGGCAAATACCCCCCTATGAAACGATATGTCGCAGAGGCCTATGTTCAGCTGTGTATATTTCAAAGGCTGTAATGAGTGAATTAATAAATGAACTTATATTAACACCTTACGAAATTAAATTAAGGTTGTCATTATTATTATTTCTTTAAAAAATGTTACCCCCATTGTAGGCCATACAAATACTTGTGACGTGCGGGATTCAAATCCGCGGCCCTCAGCGCTGTAACTCATTGATAAGCCACTAAGCCACGGAGCTGTCAAACATTATTAAATAATACACGTCCTACATTATTGAATAATATAAACAAAAAAGGCAACGTTTTGTAATAATATTATGTTATGTTACGTCACGCCGAGAACAATATCAATTTCATTTTATTGTGTCCCAACAACAATATACTGTCTGGCTTCAAGTTGCCAGCGAAAGACAATGGTTCAGACAAAGAAATATCTGAAGAGGAAAATTACTTTTCAGTGACGCGAATCCTAAATTAAAATCAAGAATCATACGTCTCTTAAATATGGAGTGAACTGTACAGAATTTGTTACATTACCTATATTGTAACTTTCACAACATACTTATGAGTACATTTTGCGTCTGCTGGCAAAATGGTCATAACTTTGCGACGTGTCAATAGTCTAAACGAGTGCAGAGACCATTATTTCTACTCAGTCTAAAAGTATAACTATGTGCCTACATTTGTTTTGTTTTTTTTGTTTTGTGTCGTAATGACTAGTGGTTTAGCGTCTTTTATTTTATATTATAAAATAATAATAGGCAAACGGTGCAGTGGCGGTGTAAGAATATCTAATATCCCATATCCTCCAGTTTGTGACGTAAGAGGTGACAGAGGGAAACTGAAACAGGAGATGGGCGGCAGCATCTTCCTGCTAACAATTCAAAGTAATAAAAACTGCGGTTGCCAAACTGCCTGCCAAGCGTGAAAACTATGGTGAAATCTCCCTTATGAGGCAATCTATGAAAGAGGCCTATGTTCAACAGTGGACATTTTTAGACTGTAGTGGATATAGTAGGAAAGTCGTGGTAGCTTAGTGGCTAAGCACTCGCTGTAAATTTCACAGTATGCAAGAGGTGGAATTAATTGCACTTTTAAGTGCTCTTTTATCACGTGCTCGTCGTTGAAGGAAAACATCGTGAGGAAACCTGTATGTCTAAGTAATAAAATATTTTACATTTGAAGTCCACCAACAGGCATCGAATACGACTCCACACTGACAGCAATTAAATTTTGAAATATTAAATATTGATGAAGATCGTTAAGAAACCTGCATGACCTATATTTTCTTGATGGTTATACATACGAGTCCTTCCTGCTTCGTCCATCTATCTATGGTAGCATTTTTTTTTACTTTAAAACTACCTGTATTACCAGGAGCCGTGGTAGCTCAAGAGGCTTAGCGCTCGCTGTAAATTTCACAGTACGCTAATAACCCTGGTTTGATCCCCGCCGGTACCAGTAAAATTGTTATTTGCAATTTAAAGTGCTGATTTACCACGAGCTCATCAAACATCGTGAGGAAAACTTTCTGGGAGTACGTTAAAGATAGGAAGAATCACAGGCAGCGCACGAACATTTATCCGTCCGGTGGTGTCGAAGTTGTTGGGCAATCCGCAGCTGACGCTTTTGCAGATTGTTTTAGTTCGGTGTATCAAGACGAGGTACCTGTACTGGATCATGTTGATGCGGTACGTGCCGCAGATAGTCAATATGACTCTACCTGTATTACTGTAAATACTGTAGACGATACCAAGCTGAAGGAAGCAGTAAGGCGGCTAAAACAGAGATCTTCGGATAGCCCTGATGGTATCCCAGTTTTTTTAGCAAAGAACTGCATATCCGCTTTTGAGAGTCCGCTCCTGTACCTCTTTAACATTTCTCTGACTCACTCTAAGTATCCAGAAATTTGGAAAGTTTCTAGGGTCACTCCAGTTCCTAAGACTGCTGGTGAAAATGACGTTTTGTCTTTTAGACCGATTGCAGTCTTATCAGTCTTTGCAAAATTATTTGAAATTGTCTTATGCCAGCAAATTATTAAGCAAACTCAGAATTTATTGAACAATAGTCAACACGGTTTTCGAACTGCCCGTTCTACCACTGCTAATCTTGTGGCTCATCTTGACTATACATTTGCTGAGTTGGATGCTGGTAGGCAGGTGGATGCTGCGTATTTCGTTTTAAAAAACCATTTGACCTGGTCGACAATGATATATTGTTACGTAAATTGGTGATAGGCTTTGCCCCGAAACTTGTCGAGTTTTTTTTCAAATTACCTACGTGATCGGCGTCAGTTTGTTAGAGTGGGTGCATTTGAGTTTAGTGACTATTATACAAGATCTGGGTGAGTCAGGGAAGTACGTTGGGGCCATTGCTTTTTATTATTTTCATAAATGACTTACCGAGTAGCGTGATTGCCTTCAAATGTCTGTTGTTCGCGGATGATCTCAAATTAAGCCTAGGTGTAGATGACCCGTCTGACTGCGAGGCATTGCAAAGAGACATCGATGCGGTTAGGGATTGGAGTATATTAAATCGTCTTCCATTTAATAATATTAAATGTAAAATAATAACATTCACGCGTAAACGCTGTCCACTAAATGAAGATTATAATTTATCTGACACACCCTTAGAAAGGGTAAGTGAATTTCGTGACTTAGGATTATTATTAGACGCTAAACTTGACTTTCATAACCATGTGACTACTGTTTGTGAAAAGGCAAGTAAAATGCTTGGTTTCGTTATTCGCACTTCTTCACAGTTCGACGGATTAGGGTTAGCTTTGGTACTTTACAATGCATATGTTTGTAGTAAGCTTGAATACGGTGCCATAGTATGGAATCCCCATGAGGAGAAATATATTTTGATGATAGAGAGAATACAGCGCAAATTCGCGCGATGGCTATATAAGCAGAAATACGGTTATTATCCCTATCTATATCCGTCCTTATTTGTTACTGGTATGGTGGGTTTGGACACTCTTAAACTAAGGCGGATTATGCAGTTGATAACATACTACCTAGCAATCATCCATAATAGAATAGATAGCCCGACGATATTATGTAGAGTGGGGTTATTGGCTCCGAAGCAACTGGGCTGTGATGTGGAGGGGACGGTTGTAGCCGCCGGCACGCACCAGGTGCGGCGCTCACGCGCCCACTACTCGCGCTATACGGCTTATTGGAGATATGCTCGCACATGATTACGAGACTGACTTATTTGCTGATAGCTTTGGGCAACTATGTAACAAATCCCTTCTATTTTTTACATATTGTAATATATTAATTTAATCTTAGATAGTTAATTTGAAAATGACATTTTGCTTAATCTATTTGACATGTAGTCTATTTGGCAATATACAGATATTATGTGAAGTTTATAAGAAATATTTTTCAACGATATTTCATTTCATAATTTTTATCTTATTGTTCTTAAAAATTAAAGAAAGATAATAGAAATATATTTTTTAAATCGTTCGAAAACAACATTTACATGTGCATAATATATGAAAGAATAACAAGAACAAAAATAAAAGGTTTGCTACTTAAGGCGATGTTGAAGTAATTTATAATTTTTATGAACCTCTATAATTTTACTTAAATGCAATTATTTCGCAATTAAAACATAATTTTACAAAAAATGAACATACAGACAAGAGTAATATGAAGTCAGAAACGTGAATCGTTATAATTGGTTCGATAAAAAGAACATAAATATGACACTAAACTGCTATTTAAACGAGTACCTTGCAGATATTCTTAATGAAACTGCAAAAATTATATCAAATGAAAAGGATTTCTATTTTAGCTCATGATGAACAAAAAAAATCATATTTTACAAATTCGTTTTTATTTTATCTTATTAAAATAAAACAAAATCGAACAGTTCAAGTACTAGAGGCCGCCCCATTCAGTGTCTGCCGAGAGATGTTTGTGGTTTGGACGTAGGTTGCTTTTCTACCGACTTTAAAAAGGAGGAGGTACTCAATTCGACTTTACGTTCTTTTATTTATGTGTAGAACCGATATCGATGATTCTTTTTTTTTTGTTTGTTTGAAAGCTGGTGCTTCTCATGTGTTCCCATATAAATTTCATCAAGTTCTGACCAATAGTTTTTGAGTTATCCTTAATAATATATATTGAAGTCAGTTGTACAAAATTTTTAATTTTAAATTATTCTAAAATGCTCTCCGCTTCAGTACTAATATGCTCGACAATTGCGGGGAGGTGAGATAACGTTTTGAGCACCATATTACAAGAGGACCTTAATATTTACGTTGCTATATACTTTTTTATGCGATGGCCAAAGGTTAGTCAGCATGACAAAATTTTACTATTTAGGTAGCGCTGATGTTCATCTAACTCCTTCGAGTGACTCATGGACAAGCAGCATAAAGTATTCTTATAACTTAATATATTATTTCAGCGTTTAAACGGTATAAAAATGTGTGTAAGGTTTGTAATTTATCTTCGGCTCTTTTGTGTTAAAAATAGTTATTTAATACTACTGGCTGAGTTGGAAAAGTGTACATAATATTAATAGATGGCATAAATTTTGTCGTGTAGTCGCAGTGAAAGAAAGAGTTTTCCTCTGTCTCTTATGAAACCTCATATTTTCCTTAGGTGTCGTAAGGGACGACAGAGGAAAACTTAAACAGATGAACAGCAGCATCCTGATAACAACTAAATAATAATACAAAAACCTGCAGTTATCAACCTGCCTGCCAAGCGTTGTGACATATTATAAACATGAACTCTCATGTCTGTGGCTCAGGGGTTAGGCAGAGATTACGGACTTCAACCTGACACACAAACCGGAACACAATGTCCTCCAGACCGAATTGCGGTCCCGGCGGTCAGCCTCAACGGAGACTAGCAGATCAGCGCAGGACAGGATTATAGTGCCCAAGTGTATACACAAGCACAGTTTCACTCTCTATTCCATCACTCTCATAGTCCGATGGGACGGTAAACCGACACGACCGAAGAGAGATCAAGCAGGACCAACGTCTTTATGTGCTTTCCGAGGCACGGGAGTGAGACACCACTAACTTCCTGACTCCGGGCAGCTACTGAGAATTTCTTGACGGAAAAGCTCAATAACTTATTTTTGGCCAGACCCTGGATTCGAACCCGGGACCTCATGATCAGCGATCGTACTACTACAACCACTAGACCAACGAGGCTGTCAGAGGCGGCAGAAATAAGTATGAAACGAACTACTAGGCGGAAAAGTAGACCTACCACCTAGATCCTAAAGCCTATTCACTCTGGCCTGTGTTCAAACTAGAAAGTTTTGGTGTGCATTTTTACACTTTAATAACGACTATTGATAAAGTGGATCCCTGGTACATCGAAACTCTCCCACTAATAACGGTAAATTGGATCTAGCGCTTTATACAATTCTTGTACCACCTGTCGATCGCCAGAGCTATTTTCGCTATTAAGTTTAGTATTTTAGGCGAATTTTGCATATTGTTATTATTATTATTCATTTTAATACTGAGAACAACTTACAACATTTTTGGTCAGTGAGCTTGTGGACTGCATCTACCTTAGGATTGAAGTATTCTATTCACAAGTCCACTGTTCCTTAGCCACCTGCACCCATCAACTTCCTGTATGTCTTACGAGGTCGTCACACCATCTACCACCTTTCTGTCTTGCCTTGCCTTGCCTACTAACCTTGTTTGTTGCTTTGAATATTTATTGATATTGGCGATGTATTTTCTAAATTTTAACTGTTTTCCAAACATTTTGATACAATTCTGACTACTTTTAAATTATGGTGTTATGTTATTAACCTTTCAGAACATTTATAGCTGGTTTAGTAGATATATAAGTCAAAACAGTGTTGTCTAACTTTATCGGACCTTTAGCTTAACATTGCCATTAAGAACCAAGTTACGACTTATGACAGAGGAAATAATTGGCCATTATCACATCGGTAACACTCAGAGTTTCAAACTCTTAATACGTGCGTGTGATATATATTTATTGTAGTTGTTACACAGTAAATACCACAGATTGAAATAACTTTGGAGTTGCTATTTAAGCAAAAGTATCTATTAGGTAATTTTTTTTAATATTATAAGCCAGTGCTCATATCTGATAGTAAGTGGTGATGCAGCCGAAAATGGTAAAGCGCACTGACTTAGCTTAAAAAAAGCCCATTCACTATTACCTTGAAGACCCACATTATAATCGGATGCAAAGACAGATGCTGGCAAGTTATTCCTCCTTTGCTATACACATTACGACGACGAATCAATCTGTTTGGTTGGAATGCGTTGTATGTCGACAACAAAGGGGTGGGGACCAGCCAATGTTATAAAATATTCAGTGCATGCTAGTAATGAGATGTATTA
This sequence comes from Parnassius orleans, assembly GCA_029286625.1. Lineage (NCBI taxonomy): Eukaryota > Metazoa > Arthropoda > Insecta > Lepidoptera > Papilionidae > Parnassius > Parnassius orleans. Next base: position 3,531,345 of record JAGSMP010000170.1, read on the forward strand.
CTAAACGTGATTTAAAATAACTCATGTATGTATACACAAGAAGAAATTGTGTTTTCGCCTATATAGAACATTCAGATGGAGTAAATCTTTTATGTGTTTATTTTATGATTGCGAACAAATTACTAAAACACATAAGTAAATTCTTTACAACCCTCACATCTTCTAACGCTAATATTAACTTAATTTACACAGCATTTTTTTTTTATTACACACGAGTGAATCTACTCAGAGCTCACATATTAGGTGAAAGGTATCGATAACAAACGATAGGAAGTTTCATATTAATTTGTTTTGTAACAAAATTATGTCTTTTTGATGTATTAATTTACTTGTAACGTTAAGAGTGGTATGACTCATTTTATGCCTACTAGTCCGTCTGTATAGCTATCACCCTGTTACTTATTTTATGACTGCGTAAAAATAGTTAACTGAAAAGACAAAAGTTTTATATTCTGTGTCACTTCTACAACTAAGACGAATCTAACGATACGCCATATGTTAATATCCATCTAGCCATTTAGGCTACTGAACGTGTCAATAAAATAAACTTAAATACATACATACATACACTGGAAAACATTATGCTCCTTCTGGGGCAGTCGAGTAAAAATAGAGAAGCAACGTAAATTGATATTAAACGATCAACCTAAGTTCAGAACGAGTAGATTTTAAATGTAACATCTTTCGAGAAAGGTTTTCTTTCTATTTATTTAAAAGCCGTGTGGTGGTGGCTGCGTCAGAAAATTTGCTATCCAATTACGTCCAGTGGTGTGTCATCGAATGGGATATTCCGAAAAGATATTATGACTTCTGCTAGCTGGCAGTATAATCATCTTGTTTATCATCATCATCTTCTCTGTTATTTTTGATTTCAATATCTTCAGGAGTCATCCTTGGAAGTAATCTGTGTACTTTAGAGAGGATTTGTGGTATGTCAAATCTTAGGTAATGACGGGGACGATTCTGTACGTGTTGACAGACTGCAGACTTCCCGGAGCGTCGATTCTTCACATCAACTATGTGAAGAATCAATGAAAACTGCTTAATAGCCCCATTAAAAGTATAAAAGTAGCAGCCTACAAACATCCCACTATAAGGCACAGACTGTAGAGAATTTAGGAGCAAAAAACTGTTCAATGCGCTGACCCCTACGCGGGATGACCGACTTGACATAATATTAAAAATATTTTTTGAAATATTTTTTTTTAACTTCTCAGATATTATGCAGGTTTCCTCTTGATGTTTTCCTGTACCGCCTAGAAGGTGGTAAATCGACTCTCAAAATTGCAATTAAATACTAGTGGTGTCAGCGTAGTTCGAATTAGGGTTGATTACGTACAATGAAATTTTACGTTAACAAGTGACTTTCAAAACTATGATTGCAGTACTACTCGTAGTTATAACAAAAATAACCTGTGTTTAAGTAATATTTGCCTTCTTTGATATTTATTGTAATCTTGAAAAACGCGGTTCATTTACATATACTCATGTGAGCTATGAAATCGGGACTGTGACAAAAGTCATAATATTATGTCTGAAAATATATAGGCAATCTTAATAATTTACATAAGTTTCAATAAAAGTAAAAAAACAAAATAACAGTTTATATACGTCTCACAGCTATACACAGGGCTCCTCAATAACTATCGTGTTTTGTGGGCAGGAGGAAACAGTCTGCCGTAATGTTCCAATGCGTAAATCTGGTGGTTTTCACATGTTCACGATTTTTTACTGGTTTTACATCTAGGTCTCCCCAGAAAGTAATTCTTCACCATGATATTACTTCTGAACTCATATAACAGTGATATTTTCCTCGCGGGAATTGTACACGTTTTGCTCCCGTGCCATGTAATATTACGGCGAGCTATACGGCTCTCGTATTTGTTTAAATAAAATTCATAAAAACTGAAAATTATAATATTAAATGTTATTAAAAGTCATTCAACGATGCCACAAACTACTTCATCAAATGGAGATAAAAATCTCGCAGTGCACTAAATTTTCAATTACTTACATTGGATATCGTGATACCAAATGAAGTTGGTGAAATGATTACTATACTAGAGCATCTCTCATAATCACAGTTCTGTGTACACAGTTTAACAGTTTATTTAGTGATTTTGCTTAATGTGGCAATTACGATAGATCATCCCGATTATGACCACTGGTCTGGATATTTCAAATCAGGCAATTATTAATGCTTTAAGAATAAGTATTAAGTGGCATTCAATTTGATTTTATCAGCTACTTATTTTTTATTAATTTAGCAGAAAGTGTATGGTGCTAATATTAGATTTAAACTATGTAAGTCAAAAGTGAAACGACTTTTTTATGTATAGATAAATTCTAGATTGTAGGATTCCTTTACTGACTGCCAGTCCACCTGGGTAGGTACCTCCCTCTTACCTGTTTCTACCACTATGCAGCAGTGTATACACTGCTGTGTTCCGATCTTGAATATGGAGTAGTCTTAGTAATTTTTAAGAACCAATTAATAAAAGAAGAATCTTTTGGTTCTTAAAAACTTTAGTTTTTAATGGAAATATGATTACTAAAATAATATAAATTGAAATAAAGTAAATCCTTTTAAAAAATTCCACATAATATCTTCTTAATTGACGGCTTTAATTCTTTTATACTTATTACCGATTTCACAAGCTATTGTGTCATCATCATCATCATCATTACAGCCCTTCACAAGTCCACTGCTGAACATAGGCCTCCCCCACGGAATGCCACAAAGCACGGTCCCGAGCCACCTGCATCCATTGACTTCCTGCATGTCTTACCAGGTCGTCACTCCATCTAGTGGGGGGACACCCTACAATTCGCCTGCCGGTACGAGGCTGCCACTCGAGAACCTTTCTTCCCCATCGGTTGTCGGTTCTTCGAGCTATATGGCCGGCCCATTGCCACTTCAGCTTACTAATCCTTTGGGCTATTGTGTAATATGTGGAAATTATTTTATTTTTTTAAGATTTGAAATTTTTTATTGAAATTAGGATCACTTTTTAAATTATGTTTGGCTCGTTAATTGTGCTTGATTTGCGACACAATTTTATATATCGATATTCTTTTGCAAGGTCTGTCAAAATTAGAATAATGGTGGGGGTGATCACGTTCGCAGATTACATGCTATGATTATAAGCTACAAAATAATTAGTGAAACATCAAGTTAAGCTATCCCTGTCACACGAACACAAGGGAAGTGTCAAACTAAGTGATTTACAACTGAAGCAGAAATGTCGTTATCGAATACTGAATATAATATCTACCTACAGTAGGAGCCTCTTAATATTATGTTAACGCCTAATGTATTACCCATTTTGAAGCGTTTCTATATATAACGTGATGAAAGTGCAACTGTCGACCTAGTCTATCTAATCTTATCTAGAAATTGAAGTCTAGTTATATCTATCACGTCCATTCGGTGGAAGAAATAATATTGCAGCGCATTATTCCCTTTGAATAGGCCGGCTTCAGAAAAAATGAGAGTAGAGACTGTTAACGTGTTAGAGCCATGTTCCAGTTAAATTATGGTTGCAGCAAGAATGGGTTGGCTCTAACCGGGAAAGGACCACGCTCTCAGAGCACTAGCATAAAATAGCAGTTCATTGCTGCTGTGTTTCGTATGGTGAGTGTAGAGAACCGGAGACATTGTTTACTGGAAATAAGGCATTCCAATTATCTTCATTCAAACACTCATGCTAAGTTTGTCTAGTCGAGAATGCTTTTAGAATTAAGTCCGCCTTTTGTTTCTTTACGTACCTTTAAAAATGTATGCCACATTGTGTATGGTAGAATAAAGAATAAATAAAAATTGTATGACCTTGTCAAGTCGAAAGTAAAGCCCAACTTGTCCGCTTCGCGTTCGGGGTGTACAACATTTATGCTGTACTCTTTGAATTGTGTATTATCTCATTAATTAATTCATTACAGCCTATCAAAATTCCACTACTGAACATCGTTCTTCACCGTGAATTGCTTTATAGATTATTTGATACACTTGGCAAACGGGTTGACAACCGCAGTAACTTTTTATTTTTGATTACTTATCAGCAAGATACTGCTGCCCATCTCCTGTTTTATTTCCCCCTACACTGCTTCCTCCTGTTTTATTTCCCCATCGCCTCTTACGACTCCCACGGGATGATAAGTGGTAGTTGATTTATTAGGACGACAATAGTGTGTAGAATATATATAACATAAATTATTAAATTTCAAGTACTTTGGACACAATGATTCACGGAAGATGTCAATGTTACTAATTGATTGCAAACGATTGTAAGTTGACTTAAATCAATTTATAGGAGATATACCTAGTGCTGTGGAAATTAAAAAAAAACATTAGACTTAGTGTGTAGTGTGGTATAAATTTGCGGGTTTTTCGTTAACTTAGCTTTTTGTAGAAATCAAACCAAGGGCCAACAACTCAACAGTTAGTTCCTATTGTTATCTTTTTTTTCATATGAAAGGGGGCAAACGAGCATGCGGCTCACCTGATGGTAAGTGACTACCACCGCCCATGAACAACTGCAACACCAGAGGAATTGCAGGTGCGTTGCCGTCCTTGTAGAAAGGAGTAAGCTCTTTTTTTGAAGGTCCCTTAGTCGTATCGGTACGTAAAAATCGCCAGTAGCAAACAATTCCACAGAGAACTTGTACGAGGAAGAAAACTCCTAGTAAAACGCACAGTGGTGGACCGCCAAGCATCCAGATGGTGAGGATGGTATCTCGAGTTTTGTCGCGATGTGCGATGGTGAAATTAAGCAACTGGAATTAGTCTGAACTATTCATCAGAGCACTCCCCGTGGTAGATACGATAGAATACGCAAAGAGATGCAACACCCTTCACAACGCAAGTGGGTCAAGCCGATCAGAAAGAGCTCGGTCGCCGACGATTCGAACCGATCTGCGCTGGATGCGATTAAATGGAAGGAGCTGGCACTGGGGAGCCCAGGCCCAAAGGTGGGAACAGTATTCCAGTTGAGGCCGAATCTTCGTCTTGTAAAGTTACAGGTGGTGTGCCATCATGAAATGCTGTCCCGCTCTGGTGAGCACGTCTTCTTTTTGGAGGCCAATTTGGCCTTCTCTTCCAAGTGCCCACGAAATTGCACGTCATTCGATATGTCGATACTAGGCTATATATAAACTAGGATTCCGATACTAGCTGAGGCAACAAGAGGAGTGCCCTGAAACTGAGGAGATACGACAAAGGGGTACTTTTTAGCGGTAAACGCGCAAACTTGTGTCTTTTGGGAATTGAACTGGACTAGATTTAGCCGACCACAATCCGAGACTTTGTTCAATAAAGTCTCGACTTCAGACGCAAGTTTGTTTCTGTAATTGGCGAATTTTCCCGAGAAGTTTTGGCTTGGCCGGCGTATAATGCATCACCAGTGCTGTCGTCCGCATAGAAATGAATATTACCGGTTTGCAACATATCATTGATATGCAGAATCTATACAGTCACCGCTTACAACCTTCTTCATTCTCCTTTTTTTATTCATAACGCACCAAATGAAGTGTTTTTTTAAATGCAAATATTCATCACGTTCGGCAGGCAGGCTGATGAGCGCAAAACTGATATCCTCTCACATGCCTTGCTGAACCCCTTTACCAATATCTGAATAGCTTGGTTTCAACATATAAGATTTTCCTTTTCCACTTTCATGAAAAAATTAGACGTAATTAGAACTAAAAACTAAAATCCTCAATTTAAGTGTTATAAGCTGGATGGTTCTACGTTACGGCTTTTTAATATTTATTTCGAAACTTGGTACTGTGTGCCAATATTATAGTATTCAACGTAATATCTGTGCCTTTTGTGTACGAATGTTTATGACGAAGATCGTTTCGTTGTTACTTAGTTTATGGAGAAGCTAATAGAAAGCTAAGAAGAAATATATCAACCACATGTTTATATATTTCCGTAAGTATGGTGTAAGATGTTACGTTCACAGTAACAACAAATTGTTCCCCGCGACTTCGTCCGCGTGGAATTTTTTACAATTGTGTTTCATGGGTTTTAATTTTTTAACGCGGAACCTAAGTTACTCCTTATAACATCAGCTACCTGCCAGTGAAAGTCCTGTGAAAACCGGTCCAGCCATTTAAGTTTTCAGCCAGCCACTAAGGTAAGACAGACTGTCTGTCTGTCTGTTTCTTCCGGAAGACAAACATTTTTAAAAATTGTTTTTTTTTCTTTTGTTATAAGTACCGCATTTACTTTCATATGCATTTAGTAAAAAGCTGTTATTTTGAAATTACAAACAGACACTTCAATTTTATTTATTTGTATAGATTTTTTGGTGATTTTTTTTCTTTGTCATCATAATTTACATCTATAAAGACATAAAGACATAAAGATATTTATTCCAACACTTACACCTACACACATGACAAATTACAATTAAAAATAAAACAAGTGACTTATAAACAAACAAACAAACATTTGAATAAAGGAAATAAGTGCGTCCATTATATGTGTATGCAAATGCACATTAAAATAAAAAAAAATAAAAAAAAAATCGTGTGCTATGATGAAGTGGTAGAAGGGACCGTCTCAGCATAAGCCGCGAGCTTGCAGCGCTGATTTTCAGCCGGCCCCGAACAAGTTCGGACGGTCAACTTTATGCAAGCGAGTTTTTTTTTTAATCTGTATTCTATGCGTCATGTGAGATGTGCCGTAGACGGTAGTATGTAGAGTCCCTATGTTTTACTAAAATGTTTATGATATTTATATGAATATATATTTATCAAAAACATTTTACAGATTTTACAGAACATTTTGACAGAAATATAGACAAATAGTATAAGTATATATAGAGGGTAATAAATACAAAGTAACAGGTACATATTAGGTATACATCAAATAAATACTTAGTAATCAGTAAATTATCATTAAAGGTATTAATTAAATTTATGATTAGAAATACTAAATATATTGGTAAATCCAATTGAGCATGCCCTAAGCGTATTAACATAACTAACAAAACGAGCCCAAACTCGGTACACCTAGTTCTACTCGTTCAGGAGTTCCAGTAGTAGTCACCAAAGTACACCATCAGGTCTCTCCATCAAGCCCGGAGGTTAGCTCTTATAATAACTTACAAAACGAGCCCACACTCGGCACACCTAGTTCTACTCGTCCAGGAGTTCCAGTAGTAGTCACCAAAGTACACCATCAGGTTTCTCCGTCAAGCCCGGAAGTTAGGTCTCATAGTAACTAACAAAACGAGCCCAAACTCGGCACACGTAGTTCTACTCGTCTTGGAGTTCTAGTAGTAGTCACCAAAGTACACCATCAGGTCTCTCCATCAAGCCCGGAGGTTAGGTCTCATCATAACTAACAAAACGAGCCCAAACTCGGCACACCTAGTTCTACTCGTCCAGGAGTTCCAGTAGTAGTTACTAAAGTACACCATCAGGTCTCTCCATCAAGCCCGTAGGTTAGGTCTCATCATAACTAACAAAACGAGCCTAAACTGGGCACACCTAGTACTACTCGTCCAGGAGTTCCAGTAGCTGTCACCGAAGTATACCTTCAAGTCACTTCACCAAGTCCGGAGCTAAGTCTTATCATAACTAACAAAACCAGCCCAAAGCCCACAGTCACCATCTCACTGTTAGTAGAGGGCTTCTAGTACCTAGCAGTCTCCGGAGCAGCTATTCGTATTTTTCGTACTAAGTATAATTTTGTAGGTATAAGAAATGAGAAAAAATAATTAAATTTTTTTAAATTATCAAAACGTTTTACTTGATTACGATTTCCGCACCCGCAGCTAACCGTGCATACACTTGTTGTGTGACCCGTGTCAATGTAATAGTTAGATTCTATACCTATCAATTTTGCAAACGCGTCCTTAAGTTGGGTTATTCGAATATTGTGTATTTCTACAGCGATCTTTTTGAGCCGCTGCAAACAACTGATACAATGTCCACTCACGACGGCGACTGACGCAGAACTAACTGAGTAACGCAGTCTGTATTTAGTAAAAAAAAATTCATACAAGGCTGCCGAAAACACCAAAAATTTTGCCATTTCATAGCCGAAAAAAATTAATTATAACTAACAAAACAAAATTAAACTGCCATTTACATTCAATGGCTTCCCACATGATAGATGAAGAGTATTAAAATAGATTGAGTTGAACAATTCATATTTTCAAAAGTTATCGTGTTTACGAAGCCATGTATATAAATCCACACCGTAAGTCACTAAAACCTATTTTTTATGTAAAAGTAGCAATTAATCGATTTAAAAAAAAATAAGTTCAACAATCTGATAATGTGCTTTTTATATCACTTATATGTACAATATGATTGCTAGATACGATTTCATGCGACAAAACGTTGGAGTCTTAATTTTTAGGCCCTAGTAGAACATACCGACGCGCCTACGGCATGCGATAGGTAATTCTTAAATAAAGCATGTTCAAACATTTATACTTCCCTTCTGTTCGTTTAATAAAATTTTCTTTAAGTGTATTTTAGTCATCTCATTGCCAATCACAGATACCAATGGATCAGAATTAATTTTAAATATATTCTTGTCTTTTTCGTCTTGTGATCTGTACTGCGGTGCTCAAATTATAATTAATACCGCTTTACGCATAAATCCAGTTGGCACACTAGCATAACACAAATCGGATTTTGGCCTTATTCCAAAACCAGTATCGGTCTTAAGGGGCTTAAGATGAATTATGCCTTACTTTAAAGTAAAAAAAGGTTTAATATTTTAAATAGTCTTTGACTTCTAGAAATGTTATAATCACAGGAATTTAAAACAACATGGGTTTTAGGCCTAGAAATCCGTCTAGGTTGCCACCACCTTTTCAAATGATTTTGCCTTTAGCAGAGCGCCCATTGTTACGTTCCGTTTTAAGGTTGAGAAAGCCAGTAAAACAACAGTCAGTAAATCGTTTCAGCGTTGTCATCAAGGGTGACAAATCATCTGTTCTTTGTTTTAAATAGATGGTACCCACAAGCTGCATTGGCCCTATGATCTGTAAATATTTAAAAAATCTAAATAATATTCATATTTCTGTTATTTAAATGTTTATCTGATACTGGCTGCTATAGTTAATGTTCTTGAATCGCTGGAGATAAAAGATTCTGATAATACACGTGAATATAATATAATAATGCCAAGATTCTGATAATCTCCAAAAACGTAGTAACGCCATGTTGTGACTGCTTAAGAGGATGCTTAATCTCTTTTATAACTTTATGTATTTATGTAGCAGAAGTGAGTGGCAGAGTCGGCGAGGGACGCCCTAGAAGTAAGTTTAACGAAAAAATTGGCTATATATTAAATATGTGCTAAATTTGGAGTAATTTGATATGAAATTAAGAGAATATATGTGTAAATTTATGGATGAAAAATAAACAAGACAGGTGTGTCAGAATCGTGCCAAATGGCATTCCATAGTCTCTGCCTAACCCTCTCGGTATCGAGCGTGAGAGTTTATGTAGGTATATCAGGTAAAATAATTAAACTTTAAAAAAGTAAAACCAACTTCAAGAAATTTAAATCTATATAATAGCTTCTGAAATTGGGGATTTAATTGCTCGATAATTCTAAGCACTGACTTCAGAATCTGTTATGAGAAAATTATTTTATTCTTATTAGTTCTTTGAAGTCAGCCTTAAATTTTTCTGTGTTGAAATAGTAATAAACTTTTCTCTTTAAATTGCTTTGTATTTTATTTATTATATCATTTGTACATTCAAATAATGGCAATTGAAGTTAATGACTTATTTTCTATAAGCAAAATGTAGTATTTTTATTTAAAATAAACTGAATAAAAGCTGTCTCATATATGTATAATTATGAATGATAAATGACAAATAGAAGGTCGCTTGTTTATCGTTGTCAACTCTCGAACTCCACTTAAATATTATTTGTTGCGCAATCGGACTCGCTAATACTTATAACAAAGGATTAAACTGAAAATGTCCTTTGTTTTATTAATGGAACAAACGCGAAAACAAAAACATCAACTTTAATTATGAAATCTGTTGATTTCTCTGACGAGGTTACATATTAAAAATGCAAAATAATGTGTGGAATCAAGAGTTCTTTTTTTTATTTCATTTTATTTTCTCATCTCATTAGCTCATCAACATAGCTGGACACGAAGTGCTCTTACAGTAAAATAGAAGTATATAAATAATATATAAATCGAAACTCTTATCACGAAGATAGATTATAATGTGACATGAAATAACATATTATACAATATTTTATTATATACAATGTTAAAAACTATAATAATAAAAAAAAAGATAGATTGGAATAGAATGATTTTTATCCAATATAAGTTATTATATAATACTTATTGAAAGTAATTTTTTTACCACTGGTTCGGAAAATACCTTTGTCCTGGGAAGAACCAGCAAGAACCCCAGCGGGACTTTTTTTAAACATATTTCTTTTTACAATAACTTTGTTTGAACAATTTTTAAATGAATTTTAATACGAGGTGGATTGAAAAGTACTGGCCTAACACAGATCCATTCAATTCTAAAAATCAAATCTACCCACATTATTTAGTTCAGTTCAGACTAGTTCATTGTGTGAAGTTCGAAACGTGTGCGATAATTAGTTGTGATTTTATAATTTATTAACAAAGTAATCGGACATAATTTCCATGAATGGAGCAAATCGAGCAGCGTGCCGTCATTAAGTACCTCCATTAGAAGGCTATCATCAAAAGCCATCCATGATGACATGGTCAGTACATTAAGCGATTGTGTCTGTCATATTCATCCGTCAAAAATGGATAGCAGAATTTAAGCGTGGTAGAGAGTGTGAAAGATGAACCCCGCTCTGAAGGCCTTCGACGTCAACTACTGACGAAAATATTAAAAAGTACTTGATTTAATAATGGGAGACCGCAGATTAAAATTAGAGAGATAGCGAGATTATAGGTATGTCTTATGAACGAACTCAAAACATCATTGTCAACGAGTTGGGTTTCCAAGGTGTCTGCGAGGTGGGTTCCGACTGCTTCAGTTGAAAAAGGACGCGATTGACTATTTCACGCGACTGTTTGGAGTTATTTGAAGCCGATGCAGATGATTTTTGAATCGTTTTGTTACTATGGACGAAACATGGGTTCATTACTGTACACCGGAAACAAAACAACAATCAAAACAGTGAGAAGACCTGTTCACCACCCCAAAAGGCTAAGTCGATTTTGTCGGCAAATAAGGTAATGGCTTCAGTATTCTGGGACTCGAAAGGTGTGATTATGATTGATTATCTTGAAAGGGGTCAGACTATAAACTTGATTACTACTGCACCTTACTACGTCGTTTACGAGAGGAAATAAAAGAAAACGTCGAGGAATGCCTGAAGAAAAGTCCTGTTTCATCAAGATAACGCCCGTGTTCACACGTCAGTACAGTCAATGGCTGAAATTCACAACTGTGGCTTTGAACTGTTACCGCATCCGCCGTATTCACCTGATCTGGCACCATCAGATTCTTTCTGTTCCCTAACCCAAAATGCACTTGGGAGGTCAAAGATTCGACAAATGACGAGGTCAAAGCAGCTGTAGACGCATATTTTGACTCTAAGGAAGAATCATTTTTTTCAACGGTCTAAATGCTTGGAAGGAGGTGGCAAAGTGTATTGAACTTGATGGTGATTATGTAGAAAAAAAAAAATATAACTGATTTAGTATGTGTTTATTTTCTTGTTAGGCCGAGTAATTTTCAATCCACTCGTAGAACCAGTATGGTGGCGATCATGGTTATTTTCATTTATGTATTCCTTGATATTATTATAACCCTTTTTGTACAATTTTTCTTTAATGAAATAATTAAACTTGTTTATTGACAATGTTTGTACATTTTCTGGGAGTTTGTTGTTAAAGTATATACATTGCCCCATAAATGAATTACTAATTCTGTAGAGTCTAGTAACTGGTTTTACAAGCATATGTTTGTTCCTAGTATTTAAAGTATGAACATCTTTATTCTTATTAAAGCTATTTAGGTTTTATGTACATACATTACATTTTCATAAATATATTGCGATGCCAAAGTAAATAATATGTAAATAATACTTTCAATTTTTCTCTAAGGGACTCTTTACAATTTAAGTTATAAATCGCCCGTACGGCGCTCTATTGCAAAACAAATATGGCTTCAATGTCAGTCGCATTACCCCATAAGACATTACGCTATGAAAGTAACTGAAATAAACTAATGTAGCTGTCTCAACATTGGTGAGACTTCTAGTCTTACAGCATATATTGCATAACTAAGTCTGCCTGCTAATTTAGATATATTAGATTGTTTAGTTCTGTTACTTAAATATGAAATAATAAAACTTAGCGCAATGTTTTTGACAACGTAATGTTGATGAACACAATCGAAAGCTTTGACAAGATCACAAAAAATACCTAAGGCATCTTGTGAATTCTCCCAGTCATTGAAAATATATATTGGTAAATCTAATTGGGCATGCCCTACGCGCAAAAAAGAAATTACGTATAACATGATTATACGGAATTTTTTAAAGTAGTTTAAATACACTCAAATTTTCACTAATAACCTTATTATACTTCCAATTTCCGATAATTTTATGTCAAACTTCAATTTAAAAAAAAAAATTTGGAAAATCCAAAAGTGCACGACTCATAATGCTCATATGATGATCATATCATCATTCAGGTCACTCCATAAAGTCCAAGACGTATTTAAGTATAAATATTACACCCTACTTACTTTTAGTACGTACTACTATTATTTATTCTGTGCTTTTAAAATATTGTAATAAAAGTCTCTGATTATTATTATAATCAAGTATGTAATAAATTTGGTTTTTCGAATATTGTGTATTTGTACAGCGATCTTTTTGAGCCGCTGCAAATAATCGATACAGTGTCCACTCACGACGGCGATTGACGTCGAACTAATTGAGTGAATGACGAAGTCTCTATTTAGTAAAAAATAAATTCATACAAGACTGCTAAAACACCGAATATTTAGAGATTTCGCAGCCGAAAAAAATTAATTATAGCTAAACTAAACAAAATTAAACTGCCATTTACATTCAATGGCTTCCCACATGATAGATGAAGAGTTTTAAAAATAGATTGAGTTGAACAATTGATATTTTCAAAAGTTATCGTGTTTACAAAGCCATGCGGACTTGATAAATCCTCACCATAACCCACTAAAACCTCTTTTTTATGTAAAAATACCAATTAATCGATTAAAAAAAATATTAATAAGTTCAACAATTATTTATCTTTCTGACAATTTGCTTTTTATATCACTTATATGTACAAAATGATTGCTGGATACAATTTCATGCGACAAAACGTTGGAATCTTAATTTTTAGGCCCTAGTAGAACATACCTGTGCGCCTAGCGCTTACGGAATGCAATGTTTCATAAGCTCAACACCTGCGTCAGTCGTTGAGCGACGTCTTGTAAAACCAAATAGATTTTTTTTTACTTATTATAAGCCAGTGCTTGACCACAATCCCACCTGGTGGTAAGTGATGATGCAGCCCTAGATGGTAAATCGCACTGTCTTAGCGTAACAAAAGTCTATTCACTCTTGCCTTGAAGACGTCCAGATTGTATTCGGACGTAAAAATAGACGCCGGTAAATTATTCCACTCCTTTGCTGTACGCATTACAAATGTCGAAGCAAACCATTTGGTTCTAACGCGTGGAATATCGACAACAAAGGGGTGAAGACCCGCCGACCGCCTTGTCGTCCGATAGTGGAAAGGAGAGGGAGAAATGCATCCTATAGAATACCGAGAGACTGGCTACTCTGCGCCTGTGCTAGAGTCTGACAAGATTGGTTTCAACCAAATCAAGGTCACCAATGAGCCTCTTACCACGTCTCTCCACTGAGTCCAACGCTGCCAGGTGGCATTTTGCAGCACCAGCCCATATGTGACAGCAGTACTCCATGCACGACCGGACTTGCTCTTTATATAAGGTAAGAAGCTGCCCCGGCGTGAAGTACCACCGCACCTTTGCAAGGACACCAAGTTTCCTTGCGGCTGCTTTGGCTCTGGACTCAATAAACCACCCATAGTTGAGGTTCGGAGAAAATTCAACCCCTAACAACTGAAGTTGGTCAATGTACTCCAAGGATACATTCCGGAAAGTAGGCACCAGGGTGAGCGGGCTCCTTTTAGCGGTGAAAAGACACGCTTGTGTTTTGGAGGCGTTGAATCTTAAGAGATTGCCATCGCCCCATTCGGAGACTGCCTGTAGTTTGAGATTCACACGTGCAACCATAACCTCTCGTTCGGACTGGATTTGATCCTGACTGGCCCAGGCACTTGGTTGGTATCTCTCTTGAGCAGAGAATGAGCAGATCATTTATATGCAATAGTAAGAGCGTTGCGGAGAGAACGGACCCCTGAGAAACTCCGGCGTTTTTCGCGATTGGACAGTACGAGCAGCCATCGATGACAACTCGGAGAAATTGTTCACTCAGAAAGTCCTTCACTCAGTCAATCAGGCCAGGGGATAAGCCGTATGCTTAAAGCTTGCCTAACAAACTAGCGTGCCAAACCCTGTCAAAAGCCTTCGAAACATCGAGGGAAACAGCAAGTGCTTCACCACTGTTCTCGAGGGCTTCGCCCCATATTTGAGTGGCATACGCTAGAAAGTCCCCAGTTGATCTATTTCGGCGAAACCCATACTGGTGGTTACTGAGGAGATCATCCTGCTCTAGGTATGCCATGAGGTTGGCGTTCAATATACGCTCCATACTCTTGCAGAGTATGGTGGTAATTTAAATTGGCCGATAATTAGCAGGGTCGGTACGGCTACCTTTTTTAGGCACAGGCTGCACATTGGCCACCTTCCAGGATTTGGGCACTATTCCAGTCCTAAATGAGAGGTGGAACAAGCGCGTCAACACAGGCGAACTTTACCACCATTGGGCACGTCAGCAAAGGGGATGAAATATTTTATGGAGTAATTTATTTGTATTTTTCTTTTACAATTGATATAAAATTATTTTTCAAAAATATATAGCACCGTTGACCCTGTTCCCCGTAACCGGATGTGGTAGTATGATCAACACCTTAGCGTACAGTTTTTCCACAATGATAAGCAGGCTTATTCAGTGGTAACATTAAAACAAAAATCCAGCTTTGACCCTTTATTCTTATAAAGTGAAACTATAACGGCTTTGCACCAGTTCCAGCGTAAATTAAAGAAAGTTTACAGCAGTGTGGGTACACCAGTGTACACTACCCTTACCTCTCCAGTCTTCAGTATTTATTTATTTATTAATTATTTAAAACTTTATACACACATAGTATATTGGCGAATTTAATACCTAAGGCATTCTCTACCAGTCTACCTTGGGGTGATGCAGAGATAGAACGTTGTAGGTGTAATAAAAATTTAATATAAGAATACTAAAGTAAAAAAACTAAAAATTTTGTAATACATGGAAATAAAATACATAAGATATAAATGGTAAATCAGAAAAAAAACCATGATAAAAATAAAATATAAAATAACTACGATAATAAATATTTATAATACATATGTACTTTATAGTATCAAACGTAAATAAAGTGATCTCGTAAAGATTAACAAATATACATATAGTCGCATAAATTTATATTAAATCACTGAATCTTACTCATATTTTTCGGAATTTTAAAAATATTGGTCTCGAACCAAAAAGCAATAAGTGTGAATTTTTTTTTTCAATAATTTTTCCAGTTCTAACAGAGACACTTTAATTAAAAATTTCAATCATATTTCTCCAGGAATAAAAACTGTCAGTACGGAATCGCTATACCTGCTAGGTCTCCCGTTGTTTTTCGATAGTATTAAACCTGTTTTAAAAACAGAATTTTATCAGTTTTTGAAACATGTTGATAAAGTATATTACATAAACCTCCACATTGCTTTTACTGTTTTAAAATATTGTCTCCTTTTACCTAGATTTACATACTTACCTCGCTCGATTCCAGTCTGGAAATATTTGTATATTTTAAAAAATATTGATAATAATCTTAAAATAGCTGTAGTAAATATTCTAAATTTAACTTTAAATACAACAGCCTGGACTTAAGCTTGGTGTGAGAAATCTTTCTACCATTGCATTTCCTGCTTTCCTTGCTTCTGTGCATAGTGTAGTGACTTATGTAACATAATTTTATATAATAAAGTAGTCCTGTGCTTTGCTAGGGAGGCAGGGCAGACATGGGCGAACGCTCTGTTCCGGCGAGAATGTTCCACTGGAAGTTAACCAACAAAAACAGTGGGATATTCCGTTGGTACAGGGTATCCAGAGCCCCGTGTAGTGGCGGGTAAGAATACTCACTACCCCATATCTTCCCGTGGGTGTCGTAAGAGGCGACAGAGGGAAACTGAGGCAGAGGATGGGCAGCAGCATCTTTCTGATAACAGCAAAACAACAATAAAAAACTGCGGTTGCCAACCCGCTCGCCAAGCGTGGCAACTATGGCAATATATCCCCCATGATAGTAACGAAGAGACGGCCCCCAGTCCGGCTATTCCTGGCTACCGTGGCGACCATGGTAACGGCGGGGCAGGGGGTGCTAAGAATCTCCGGTGGAGGTTCGGTTGCCACCTATGACGACTCGACCTGGCAACTTATAACGCACGCACCCTGAGGATTGACGAGAAGATCCTGGAGCTGGAAGAAGAGACAGACAAGTTGCGCTGGAATATTATAGGATTATCCGAGGTCCGAAAGGAGGGGGAGGACACGGTAATCCTCGAATCCGGCAACTTGTTCTATCACCGGGAGGGCGACCATCTGTCCCAAGGAGGAGATGGATTTATCGTCCACAAGTCTCTCGTTAACAACGTTGTAAAGATTGGGAGTGTGTCGACGAGGGTTGCGTACCTTATACTCAGAATCACCAAACGGTATTCGCTGAAGCTCATACAGGTTTACGCACCAACCTCGGCACACCCCGATGAGGAGATGGAGGAAATGTATGAGGATATCTCTAGAGCCATGCATTCTTTGAAAACCCACTACACGGTGTTAATGGGAGACTTCAACGCAAAACTAGGCACAAGAGAGTAAGGTGAGCTGAAAGTAGGGAAATTCGGAATAGGGCAGCGGAACCCAAGGGGCCAGCAGCTGGCCGACTTCATGGAGAAAGAGGGACTCTTTATGATGAACTCTTTCTTCCAGAAGCGGCCCCACAGGAAGTGAACCTGGTCGAGCCCCGACGGTTCGACAAAAAGTGAGATTGACTTCATTATGACGACCAGGCGACAACTGTTCAGTTATGTTTCAGTGATCGCGAAGGTGAAAACCGGCAGCGATCACCGAATGGTGAGAGGCACACTGAACCTAAACGTTAAGTTGGAGAGGTCACGTCTAATGAAGTCAACGCTCTGTCCCCCTCGTGCCCTAATCCAAAGTCCCGAAACCTTTCAGCTCGAGCTACGAAAACGTTTTCAGTGCCTAAAAGATTGCAATGCAGTGGACGATATGAAAGACAAGCTCGTGGAAACTGTCTATACGGTCGGAGCTAAGTTTTGCAAGACCCGCCGCAGAAGAACACAAAAACTCTCCGATCACACTCTTAATCTCATGGCTGTTAGACGGGATATGAAGCTGCAGTCTTCAGTAGATTTGACAGAATACAGGCAACTGAACAGACAGATCTCCAAATGCCTGCGGCTGAACTTACGCAACTTTAATACTGCTCGTATTGAAGAAGCAATCGAGCGGAACCAAGGCTCCAAAGTCTTTACCAGAGATATGTCTGCCAGAAAGAGCCAACTGTCGAAGCTGAAGACCGACTGTGGCAGCGTCGTTTCCGGGACACCTGAGATTTTAAGTAAGATTGAGAGGTTCTATGGGCAGCTGTACACATCATCGTTGGAGCCACATGCAAGTGTGAGTAATGATCCAAGAGCGAGTCTTTTCCGACACTATTCCGATGATATACCGGACGTCAGTCTGAGCGAGATTAGAATGGCTCTCTAGCACCTTAAAAACGGCAAGGCCCCAGGCCAGGATTGAATTACAGCGGAGCTTCTGAAAGTGTGTGGAAAACCGATACTTGAAGTCCTTTAGAAGCTCTTTAATTCCGTCCTACATGGTGGCATTACACAGGAGGCGTGGAGCAGAAGTGCGGTGGTCTTGTTCTTCAAGAAAGGCGACAACGCTCTCTTGAAGAACTACAGACCGATTTCCCTTCTGAGCCGCGTCTACGTGCTGTTTTCGAGAGTCATTACGAATCGTCTCGCACGCAGACTCGACGACTTCCAGCCTCCCGAACAAGCCGGTTTCCGAAAAGGCTTTAGCACCATAGACCACATACATACCCTTCGGAAAATTGTACAGAAGTCCGAGGAGTACAATTTGCCACTATGTCTGGCGTATGTGGACTATGAGAAAGCCTTTGATTCCGTCGAAATTTGGGCGGTGCTGCAGTCCCTTCAGCGGTGCCAAGTTGACTGTCGGTATATCGAAGTGCTGAAGTGCTTGTACAGTAGGGCTACGATGGCTATCCGAGTACAGAAACAGAGTACGAAACCTATCCAATTGCAGAGAGGTGTAAGACAGGGTGACGTTATATCCTCGAAACTCTTCACCGCTGCATTGGAAGACGTTTTCAAGCTACTGGAATGGAAAGGATACGGTATTAACATCAATGGCGAGTACATCACTCGCCTTCGATTTGCCGACGATATAGTCCTTATGGCAGAATCGCTGGAGGAGCTAAGCACTATGCTCAATGACCTCAATAGTGTCTCCCAACGTATAGGTCTTAAGATGAACATGGAATAAACAAAGATCATGTTTAATGTCCATGTCACACGTATGCCGGTAGTTGTTGGGAGCACTAAGCTCGAAGTTGTTGACGAGTATGTTTACATGGGACAAATAGTCCGACTAGGTAAGTCCAACTTCGACCGAGAGGTCAATCGACGGATTCAACTCGGCTGGGCAGCGTTCGGGAAATTACGGCACATCTTCTCGTCAGGTATACCTCAAAACTTGAAAACGAGCCTGTACAACCAGTGCGTGTTGCCAGTGATGACCTACGGAACTGAGACGTGGTCCTTCACTGCTGGCCGGATGAGGAAGCTCAAGGTCGCTCAGCGAGCTATGGAGAGGGCTATGCTCCGAGTCTCACTGCTTGATAAACTTAGAAATGAGGATGTCCGCAGTAGAACTAGAGTGACCGACATAGCCCAACGGATTAGTAAGCTGAAGTGGCAATGGGCCGGCCATATAGCTCGAAGAACCGACAACCGATGGGGAAGAAAGGTTCTCGAGTGGCGGCCTCGTACCGGCGAATAAAGTGTAGGGCGTCCCCCCACTAGATGGAGTGATGACCTGGTAAGACATGCGGGAAGTCGATGGATGCAGGTGGCTCAGGACCGTGCTTTGTGGCATTCCTTGGGGGAGGCCTATGTTCAGCAGTGGACCTGTGAAGGGCTGTAGTGATGATGGTGAGGGTATCCAGAAAGATTTGTTTCATAATTTCCATAGTGACCAAGATCAGGCACGCCTTCTAGTTCTTTCGACTAAAAAATCTAGTCACTGGTTACACGCTTTACCATCAAGTAATCTCGGCACATTATTTGATGGGGAAAGCTTAAGCATCGCCGTAGGAATTTGACTAGGAGCGGCGACCCCATCAGTGCCCCTGTGGTAGCAGCGTCCCCATCAGTGCCCCTGTGGTAGCAGTGTCAACTAGTTTGGGCTCCACGGACTTTCATGTAAGAAAAGTGCTGGTAGGTTTTCACGGCACGGTCCTTTGAACAATGTCATCCGAAGGGTTCTTGTCGCTATAAATATTCCCTCGGTTTTAGAGCCTTATAGAAAATTTTGAGACGATGGCAAGAAACCCGACGGTATAACATTGGTCCCTTGGGAGAGAGGTAAAGTCCTAGTGTGGGATGCTACTTGCGTAGACACTGTGGCGGCTTCCCATCTCAGGGGTACCTCGTTTAGGGCCGGGGCGGCATCAGAAGCAGCTGAACTGAGTAAGTGGCGCAAATATAAGTCTCTGAGAGATAACTACATATTTGTGCTATTTGCTGTAGAGACTATATGTCCATGAGGTCCTCGTGCGGTGAGGTTCCTAAAGGAACTCTACCCGCAACTGGTCATTGTTGCTGGTGATAAGAGGGCTGGTTCTTTTTTCGCTCAAAGGCTAAATATAGCCATTCAGCGAGGAAATGCAGCCAGCCTTCTTGGCACGATACCACTGGGAGTAGGACTGTATGATAATTAAGTTATTAGTTTTTTTTAATTATAGTTTTTTAATATTATATATATATATATATTATAAAATATATATGTAATAAGAATAAAAAGAAAATAAATAAACTGTTTCTATGATGATTATGCCAGTTTATTAAGTAGGTAGGTTCATCTTGAACGCGTAACGATTGCTAGCTGTCCTGATTCGAGAGAGAGTGTATTCTAAAGGAAAAAATAATGAATAGAGAAAAAAAAATGAGCAAGTTCAAAGCTATGGGAGGGACATAGGAGAAGAAGGTTGTTCACGGAGCGAAGGTTTATCTCATGACTAGAGCTAAGGAACTGAAAGTAAATGGTGGTAAGTGCACGCAAACTACGGCGTGCCAGAGATACTGCTCGCTACAGCTATTGTTCAAGTTCATGCCAACAATGGCACTTACTACAAGCTCCGAGCACTGCCAGATCATGGATCCCAGACCTCAATTATAACGGCAAAAGCAGCTCAACTTCTATCACTACCTAGAAGTAAGTGTAAAGGGGTCATAACTGGGATCGGCATAAAAGAAAACAATTGTAAAAGCGTGACCAAGTTAACAATAAAGTCCATTAATAGCGACTTCACACTTAATACCGAAGCTCTCATAATGAAAACTCTAATTAATAATTTACCGAAATACTCCTTGGACAAGCCGTCATGGTAATTCCTAGAAAATATACAGTTAGCAGATCCAGAATTCTACAAAAGTCGGCCGGTAGATATACTTCTGGGAGCAGAAGTATACTCAAACATCATCCTAGACGGAATTTGCAAAGAAAACAATAACTCGCCAATCGCCCAACAAACGCGATTTTGTTAGATATTAAGTGGAAGCGCTAATTAAGTTACTCTACAGTGCAATTTTTTGCTGAATAATATACAAAACATCCATCATTGAATAAAACTATTTTTCTTCTTTATATTCTTTACAGCACTAGGTACTGATAAATCAACAACAAAAAGACGCGAGGATGGAAGATGCCAAGTGAAACTTCCCTTAAGTAAAACATTGCGCAAGACTTGGGCACATCGAAACAAAAGGCAATTGCGCAATTCAAACAATTGGAACGACGATTCACAAAACAAAATAATACCGCAGAAAATTATAAATTATTTATTCAAGAAAACCTAGCATTGGGTCATATGAAACCGGCTACCGGTAACAAGAAACCGGACTTTTATATGCCGCACCATTGTGTCGAGCGCACGGAGTCAACAACTACAAAAATCAGGGTTGTATTCAATGCCTCGGCAAAAACTTCGACAGGGTTGAGCCTTAATGATCTTATGCACAAAGGCCCATATCTACAACAAGATCTCCAAAAACTAATTTTAGAGTGGCGTCAATATCAGTTTACATACACAGCTGAAATAGAAAAAATGTTTCGCCAAATTTGGCTGAGTGAAGAACACCAAAAATACCACAAAATTATATGGCGAGATGGCCCAGAAGAACCATTGCAGGAAAACCAACACACTACAGTCACATGTGTCACCAAGGCCGCGCCATACTTAGCAAAGATGACTCTGAAGCAGTTAGTAGATGATGAAGAAAAATACTACACCAAGACTCAAGCAGCTTCTATTTTACGGCATAGCCTGTATGTACATGGACGACGTTATCCATGGCTGTCATAGCGCTGACCTTGCAAAAGGGTTGAAGAATGACCTCATCAAACTATTGAAAGCAGGCGGATTTAATCTCAGGAAGTGGTCATCTAATATTCCAGAATTCTGTGAAAATGTCAATCAAGATGGGAGTTTTGAGTTTAGAGCTGTTGAATCTACAAAGACCTTAGGGTTGAGATGGAACCCTCAAGAAGACTCATTCACTTTCCAATCCAAAATACAAGCTCGTCAGACAAACAACACCAAGAGAAGCTTATTATCTGACATATCAACCCTTTGGGACCCTCTGGGCTGGATTTCACCACTAACTACCACGTTGAAACTACTTTTCCAATCTACGTGGCTATCTAACATCGACTGGAATGAAACACTTCTCGATAACATCAATTTGGAGTGGCAGAAAATCAGGAACGATATTCATAACATCGAAAAAATAAAAGTAAAAAGATGGCTCAAGACAAATGAAACCGATGTTATTGAGTTGCATAGATTTTGCGACTCGTCAACAAAAGCGTACACTTGCATAATATACTGCAAAATAAACCGTGGAAACCAAAGTACTGTGGTTCTGGTCGTGGCAAAAACAAGGTAAGTGCCGGTCAGCAAAACTGTAAGTTTACCTAGACTTGAATTATGCGGCGCAGTTTTGTTAGCAAAAACCAAGGTGAAACAGAGTTTAGAAAATTACGAAATCAAGCAATACGGCTGGGTTGACTCCACGGCAGTACTGGGGTAGCTGCAGGGCGATCCAAACAGGTGGAAAACCTTCGTAGCGAACAGAGTCAAGCAAGTTACCGACGTCATTCCCGCACAAGAATGGCGATACGTAAAGTCCCAGGACAACCTAGCGGACTGCGCAAGCAGAGGCCTAACTGCTACACAACTATTGATTTGTTCTCTGTGATGGCAGGGACCTAGCTGGCTGCCTACTTATCAAGATAAACAAGAAGAAACCAGTTATGATACCAATGAAGAACAAAGAAAGGTAAAGCAGATGAATATTTTGACATACCAAGATCAAGAAATGAATATTTTGAGTCAAATTATCAAGAATTACAGTAAATTGAATAAATTTATCTGCGTCGTAGCCTGGATATACCGTTTCATAAACACTACAAGAACAAAAATCAAAATGCCATCGTATTATTATTAGAAGAAGTCAGAGCAGCAAAGCAAAGTATAATCAAGCATGTTCAGCAAGAAGAGTTTTCGCAAGAGATAGAAGATCTCAAAGCAAAACATAGCGTAAATACCAAGAGCAAGATAGTAAACTTACACTCTTATTTAGATGAAGAAGGCGTTCTAAGAGTTGGTGGTAGACTGAGAAACGCGTAGATAAGCATGGAAATGTAGCACCCAATCATCATTCCACACGCAAATCATCTTACGGAGTTAAATGTCACGGGGGACCAAGATAAGATTCGTCAGCAGTACTTGATCGTAGGGGGCAACAAGGCCACTAAGAAGCGCTTACGACAGTGTGTGAGATGCAGGTGGTTTGAAATAAGCAAGCAGCATCAACTCATAGGTGACCTACTTAGTCCCAGAAGTAACCCATCTCGCCCGTTTTCTCACACAGGATTGGATTATACCGGCTTCATCATACGCATCATACCAAGGGATATGTAGCGGTATTCGTGTGCATGGCAACCAAGGCCGTGCACTTAGAACTAGTATCGGACCTAACAACGTCATCATTACTTATAATTACGTACTTGTGTCAAAAAACTTACAACGACATACGGAAACGATGGCGTTCAGAGTACTTGACTCAACTAAATGTACGCAGTAAGTGGCAAAGGAAACAAAGAAATATCAAGATCAACGACGTCGTGCTCGTCCACGAAGACAACTTACCTCCAGGACGGTGGGCGATGGGTCGCGTCGTCGAACTTCATCCCGGTTCTGATGAGCAAGTGAGAATGGTCACAATGAAATCCAAGAATGGCTATCTCAAAAGGCCGGTAGTGAAATTATCGCTACTACCTGTAAATAAAGACTCAGATTGCAGCGATAATAACACAAACAAACCATAATCAATCAAGAACGATCAACAAACAAGAGCTCCTCAATCTGTTAAGAAACCTCAAGTTCATTTCTCATCGCTGGCATTGGCTATGCTATTTTTCTTGAGCGTACTTAGCACTTCTTCGTCCTGTTCTTTTCTTAACACACCTCTGAAGTCAAATCAAGGAATATATTTCGACAAAGTCTCTGAAATGCTAGTAATTAGAGACGAATGGACCATAGTCGTCTATTATGACATGAGCCCCTACTGGCAAGGGATGAAGACCTATGAACAATATTTTAATTAGTTGCAAGGAACATGCGATAAATTACAAGAAGACCAATGTAACAATATACTGTGGCAACTACGTCATAGTTACTCCGAGTTCCAGCATTATAATACTATTTTGATGACAACATTCGCGCACGTGCTCGCGCCGCCGCCGAGGACTGATCAACGGAGTCGGCAGTAGAGAACTCATTATTTGGAATTTTAGACGAGAATGTTGCCCAAAAATATCAAAAACACATAACGCTCCTCCGTGATAATCAACAACATCTATCTACATTGTGGCAAAATCAGACATATATAGTCGAGGCGGAGTATAACTTACTTAAAAGGAGTAAAGAAGTTATGAATAAGCAGCATAAGTTAATAAACAGACAGATCCTAAATATAGAAAACGCTGTGAACATATTAAACTCAGAGGTCGTCAACATGTCTCAATTGAATCAATTAACTTTGACAGCCGTAGCTGCAAGCAATATGGTAAAGAAATTACGAAACGTGCAAGAATCATTACTGAACACGATCATAGATATTTATCACGGGAGACTTAATTTCCATCTTTTGTCTCCAGAGCAGCTTAGAAATGAAATCGGTGTCATTGCAAGCCAAATATCAAAGGAGCTGGCCTTACCAATCGAAAACATACAAGCAAGCCCTCAAAGTATTTATCATCTCTTAACAATAAAGGCCAGAATTTGCGAAGATTACCTACTCTTCGAGATAAAGGTGCCGCTCATCAGTAGAGATTCCTTCGAAATATTTCATCTTATTCCAGTACCGACCAAGATTAATAACAGCAAGATGGTCAACACGATACTAATATCGAAATACGTGGCCATAAGCCTAGCAAAGGATGCGTACATTGTGATGGATTTAGATGAAATTTCATCATGCAGTCAGCAAAATGACTTGTCTTTATGTTACTTGAAGAAACCAGTTTACCATCTCTCACAAGACGAGAAATTCTGTGACTTCGACAATAATAAACAACAATGTAAAACTGTTGTGGACTCCTGCAATAATAAATGGATGAATTAAACAATATAAACAAGTACTTATACTTTTGTTGTGTGAGGTGTCAGTTATAAGTGATGTGCGCGGATCAGGTGACCGCGCCACAGCTGGAGCGCGCCGGCATCGTCAGCATTTCACACGGGTGCATTGTCAAGTCCGACCTATTAGAGCCACGCGGCAGCTTTTGATGTTGCACGTATGGGCCGGCTCGAGCCGGGTTGGTACCACGACCTCACAGAATACCGGCGTGAAGTGAAAGCTCTGCTTCTACGTTACGTCTGGTGAGTGCAGGTGGCCGGAGGTAAAAGGGGGGGGGGGCCTCCATCAACATGGTAGCGGAATTAAATGAAAAACTACCCCCGGAAGGTACCATCACCCCTGGAGAATCCCTCGCTGACCATCCACGACCAAGCTCTATACACCGGCCGTGCCAATATTTCTCGGGAGAACGTCGCCGAGTACCGGAACAAACTTGTGTCTGAAGTCGAGTCTTTGCTGAACAAAGTCTCGGATTGGGGGCGACCTAGTCCAGTTTAATCCTCAGAAGACACAAGTTTGCGCGTTTACTGCTAAAAAAACCCCTTTGTCATATATACTCAGTTTTAAGGCACTCCCCTTGTTGCCTCAGCCAGTATTGGAATCCTCGGCGTCGACATATCGAGTGACGTGCAGTTTAGTGGTCAGTTGAAAGAGAAGGCCAAATTGACCTCAAAAAGCTTGGCGTGCTCAGCAGAGTGGCAAAAACTCTAGATACTATCCACACCATCTGGATGCTTGGCGGTCCACCACTGTACGTTTCACTAGGAGTTTTCTTCCGCGTACAAACTCTCTGTGGAATAATTTACCATCAGCGATTTTTCCGGACCGATATGACTACTTATTAAAAGGCCGGCAACGCACCTGCAATTCCCTTGGTGTTGCAGTTGTTCATGGGCGGCGGTAGTCACTTACCATCAGGTGAGCCGTATGCACGTTTGCCCCCTCTCCTATAAAAAAAATTACGGTGCATGCTCGTAACCTTGACCGCAGCGTTATCAAGACGAGCCCAGACATCAAGGTTGAAGACCTCAGATCGATAAACAATATCATGAACGCGTCGATCCCGATGCCGTCTATACTAGATGAAACCGCCAAAAACAATTTTCGGACTTAGAAAAACAGCTAAAAGATTTGAAATTGCAGGCGGTGTTGACAAGTGATGTACCCATACCATGATGTGCATCAATATGCTCTCATATACATCATGATCGGAGTAGCAATTATCGTGGGTGCAGGCCTGGTGTGGCAGCGAACGCGACAAGCACGGTTAGCAAGAGCCAACTCTCCGGCAGTGTCCCTGGTGGAGGACTGCACCACGGTCCGCTTCTCTTCCGTCCGAAACAGCATTTGTAAAGAAGAAACGATCCATCGTAGTGATCATGTTACCAACAAGCTAGACAGTGTTCGAATTGTAATCAGGTCTACGTCGCCCATAGCAACTTATACATCTTTTTTCAAGCAATCGTGATCAGCAACCCGCCCTCTTTCCTTCGGACCGGAGCATGTACGGGGCAACACCGTGCATTCTCCCGCGTCGATATTTTAGTAATTAAACACTATGCGCGACTGACCTTATTTATAAATATTCTACATTTTTAGTGCTTTGGTGATTGCCTACCAATACGGTCACGTGACCCAATCTTATATTTTTACCAATTTTCGTATATTGTGAAATCTCAATAAATCTTTGTTTTTTCTCAAGATTGTGTTTACATCATACATCATCAGATCAAGTAAAGGGTGTGTAGTATAACAAGACAACACATGGTGTGTTAGGTTTCACTCCTCTTCCCAACTCCTAATGACTTAAGGAATTTCCAGACCCTAGCAGGGTCAGGGTCACGAACCGATTCATAAATGTGGCGTCGTTCTGCATTTCTTCACACGTTGTTGCAACGATTCCGTGTCAATCTATATTTCTCTTTAATTGCATCACTAGGATCTTGTATTTTGCTTTAACTCGAATTTTATTATCAATTATTTGTTTTAGTTCGTCATTCAATCAAGGATATGGAGGATGCTTAACGCGCACTGGTCGAACAAGAGCATGATTATCATATAACTGAATTAAAAAGGAATTGAATAAGGCTACTTGTGCGTCGACAGTAGGAGCATCCACAACCAAATTCCAATCAATCTTTAAAGCATCAGGACGAAGTAGTTCAAGGTTCAAATGACTAAAGTTGCGCTGAAGTAAAGTCCTCGATTTAGCTTTAGAAGGTCTAGTTTTATAAGACAAGAAGATGACGTCATGATAAGAGAAGGCATCAGCTGCACATTGACCGTGTTTTGCAACATGGTCAAGAGAAGACACAAATATTAAGTCAATAAGAGAAGGGGCACAATTAGGAAAAAAATGTATTGCAGAAGTAGAAAGAATTTTAAAATTTGCTGCCTCAATAACAGATTTAAGTTTAATGGATCCCTTGTTGTGTTTGAGTAGACACATGTTAAAACCACCCATTATTATGGTATGAATTTAACAGGTGTAAGATTCACGAAGAGATCATCTAAAACAGAAAAGTGGTCCATTGTGAGAGAAGGGCTGTAAAAGACTCCAAGTAATAATTTTGTGTGGCTGAGAAGGATTTCAATGAAGAGGAATTCTGCTACGCTTCCAATTTGAGATATTGATGACGCTTGAATAATAGATTAAAGTACATATATGAGATCGTAAGTAAATAGCAACACCACCCCCACTCCGCTCGGTGCGGTCATTACGAATTAAAGTGAAGCCTGGAAGCGAGTAGGAAGTAGATGGAATACATGGTTTTAACCAAAGGAACTAAATTCGTTATTCGCAAGCGTCAATAAAATTAATAAGTAAGGCAATAAAATTTTAAGTGTTGATTTCTCTGCGTGAGATATGCGTGAGGCCTTGGTACCTCAGGCGATAAACGCTCGCCGTGAATTTTGCAGTACGCGAGCAATCCGGTTTCGATACTCGCCGATACCAATAAAATGGTAATTATAATTTTGAGTGCTGATTAACCACATGCGGCGGTGCAGTAAAACTTCATGAGGAGACCTGAATGTCTAAGAAATTTAAGAAAAATCGAAGACGTGTAGAGTCAGGCGAGACAGGCAGCGTGGAAGACATTTTATTGCCCTAGAAACCAATGAGTAATGAGAGCCTACGCCTAGCTGTTTGACGTTATAGGCTGTTATACTTTACATTAACTTTTATTTGAGGGGTGTGAAGGAGAAAATCGTGAGGGAATCTACTGATGTTAAAAATATTGCGAAAACATAAAGCGAAATCCTCCAACACGAGTTAGGACAGCGCAGTGTTCTCTTATTTATTCCGAAATCGCTCTCAGAAATGATAAGATACCTATGCCTTTCATAGCTGATTATTGCCTTGCATAGTATGACATTCATAGCTGTTACTTTACCTTTATATGTAAACATAAAAGCTCAACTTAATTTTTTTAAGTTTAAGAATTTTAAGGTTTTCAGCCGAATTAGGTAGTGTATATATTGGCCTGGTATGGGATGCAGCTACAAGTATCAGCCAACATAGCCAATGATGATGAAAGATAAGCTTTGTTATGCAAATGTTTTGCTTAAGATCGTCCAATCAAATGCATTATTCAGATGGAAGGTTCGACGCAATAAATATTTATAAGACAGTGTACGTTGTATTTTAGATACTAGGTCGTGTCTCAAGAGTCTGGACGTTTGTTATTATTGATTAAATAGGATTATTGTTTGTCTAATATAGGTGAAATTTTTTTTTTGTAGTAACTATTTGAATTATAATATCATCATGATTTATTCACCGTTACCGTTACAGCCTACCAAAAGTCCACTGCTAAACATAGACCCCCCCGAATCCCCGATAAATAACCTCATAGGAGGGATATTTATCATAGGTGCCAAGATTGGCAGACGCTGCTACCCAACTTCTAATATATTACTAACTTTATATATTAGAAGTATGTCAATAGGAATCGATATAAATGACAGTTCATCTCCGTATAAAAAGCATAAAATAACTTTTAAAGTCTTAGGTACAAATTACCTTTTGTTTTAAAAAAATATTATGCTGTCTATACTTTATACTTCACCAAAAATATTTATAACGAGACTACTATTTGAACGGACGCCAAAAGTTGACTGACTTCATATAGTCCTGTAATTTAAGAACAGCATTATTATTATCCTATAAGTATATTGTGATGATTTTTATTAAGAGTTGGCTGGCTGTTCCACGTCGCTGGTCTAGACATTAACATACATCTATCATATACATGTACATATACTGTATAAGCTGTGGTAGCTGAAGGGCTAAGCACACGCCGTAACCAGGGTGCATGGCCGACTTCACCAATGAAATTGTATTTATAATTTAAAATGCTTCCTATTCTTTTTATTTCGTTTGACGTGGTTAGTAGTGAAGAAAAAAATCGTATGGAAACTACCTACCTAAAAATCGTATAGTACCTACCTAAAAACTTACTACAGAAAGTAATTTACAAAAAGTATGAGGTTTAAACTAGATTTTTTTTGTTATTTTACAATTAATATAACTTGATAAATCTGACAATATTTACGCAAACACTGTCAATTTCAAAGTGCCATGGTAGCTCAGGGGCTAAGCGCTCGGAGCAACCCGGGTTCGATCGCCGCCGACACAAATGAAATTGTTAATTGTGCTCGGCGGTGAAGGAAAACATCGTGAGGAAACCTGCATGTCTGAAAAATAAGAAAAAACATATTTCAAAGACATGTGAAGTTCGTCAACACGCATTGGGGAAGCGCGACGAACATTGCCTTGCCCTAAAACCCTATCAGAAAATTAAAAGAGGCCTGTGCCCAGCAGTGGGACCTATATAGGCTGTAACTTTAACTTTAAAATAGAATCTGTTTCATGAAAAAGTCGCGCGCAAATATACAAACTAAATTGTTAATTATGGAGTTTGAAATTTGATGTCGCGAAGACTGCAGCGACGCGGATAAGAGACATCTTTAGTTGTAAGGACTCTTCTTAAACCAACATTTATGCCCAAAACAATATATAAACCAATTTTTAATAAGAAAGGTAAAGTTTAACGCACTTTGGAATAGCGCGACGAACTAATAAATCCCCCTCTTAGAACTGAGAAGCGATATTTTATACCAAAAAGTGGGGTTTATATAAACTGTACTTTATAATACGAAAAGGCCTTTAACATAGTCGATTCTTACGACATCCACAAAACAAAATGAAGTTGTGGTGGCGTTGTCGTCACGCCACAAGCGAAACGCACCGAAGCCTAAATCTCGCTATCAAAGTTCTGAAGTTAATACACTATAATATATAGAACAGCTCCGAAATAACACAAGGATCGTTGGACGCTCCCCGGGTAGAACTCCTTGCCCGGCGGGAGATCTTCTCTTTTCCTTCCACGGACTCAGAGTGATGGAACATTTTACGTCACCACCATAAGATATCTGTGATCCAAAGTTCAAGAAATCCCAATTAGAGCCGAGGCGGCATCAAAGGCATCCAAATTGAGTAAGCGAACTAAACATGAGTAGGGGAGAGATAATGTATTTATGCCATTTGTTGCAGAGCAAGAGGGAATTGATACTGGTGTTCACAAATTTTCAGAAATAAATTTGTCCATAAATTCGCTCTAGTTTTTCTTAATAGAAGTGGATGCAAATGAGCATGCGACTCACCTTATGGTAAGTGTTGACTGCCGCCAATTAATAACTGTAACACCAAGGGAATTACAGGTGTGTTGCCCGTCTTTAAAAAAGGAGTAACCTCTTATCTTAAAGGTCATTAAGAAGGTTTTACGCCTACATTTTTAGTATAATCATTATTGTGATAATGC
The DNA here is from genome assembly GCA_029286625.1 of Parnassius orleans. Lineage (NCBI taxonomy): Eukaryota > Metazoa > Arthropoda > Insecta > Lepidoptera > Papilionidae > Parnassius > Parnassius orleans. The sequence continues at coordinate 3,562,403 of JAGSMP010000170.1, forward strand.
TGCTAGCATTGCAAAAGATACAATATACGTTTTTTTGGAGAAATTTTACAAAATTTTAAAGATGTATTTGAAATCGCGTATTAACCATATTCCGTTTTGCTCCTTGCGCACTGCGCCTTTGAAGTTACCGATTCCTGTCCTGACTCTCGTCTTGACTGAGACAACGAACAAAATAACAGAATGGAATAGAATATTTTTTTTTGTTATAGGCCAAAAATATGAAGCACTAACCTTGTTGAAAGAAATTTATGCTATTAACACAGGATCAGAAAAACCTCTACCCTGAGAAAAATTAGCAAGAATCCCAGAAGTACTAATTTTTAAAGACCAACTTACGATATTGTACAGTCTTTAAATATATAATCGTAGGTACGACTGTCAGATCACGTAATCTGAGCAACTAGGCTTATTGAGGTCATATTTACACTATTTATATTTGTTTTGTAAGGATATGGTTCATGTTATGCTAGGATTCTATATTAATGGAATAAAATCAATTATATTCACAATACACCTTTGTTCAACGCCATAAAAGATGACCAGGAAAAAGATTATGTGGTAGTCCTTAACATTAGCCAATAAATTATTATTATGTAAAGAACGTAAGGATATTGTAAGCCTCTCTGTTGAGTGAACTGTAGAAATGCATGCATTCGAGCACCTCATTGTCATGAGTGTTTATAGATCACAGATCCCCACATTCTATGTATGATTATTTTGAAAAATAATGGAAGAAGTTTTACTTAAACTTAATAAACAGAATAAATCTGTTGTGATATATATCTCCTTGAAACTTCATCCATGAATATTAAGTTTAGATCATTGCTTAAATCATACAACCTTATGTTCGTAGAGCCAACACATATTGCAGGGTCTAGTGCAACTTCCATAGATAACACTTTTTACACTGTTGAGCCCTTACATAAATTAATTATTCAAAATTTTAGTTTTGTTCACTGTGGGCAGTTGGACATTTACCTTACATACACAAAAAACCCTTCCTCTGAAAAAACTTCAACCCTACCCGTGTAGTGGCGGGTAAGAATACTCAATACCCCATATCTTCCCGTGGGTTTCGTAAGAGGCGACAGAGGAAAACTGAGACAGCAGCATCTTTCTGATAACAGAAAAATAATAATAAAAATCCCCCATGAGCAACGACACAAATATACAACCCCAGTCCCCGGCGGCCCCGCTATTCCTGGCTACAGTGGCGGCCATGGTAACGGCGGGGCAGGGGGTGCTAAGAATCTCCGGAGGAGGTTCGGTTGCCACCTACGACGACTCGACTCGAACTTCTATCAGCGGGAGGGCGACCATCTGTTCTAAGGAGGTGTCGAATTTATCATCCACAAAAGGAAGTCTTTCGTTAACAACGTTGTAAAGATTGGTAGTGTGTTGACGAGGGTTGCGTACCTTATACTCAGAACAACTAAACGGTATTAGCTGAAGGTCATACAAGTTTACACACCAACATCGGCACATCCCGATGAGGAGGTGGAGGAAATGTATGAGAATAACTCTAGAGCCATGCATTTCTCCAAAATCCAATATACGGTGTTCATGGGATACTTCAATGCAAAACTAGGCACAAAAGAGAACGGTGATCTGAAGGTAGGGCCATTTGGATTAAGGCAATGGAATCCAATTCATAGAATTCATAGAGAAAGAGGGACTCTTTATGATGAACTTTTTCTTTCAGAAGCGACCCCACAGAAAGGTCCAGCCCCGATGGTTCGATAAAAAATGAGATTGACTTTATTACGACGACCACACAGCAACTGTGATGTCTCAGTGATCGTGAGGGTGAAAACTGGCAGCGATCACCGAATGGTGAGAGGCACAATAAACCTAAACATTAAGTTGATGAGGTCTCGTCTAATGTAGTCAACGATCCGTCCACGTCGTGCTCTAATCCAAAGTCCTAAAAATTTTCAGCTTAAGTTACAACACCGTATTCAGTGGCTAAAAGACTTCAATGTAGTGGACGATATGAATAACAAACTCGTGGAAACTGCCTTGCGGTCGGAGCTAAATTCTGCAAGACCAGTCGCAGAAGAACACAAAAAACTCTCCAATTACACTCTTACCAAAATGGCTTTTAGACGGGAAATGAAGCAGCAGTCTTCAGCAGATATGACAGCATACAGGCAACTGAACAGACAAATCTCCAAATATATGCTTCGGTACTGACGCTACTTCGTTTGTGGGCTATGAGAAAGCCTTTGATTACGTCGAAATTTAGGCGCTACTGCACAGTAGGGCTACGATGGCCATCCAAGAACAGAACCAGAATACTAAACTAATCCAACTGCAGATACGTGTAAGACAGGGTGACGTTATATCCCGAAACTCTTCACCGCTACATTGGATGACGTTTACAATTGACTGAAAAAGATACGGTATTAACTTCAATGGCGAGTACAACACTCACCTTCGATTTGCCGACGATGTAGTCCTTATGGCAGAATTGCTGGAGGAAATAAGCGCTATGCTCAATAACCTCAATAGTGTCACCCAACCCAAGTAGGTCTTAAGAAGAACGTGGACAAAACAAAGATCATGTGTAACGTCCATGTCACATGTAGTTGTTGGGAGCACTAAATTCGAAGTTCTTGACGAGTATGTTTAGGTGGAACAAATAGTCTGACTAAGTAATTCCAACTTCGACCGAGAGGTCAATCGTCGGATTCAACTCGGCTGGGCAGCGTTCGGGAGATTACAACACCTTTTCTCGTCAAGTATTTCTTCCTCAATACTTGAAAACGAGATTGTATAACCAGTGCATGTTGCCAGTGATGACTTTTGGATCTGAGACGTGGCCCATTCACTGCTGGCCATATGAGGAAGTTCTAAGTCGCTTAGCGAGCTATGGAGAGGGCTATTCTCGGGTTTTCTTGTAATAAACTTAAAAATAAGGATATCCGCAGTAGAACCAGAGTAACCGACATTTCCCAACGGATTATTATGCTAAAGTGGCAATGGGCCGGGAATATAGCTTGAAAAACCGACAACCGATGGGGTAACAAGGTTCTCGAGTGGCAGTCTTGTACCGGTAGCCGAAGTGTGGCCATCCACTAGATGGAGTGACGACCTGGTAAGACATGCAGGAAGTCGATGAATGCAGTTGGCTTAGTACCGTGCTTTGTAGCATTCTTTGGGGTTGGCCTATGTTCAGTAGTGGACTTGTGAAGGGCTGTAGTGATGATAATGATGACATAAAAAACAAAAAGTTAAGAAAGTTGTGCTAATTCCAATAAATGTACATCCCTTAGAGAGATTTAGGAGCAATATATTAAAAAAGCTGCCATTTCTTCCATATAAAAACAATACTGACTATTTATATGGATCATTATTTGAATCTTGAATTTAATAAAATATTTACTTCTTAAACATTCTCTCTAAACAGTCGCAAATCGTTTAATGAATGGGTGACAGTTGGAATTCATAGAAGTAGACAAAATCTATATGACCTTTACAATGAAAGATCATATAATCATAGTGTTTCATTTAGAGAGAAAAAAATCCAAAATATTTAAAAGAGAAAATTCCACAGACAAGCATTTACATTAAAGAAACAAAAAATCAAATTTTGAATAAAAATTTAACAATAATTTAACGAAATCAAATCAAGGCGTTGCAAAGGATTTTAAACATTCGGATATTCCGATCTTAACTACAAATTCCTTCCCTACTGTCGCCGAGTCATTACTCAAACAAAATGTAAACGTCTGTTAAAAAAGGAATTCGCATTTTATGAAATACGATAATGATAATCGGTTACTTCAGGTCCGCATAAAAATCCAAAAAAAATATTTTTTGCTTGCTTATATACTCACTACGTCAGCCTAAAAAAATCATATACATAGATCACGATTTCCGGGAGATACATTCATTTGAATACGAACTGTCAAAGAGATAAATCAACATGGAGGAAAACGAAATTAGAGCTGTCATCAAGTACCTCTGTTTGAAAAAAATGTCTTCAAAAGACATACACAGTGACTTAATGGAAACATTGGGGGACTCTGCTCCTCCATATTCTACAGTTGCACGCTGGGCCAAGGAGTTTAGACTGGGCAGAACATCCACTGAAGATGAACATCGCGAAGGACGCCCATCCACGTCCCTCACTGAAGACAACGTAAAAAAAGTCGAAGATGTTGTGTTGGCAGATCGAAGAGTGACCATCAGGCATGTAGCTGAGGTCACAGGATCTCATATGGCAGCGTTCAAAGAATCCTTGCGAACGAGTTGCATATGAAAAGGTCTCTGCGCGTTGGGTACCCAGAATGTTAACCGACGAGCAAAAGAAAATCGAGTTGACATTTCGAGGTCAATCTCGAAAAGTTCCAAGCAGATCAAGAAAATTTTTGTTCCGTTTTGTGACTATGGACGAGACCTGGATCCACCATTTTGATCCTGAAACGAAACAACAATCGATGACTTGAAGCGAGCCTCCTCACCGACGCCAAAAATTCAAAGTTTCAAGTTCGGCGGGAAAGGTTATGGCATCTGTTTTTGGGACGTTCAAGGCATAATTATGGTGGAATATTTGGAAAAGGAGCCACTATTACGGGCTCTTACTACGCAGACCAAATAAGAAGATTACGGGAGGCCATTAAGGAAAAAGACGCGGCAAACTGCGAGCTGGAGTGCTGTTTCACCAAGACAACGCACCGGCTCACAAAGCCGCAGTTGCGATGGCTGCCATTCAAGAAACGGATTCGAACTGCTCGAACACCCTCCTATTCGCCAGATCTAGCTCCTAGTGATTTCTACCTCTTTCTCGGCTCAAGGAACGCCTCGAGGCAAGAAATTCGAAGACGATAGCGAAGTAATGGCCGCTGTTGAAGCGTTTTGGGAGGGTCAAGACAAGAATTTTTTCAAAGGAATCCTGGGTTTAGAAAAAGATGGACTAAATGTATTGATTTGTTAGGAGACTATGTAGAAAAATAAATTATTATTTTAACTTTAATTACCGTGTTTTATTTTCATTATCATTACTTTTGGATCACCCCTCGTATTATCTAGAGATATTGTAAAATATTTCAAAACTATTAATATATATAAATATTCAGCAGATCTACGGGTGATTTCCGTTAAAGTTATTGCATCTATAATAGATGAAATCGCAACCCAACTTGCCGTTGCTATAAATTTTAATACTATCAAATCTGGTGTGTTTCTTGATTTAATGAAACATAGTAAAGTTATATTTTTATTTAAATCTGGTAGTACATAGGACCCCACTAACTTTAGACATATTTCTGTACTGCCAACGCTCAGTGAAATTTTAGAAAAAATATTCTATAGTTTGTTCGCTTTAAGAAAATAGTGATTCATCGTTGTCACCAGCCTAGTTACGCCGCCAGTCTAAGCAGGTCGCTGAAAATCACAAAGTCAGGTTCACAGTGACCAGTTGAAGGCAGATCTAAAAAAAATATTTTGGTGCCAATAACTCAACATTCTAAATGAGTGATGTAAAAACATTATTTTATGACGCTATAACGCTAATAGACACTAATCGGTGGAAGAAATGCTGCGAACACGTGATACGTGAAGATTTTGCTTAAAAGAATAGCTGATTAAACACATTTTCTATGTTTTGGGTATATTTTGAGATATTTTCAGGCTTTCGACTGTGTTCACCATGAGACGCTAATCAGAAGCTACATCATTATGGTGTAAAAAAATATAACGCTTTAACTAATTACATCATATCTAAATAATAGAATGGAAACAGTTGTTATTAACACGAGTAGTAAAAGTTATAATAACGACGGGAAACAGCATTTAAGTGCGAGACATCCGATATTGCAATCGCCCTGCCAAACGTGGCGATTATCAAAAAGTTAAGTTCCATGCCCAGCTGTGGTCTATTGCGGGTTGTTACGAAAGATAGAGGATTATTCAGTTAATTTTATTTCTAAATAATAAAATTAAATACTATTTCATTAATATTGTTGTGAAATTCTTTAAAAATAATCAATGTGAGTCCTTAAAATAGAACAATCTTTTACCTCGATCGGGGAATATAAAATCTATTATTACATATAAGCTTCTTGATCCCTCGGTACCAACTCTCAATTAATTATTTTATTTATTTTCATAAGAGATGTTATTTCCAAGACGAACAAGATCTATCCCCTCCTAAACTTAAAGCTTTGTCACGGTTACTTTGAGTCATAATTTAGCTTGAATTACGAGAGTGGTTGGAGAAAGCAGCGTGCATTAAAAGTTTTATTTTACGACGTAGGACTAAGCTTACCACAAATCATCTAAGCGAACGATGGTAAGAAAGAATTCCCATATTTCACAAAGCAAGTGGTCCGTAAAATTACGATTCTTTGAAAAACGTAAAATAAGTGTGTCAAAGAACTAACAACTGATGGGGAAGAAAGGTCCTTAAGTGGCAGCAATGTACAGGCTGGTAAACTTAGTGTTGGGCGAACTAAATTAGAAGATGTGACCTCACGTAACACAGGGAGTCAACGGGTACAGATGGCTCAGGACTGTGCTTTTTGCCATTACTGGGGAAACCTTATATATCTATATTACGTTTGGCAGAGGACTTATGATAGCATCTAATGGATAAAAACTATACTCCATGAAATCAGCCAATTTTTTTTCGAGTTATTAAATTCTACCTTCTTTAGGCTGCATTATTTTGTTATTGTGTTCGTGCTCTTTGTGATGTACTAGCGATTTAATTATTTACCTCAGGTTAGAAAAATTCTTTGATGTTAAGGAAAATAAAATATTATAACCTATATAATATCCTTTACACTAGATTATTATTGAATTTTTCGATATATTTATTTCTTATAATTTCTTATATTCTACATAAAATTCAAAAGTGCCGCCGTAAATAACCCGTACGTTATTTTACGTTATTTTATTTTATGTTACAACATATTTATGTAATGTGATTGTGAATGTGTTTATTTTGATACGTTTTTCATCCTTTATATTTCTTTTTTATTCCTGATTCGCAGTTGAGGTGTGGTAACCTGTGTTTTTGTTACAATCCAATTATATTTAAATTAAAAATGTTAAGTCAAAATCTATTTTTAAATAAAAATGCAACTTTATTTGTACTTTTCGTAAATTATTTATATAATTTTATTTTTAAAGGAGTTTTTCAACAATAAGTAATGACCCAATATTTTATACGTAAATTTAATATTATAAGTTAATCTGTCACAAAACGGTTTTATATATTGAAAAGGTAAAGTAATTAAACAACAGATGCCTTATTTAGTATTCCAATTCGTGCTTATGGCTGCAGATGTTTTTAATTGTTAATGTATATTACGAAATCTTAATGAACGTAAAATGATGAAAAGTATTCCAAGACCTTTTTAGCAAAGTTATAAAGTAATTATAGTAGTCTATGTAGTCTCCATAATTTAAAAAAAAATTATACAGAGTGAAATTGAAATCATTGGTATCCTTTTAAACATAGTATTTGCTGGTAGTTACAACTACGTTGGAACTAAATCATCGCAAATCTGTAATTTTAATTTTGCATGAAAGGAAAACTTTAAAAAGCATATTGGTTATTAATAGAATCAGGCGTTACTTTGCGGAAATCCATTATATTAAAGTTGGAAAAATTTACTTTGCCAATATCCGTTCAATAAAATAAAATGATGTCTTACCTAGTTTGAAGAGCACCTCCCGCCCTCCCTCAATTACGTGAACTATCCCTGTCACCACTAATCCCAACACCACTACTCCCATCACCACTAGGTAAGACACATCATTTTATTTTATTGAGCGGATATTGGCAAAGTAAATTTTTCCTACTTTAATATATTGGTAATTTTCATGTGACCATTATAGCAACAGATATTAAAACTAAACAAACAATAAACACTAATTAATCGTGAGCTCTCAAAACGTTGTAAACGCAGTTTACCAGTCTGGGACATGGTCAGAGCAAAGGCAATTCAAAGTCGCATGTTGTGTTCGGAACAAATTAAACAAACAAGTAATTTGCTTCCTTAATATGAGTAAAATGATAGGTTAAACTCATTAATACCCAGTCAGTGACTTTAATTTCACCTTGTGTTGTGTTTCAATTTAATTATAGAATAACACATAAAATTAATACAAATATTAAGTATGTAATTATTCTGTCCTCTTAAGAATATTATATAGATAGAACTATGGCGAAGCGCCCTTCGTAAATTTCACAGGACGTGAGAAACCCGGTTCAATCACCCCCGGCATCAATGAAATAGTTAGTTGCTATTCCAAGTACTGCTTTACCACTTGTTCGGCGGTTAGGGAAAACACTGTCGGGAAACCAACATATCTGAGAAATAAAATGTTTTGAATACATTATATGCAGTTTCACAGAATACCAATGTGAAATAGCAGTACAATGAATGAAATACAGCAGTTTCGTATAGTCAATATAGAGAACCAGAGACCATATTCACTGATAACGATGCATTTTATCTTAGTCCTTAGTCATGAAAATGCATTTGCATTTTGATTCTTATGATACATTCTGGTGATCATGAGCCACGGCATTCTCTTACTATCAGGTGGATTGTATGCTCGTTTGGCACTCTTACTTCCATCCAAAATGTATTTGTTTATTTATTCTTCATTGCATTCCCTATTACAAAATAATACAAAGCGCGGACTTAATGCTGGTATTCTCTACCAGTCAATACATAGAGTGGTGAGAGTTCGACGTAGGTGTAGTAATATAGAGCAATAATAAAATGAAAAAGATAAATAAAAACAATAACACGAAATTATGTTGATATTTAAATACATAAACACATTTATCAGAATTTTAAATTTATATTCATCCTCGTCAAATAAAAAGGAATGTCTCGTTACCAGTAAAAAGGACTCATGTTATCTTCACTTGCAATACAAAACATAATGCTGTTATTTAACGCTGACAATTTATGAAAACGTGATCCTTCCCCGATCGAGCCGACCTATTCATTAGCCACAATACTTCAGCAGCCTGTCTCTACTTCTATGTTGTAATAAGATCAGAGTTAAATGTGTAGACCATTCATCTACTCTATTCCATCATTTGGTTATTGTAAAAGGCGACCGAGGACATATACTATATAAATACATAGACACATTATGCTAATGGCATCCGATACATTTATTTATTATTTTAATTTATGGAATAAGGATGGCACCTGATGCTATGAGTGGGCGGTGTGATTGATGTAACTCATGGATAGATGTAATCCTCGATTAACAATTAAAACGCAGATGCGTTGTTACCCCTGAGAACTCAGGTGGAATGCCTCATCTCCAGTAAAAGATGGCGGTGTAATCATCTTTATTATGTAAGACTTAAAATATCCTCTGTTCGACGATGGAGTGCAGCATAAAAGGTGTTAGACGTGTAGATATGCGATGGCCAATCCGCCTACCAAGCGTGGCGATTAAGGCAAATCCTCCCTATATTATAAGGAACTTTAAGTCCACCACTGGACGCAGTCAAAAAAAGTCTTCTAATAAGCAATAATTCGATCCAATCTTACAAATATATTTTTTAGATATATTTGTACCAGATGTGTCGCATTCACTCTGCCCGCCGGTAATGTATGCGGGCGAGGCATAATTTGCTGGAAACACAGACAAATAACAACCAGACTATGCACTAAAACTTAAGCAGCATTTCTTGTAATTTTATTCGGATAGTCTTAATATAAAATCTAGAGTTGTTTACATTTTATTAATATTTTAGTTCAAATATTAAGGCATTTAATATTAAATATCAGTATCATTTATAGTTTACTTTGTACTTTGTTTCGTTTTTGAATAAAACTAATTTTACCAATTTTATCGGAAATATAATTACACTTGCTTAACTTATTTTTAACCGATCGCAAAAAGGAGGAGGTTACAATTGGATGGTATGTTCTTTTTTGTTGTAGATATACTAAGCGATGCCTTGGTCAATTGTGAAGAGATTTTGATTATTCGTTTTTTATTAAACTGGTTACTCTTCACAGGTGGTCTCATATTAATTTGGGAAAAAATTCCACCCCAAAACTTTGATAGCGCGATTTAGGCTTCAGGTTATTTCACTTGCGGCGCGACGGCAGCGCCGCCACATCATTACTTCACTGTCGATAGTTCAGTCTAGTCAAAGGTCGATAGTTCAGTCTAGATGTCGACGAATGTGCAAGCGTCAGGGAATTGCCTTGTAGTCTGCAGTGAGTCGAGAAGAAGGCAAGTAATCAGCGAGAGTGCCGTGAAGCAGATGCGAGCAGTAAGGCTTAGAGCCATGCCGAACAATGTAGCAGCGCTGAGATTAAGTTTGAAGGAACAGAAAGCATTATTCTAGTACTGTGATGATCCTTGCGAAGCTAGATGGCTTGCAGGATCTGAAGACTGCCGACAATATCTGCTCGGGTGAATAGCGCGTTAACTTCAGAACTTTAACAGCGCGATTTAGGCTTCGAAACATTGATACTGAAAATTAACTATGAAAAGAACAACATTTCTGAATATTTGTATGTCCGTATGATTACATGCCTCTCCTATATTGATAGATAGCTACTCTGTGCAAACGACTTGAAATATATAGACGGTTTGAACCAAATATCCCGTTGGAATTTCGGTCCTTTCACCCTTTAATTTACATTTCAATTTTTTTTATACGATGCGAGTGTTCGTCTAAATAATTTTACATATATATTTATATTTAAAATGATAATTGGGGCTTAGCGTATAAATGTTTTTACTTGTTACCATGACCATTTACTATTACAGCCTGTCAAAAGTCCACTGCTGAACATTGGCCTCCCCCATAGACCTCCCTCATATTTGCCATTGTTGCCATGCTTGGTGAGTGATTTGGCAACCGTAGTATTTTATTCAGAAAATGTTAACGAAAATTTTATATAGAACCGGAGACAATTATCACAGATAAAGACTTATTCCATCTTAGTCTTCGGGGTCACCACGCATCTTCATTTCGATTCTTAATGAAGTGTGTTGTAGATTTCTGTGGGCCACAGCAACCACTAAAACTTATAGTGTCTTGAAGTTCTGCAGTGGTAATTTATTAATAATAAGTATTGCAGTAATAGTTAAGTAATTAGGTTTGCGTTTAGTTTTAATTATTTTAATTATTATCTTCTTCATTGAAATTTCGATGATTGTATAACTGCAATAGCCTCGCGAATCATCTTTGGTAGGAATATGTGTTATTTTGCGAGGATTAAAAAAAATATGGATGATCATGATTATGATCACAGACTGCAGACTTTTGGAATTAAACAAGTAAAAATAGGTAAATTAAATGTGATTAAATCCGGAAAATTTGTTATATTCAGTTAATAGTATTCGTGTAAAAATAAAAATAAAACTGAAGTGATTAAAGATTTTACAATCAACCTAGTGTTAAGTGGTAACTGCAGTCCATGGACACCTGCAAACAACATTAAATGTCACCTCTGAGGACTAAGTTGGAATGCCTCACAGCCTGTAGTTATACTCGCTCTCTATACCCTTCAAACCTGAACATAACAGTGCGAACACTAATATTTAGCGGTAAAAGTAGGTAAAAGGGTGGTATCTAACCAGACCAGTCCATCATTTAGTAATAAGTAGTATAGTAGTTGTTCTTCAACAACTGACGTCAACTTTATAATAAACACAGTATTAATTTAAATGCTTATTTAAGCGCAGAGTCTCTGTAGACATCTATAACAAGATGCATGGTTTAGTCTACGTTACGTCTCGGGAGACTCAACGAGTTGAATTATTTAATCTAATGATAGTTTCAGTGTTCAAGAGTGTATTCATCATGTATTTTATCATTAAAATCTTTGGAGTTTGTTCCGACATGTTCCTAATATGTAAAAAGGGTGTGAAACTTTTTACTTTGTCAGCATTATAGAAAACACTATTCCGATACAACAATGCATCTTTAAAAATAGTATTTCCTAAGATAAATATTTAAGATGACCTTTAGTTTTTATAGGTATCACCACAAATTTCATATAAAAGCAGTACAAAGACCGCTATATTTGCTTTAAAATAAACTTAAATTGTACTGATTCAAGCATACCCGATAAATCAGTACATTCACTTCCACGGGCATGCCATAGGACATTCACTTCCAGTGTAACTCCAGGTCAAATAGAAAATATTTAAAAGACGCAAAGAGCAAAAATTTTAGAAAAAATGTAATAAGTAAATTATTTTAATTACATTTTAGTATTTAATATATAAAATGAAACCAATAGAAAGAAAACCCTGATTATTAATTTAGAATGCTTTGATGTTTGTGACAGGAACGTTATTTTTATATGTTTTATTTACTTATTCAGCCCTAAATAAAACTCAACGATTTAATCCATTACTTTAAAAGAAAAGCCTTTAATAAAATGCTTTTTTAAAAGGACGCATTTATTAAAAGGTTAACACTGTGAACGCAAAGCAAATCCCCTTGCACGAAAATGATATTCACCATTGGCAGTTTGGAAATTAGATTCAGTATTTTTGACAGATTCTTTCTAAACCTGTTTAACAGCGTTTTTGCTGTTAATTTTTTTAAACTAAATCTAAGTGACATACGATCTAACAGTCTACCTGAGTAATGTAGTAAGTGGCAATAAACTTTAAACATAGGAGGCTGCGGATGCTGTACCACTGAGGAATAAGACGGAATACCTCTCAGCCTGTAATTACTGGCTCTTTATTGACCGGAGCACAGCAGTACACGCGCTGCTGTCTGGCGGCAAAAATAGGATAAAACATAGTACCCGACGGACTGCAAGGCAGAAAATGAGTCCCACGTACTTAATTTAATCCCATAAACTCTGAACAGAAACCATAAAATAGGTAGTACCTAGTAAAAATCATATAAAACAAAACTTGTTTATAATTTCGCAGATTCGTTTGAAAACTTTGAGAGCCGTATTAGTGTCTATCAATTTAGTGCGATAAAAAAATGATATTCGCCATTATCAGTTTGATATTTAGGCTCAGTATAATTTTGACAGATTTTTGCCATAACTCGTTCTACAAGCCAGGTCCTGTTGCAGCCCCTGATCTCAACTGCAGGTATATGCTTGAGCAAACTTATTTCCGGTTAGTCCTTAATGCTGGTGGGTGACGCATTACGTGGTGTAATTAATGCGATACGAGCGATTTATTTAAACAAGAAAGGACGACAAACATGCCTCACTCCTGAGAACAAAGATCGAAAGTCTCATTGTTATCTGCAAAAAGGGATATTCCGCCATCGGTATTTCAGCATTCTCGTTAGATTCGCAAGTAAAAGGCAAAAGGACAAATATAAATAGATGAATTCATTACTTTTCATTTTACCATTATCATCATCATCACTACAGCCCATTAAGATTCCGCTGTGAATGAACATAGGCCCCAAGGAATACCATAAACCGCAGTTCTGAGCTACTTGCATCTATCTCTTACCAGGTCTTCACTCCATCTAGTGGGGGCTCGCCCTACACTTCACTTACTGGTACGAGACTGCCACTTAAGAACCTTTCTTCCCTAACGGCGGTCATGCTTTGAGCTATATGGCCGGCCCATTACTATTACAGCTTACTGATCTGTTGTTGTTCGCTTCGCTTTGCAACTACTGCCTAACGTTTATGAGTTTCGTTAATTGTTATCCAATGAGAGATCAGACTTTTACTGACTAAAACCATCCGTGTTCCTTCAGTGCCCTTACGTTCCGGAGCCGCGGTATCTTTCTTCGAACAGCCCGCAGCCCTGGCGGCAGGCGTCAGGCCCTTGCGGGCCCCTTCACGCTGCTGACAGCTCTTTGAGGCGCGCGTGAACAAAACGCGCCGTCGACACGGCCTGTCGTCGTTAGACGGACGGACGGCGAGCCACCCATTGCTCGCCGTCCACAGGTCCGCGCTACGGTGGTCAGGGGCCACGACAGCCCCGACGCCTGGCGTCTCCCGCGGCGGCTGGGAAGGAAAGATGTTGGTTTTCCTCCCTGCTCCGCCACCTCCTTCTAGCATCACTGCTTCGCAGAAGGTGGTGACGGTATCCATTCCGTCTCGCTCCGGACCATGGCTTCGACCAGGGCCGGACGCGAGAGGTCGCCGCCGCCTATCGCCGCTACGAGTACACGGCGGTGCTCGCCAAGCAGGCACACCTCCACGGTGTGCTCCACCGTCCCCTCCGGTCGATCCTCGCAGGAGCACCTGGCGTTTCCTCCCGCCCGATTCGGTGCAGGAACCTCCCGAACACACCGTGTCCGGTGAGGACCTGCGTCAGGCGAAGGTGAGGACACCGTGGCGTCTCTCGCCACTCCTCAAAGAGGGTCTTATCGCCGCTATAGTGGCGTGCCCAGCACGGGTTGCGACAGTCGCTCTCTCCATGTCGCCATGAGATCATGCCGGAGTCTGTTCGCTGCGCGACAACTTGCCGCGGCAGCGGGTTTCCCCGCATAGTGCCTCCGCGCGCCATTCGTGCAGGCGCGCGAGGACTATCGCCCAGATCCCATGGCGGCAATCCAGCAAGGAGGCTCGCCTCGCGGAGATCGTGCGGTAGCGCGAACCATCTTTACGGCAACCACCCTTTGGGGCGCGTTTAGGTGGTGGACGGCAAGCCGCGCCAAACCACGCGCCCACACCGGGGCCCCAAAGGGCCATGGACCTCACGATCCGCGTAGAGCTCTCGAGGAGGCGTTTGGCCCCAGGTTCGGCAGGAGCCGCCTGAAGGCAGCCCCGGTCCGTTCCTTTGGGAGCCAAACGTCGGAAGTGCTCAACGAAGTTCCATCGGCCGTCGAGGACGAGTCCTAGGGTGTTCAACGTCGACTCGACGCCGACGGATACCCTCCTACCATCACTGAGGATCCCAGTGGTGGGCTGTTCCGAGACATGGCGAAGTGTATGGCCGGACTTGTGCAGAGCCACCCGAGACCCAGTTGCCGGATCCTCTCAACGACTATCGCAGCCCCGCGTCATAGTTTCCGCCGCCGCCTCGTACGACCCCTGTGCCAGTACCAGCGTATCGTCAGCGTAGCAAACTACGCTGACGCCGGTAGGAGGTCGGCGCGCAGCACCCAGTCGTAACCGATGTTCCACAGGGGCGGCCCCAGAACTGAACCTGTGGGACACCGCACGACATCTCTCGCCGGTTCCACCCACCGTTTCGACTGGGGTAGATGACGGCCCTGTCCGTCAGATAGTCCCGACTATACGACGGAGATAGGTCGGCACCCGGTGATACCGGAGTGCCTCCCAATGCAGCCCAGGGCATGGAGTTGAAGGCGTTGGCGATGTGAGAGACACCGCCAATACAACCCCTGGCCACTGCATCCCGTCGTGAGGGCTCTCACGCGCATGATGGCGTCCACCGTAGCGCCTCTTGCGGAAACCAAACTGGTGTTCCGCAAGATCCGGCCCGTCTCGCAAAGGTGCTCGGCGAGGCGGTTTGCAATTACTTTCAAAGAGCTTGCCCACCGTCGAGCAGCACCACGGGCCGGTGCGGACGGAGAGTCCGCAGGGTGCCCTGGCTTCCGAATGAGGACCAGCTTCCCGTCTTCCAACGAAGCGGGAATTGGCTCTCTCCAGCATGCGCTAGGGAGCCCGGGGCCCGGAGATTCCGAGGCCAGGACCCAGGCTTTGCCAGGCAAGCCATCGGGTCCTGGCTCATCCAGGCCCTAATAATCGATTTTATCCACCAGCTGGACTATGTTGTTTACGCCAGTACTATTTATATTTAATTAATATCGTAATTTAATTAATTACTTGATAGTTTTAATTTAAAACAGATTAATTTCAAATTTACAGAATCTTTAAATATTTCAAAATGAATTAAGTAACAATTCGCAGAAATTAGTTTTTCTTTTTTTCTCTAAGCTGTTTTAAGCCGTATTCAACTTCGATTATTAGTATTTATGTTTTAATTTCATTTGTTTATAAGTTGTGTGCCATTATTTAAGTAAATATTACAATTACAATTAATTTAACCCCCCTAGGATTATAAATTAACATTCATTGAATCATTTATAATATTCAGTGTTTGCATCAGCCTTACAATGTTCCTGTTTTAAGGCTGAAACCATTACTCGTACATCTGCTCGGGTCATTATCCCTATTTTACTATTATCGTGGCGATTTCAATGGAAAGCCATAAAATATATCCCCTTCCTAAACGTAATTCCGATAGAACTGGGAGATATATTCTGATCATAAACTATTGTTGTTAAATCTCAGATATCGTCTAATTTTATATTGCACGCGCTTTACTTTTATTTTTGGTAGATTTAGTCACATATATATTAAGTATCACAAAATCTAAATCTGCGTGCCCTGTTTATTGTGGTTTACTAGATTATGATATTTTTTCTTTATTTAAAATGGTAAAAGTGATAAAATCTACCATATAAGACAAGGGAGGCGCGCCCAGTTTTAAATTAGACGGTCTCTACACGTGTACTTTTTTTTGCGAAAGCGTGGCTCTGGTAACTTATGAATTATAGATCTTCCGTTCAAACTTCAGCAAGAGCTTACTTTTTGTGAAAACAGAAACTGTTCTTTTCTAGCCAGAATGTGTTGTGATTATACTCATCGCCTGATCTTCATGTAGACCAAAACGGCTTATGTTGTGCGCGCATTGACTTCAATCCTACGATGTTTCGCATTTCTATTAAAAAGAAACGCTTTCAAGCGCATCATTCATCTCGCTAGTGCCATGCTTCTGATGGTAACCCATCACTTCGTCTCATCCCATTGGTGTAGTAAGATAAAATTTTAAATTGAATAAGTTTTTTTTTTTTTGATTTTGAATTTAAATTTTATTGGCTTTACCGACTACTTAAAGAAGCGTCGTACGTGCAAAAGTATGGTGTTTTCGCCAATTACTGTTAAGGTTAGGAGATTATGAAAATATTTTTATGAAACTGGGTTATTATAATCTCCTAACCTTAACCACTCACATACAGAAAAGGGGCAGCAGCATCCTTCTGATAACAATGCAATTACAATAAAACAGCTGTTGCCAACTTGTCCGCCAAGCGTGGCAATCATGGATCCCCTATGATACTTGATGGACTTTTAACAGGCTGTTATGAATGAATGAATGCCTTCTATACTATACTAGCTACCTGCCCCAGCTTCGCACGGCTAATTTCAGTGCCGCTGTTATCGAGATCCGGTCGATACACACAAAAAAATTTCATCATAATCGGTCCAGCCATCTTCGAGGTTTTGCGAGAATAACGGACAGCAATTGATTTTTATATAAAGAGCAGATATGTATAGTAATTTGATGTCATTAAATCCATTCCATTTACTTAAATCGGGAAATAGCTTCAAAGGTGTTAAATGTCTGGTACTTCAATCATCTATCCGCGACTAAGGTATAAAAGAGACGATTAAGGCTAATCCTCCCCTTAACGCAAGAGGCAGCAGGACAGCTGTGAAACTGTACGTTCTGACAATAAAAAACACGAAGAACTTTCAGACCTATTACACAATTTAAAAATAAATGCAAGCAGTAAAAACATTTCCAATAATACATCATAGAACCATTAATCACTGACGAATCGCTGAACCGTTAATTACAAAAGTTTACACTCTAAGTTGGTGTTAGTGTCAAAAGTACTTTGTATTACTAACGGATGAAATTTAGATTACCTTTTCCTTTTAGTTTAGAGATCAGTTTATAATGAATTTTCAGCCGACTTAAAAAAGTAGGAGGTTTACAATTCGACTGTAAATGTTTGTATGTATGTTACGCGATATCATCGAACCGATTTTGTTGATTCTTTTTTAATAATGGCTAGCAAAATAGGGAATAAAGTTTTTAATGTAACTGAATAAAGTTTTGAATGAAACGACATTGAAATTGTGATATTCCTTGGTCCACTCAAAAGGGTATAAAAAGTAAATGTTAATGAAAAGTAAAATTCGGCTTCAAAGAATTAAAAAGAAAAAAACATGCGTGAGTGTCGTGGAACACTCGGTTGGGTCGAAGTTCCTTTCGTAGTATATTATTATTTATAAACGTATTATATTATTGATTAACAAATACAAATAAATGAATTACTAGCGTCTATTAAAATGAAGCATCATTTAAAATAAAATAATATTTCTTTAATGGCAAGATAAAGAAAAGTGCGAATGAGATGGATATTACTCCATCTCGCTTCCTTATAGCCGCCAAGGCCGTCTACACTACGTCAGAAGGGGTTGTGATGAAAAAATATTACACTTTTTCTCGCCTAGCCCCCATCCGCCAAATTCGTACCGTCCGATAAGGAACTTCGTTCCAATGACTTCTCATTCTGGCTTTATTTATTCTATACACTATGTCTTAGCACCGACTTTCTAAGTGAAATTGTTTTATTCTTTTTATTTATTTGAAGTCGGCTTTTACTTTTTATTAAAAGTAAATTTTTTCACACACTTTTTTACAATAAACGCACCAAAGATATACACATAAATTTGATTTCCTGTTTACGTTGTTTCCTATTGGTTAATATTTTAAATTTATAGATTATGCAAAAAACAAAGTCCTCCTACCTTTTTCAATAAAAGTAATGTGACAAACAAGCACACAGTCCACCTGATGGTAAGTGGTGCTGGCTCATATACATATCTTATCAGATGTATTATCACAGAGCGCCATCCCTCCTAACGACCGTCACTTACGCTGTAGCGTAGTTCTTTCACGTACGATGCATAAATCATCTTCGAAAATTGGCTTATATAAAAGTCATTGCCGCTGATGACAAGAGGGCTGGTTCTTTATTCGCCCAAAGGCTAAGTACAACCATTCAGTGAGGGAATCGTAGCCACCTGTCTAGGTACTATGCCGTGGGGATTATACGAAATGTCCCAACTATGAAAATAGTAAATGCGATTGGCAGACGGGTTTGCATACGCAATTATTTTTGTTTATTTTGATTGTTATCGGCAAGATGCCGCTGCCTTTTCCTGTTTTATTTTCCCTCTGTCGCCTCTTACGACACTTAGGGGATGAGATAGGGAAGTAGATATTCTAACGATACTACTTCTTATGATATGCTGCCAATACACGGTAAAATGAAAGACGTATTTAAGACAAACAAAAAAATATTTACTTTTAACTTATTTAGGGCTCTTCTGAACCTCAAAATCAGTTTCAGGTTAAATGTACTTATGCTCGTACATATTTATAAGGCAATACACGATCCAGTCTAGGTCATGTCCCACGAGAAACGACGTGTTTAAATATTGATTCTGGCTGCGATGACAGCTTGATCTAGGTTGTGCTATCATGTATGAAAATTGATGATTAAAGATTGTATTACCATAATGTTTTATTAATTGTATTAGAATGTCACTTCTATTACGCTATCAATAGATGAAGACGGCAGTGCGATTGCTAGAAAACAAAAGTTGTTATTCAAAGATTATGTATGGTTTTTTAAGTAATAGTGACAAACGAGTTAACAGTTCCTATGATGGTGAGTTTTTCTGAAGCCCTTGAACTTGTTTCGGCTTTCGCCACCTTGAAATTTACTTTGATCACACATTCCACCTTTGGCGGTTTCCAAAATTTTGATAAAACCGCCAAAAATTAAATAGTTTTTACAAAGGTCAGTGTGATAGTTTTAAATATTATTTTTGTTATCAATAAATAGTTTATTTAAATTAAATGATGTATTCTTTAAAAATAATGAAAATATTTAAAAATTGCATAAAATCACTTTAGCACGTAAAAATAATTGTTGGCAATTCTCATTGTAATAATATCTACTTAATAAATTATAATTATTCATATGCAAATTTTAAATAATATCTCAAATATCTTATATAATAAATCACAAATAAAGGAACAATATGTACTCGCCTTGTATTTAATTGAAATTGTTTTAAAAATATTTATTATGCCAACGTTCCGACTGTTTTCTCATTGTACGACAGACATGGTCGGTAAATAATATGGGTATTAACTATAACAAAATCCTATAGCTTCTTCTACGGACTGTATGTACTTATTTTTTTTTACTGGACTATACTTATTTTTTTATAGAATGAGAGTGACAAACGAGCACACAGTCCATCTGATGGTAAGTGGATGCTGTGATCCGTAGTTTACATTTATCCTTGATTAATAATCAAAATGCAGCTATGCGTTGTCTGCCTTTGAGGCACGAGAATATAAAACCGCTTGAGGTCTAAGATGTAATGCCTCGTTTCCAGTAAAATGGGTCTCCGCTTCTCAACATTCACCATACGAAACACAGCAGCATTAAGCTGCTATTTTACGCTGGTATTCTGTGAAAGCGCGGTCCTACCCCGGTTGAGCCGCCCCATTTGTGTTACAACCATAATATAGTTGCAGCATAGCTCTACCATGTTATAAAGATATTTTATTTGTATTTTTATTGTATTTTCTGAAAAACGTTACCCCCGCACTAGGACTTTCTCCTGTATCACTGAGACAGTTTAAACACATATATTTTACAAGGACAAACATCTAGACTCGGAACAATTATTTTTTACTTATACTTGGTGTGTGCGGGATTAGAACCCACGACCATCATCGACGCAACTCATTGCTAATCCACTGCGCCATGGAAATGGATATTGGCTATATTATGTTATATATCAGGTCTTCACTTCATCTAAGGGAGCACACTGCGTTTGCGAGTACAAAGCTATTACTACAGAGTCTTTTTGTAGTATTAGCATACGTATCTTCGATATAATATATGGCCCATCCACTTTAAATTTGGCAGGGCAAATTTTGCATATAAAAGTATTTTTGAAGGAATGTGAACGCTTGACACATTATTTATTTGATCTCCAAAGTCATGAGTAGAAACAAATTAATTATAGTTAATAAATTCAGGCGTTACTTTGAAATACATTATATTATATGTTGCAAACCGGTAGCATTCATTGCTTTATGCGGATAACAGCACTGGTGATGCTCTATACACCGGCGTGCCAATATTTCTCGGGAAAACGTCGCCGGTGGAACAAACTTGTGTCTGAAGTCGAGTCTTTGCTGAACAAAGTCTCGGATTGGGGCGACTAAATCTAGTCCAGTTTAATCCTCAGAAGACACAAGTTTGCGCGATTACTGCTAAAAGAACCCCTTTGTCGTATCTCCTCAGTTTCAAGGCACTCCCTTGTTGGCTCAGCTAGTTTGCATTTTCTTTCGCATTTACCACGGGGGTGCTCTGATTGTTCGGATTAATCCCAGCCGCCAAATTTTGAACGCGTAGCAGAGACTCCGATACCATCCACCATCTGGATGATTGGCGGTCACCACTATGCGATTTAGAAGATGTTTTCTTCCTCACAATTCCTTAATAGAATAGTTTACCACCAGCGATTTCCGTACCGAAACGACTTAGGGACCTTCAAGAAAGAGCCTACTCCTTTTTAAAGGCCGGCAACGCATCTGCAATTCCTCTGGTTCTTGGTGATGTAGTTGTTCATGGGCGGCAGTAGTCACTTACCATCAGGTGAGCCGCATGCTCGTTTGCCCTCTCATATAAAATAAAAATAATAGCTTCTCGAGTTGTACATAAGTTATAAACTATTATTATTCATATGGCACTGTATAAAACACGGTATTTTATATTATAATTTGACTTGCGATGTGTGTGATATTTAATCAATTTACGTGAAAACTTATGCCGTTACTTACAACCCGTATGTGTTCCAAGCGAAGTTACAGAATTAAACTTTTAATGTATAAATATTGTTTCGTATTAAGTAATAGTTAGAAATATCAACTGATTCTAATTGACTTTTCCTATGTTCGGCTAGCTTTCATAAGGCGGTATTTTTTATTTAACGTGGTAGAGCCATGCAGCTATATTAATAGTATAGTTGTAGCACGAATGGGTCGGCTCGACCGGGGAAGGACCACGCTCTCACAGAATACCAGCGTAAAATAGCAGCTTAATGCTGCTGTGTTTCGTATGGTGAGTGTAGAGAACCGGAGACCCTTTTTACTGGAAAAGAGGCATTCTATCTCAGTCCTCACGGCTGACAACGCATCTGCATTTAAATTCGTAAACGAAGATAGATGTAGATGTCTATGGCCACAACAACCACTTACCATCAGGTGGACTGTGTGCTCGTATGTCACCTATTCTATAAAAAAAAATGCATATGATTATAATCACATCTAGTACACTTTTAAAGTTATATGCACTGAAAATAACGGCGTGAGGAAGTGACGAAAGTAGAGGACACATAATCTAAATCCTACGGTCGCCTTCGCAGCCTTAAACCACACTCGAGTCGAAACAAGTTATTTATGTTTATACCAAATTCCCCAAAAAATCTTCAGGATTTCTGTAGGCTGAGTACATGAAATAGTTATCATCTTGATTATATCATCGTTATCATCTTTACCATGATTCGAGCCCTTCTTAAGTCCAATGATGAACATAGTCCTCCCCTAAGGAATAAAAAAACGTTCCTGATCCAGCAACATCCATTGATTTCCTGCATATATTACAACGCCTTCACTCCGTCTGATGGGGTGAGGAGGCACTACACTTAGCTTACCGGTACGAGGCTGCCTCGAAAGCTCTCTTCCCCATTGACTGTCGATACTTAAAAGCCAGCCCATTTCCACTTTAGCTTATTGATTTTAGTTAAAATCGTAATTATATAATCACACACGCAGTCAGCAGAGAAGAAATTGAGCGCCGATTCATATTTCGAACGTCAATACCTCAACAGAAGTTTTTGTGGATTGTCTCTTTTATACATAGCGATACTAGTCGTGAGCGCAGACTTGACATGCGCAGTCATCGATTTATAGGTCGTTTTGGTGAAGTATTATAGCGTGTGGTGGGTACGGTGTACCGTTAGTTAATATTCGTCATCTATTGGATATTAACGTTTTATTTGCATGCAGTATATTGGCTGGAAAACTACATCGTAAAAACATTCACTTTGTGCTCACGACTCGCTCGCTCCGCTGCTAGTTATATTTATAATAACCTGGTGGACAGTAACAATGTTTTAACGTAACACAAGCCCATACACTCTTACCTTCAAAATACATAATTATGTTGATATCGGAAGAAAAGGCAGATACTTGCAAACTGTTACACCCCATAGCTGTAAGTTTAACTAACGATGCAAAAACCGTATCGGTGGTAAAGTGGCAATCGTTGTTGTTTGGAGAATTATAATCATTGGGAAAGCGTACTATATATTTGCGACTAATTGCTAACGATCCATTATGAGCTAAAGAACGTCCATGGGCAGTAGTAATAACGTGTAATCAGATGGACTACATGTTTACTTACCACTTGATGTCAAAAGGAGTGTAAAGGTAAAGAGAAACATTTTTGTCTTAAATCAATCTATAAACATGATAAAATTCACTAATCCACTGAGTAATAATTTCTTAATCGCCTGTCCGACTAGGAAATTGCTATAAAGAAATGGCTTCCAACTGAACATACTCCATAATAATGTCATATAAAATACCCAGACCGGCGACGGAAACAACTTCAAATGTGTTAAATGTCAGGTACTTCAATCATCTATATGCGACTAAGGTATAAAGTGATTAAGGCTAATCCTCCCTTTAACGCGAGAATCAGCAAGACAGCTGTGGAACTGTACAGTCTGACAATAAAAACGAAAGAACCTATAACACAATTTAAAAAAATGCAAAGTAAAAGATTTCCAATTATACATATAATATAGAATAGAACCATTAATCACCGACGAATCGCTGAGCCGTAAATAACAAAATTTACACTCTAAGATTAGTGTTAGTGTCAAATACTTTGTATGACTAACATTCGAAATTTAGATTACCTTTTCTTTTTAGTTTAGAGATCAGTTTATATTGAATTTTCAGCCTACTTAAAAAATAGAAATATACAATTCGATTGTATATTTTGTATGTATGTTACGCGATATCATCGACACGATTTTGATGATTCTTTTAATAAGGCTAGTAAAATAGGGAATAAAGTTTTAATGTAACTGATGAGTTTTGAATGAAACGACATTGAAATTTTGATATTCCTTGGTACACTCAAAGGTATAAAAATTAAATCTTAATGAAAAGTAAAATTCGACTTCAAAGAACTAACAAGAAAAATAACTTCTCATTCTGGCTTTAATTCTATACACTCTACCGGTAAGGTAGAGTGTATAATGTGTATAAGTGTATACCCATCAGATAGAGTGAAAACCTAGTAATATATACAGGAAGTCAATGGATGTTGCTGGATCAGGAACGTGTTTTTATTCCTTAGGGGAGACTATGTTCAGCATTGGATTTACGAAGGCTCGAATCATGGTGGAGATGATAATGATGATATAATCACAATGAGAGCTATTTCATGTACTCAGCCTACAGAAATCCTGAAGATTTTTTTGGGAATTTGGTATAAACATAAATAACTTATTTCGACTCGAGTGTGGTTTAAGGCTGCAAAGGCGACCGTAGGTTAGGTTATATTCTTTGCTTTCGTCACTTCCTCACGCCGTTATTGTCAGTGCATAAAACTTTAAAAGTGTACGGATGTGATTATAACCTTATGCATAAAAATACCGTCTTAAGAAAGCTTTTAGCCGAACATAGAAAAAGTCGATTAGAATCAGTTCTTCGCTTGAAACACGTACGGGTTGTAAGTAACGGCATAAGTTTTCACGTAAATTGATCAAATATTACACACATTAAAAGTTAAATATAATTCAAAATTACCTTGCATTATACGGTGCCATATTAATAATAATATTTCATAACTGATGTACAATTCGAGAAGCTATTATAAATATGTCACTGAAGCAAAATGGTAAATAACTATTGAAAATATTTAATGTAGTTATTTATTTTTCTAAGTATGTCCCTTAATGTACTTTTAATTAAAGGAATCTTATTATACTGATTGCGTTGTAGCATGATGCAGTGACAGCTTAAAGCTTAACGTGTCCAGAGATGGATCACTGTTAAGTCGATTTAGCAAATGGCGATTAACGATTGACAAAGTAATCACAAATTATCAATTAGCTATCGAGAAAAATTTAATCCGAAATATAATATAATATTTTTTATTACAATACATGTGAGATTTAGTTATAGTTTATTTAAAATAAGAATATACATATATACATAAACACTCCTGTCAACCAGAAGGGTAGGCAGAGACTGCGGACTTTTATTTGGCATGATCCTGACACATCTCTCTCGCTTCCTCCACGTCCATATTATACTAGTACATATGCATACATACTCGCCGGTTAAGAGTCCTCTTAATTTGGCCCATCTATAATATATCGCTAATATAGTCGAAAAACTTCCATCTAGGGTGATTCTTGCCAACTTCGCCATTTATTTCTGCGATTTAATTGGTTTTGTTACTCTCCACATTCAATCTTTCTTTATAACCAAACTGCCTAAGCATTCCTTTCTAAATGCAAATTCAATTCAAATTCAAATTCGAAGCGTTTATTTGCATAAAATATGTGTTAAAAATTGGGGTCACATAATTAAAATAATTTCCAACATATAATACTGAAATTATACAAAATTGGATGTTATTAATATTCAAGTCGGTCATTATAGATACAAACAATCTAATATCAAGTTTTATATTAAGAGCACCTCGCGCCCTCCCTCAATTGCGTTCACTATGCCCGTCACCACAAATCCCAACACAACTACTAAGAACGACACACCGTATTAAATATAATGTATTTCAAAGTAACGCCTGAATTTATTAACTATAATTAATTTGTTTCTACTCATGACTTTGGAGATCAAATAAATAATGTGTCAAGCGTTCACATTCCTTCAATAATACTTTTACATGCAAAATTTGCTGCCAAATTTAAAGTGGATGGGCCATATATGTCGAAGATCCGGTCTAGATGTTTGTCCTTGTAAAATATGTGTTTAAACTGCCTCAGTGATACAGGAGGAAGTCCTAGTGCAGGGGTAACGTTTTTGAAAATATAAATAAATAATGATCGATGAATGATGACTTGAATATTAATAACATCCAATTTTGTATAATTTCAGTATTATATGTTGGAAATTATTTTAATTATGTGACCCCAATTTTTAACACATATTTTATGCAAATAAACGCTTCGAATTTGAATTTGAATTGAATTTGCATTTAGAAAGGAATGCTTAGGCAGTTTGGTTATAAAGAAAGATTGAATGTGGAGAGTAACAAAACCAATTAAATCGCAGAAATAAATGGCGAAGTTGGCAAGAATCACCCTAGATGGAAGTTTTTCGACTATATTAGCGATATATTATAGATGGGCCAAATTAAGAGGACTCTTAACCGGCGAGTATGTATGCATATGTACTAGTATAATATGGACGTGGAGGAAGCGAGAGAGATGTGTCAGGATCATGCCAAATAAAAGTCCGCAGTCTCTGCCTACCCTTCTGGTTGACAGGAGTGTTTATGTATATATGTATATTCTTATTTTAAATAAACTATAACTAAATATTTTATGTATTAAAATTAATAAATATATTATATTATATTTCGGATTTCATTTTTTCTCAATAGCTAATTGATAATTTGTGATTTACTTTGTCAATCGTTAATCGCCATTTGCTAAATCGATTTAACATTGATCCATCTCTGGACACGTTAAGCTTTAAGCTGTCACTCGCATCATGCTACAACGCAATCAGTATAATAAGGTTCCTTTAATTAAAAAGTACATTAAGGGAAATAATTAGAAAAATAAATAACTACATTAAATATTCTCAGGAGTAATTTATTATTTTGCTTCAGTGACATATTATAATAGCCTCTCGAGTTGTACATACACGGCTATTTTATATTATAATTTGACTTGCGATGTGTGTAATATTTAATTAATTTACGTGAAAACTTATGCCGTTACTTACAACCCGTATGTGTTCCAAGCGAAGTTACAGTATTAAACTTTTTAATGTATAGATATTGTTTCGTATTTAGCAATAGTTACCAATATCAACTGATTCTAATTGACTTTTCCTATGTTCGGCTAAAAGCTTTCATAAGGCGGTATTTTTTTTATGCATAAGGTTATAATCACATCTAGTACACTTTTTAAAGTTATATACACTGACAATAAGGGCGTGAGGAAGTGACGAAAGCAAAGGATACATAACCTAAATCCTACGGTCGCCTTCGCAGCCTTAAACCACACTCGAGTCGAAACAAGTTATTTATGTTTATACCAAATTCCCCAAAAAATCTTCAGGATTTCTGTAGGCTGAGTACATGAAATAGTTATCATCTTGATTATATCATCGTTATCATCTTTACCATGATTCGAGCCCTACTTAAGTCCAATGATGAACATAGTCCTCCCCTAAGGAATAAAAAAACGTTCCTGATCCAGCAACATCCATTGATTTCCTGCATATATTACAAGGCCTTCACTCCGTCTGATGGGGTAAGAGAGGACACATAACTTGGCTTACCGGTACGAGAGTGCACACGAGAACCTATCTTCCCCATTGGCTGTCGGTACTTATAGCTAACCAGCCCATTGCTACTTTAGCTTATTGATTTTAGTAAAAATCGTTATTGATCGTCACTTTCGAACGCAGTCAGCAGAGAAGAAATCCAGCGCAGCCGTTTCTTTGAACACCGGTTCATACTTCAAACGTTAGTGCCTCGACAGAAGTTTGCGTTGGATTGTCTCTTTTATACATAGCGGCACTGGTCGTGAGCGTAGTCTTGACATGCGCAATAATCGATTTATAGGTCTTTTTGATGAAGTACAAGAGCGCGTGGTGGGTACGGTGAACATTCTTTCACGTGATTGATTCATTTATCCGTCCGTCATCTATTGGATTTCACGTGGGAAAATATACATGCACAAAAACATTCACTTTGTACTCACGACTCGCTCGCTTCCGCTGCTAGTTATACTTATAATAACCTAGTGCTTGATTACAATCACAACGGGCGGTATGTGGTAACGTTATCCTAGGTGGACAGTTGCGATGTTTTAGCGTAACACAAGCCCATACACCCTTGCCTTCAAAGTACGTATGTTGATATCGGAGGAAAAGGCAGACACTTACAAACTATTCTTCCACCTCATAGCTGTAAGTTTAACTAACGACGCAGAAAACCGTTTATTTGCGCATTTTATTATTTTATTTTGATGTTATTTACGCAACTATGCCGAAATATTCATCCCACTGGAGTGAAAGCACATCATCCATCTAAATTCTAGTAAATCCTTCCAACTATACAGGATAACTCGCCTTTTAGTGGCGGTGTAAGAAAATCCACTACCTTTTATCATACTTTTACCACCCAGTAAGAGACGATAGAAGAAAAACGGGAGATGGCAGCAGCATCTTTCTGATAACAATAAAAAAAATTGCGTCTGCGATGGAAACTATAGCAAATTCTTAATATAATATTACATCATTACTGAACTTGCCGAAGGCTATGCTGTGGCGGCGCGGCGTAAGACTATATACTTTCCTATATCATTCCGTAAGTATCGTAAGAGGCGACAGAGGAAAACTGAAGAGGTAAACAGCGTCACCCTTATAACAATTAGGAATAATAGAAAAACGTAGGTTGCCAGCCCGCCTGCCAAGCGTGGCCTGTGGCAAAAAGCCCCCTAAGATGTTCCTATGTTCAGCAGTGGACTTTTGATAGGGTGTAATAAATTATGAATGAATAAGCCGCTTGATCAAATTTAATTAATATCTTATAATATAATTAAGCCCTTTCTAACGATCTACTTTAATGCTAGTAACTACAACAATTTTGTGTAGTTTTATTTTATTTGGTACATTGAGCTTTGGGAATTTTCTCACCAGATTAATTTTATAATTTGTCCCTACCTTTTTTGTTTCTTGAAGTAGTTGCATAGACTGTCTCTTTCGCGTTATTAATTTTCTTTTACCAGCACATTCTTTCTTTGAGATTATGTATATAATGTTTTATGTCGCCATTTTCATGCGATTCTATTTATCTTTCTTTTAGTGTAATACCTTTATAAGATCAAGTTAATTAACTCAAAAGAGAAATTTAAGCATTTAACTACATATAAACGTAAAACATTTTCATCGCCATTCTTCTTTTCATTCGGTCATTCATTCATTCAATACAGACCATCTAAAGTCAGTGCAGTAACGAATTTTAAAAAAAAACTGCGGTTGCCAACCCGCTTGCCAAGCGTGGCAACTATGGCAAATATCCTCATGAGACAATCTATGGGGGAGGCATATGTTCAGCAGTGAACTTTAACAGGCTGTAACGGTAATTAATTTGATTTTTAATAATATTTGGTTTTAACTTATATAAGGCTCTTCTGAACCTCAAAATCTACCAACGGTTTGAAAGGTGACATTTCACAAAATATGATCTTAAAGTCATAACATAATGTAATATCCACATACATCAATTGGCTTCCTCTCTTTCTACGTATTTTTCTTTTCCGAATAATTTTTTCTATTCAAATAAGACGTCAAAATTAATACATAAGAAGGTTCAATTAAATGTGTACTCGTATTTCAGGTTAAATCTATGCTCGTACATATTTATAAACAATACACGATCCAGTCTAGGTCACGTCTCACGAGAAACGACGTGTTTAAATATTGATTCTGGCTGCGATGACAGCTTGATCTAGGTTGTGCTATCATGTATTAAAATTGATGACTAAAGATTGTATTAGCATAATATTCTATTGATTGTATTAGAATGTCACTTCTATTACGCTATCAATAGATGAAGACGGCAGTGCAATGGCTATGGGTTTGACTGCAGGACTGCGGGCTGTAGGTTCTTTTCCTCGGACCAATATAATAAAAATAATGGTAAATAAATTTAGAATATTGCATGATTTTCTACTATACAAAGACTAGCTGTTCCCCGCAACTTCGCCCGCGTGTAATTTAGGTTTTTCATTTTTTTTTGCGCAGAACCCTAATTCTTTTTCTCAAATAAAAGTAGCCTATATTACTCGTTATAACATCAGCTGTTTGCCAGTGAAAGTCCCATCAAAATCGGTCTAGCCATTTCGGAGATTAGCCGGAACAAACAGACAGATAGACATACAAAAAATTTAAAAATTGTGTTTTTGTTGTAAGTACCGAATATACTTTCATATGCATTAAGTGAAAAGCTGTTATTTTGACATTACAAACAGACATTCCAATTTTATTTATTTGTATAGATTATGTTTGATACTTTTAAGTAAGAGTGACAAACAAGTTAACAGTTCCTCTGATGGTGAGTATTTTCTGCAGCCCTTAAATACCGGCAACTAAGTTCAATCGAAGTTTCAGCTTTGGCCACCTTGAAATTTACTTTGACGGCACATTCCGCCTTTGGCCAAAATCGGACGAAGCCGATTTTTCATAAAACTGCCAAAAATGAAATAGTTTTTACAAAGTCAGCGTGATATAGATATTTAAAAGTAATTTGTATATATTAGATTTAAATATTATTTTTTGAATAATACTCGTAAATAATTTTAACCTATTGCAAAAAAATAAGTTTTTCTTTTAAAATTATGAAAACATTTAGAAACATCACTTTTGCAATTAATAACATCACTTTAGCACGTTAAAAATAATAGTTTGGAATTCTCATTATCATTTTATCTACTTAATAAATTATAATTATTCATATGCAAATTTCGAATAATGTGTGATTTGAATTGACCCGCTACTTCCCGCCGTAATTAGTGTCCGCGTGTAATTAGTGCTTTTGTTATTTATTTTTACTTATTATCGCGAATAATTGTGGAAATTTCGTTTTAAATTTGGAAGAGTTATATTTTTGAACTAGGAATGATAATACAATAATTGAAATTGAATTATCTATAAACTCTCAAATAAATTGCCGGTACGACACGCGCGCCACCTAGTGTAAGTTAATTGTACTATGCCTATAACCTTTACGCAAGTGTAAGCAATAAGTTGACAAAGTTTTACCGCAACCTATAAACGCAATATAATAAACGATATGGCAGCGCAAAAAATACGAACAAACAATTATTATTTCTTATATATTAGATAAACAACAAAATTACCGCAATAACGTAATTCACAATTTTTTCCAAATTCCTCTAGCCCACACTTGGTTCCTATTCAATAGATAAGAGAATGCCCTAAATAAGCAAACTCCATCACCAATTATTAGTATTACGGTATGAAGCACAATATTGTCATTAATATTTAAAATATTTGAAATGAAAAAACTACAATCCAATGCCTATGTAAAGTTAAATACCTAATTACACTAACAAAATAAATGAAATTGAATATCTAAATTATGTCTCATCCTGCAAACAAATGAAAAATTAAACTAAATTCAACCGAGGAAAGTCTTTTGAGCTTTAAGTAATAGGTGTGATCGGGCCCAAAGCCATTTGGGTTTTCTATAAAAAATTTGCAGTAGCAGCCCGGAGTCAAGATTTTAGCGGTGTTTCATCCTTGTTGCTCAGAAAGCACGTAATGCCGTTGGTCCTACGTCTGATCTCTCTATATTTTCCGTCAGATTACCATCCCATCGGACTATGAGAGTGTGAGAGAATAAAAAGTGCACCTGTATTTGCCCACACACTCCTGATCCATAATCCTGTAATCCTACGTCATTAAAGTATATAAAGTATAATATAGGTATTCACTTGGTACTTACGTACGTAATGTAGAACACTATTACTCTTCACCGAAAGATTCGTACATAATATCTCAATGTCCTGCATAAATGGTTAGTCTCCGTTTAGACAGGCTGCCATGACCAAAATTAGGCCTAAATGACATTACTGATGGGTATTTTTGAAATAGTAACAAAATAAAAAAATCTAAAGTATTCAGCGCTCAAAACACTTTACACAAATACCAAATACTGAAATACTTAAAATATAAATAAAACCCATTTGAACACGTAGGGCATTTATATAAAACCTTTCATTATAACCTATGGTGGTAACAAAATCTTCTTTTAATTCAGCGCTAACGCCATCTAGTTGATAATTGCAATAATACTTTCCTATACACAATGATACAAAAACAACTGTACTGTTTTGTGTAACAATTTTCCACCTTTTAAGTGGTAAATAAATAAATAGGGGCAGATTTTTTGTAGAGTTCTAAAATATATATTATTCATAATTTTTTTTTCACACAAACTTGTACCCCTTGTGCCCCTCTCCCCCCAGTAAGGCGTTGTTTTGAAATAGCAAAATACGTATTCATTTATTTTATTTACACAGTACTTTCAGTAAGTATCGAGTCAATCGCCCCGTAAAATTAAAAGTTTCGACAAGTTTAACTCACATTTCATCCTCATAAGGTCGAATTTCCCTAAATACTTTGTTAGTGGTCCACGTCTTACAACGTAGCTCTACTGTCCTAATTTCAGATTTCTACGTCAAGCTGTTAGGGCTGTGCGTTTATAGTTGACTCAGTCACTCAGGACGTCTTACATTATAATGTTTGCTAAGGACATTCTTAAAATTGGACCAAAATCCTTATTTTTTAAAAGAAGTATTTTTTATTTCGTTTAAAAATAGCGTTTATGAAATTTCATTTTTAATGTACATACTTAAATGGAATCCATCGAATATACAATATAATTTAACTAGCTTGCCAGGCAGGTGTTGTTCTGCCCTTTTCGATGACCCTTAGTCCTATATAAAATCCGAAAATTCGCAATAAAAATATTGAAGGTCACTTATCGGGATAAAAACTATCATATCACTCAAGTTGGACGAAACTGCACAAAGTGTGCAAAATTTCATAGAAATCAGTTCAGTAGTTTAGGAGTTCATCGCGGGCAAACAATGTGACACGTAATTTTTTATTTATAAAGATTAGTCGTAGATTTAGTTCTGACTTTTACCAACAGGTGTCACTGTTCACTGTTTATCTATTATATTATCCTCTTTATAATATAAGACGTCCTGAGTGACTGACTCATCTATATACGCACAGCCCAAACAGCTTGACGTAGAAATCTGAAATTTAGACAGTAGCTACCTTTTATGAAATTTCTAAAAATTCTAACTAACAATTCTTAAAATCACATCAAAATTCATATTTTTTAACAGAAGTTTTTTTTTATTTCGTTTTAAAATACCGTGTATGAAATTTATTTTTAATGGACATACTTAAATCCAATATACAATATAATTTATTTAGTCGTAACTTTAGTTCTGACATTTACTGACAGGTGTCACTGTTCACTGTTTATCTATTATATCATTAATATAAATTAATAACATGCACTTTATTACTAAATCCAAATTTTGAAATTTAAGTAAAGAGAATATATGCGTCAGGACAGCGCGTCAAAGGCAGCGCGATGGACTCTTCCCCGTTCCAAGAAAACATATTATATAAAAGTTCACATTATTATGATTATTTTGCCTATGAGCAATTATGAAAATACATCTGAAGAACAGGAACAATCTGCTACTTAGCATAGCCTTAATCAGATGAAGGTAAGAATTAAGAAAATTGAATTCACTGATCTACTAAAAACTATGACTCGCGTATAATAAAACCATACCGTTCCTAATAAATACCTATAGCGCCATCTAGGATGAAAGTATAGTAATTAGTTGATTATTAAACTAAAATAAAAGTATGATATTTAGAAAATAACGGGTAGAAATTATATAAGAGCAACCCAAATTGGATAGTGTAATTTTTCAATCTCACGACAATGTAAATTTTAAGACTTTTTGTAGCTGCAAAGGGAAATTATGCGTACTGCCCAGTTTCTATGATAAATAGCGTTATGATATATACTCATTCCAACGGTTCGACCCCTACACAACACAGTGAAGGTCTCATCCATATCCGTTTAGAGGTTTTTGCGTGATGCGTACCCAGACGCAGACAGACAACGTATCCCAAAAAAATTTGTTATTACATACACACACACCCACACACCCACACACACACACACACACACACACACACACACACACACACACACACACACACACACACACACACACACACACACATATATATATATATATATATATTATAGTTTAAAAAACTGATAAAATATCCATAAGTCAATTATACAAATACAAAACTGCATACTAGTCAGAAAAATTCTCTCAGATTCCATACACACACAAATTAATTTTAAAACTAAATCACATAAACACTGTACACGAAACAAATATAAACTGCAATTGCCGAAAGTTAGGACTAAAACCTATGGTTCGAAAAGTATTCAGTTTAAGGGAGCGCTACTGTACAATAGCCTACCGAACGAGGTATTTCATGAACAATATTTTTCAAAATTTAAAAAGCACTATTAAACATTAATTTAAAGACAGTGCTTTCTTAATTCGGATATACTTATGTAACTTTATTCATATAAGTCACCGTATGTAAATGTATTATTTTTACCAATTAATAGTTACGCAGTTTGGTTTGGTAAGCGCAGAGCACGCTTCCCTTCACCAGTATCTTATACTCATCCGTTGTCAGAGCTTAATTCATTTACCAGCGTGTTCTTATACGTACAGGTGAGATTGACATTTGGACGAACTTACGCAATAGGATCCAACACACACTCGGGTCTAGAATGAGTTATCTGTACCAAAATTAGGCTTTTAATAAATTACAATAGCAGAAAAACTAGCAGTCAATACTAATCATTTAATAACATATATGACATTCGCTATTTTTAATTGCTTTGTAATAACAAAGCAATTAAAAATAGCCAATATGTAAACATCTAACGTAAATCTCAAAAGTATATTCTTGCGGGTTTGAACCCTTTTGCTTAACTTCTATTTTTAAGTCTCATATAAGTGAATTTTAGTTCTTTTTTGAAATAATAAACTCTTTAAACCTAAACCTAAAACGTCATCATAAATTTCAACATTATTACAACCCGACAGGGCCATCCAAAACGTCAACCCAAAAGACTGACGATGGACGGTAGCAGCTCGGGGGACTTGACGCAGCGCTTTCCAAACCGGCTACACAGTGTACAATTAATCTATACTGGACGGTGAATTCTTGAGAAAGCTACCAGCAGTGAACTATACTATATACTCTATTACATATAACATATGTATTTATTTATTATTTATTGCATTCCTTAAAACAAAAGAATACAAAGGGCGAACTTAATGCCTTGAGGCATTCTTTACCAGTCAACCCATGGAGTGGTGAGAATTTGACGTAAGTGTGGCAATATAGAATAAAATAACTCAAAACAAAAATGATAATTAACTACCTACATAATATATACATTTTACCAATAAATAAATTATACATATATGTAATGATTTCTTATATTTACGCGAACACTTCACATTGAATAAAATTACTTTTACGGAAAGTACCCGAAACATCGGCGATTAATAAAAATAAGTTATTAAACGCGATATAATCCGTAAAAAGTACTTTTATTCAATACACATATATGTCCTATACATACATATATACAAATATATAAATACATGCATATACATACAAATGACTATGAATATATGTGTCTATTTAGCAATACATATTAAATGGATTGTCTTCAACAGATGATTACGGATCAACTTTTTAAAAGCGTACTTATTGGGTGCTTTTCTATGTCATCGGGCAAGGAGTTTCAAAGGCGTGTAGCCTGAACTGTGAAGGAGTTACCATAGAACTCAGTGAAGTGAACAGGAATACAGACTTTGTTGTTAGAAGAAGAACGTAGGACCCTATCATGAGATGAGGAGAGAAGATAAGAAGGCGAAGATAGATCATTTAATATGGAAAAAAGAACTAGCAATATTCTGGAATTGCGCCTCTGCCGGATTGTAAGGCAATTTAGCTTAGATCTATATTACGAAATATGGTCATTCTTACGAAGCCCGAAAATAAATCTTATACAGTTATTGAGAAGGCATTCCAGGTTGTTCAGAAGATCTTAGGACATATCTGGGTAACACACATCTGCATAATCAATTATGGGTAATATGAGCGATTGGACAAGCATGATCTTAGATTTTGTGGGAAGAAAATATTTTAAACAATACACAGAGGGTTTTTATTTATTTATAAATAAATGTAACCCACACGCTAGTGTTTTCTCCTGTATCTTGTGTTCAGTTTACATACATAAATTCAACAAAGGCAAACACCCAGACCTGGAACAATTATTTGTAGGCCATGCAAATATTTGCTTCGTGCAGGATTCGAAACAGCGGCCCTTAGCGTCTCAACTTGCTAAGCCGCTGTTACTACTGTAATCAAAAATGCCTGTTTGAGAAACAAGTAAATTTTTACCTTCTTTTTTTTATTCTACAGATTAATTTTCAGGCCGTAAGCTGATCCAGTACTGAATATAGGCCGTTCCCATTAAAATGAGGCTGATGAGACTAATTGAAGTTTGCAATAACACTTGCATCTTTGTTGCACACCGTAATCAATCTGCACGTCTGATACCAGATTGAAATTCCGGCATCTATAGGAAACCTTGAGATCTTTTTTCATAGAAGTCAGTTCGGCAAACGAACACAGTCCATAGAACAGTGAATAAAAAATGTGGCTCATAATTATATATCTACATCGTACCTCTGTTTTGAATCAATGTGCATATCTAAAGAAGCAATAACAACCGGGAATCCAGCTTCTTGTCACTCACAGTATGACTAATAGCAGTATTATATTATTATTTTACGCTAGTATTCTGTGAGAGCATGGTTCTTCCCCGATCGAGCTAACCCATTGGTGCCATATACACCTGTGGGGTGCTACCTCATAAAAATAAGACAAAATTGAAAAAGTCTTCTTGACATTTCTTATAATCTATGCTCTCACCTCGCCTCAGGATGAAACGAAAAGATGGCTAAGATGGTGTTTTGTGTGACGCCATCGACCGGTATATTTTGAATTAAAGAGAAAGAAAGAAATTGTCACAAGATTGCGTATATAAAGAAAGGAATGCTTCTGTGGTTTGGTCAAGCAGAAATAATCAATGAGTAAAGAGTGACACGGCAAATTTGTGTTGCAGAAGTAAATGGTAGAGACGATAAGGGCCACCCTAGACGGAAGTGTATCGATTGAATTGGGGATAGAATTGAAGATGGGCCAAATTAAGAGACATTGAAGGAGACGAGAGAGGTGTGTTAGGTTCATGCCAAATGGAATTTCGTAGTCTCTGCCTACCCCTCTAGGTGACAGGCGTGAGTGTTTATACTTTATATATATTTATATTTATATTGATCTTGGGATTTTTGATCAAAAAAATGCGACATAATTTTGACAGTCCTCTCTTGATGTTAACCTAAAACTACCCAAAGAATTCTGAAGAGACCGAAAAAGGTGAAAATGTGACGGTGCAAGGTTAGGTCTATATGATGGATGCATTAACACTTCCCAAACAAGGTCTCTCAATTTTTGCTGAGTGGCCAAAGATGTGTATGGTCTGGCGTTGTCATAATGAAAGACCACTCCTTTTCTGTTGATTTATGCCGGCGGTTTTTTCTCAATTTCTTGCTTGAGTCTCATTAGTTGTTGGCAGTAGAGACCCAAATCGATGGTTTTGCCCGGCGGTAAAACATCATGATATACCATGCCCTTCCAATCCCACCATACACGTAGCATCACCTTATTGCGTGTTAATCCGGGTTTCGCTATTGTCTGTGGAGCTTGACTACCCTTTTACCATGATCTTTTTCACACTTTCTTGTCGTAGGTGATCCACTTTTAATCACCAGTGATCAATCTTATCAAAAATGGTTGGGTCTCATTACGTTTCAATAGAGAATCGCAAATGAGTATACGATTCATCAGGTTTCTTTCAGTGAGCTCGTGTGGTACCCAAATATCGAGCTTTTGTATAGCCAGACTTTTCAAATTGGTCAAAACTGTTTTGTTGTCAATCCTCAATTCCTTTGGTGGCCAAAAATATGGTCTGGCGTTGTCATGATGAAAGACCACCCTTTTCTGTTGATACTTTGCGGCCGTTTTTCTCAATTTCTTGCTTGAGTCTCATTAGTTGTTGGCAATGAAGATCCGAGTCGGTGGTTTTGCCCGGTAGTAAAGCTCATAATTAACGATGCCCTTCAATCCCACCTTACACACAGCATCACCTTATTTCGTGTTATTCCGGGTTTCTACAGTCTCTGGAGCTTGACTACCCTATTACCATGATCTTTTTGCACGTTCTTGTCGTAGTTGATCCACTTTCATCGCCAGTGATCAATCAATGTTTTCAAAAATGGTTCGGGTTCATTACGTTTCAATAGAGAATCGCAAATGAGTATACGATTCATCAGGTTTCTTTCAGTGAGCTCGTGTGGTACCCAAATATCGAGCTTTTTGTATAGCTAAACCTTTTCAAATGGGTCAAACTATTTTGTGGTAAATCCCCAATTCTTTGGCTATATTGTAACTACTAATATGCCGATCTTGCTCCACTTCTTCAAAAATGGCATCGACTTTATCCGTGTGAGGGCGACCAGAGCACGTGAGTAAAGAAACCGTAGAGAGGCAAATCTTCTAAGGAGCTGTCAAAAATTTCACCTACTTTAGTATATTATATAATATATAATTTTTGTTCTTCAACAATTTGTTGTGCCTTTTAATTAAACGGTAAATTATGAATTTTATGTATAATTTATTAATTATCTATTGGAAAGAACTCACATGGCATAACATATATTCAATCTTGCACTCGTTTTAATATTTCTTTACAATATTTACAATGTTTCTTTCGAGACCAAAATATTCAGAAAATTTTAGCTCATACATTCATTTCAGATGACTGTATTCTCACATTGGCTGGAACTCAAAAAAGCACCGTCATTTGTCAGCAAGTTGAGTGTTGAAAAGCATATCCAAATAAATATTTAACAGGTCTTTTTTTAGAAAACTTTATACAGGTATTTTCGAAGTGATGCTCACAGAGTTTTTATAGTTGCCTTTTTATAATCAAAAAGTTTTGAAAATTTGAAACGTCTGAAATAATAATAATAATAAAAAACATGAACCTACGTATTTAATTTAGAAACGTAATTACTCAATTACAATAAAAAACATTATAAAAATAACCATTCAATAGTTTGTAGGTAGGTAGGTCACTTATAGGTGAGCTATCTATCTAGCACATTAAAAATAATAAATTATAGTCGAGTAACTACTTATCTAGTGGAGTCTTTGGGATAATTAAAGAAAAAATATTTTTTTTTGTTCTATTATTGTTCATACAAACAGTACAGTAAACCATATTAACACTTTTTTATGTTTCATTTGACACGAATATTTCTTTAAAAAATAAAATTGTACACTTATTATTATTTACATAACCCTGAGTTTGAGCACTGGCCGAAGACTAGTTTAAAGCAGTTTTTCTCTGTACGTGACGAGCCGCTAGTACATCTCAAGCTTGTAGTAGTGTAATTATCATAGCGCGGTTATATGAAGCTTTGCCTCTGTACGGTACGGTTTTTTTACTCATGTGACCAGAACTTCAACCAAAATTCAAATCAAAATTCCCGGACAGAAAACGCTTCTACCAAATTTGTGCTACGCTTATTGACACTGCATTAGGTCCATACACGTCACAATTTTTTTTCTCGGCTTGAGTCGCATTTTTCCCTTTTTATGTAATAAAACATCAGAATGTATCGAACATCTTCGTTAGATTGACTAATTTTGTTGGACAGAAAAACAATTGAAAAATGGCGTATAGTATAGTGTTTTTTACATTTTATTTTTCTTTTCCTTAATGTCCTTTAATTATTGATATCAAAACCAGCCAGATACAAACAGTACAACCAAATAGATTATTCTTTAATTTTATACAAACAAAATACTAAGAAACTTTTCCCCGACCTTTTATAATTTCATATTTTCTAACGATCTACTTTAATGCTAGTAACAGAAACAATTTTGTGTAGTTTCATTTTATTTGGTACATTGAGCGTTGGGAATTTTCTCACTAGATTCTTTTTGTAATTTGTCCCTACCTTTTTTGTTACTTGAAGTAGTTGATGCATAGACGGTCTCTTTTGCTTCATTAGTTTTCTTTTCCCAGTACATTCTTTCTTGGAGATTTGCTTGTACTTGTATTTAATTTTAAACATGTATGTAATGTTTTATATCGACATTATCATGAGATCAAGTTAATTAACTCAAAAGAGAAATTTAAGCTTTTGACTACATGTAAACGTAAAACTTTTCCATCGCCATTCTTCTTTTCATTCATTCATTCATTCTATACAGACCATTTAAAGTCCGTGTTGATCATATGCCTCCCCCATAGATTACCTCATAGGTGGATATTCTGCCCTCTGTCGCCTCTTACGACGGCCACGGAATGATATGGGGTAGAGAACTTCATATGCCGCCTTTTTACAGTATTTCTTTTCTACTACGCTAAATAAAGAAATACATTTTTTAGAGGAAATATTGTTTATTTATTAAGTTTTTTTATAGTGTTTTAGTTTTTTTTTTGTTTTAGTGGTCTAAAACCATCTTCGCATTATTTCCTTTCTAATCAAACAAGTTTGGGGCACATCTTTTGGATGGTTTCCTCTTTCTTAAAAACGTGCTAAGCTAATTTAGAGGAATATAAGTAATATCAATGTAATTGCTAGTATTTTTTTTTACTTTTTTATTTTTCAAACATGTTAATTATTTACTATATAATAATAATGTATTAAAATGATTTATGACATATATTACATAAGGTTGAACACTATTTATTTTATATAACGCAATAAAATGAAAGTGCTAAGTAGATTTACTGTCCTGCTTAATTTTAATACCTTAGCTAATTAACACTTCAGTCCGTAAAACGTACTTGTGCTCTAAGCCTATAGTATTAACCACTTAATCATAGTGAAGGTCCGTTTAGGTCTGTTTTGGTTTTCCCGTTTAAAGGACAGTAATCGATAGAAGAAAAAGGAATACAGTAACAACAAGAGCACGAAGCTATAGTAGTCGTCTCCAAAGAGAGTGAACGGTAGAAACCTGTCCTGCTCTTTGGCTCTCTTAGAAATTAGATCACGCCTGTGATGAACAGTATGACGAATGGTGCTCATTATTACCTTTTGTTCCATTTACAAGTATGATTGTGGTTGAGCACTGGTTTCAATATGTAAAAAAATACATTATTTATAAAATATTCTGTCTATATAAAGCTAGTGTATATCAAGGTAATAAGAAGAGTAAGTTCTTTATTTTATAAAAGTAAGTGACATAGGAACTTATAGTCCAACCAATGGTTAAAGCCTTATGTAGCCCATGAACGTCTGGAACCAACTTCAAACAAAGAAGGCTACGGATGCGTAGTTACCTCTGAAGACAAAGATAAAACGCCACACACTCTGTAATTACACTGGCTCTCTATATACCCTTTAGACCGAAACACAACATTACACGCACAGCCTCTAGACGACAGAAATTGTTGAGAGGGTGGTTTCTATCCAAGCGGACTCATAGGCAGAAAAGAAGTCCTCTCAAATAGTAACCTATGTTTCTTTCGTCAAAATGCCTCAAGATAGTTTGTTATTTACATAAATATTAAGCAAACTGGAAAGATATAAAGCGATATGTAAAAAAGCAATACGTGGTAGAGCGACGCTGCTATTATTATGCCTGTAGCAAGAATAGGTTGGCTCAACCGGGGTAGGACCACGCTCTCACCGAAATCCAGCGAAAAATAGCAGTTTAATGAGTGTGCAGAGAAACAGAGAACCTTTTTACTCGAAACGAGGCATTCCACCCTAGTCCAATACCACAGTGCATCTGCATTTTAATTCTTAATCGAGGATAAATGTAGATGTCTTACCATCAGGTGGACTGTGTGCTCGTTTGTTCCCCTTATTCTATAAAAAATATAACTTATTACAAATAATGTTCTTTCTTATATAGAAGATACAAAAGTCAAGCGTGACAGTGTTTATGTATTCCTAACGGATATTTTTAAATCTTCTTATTGTACTTATTAGTCTCTCCTCGATGTACTCGTATGAAAATACGATTAATCTTGTACCCGAGACGCATTAGAAGACTGCACTAGAAGAGTTACGGATTACACGTCGTTTATCTACATCAATCCCGGGAGACTATCGGCCTGAATTTAAATATTCTAGAAGAGTAAACTATTTACAATCGATTTTTTGTCCTTTGAAGGTATACTCGTATATTGTCATGTTATTTTGTTTTATTTTGGGTTCAAAATTTGTTATAAGATTTTTATTTATATGAAACTACTTTTTATGGATTTTAACGCGTATATTATCTAGTAATTTAGTAGTGGTAGTAACGTCGAGAATACGTTCCAATATCATAGTTAACTACGGCTATTTTCTGATTTATGCAATTACCAAAAATTTATTTATAAAATTTATAACTAAGGGACGTCAAACACCTCAGTCTCTCGTGACCATGTGTGCTGTAAAGTTTTTCAAAAACTTTACAGCACGTTGGAAATATAAAACGTTAATATACGCGATGAAATCTGTAAAAATAATGTAATAAAGTGTAGTATTCGCGTAAACATAAGAAATAATTATGATGGTTATCCTTATTTCTCAAGGTTTCAGGAGACATTCCATTATAATTAGTCTTAGTAGGTTAAACACTTCAATAGAAGGGGTAGTCACGACTGAGGCGCGGCTGGTTTCGTGATCACAATGTTTTTGATATTCTTTTGAAATTGCTCAAACTTAATGAGAAAAGAAAGAAAATGTAAGTAAATGGAAATACTACAATAAAATGGCTTCACAGCCTGTAATTAAACTGTTCCTCTCAATTAAATAAAACAAAAAAAAACATGCGTGAGTGTCGTGGAACACTCGGTTGGAACGAAGTTCCTTTCGTAGTATATTATTATTGATAAACGTATTATATTATTGATTAAAAAATACAAATAAATGAATTACTAGCGTCTATTAAAATGAAGCGTCATTTAACATAATATTTCTTTTACGGCAAGATAAGAAAAAGTGCGAGGGAGATGGATATTATTCCGTCTCGCTTGCAGTATAGAAAGGGG
This sequence comes from Parnassius orleans, assembly GCA_029286625.1. Lineage (NCBI taxonomy): Eukaryota > Metazoa > Arthropoda > Insecta > Lepidoptera > Papilionidae > Parnassius > Parnassius orleans. The sequence goes on from JAGSMP010000170.1 coordinate 3,605,346, forward strand.
GCCGTGACGGAAAAATCTTACACTTTTTCTCGCCTAGCCCCCATCCGTCAAATTCGTACCGTGCGATAAGGAACTTCGTTCCAAGTCGTTCTTCTATGTAAAAAATGTGCTAGCTGGTATAATTAGAGTCTATAGACTAGTCCCAATACTAGGCACAGGCCACCTCTGATTTCTAAAAGAGGTTATGGAGATGTGTTCTCCGTGCTGCTACAAAGTGAGTTTGCAGAGCTCACATGTCTTTGAAATATTTTTGTTCTTCATGCATGTAGGTTTCCTTACGATTTGTCCATTCACCACCGAGAACAAATCTTAAATATCAATAAGGATTTATGTTGATGCCGGCAGGGATTGAAACCAAGCTGTTTGAGTACTGTTTAATTTACAGAAAGCTTGAGCGTGAAATACGATAGTGACTGAATGCCAAAAATAGCTTTAGTTTTGATCGCTATAAACTCAAAAAGTATCAAAATCAATGAAAACTTCTTTCTTTGGTAATGTACTCGTAGTTTTGTACTTTAGCCAGTGTCAAATATTATGAAATTATAATTAAAATTAATTTGCTTAAAAACTTCTTCACGATATGTTGATGCGTCACATTGCGCAGTTTTTGTGAGATTTTGATGGAATATCAAGGCCTCTTAGTAGACACAATAACGTGAGGTTCACATCACCATCGGAGCACTTGTTTTATCGTTTCCACTAATAATTCACATGCGCAGACATTTACTACACAAAATTGCGCTACATTTTTGTATCAAAATCCACTTCAAACCATTATTTAAACAATAGTCCAAGCAGTAATCCGCCCGCGGTCAACTTGCTACGTAGTAGAGCAACGCTGTAGCTATTTTATGGTTGTAGCACGAACGGGTCGGCTCGACCAGGGAAGGATCACACTCTCATAGAATACCGGCATAAAATGGCAAATACTGCTGTATTTAGTATGGTGAGTGTAGAGATCCGGAGACCCTTTTTAATGGAAACGAGGCCTTTTATCATACTCCTCAGTAGTGAAAGTGCGTTTCCATTTTTTATTTTTAATGCAGGATAGATGTAGATGTCTATGTGCCGCAGTATTTACTTACCATCAGGTGGACTGTGTGCTCGTTTGTCACTCTTATTCTATAAAAATAAAGTTCCCACCAACACTCCCGAATGATAACTTACAAAGTATTATCTGACGTTATATAAATCAAGACAGAACATTATTGCATCCTATGTTCACGACCAAATTATTATTAGTTTTCTCGTCACCCTAACGCCTCCAATGTTACGCGAGATTACTTTGTTATAGTTATCCGTGTTCCGCTCGAGCAACGTTGTGGTAATAAATTTTGTCCTAGACTAAGTAGATTTAGTTAGCTATACGTTAAGAATAACTTCTTTCCCTTAGTCTACGTGCTTTTTCAGAAATTTACATATTATATTTTGCTTAGCTATAAGTATAGGAGTTTTTATTATTTTTAGTTTATTCTTACATTTCATCATTCATTACACTTCAAGTATATCTCAAAACTTGAAAACAAGAGTGTACAACCAGCATATGTTTCATAATGATTCATAAATATGTATCTGACACGTGAACGTATTTAATGTACGTATTATTTTTCAAAGAGTAGCCAAATTTAAACTTAGTTCAAAGATATAAATAATGTTATACCGTTATTGCAGTTTTTGAAAATACGAAAAATAAGGCTTCTACTTTTATTTGAAATTATCCCAAATTGAATATGATTTATGGGCAAAAACGTTTATGCCTACCGATCGACCCTTACGAATGTGTTCCTATGCAGTTAAATCAGTTAAAATATTGCATTACCACGCATTTTGAATTTAAAATATAACAAGGAATTGTTTGAATTTTTTTAAATTAATTTTTCTTTACCATTTGCCTATATTAGTTATTCTGAACCTTCTCTGAAAATTTGGCCGGTTATTGCAAAATAACCCGGTATATGGATCTGAGACGTGGTTGCTGGCCGTATGAGGAAAACCAAGGTCGCTCAGCGGGCTATGGACTGGTTTCTGATGATGTTTGTGCTGTTAGCCTTTTGGGCTTTTATAGCTTCATCGGCCGATGGCTATGCGCAGAGTTTAAACTATACAGTACGAACAAGTCGTAACAAAAAAACACTATTTGTTTTTCACTTTAATAATAAGTGTTTAATTTTTTGACTTAAAATGATTCCATTAAGAGGAAAGATTTTTCTTTAATTTAAATTATAAAATATTACTTTTAAAATTATTATTTTTTTACCATTAACAGTGATTACGAAAGGCCTTTGCCCTGTGAAAAACTAGTTGGAAGCACGGCGTGACTTTTTCCAAAGTACCATTTTAGTTTTACAAATAATTCAGTTGTACAATTAACTAAAAACTTACGTTAAATACTAGATGTGCCTGTGGTTTGCCGCGGCGGGTGGGGAGAAGCTCTCATCCAAACCCTGCTATTGCGCTAATGTCTTATCAATTTTCGTAACTATATCAATATTCAAATTTCTATCTTCTAAAATATTTAAAAGCTATGAGTGCACCGTATGGAGCTCATACTAACTTATACCTCCTATTATATCCCTTCGCTTATTATTCTTTTCAAGAGCCATATACTTACTTCAATTTTCCAACTTCCAAAAATATGAACTTACAATCGTAATCGTAAGTCCGAAAGTATATTCTTTCCTGAGGTTCAAACCTCATAAAAATCGTAAAAGAGTGAAAGAGCTAATTTCACATTTATAATATTAATCAATACTAATAAGTACCTATATATAAATCAAAATAAATTTGTTGAGTCATTTCCTGTTTTCCTCCGAGTGGAAATTATTAAAGGATCGGGTAGGATGAAATAATTTTAATTATAATTGTATCTCGATCACGGTTGGTGATTTATTGTTATAATTGTGTTTTACTAAAATATAATTTGTATGAAATAAAAAATAAAATAACCTACCTCGTCTTTGCTACGTTTATAACCTACCTAACCTAAAGAAACCGGCTTAATTTTTCATCGGAACAGGTAGAGATGTATAAACGAGTGTGGCCTAGGACCTCTTTGAAAGTAAAATATACTGGTTACTTTAATAAAAAACGGCTTGATTAATTAATGTTTAAGATATCTCAACTTATACTTTGAAAATGAAAAGGTCGTCGTTTTGCGGTAATGTGATATTAGCCAGAGAGGTTTTCCAGTTTCACCGGATTCATACATTTAAAAAAATGTGACTGTGATGAAGATGATGAAAAATTTTACTCAATTAGTCTACGGATGAGTTATCTAATCACCGTTCCAGTGGGATCTACAATTTAGAGTCCTGCCGCAGTAAATTTGCTGGGCAGGCGTTCCCTCATTTCTGAGGGGATTATGGAACAATAAGCCTCAATAAGCCATACTAATTAATAAACGAGATGATGATGTTGATGTATTTTGTTACCGTGGACCGTGACGTCAAAAATCATCTTACCATTTCGTTCCACGAATATTTTAAACTTCGAGACTTCTAAAATTCTTAGCCATAAAAAAGTTTGGGGTCTAGAAACAATATCAAATTTCTTTTTTATTTTGAGTCAAAAACATTTAAGCCAATGGCGATCAGCAACAAATCTAATTATGCGAAAGGTTGTGGAAAATCATTATATTTCTAGGTAGGAATCGACAACGGCAAATTATTTCTACGCTACCTTTAATAACCACTAAACGATGAGCCTCAACGCTTCAATGTAAATTTCTGGGTACGCGCTTCTATAAATTTCTCAGTACATAATAAACTTGGGCCGACACTGATGCCAATAAAATTGTAAGTTTCAATTTAAAGTGCTGATCAACCAAGTGCTTGGTGCTGTAGAAAAACAGAACAAGAAATCTGCATGTCAGAGCAATAAAAATATTTTGAGGATATGTGAAGTGTGTCTGACCATGTAAGTAGTGTTGTAAGTTTAACCACTACTTCATATCGTCCCGTGGGTGTCATAAAAGGCGACAGAGGGAAACAAACTAGGAGATAGGTAATAACAAATAAAAAAAATCCGGTTGTCAACTCTACCAAGGGCGAATACTATGGCAGTTTATGTGGTGGCCTATGTTCAGCAGTGAATTTTGAAAGGCTGAAATGAAAAAAATGCGGTTGCCAACTCGCCTGCTAAGTTTGGCAACAATGGCAAATATCCCCCCTGTGATGTAATCTATGGGGGATGCAAATGTTCACCAGTGGAGTTTTTATCACCTGCAACGGTTTAGTCTGCGAACATGCACTAGAGCAGAGCGCGGGCTAATTACTCCCCTCTCTGAAATGGGAGAAGGCAAGTGTCTTGAATGATTTGATGTAGTGGATTTTCTTACGCACCTACTACTAAACGGTCGGTTGTTTTATTGGTGGACGAAAATTATATTTATATATATTTTATGTACCATAAGAGTTACAAACGAGCACACAGTCCACCTGGTAGTAAGTCGATGCTGTGGCCCATAATTATCTACATCTATCCTCGACTAAGAATCCAAATGCAGAGGCGTTCGTATCCCTAAGAACTAGGATGAAATGTCTTGTTTCCAGTAAAAAGGGTCTCCGGTTGTCATTACACTCCATACGTAATTGCCCGGTTGTTATCATTACACTACTATTTTACGCTGATATTCTGCGAGAGTGTGGTCCTTCCCCAGTCGAGCCGACCCATTCGTGCTAGAAACTTAATTTAGCTACTAACTATATAAAATAAAAACCAAATTCTAGAAATTTGAAAAAGCTATCACGTTTGCTGATGATAAACGGTCTTTTTGCAAAGGGACTTACTAAGTTTACTTAAGCTAACACAGAATTTATTGTCACAACGTTGCCCGAACAACACGCAGATAAATAGAACAAAATTATATTATTTAACGTGAAAAGCCTGCGTGCGGCGACGAAGTAAATAAGTTACGAGTAGTACGAATATAACGTATCTACATAGTTTTTTTTTTTTTAATTTTTTACGTAAAATTTTTATGGATGCGATTAGATTTGCTCAAACTTAAGTACTCATTTTTTTATAAAATACAAGTGCCAAACAACCTTACAGCCACCTGGTACCTAATGTTGTAAGTAGCTACTGCAGACACAGACAACCTACTTTAAACAAAAATACTACATATTAGGACTTCAATAAACTCAAAACTCGATGAAATGTTGATATAGTACCCAAAAAGAACGTTTTAAAATATATGTTTAGTATTGATATATATTGATTGTGTTATTTAAAAACGATATTAAAATATTAAGTAGGTATGCACGCATTCATAGAGAAACACTCGCCATCTGCGGACCAGAAGGGACCATAATGTTTTTCCCCGATACAGAAACTGTCCGTCATTTTCTGCGGGGGAAATTTGCGTACATAAAACAATCGTCTGTCACTACGAAACTCACAAATACCAATTGAAACAATAAGCTAACAATTTCAAATACATATAAATACATTATTACACTATCGCTCAGTGACAGTGACAACTCGGATACAGACTCGGATCAGACGCTCGACCTATCTGTATATTGTATGAGGGCAAGCGGCCTGTGTTGGTAAACCAATCATCAGGAACATTATTATTGTAATTTTTTGATTTAAAAAGAAGTAAATGGCAATAATGTGATTAAACATTATATTTATCTGAAAGGGAACGTATTTTTTTGTAAGCTTGATGTGGTAGATCTCTTTTTGCAGCAATGATCTAAACTATTTCTTTGTTGTTTTCATTTTGTCGCATTTTTGTAGGACAACGATTCAGCCGTGCAACTTGATTTAGTCTAGTACGAGGGCGACACTGAAAGTTTTTAGAACTGACCACTTGTAAACGATATATTAAAAAAATAAGTTCAAATTTTGAAAATGGAACTCTTTGCCCATATAACTGTGTATATATTTTATTAGTCATTCGTTTACGATTTGGCGGCAAATTGAAAATTGTCTGTGTCACGTCAGCATGAATTTAACTTGTGAAAATTTTTGTACAATGTTTTTTTATGATTTTCGGTGTCATTTAAGTCAACAAGAAAGTTATGATAGACTTCGATTGGCCTTTCACGATGAATCCCCATCTCGTGCCACTGTTTCCAATTGGTTTAATGAGTTTAAACGTGGTCGCACTAATCTCACCGATGATCTGCGTGAGGGACGGTCATCTACGGCGACGACTATTGATAACATCAGTTTTGTGCGACGTATGATAGAGACTGACAAAAGAGTGACATATTAGCAGATTTGGATAAGCTTAGGCATCGGTATGAGTCAAGTGCATAAAATCCTCCATGAACATTTAGCGGTCAGGAAGCTTTGTGCCCGGTGGATACCTCATAATTTGATAGAGGCCCAAAAACTCCGTCGTGTTGATTTGTGTCGTGAAATGGTTCAAAGATTTAACGCAGGTGACTCAAATGCTGTGTTCGACATACTTACAGGTGACGAAAGCTGGATTTATTGTTATGATCCTGAAACCAAGAGGCAGTCTGCTGTCTGGGTGTTTGCTACCGAGGAGTTGCCAACTAAAGTGAAGAGAGGTTGAAGCGTGAGAAAAAAGATGGTGGCCTCGTTCTTCGGAAGAACAGGTTATTACGCAACAATTGTTTTAGAGGATCGAAAAACAGTTACTGCAGGGTGGTACACTAACAATTGTTTGCCACTTGTCTTGGAAAAAGTTCGGGAGAAACGACCTCGCAGTAGGATCCTCCTTCATCACGACAACGCCTCGTCGCACACCGCCAAGCAAACAATCGACTACTTGGCGACGTCAGACATGGAATTACTGTGTCACCCGCCCTATAGCCCCGACCACCTTGCGATTTTTATTTATTTCCGAAAATAAAAGAAAAACTTGGAGGAAAACATTTTATGGACGCCGAGGAAGCAGTGGCTGCGTTTCAAAATGCCGTCGAAGAGACCCCTAAGGACGAGTGGGCAAAGTGCTTTTCTCAGTGCTTCCATCGGATGCAGCGATGTGTTGATGTAAATGGACACTATTTTGAAAAGATATAATAAAACTAATAATTTGCTAGTTTGTTCAGTTTTTGATTTTCTAAGAACTTTCATTGTCACCCTTGTAAACAGTGCGGCTGCAACTGCTTTTATTGTACGCATAGGAACGCGTCGACGTATACTTTGACAGAGGATGACTACTCCCCTCAGATCCGCCGGTTGCCTGAGGTGCTCTATACACCCAATCGATAGCGTCTATTGTTCCTTTTTAGTTTTTCTTTTTTTCATTTTTTGTGCGTATTTTATTAAGCGTTCGATTTCTTCTCAGCCAATATTTTTTTGTTTATACAACAAAAAAATTCAAAAATGACTTTGAAGTCGAAAGCAGTAACACTACACATACGTTGTCACCTCTGAGGATAAATATGGAATGCTATACAGTCAGTAATTTGAAAAGTTTGTTTTTTCCTCAGGGAAATGGGATTATAACAAATCTCCTTCGTAAGTAGAGAAAAAAATTCTCGCCTATTTTTTACCTTTTTGTTTAGAATTCTACGTCAAAAGTACTTTTAAAATCAAATGGAACGCAGGAACGCAATACATACGCAAGCACGGTAGCACAAATCAAACCACCTTTCGCTTTTAATGATTTTGCCAAAAGTGGATAATCTGCCTTGAAATTTAACCTTATTTCATTGGTTTGTAGATCAGGATTAGGGATGTAAAAAAAAAACATGATAATATTTTCCATTTGTATAACGAGCCAAATAACAATTTCCCGAATACTCAGAACAAACAACCTGTTTTAATATAACGTCGAGTCACAAACCGTTACGTCTTAAGCCCGTCGTGACCCACATTAATTTTGGAGTACGGCCAATTCTTGACTTGTGCCAGCCAAGTGTGCTAATTACGGATAATATAATGCGTTATGCTAAATCATAATTGTTTTCATATTTTAACATATCATAGCTAACAAGATTAAACTTTGATTGAAGAGGCTCTTTCGGTAAATCTATGACAGAATCTGAAAGGATGATAATCCGCAGTAAAACAAGGGTAGCACAACGGATCAGTAAGCAGAAGTTGCAATGGGTCAGCCATATAACCAACGATCAACGGGGGAGAAAATTTCTACTACTTTCTAAGCTGTAGCAAAAAGTAAAGCGGTCTCCCACTAGATGGAATAATAACACAAGACGTGCAGGACCGCGACCGTGCTTTGTGGCATTCTTTGAAGGAGGCCTATGTTCAGCAGTGAACTTGTGTGAAAGGCTGTAATGAAATATCATTACAGCCTTTCACAATCATCATCAACGATGACCTAACTTCTAGTTATTCTCATATTGGAGTATCCTTAACTTTCTGTTATCATACAAACCGAAATAACCTTAATAAATTAATTTGATAATTTTCCTGATCAAAATAGTAGTTTACGGGCGTTCATTCTACGCATTGGACGGATTGTATCAAATGAATTAGTTATGGTAGTGCATCCAATGTACCTCAGATATCAGATGGCCAACGCGACATTTTTTTTTGTAGTATAATTTTTAACAATAGCATTTGGATTTTTGTAGTGGGCGGACTAGAGGAGACCAGAAGGAACCTATCGTGATTGTTTATTTGTTGGCAGAATCAGAATAAAGAAAAAAATGTTACATGACAAATTTAAGAGAGATCGATTATTACAAAAATCAGAACACAACAGTGCAAAATGTGGATCCTGAAATATGTAAGAGGATGTTTGTTACTTATCCAGATAGAATCGTAGACAGAAAAGGAAGCCTACCACTTAGTGGTTGTATTGTGTGGTTTAATGTCTACTACCCTTGAACCAACATTTATTCAAGCTAAAAGACCAAGACAGACAAATTTTCATGACAAATTTTATATTGGAACGAATTTGGCGGATTGGGGCTAGGCGAAAAAAAGTGTTAGATTTTTCCGTCAGGACCCTTCTGTCGTAGTGTAGACGGCCTTGGTGGCTATAAGGAAGCGAGATGGAATAACATCCATCTCCCTTGCACTTTTTCTTATCTTACCATGAAAGAAATATTATTTTATTTTTAATGACGCTTCATTTTAATAGATGAATATAACACGTTTATCAATAATAATGTACTACGAAAGGTATTTCGTTCCAACCGAGTGTTCCACGTCACTCACACATGTTTTTTTTTTTTTATATTTAGTTTGCATAATATTCTGAAAGTCAGCTGTCTGTGTACATATTTAATATCCGATAGTAAAAATTTATTTCAGGAATTTTTTTTGTATAATATTCCATTATTTATATATTTGTTTCGGGACTGAATTCTTCAAGGCTTCGGTGATCACTGAAAATTAGTGTTGTGATTTCACCGGAACCAATGCTGAGTGAAAATCTTTTTCGTCATGAATTATGACGTGCCAAGTTAGACAATACAATGCACGTATTGCTGTACACGTCAATGGATATGGCCAAAATAAAGTCTTTATTGATTTTTCCGCTTGCACTCCCCAAAATGTATTGTGTAGCACTTTAAGAGACTGGCCACCTCAAGCTCGACTTGAGTCAAAGCGCTATGCTAATATATCTCTCGCCTTGTCTAGCAACTAAGTATATAAAGAACGTTTAAGGCAGGAGTACTCTTGGAGGGCAGGAGTATTATAGATGTAGCATAAATGAGCTGGCTCGACTGGGGAAAAGAACACGCTCTTACAGAATACCTGCATATATTAACAGCATAGTTCTGCTGTGTTTTGTATAGTAGGTGGACTAGTGAATCACAGAGAATCAAAGACCCTCTTTACTGATACAACGAAATGATGAACAAGGCAATAAATTTCATTCCTTTAAATTCGTATTTACATTAAATTCTCAGGTGCAACAAACGTCTTTATTTTGATTCTTAATTGAGGATACATTATGTAAGTATCTATGGGCCGCAGTATTCACTTGCCATCAGGTGGACTATGTGCTTGTATGTTACCCTTAGGCCTGGACTCCACCAAAGCGGAGATGTGCGGGGATGTCCGAAGCGGAGACGAGAAGAGATGTTTTCGGCTAGGGTTTATCCAACGAAGCTGTGCGGAGATGCGTACTGGCTAGACTGGAGCGGAGATGTGTACTGGCTAGAGCGGAACTAAATTGCGTGCGGTGAGCGTTGGATGTTGAGTTGAACGCACAGTTAAGCGCGATCTGATTCTAAAGGCAGACGTCTCAGTCATGTCACTATTACTTATATCTTCTCTTACTAGCGGCGCCGCTCACTGCACGCCGCTCACATCTCGTCTAGTCTCCGTTGCACGCCTTCGCCAGCTTGCAAGGCACAGTTCACATCTCCGCTTCGATAGATCACAAGCCAACAGCACAAATATTGTGTAAAAGCGATTTGCGGCTTACAAATTCGTCCTTGAAATGATGTACTACTCCACAATGGCAAGAATCTCCAGTTTCATGTTCACAGGGTAAAGTAGGTTAGAATTGTATTTATAGTTGTAGCACGAATGGGTCGGCTCGACCGGGGAAGGACCACGCTCTCACAGAATACCAGCGTAAAATAGCAGCTTAATGCTGCTGTGTTTCGTATTGTGAGTGTAGAGAACCGGAGACCCTTTTTACTGGAAAAGAGGCATTCTATCTTAGTCCTCACGGCTGACAACGCATCTGCATTTAATTGCATTTTAAAATTGTATTTTTTTTTTAATTTTTGTTTACACATTTGTATTTTATGTTTTTTTTTTCATTTTTGGAGAAAAAAATTGGGACCTTCTCGGAATACCCTTGGTATATACATTATTACTCTATCAGGGCTAACTATTAAAGATATTATTTAATAAAGGTTAGGTAGACATAGTTGTTTATACATTATATACTTTAGTGCGAAATTAACAGACTTTGCTTATAGTTTTACAAATAGTAAGAAAGGATTAAGCATACAGTAAACATATAAATGTCATATTAACACATGCATTGTCAATTATTACACTTAGATGTGCAAGTTTCAGATGCCACGTGATATACGACTCAAGTCACGACGGTCAAGTCATGATATCCATCTAAAGAAAAGGCGAGACCAACGACAAGATTTTAGCCCACCTCAGTCGCATCACTCGCGGTCTAGATCACGACACCAAGCACGATCCGGGTCTACGCATCGTTCACAGTCAGGGTCATTGTACCGTTCCCGGTCTAAGTCACTACTTCACGTGCGGTCGAAAACTCCGAGATGAGCGCGATCTAGGTCAGCATCACGGGTGGTTTCCTAGACGCCCTGAGTAAGCAGAACCAGGATGAAGTCATGTAAGCTGAGTTTTAACTTAAATAACGCTGGTGAGTATAGTCATTCTCTTGATGTAGAACGCGAACAATTGATTGAACTTAACGATGGTCAACCTAACAGTAACTACATGAGCGCTAGCTTATTTGAGAAAATCTTAGATATAATGACAGATTACAAGAAAAATTCCGATAATAGTGATAAATTTCCCGCTCTTAACGTAATACCAGATTTTGGTCCCATGACAAGAGAACATACGGTCGATATTTGGATTCAGAAAGAAGAAGAGTGCGCCCAAATATATAATTGGAACAATAAGCATAAGTATTATGCTTTGCCGAAATTTCGTGGAGTTGCAGAACCGTAGTATCAAGGATTGCCATCAGGCTTCTTGCATGGAGGGAATGGAAAGAAACACTGATAACCACGTTTCCATCTAGAGAAAATTATACAGAGGTACTAACGGAGATGCTTAGTAAAAAATCAAAATTTGGTGAACCTTTGGAATTAATTATATTAAAATTCAAAACTAAATCCATTAAACAGATGTTTCATTTTTGGTAAAAATGCAGTAGACTGCATAATTTATGGAATCAAGGAACGTGATATTAGATTAAGCATACAAGCAGCCCAATTTAATGAGCCGGAACAACTTTTAAAATACTTTAAAACTATGGGAGTTGGTCAGAATAAAGAGCTAGATGTTAATAAAACAAAGACAAAAAGTATGTCACTTCAAATATTATAAACTCTTCAGATACGGGAAAAAGCAAGCAAACCTGATAATAAAGTAACTTGCTACAATTGTAATGGGTCATACATTTCACAGATGCCCAAAGCCGACTATTAAGTGTAAAACAACTGTAGGTGGAGAGTCTACACCGCAGAAATCTGTCCCAAAAATATTAGCAGACATCTAACCATATAGATAAACCGGGAACCAGTGTTAAAACAGTAATGGAAGTCCATATACCTGAAAATAGCTATGCCAAGTACCGAGTCCCAGTTAAGGTCAACGGTAATGTCCTTCTTGCTCATATTGACTTAGGAAGTGACTGCACTTTAATTCGCTTGTCAGATGCAGATAAATTATGTGTTAAATGGCAGTTTGTTGATTCTCCCGTTCTGAAAGGGCTAGGCAGTACTTCTTATCTACCATTAGGAGTAACTTACGTAACTATAGATATTCTAGGTGTAGTTGACGACAATGTGAAAGCATTAATAGTGGACGACTATATGGTAAGCTATTCTATACTCATTGGACACACGTATACTGAGTGCCCTACAATAGAAATTATTAAAACCCCTTCAGATTTGGTTATAAGGCGAAGTAACGTCCAAACTGATAATATAAAGATACCTCTTCTAGTTTCTAAAAAGGTAGTTTTAAAACCTGATGACCTTTCTATAATTTATGCTAAATCGGAAAAGGATATTTCTGGTTTTAGTAACGTTCATGGGGGTTACATCAGGGGACCCCCGGGCAAGGAATATTTCTTATTACCGGGCCAATATGAAATAATAAATGGAATAGCAAAACTACTGGTTCAAATTTTAAGTCACAATACGGTCGATATAGGCCAAGGAACTTTAATAACTTGTGCACGTAGCATAACTAATAATTGCGACAACAAAGTCTCAATTTTAAATGTAAACTTAGAAGATGAGTCGACATTAAACTGTGGCGTTGTGGATCCCGAGCAAAAGAATAAACTTGTCAATTTACTCGACAAGTACAAAGGATGTTTTTCATCAAATTTGCATAAGTTGATATTCACCACAGCTGCAGAGATGCTCACTCATCTAAAAGATTCATCACCGGTAGTATAAAGGCCTTATCGATTATCTTTTGCGGATAAACAATTAGTCCGTAATATGATCCAGGAAATACTCGACTGTGAAATTGTCCGGGAGTTAGCCTCGCCTTATGCTAGCCCGATAGTCCTTGTACAAAAAAATCTGGAGAAAAAAGGTTATGTGTGGACTACAGGGTGCTTAACAACAAAACAATTAAAGAACATTACCCCTTACCATGTATCGAAGACCAACTATATCTACTGAGTAGAAGTAAATTATTCATCACCCTGGATCTTGCTTCTGGTTATTACCAGATTTCGATTGAGAAGGGGTCCCTTAAAAAACTGCGTTTGTTACACCAGATGGACATTTCGAATATACGAGGATGCTGTTCGGGCTGGTGAATGCGCCATCTGTATTTCAAAGAGCAATGGATAAAATTCTCAACAAAGCACGGGTAAAATACGCTCTCGTCTACATGGATGACATCCTGATCCCAGCATAAAACTTTAACGAGGGCTTATTGCGTTTGGAGGAGATATTCCTACTTTTAAAAGAAGGTGAGCTTACGCTAAAATTAAGCAAATCTACTTCTTTGACAAAATTGAATACTTGGGGTTCAAGATAAGCGCTGATAAAGTACGGCAGGGATCTCATAAAACCGATGCTGTTTTGATATTCCCAACTCTTCAAAACCAACACGATGTGAGAAGATTCATCGATCTGGCGACTTTTTTAGGCGATTTATAAAAGATTTCGTTATCTTGGCGCGACTTCTAATAAAATTTAATTAGTCGTCAAACTAACCCTGATGAACAGAAATTTCACTCTTTCAAATTAGAGACTCTGGCGGTAGTAGCGTCTCTTAATACATTCCGAGTGTACCTACTAGACATAATGTTTAAAATTTTCACAGATTGCAATGCATTACGTACAACCCTTACCAAACGTGAACTAATTCCTCGCATTGCCCGCTGGTGGATACAGTTCCAGTAACTTGATTATACTATTAAGCACAAACCTGGCGAAAAAATGGCACACGTCGATGCGTTGAGTCGATATGCCATCCCCGATTTGAGTACGGAAAATCGCGTTCTTGATATTATTATTGGACCGCAACTGTCCAAGATGACGATGAGAACATACACATATCAAAGAGGTACTTTCAAATCCTAATTCAGCAAAAATATTAAATATCATTAAAAACTACAAGTTGAAAAATGTCGGTCTATCGGATTTTGGATGCAGACACAATCAGATGGGTGATACCAAAATAGGAGCGTTGGCAGATTCTGAAAGCTTATCATGATAACGTGTGTCATTTTGGGTTCGCTAAAACTTTAGACCGAATACAAGCCATGTATTGGTTACCCAAGATGAGAAGATTCGTAAAAATTACGTAAATGCATGTTTAGAATGTGCCCACCATAAAATAAATGGTGGACCTAAAGTCTATAGTTCCAATTCCTAAAATTGACATACCCTTCCACAATATTTATGCCAACCATTTAGGCCCTTTCAATAAGAGCAAACGAAGAAATAGTTATATTCTCGTCATAGTCGATTCCTTAACCAAATTTGTTATTTTAACATCAGTGCAAAATACGAAATCTACAACAACTATTCGAGTATTTAAAAACATTTTAGTTATTTTGGAACTCCTACTAGACTTATAACCGATCAGGGTACAACCTTTACAAGCAAAAAGTTTCCGGACTTATAGTTACTAGGGGTATTAAACATGTCATTTATGTTGTCGCCAACCCTAGGGCGAAAGACCGAGTGAAGCGGTATAATCGCACAATTCTGACCGCACTCGGGGCAATAACCCACGACAAGCCTATAAATGTGTGGAATGAGTACCTGCCTGACGTTCAGCTTGGAATCAACACCATTGTTCATGCAATTACGTAAAAGACTCCAATAGAGCTTTTATTTGTCCATAGAATTACAAATCCTTCCTAAGGGATCCTTAATAATATCATCATCAATGACGTTAATGAAACTGAGGTTGCCCCTAACATAAACGCCATCAGGCAGGGTGCAAAGCTTCTTATAGATAAGTAGCAACATAAAGATAAGGAACGATCCGAAACTCGCGTGAAAAGTAACATAAACCTAAAGGTTTGTAATTAATCTTGTATGTGTTTTGAGAACTATCCCTAGCCAAGAAGGGCAGTCTCGTCAGTTAGAACCAAAATGTAGGGGTCCTTATCGAATTAAAAAGTTTTACCGAATGACAGATATATTATCGAAGATACACCACTAACAATAAAAGGTAAACGTTATGAAGCAGTTGTTGCAATTGATAAGTTGAAACCATGGCAAAATTTTTAGAGTGCCAATGATGACAGTGATGGCTCAAACAGTGGCACTAAGGGCGATGATGACCAAATTTATTGATTGTTCGTTCGGTCATATTATAATTACCACTCATTATTCATTATGTGTCACTAGCGCTGAATTCTATAATATTTTTTTCGGCAAGTGTTTAAGTTATTTTTTTATTTGAACACCAAATCAAATGTACTTTTGTATGTACTCGTAAAAGATGTACTTTTATTTTATTTTTTTATTCATGTATGTTTGAGATATTTGTGCTGTTGTGCTCTCAATATTCAGGGTGTACACAATAACATAATTTTTTATTGTGTAACCTCTATTTCCCTTAACTATCCTTCAATAGGCCTGCTGGAAGAAATTTCATCATGGAATAAGCAGTGCCTTTGTACATAATGATGTTTTTTACCATTTTCTTATCGAAGTATGTGTGCACATAAATTGTTAAATAAATAAATAACATAAGATTATCTTAAACTATAACATTCAGGGTGAGTATAGGAAAGATAAGCGCATAACTCTCTAAGCATAAGACAAGTGAACTCACAATATTCAGGGTGAGGTCACTACCTGGTCAACGTCCTGTGTAGTCAGCCGATTCTGGTCCAGCGTAGTAAATTGAATGTAACACTTTACTATACTGGATGGTAACAGGCACTGTAGTCTTTACAGGTCGTAGGGTTTTGACTGAATGTCATTGAATAATCTTACCTAAGCTTTAACATTATTGTAAACATAATATTATACTATAATTATTATTATTTAGTTAGCACTTACTTTGTTAATGGCTAAACCAAATTCACAGCGATGGGACTCGTTGCAGTAAAAGGATAGCCCAGTTGTAATAAATGCTGTTATTAATCAATATATATGCTATTATTAATATACTATTGTTACACCGTAATTAAATATTATAATTAGTTAATATTATATTCAACTACAATTGAAATGTCAGCATATGTAACTTAGAAGTATTGAAACTACTAAAATTGTTTAGACACCCTTCCGCCTAGCATTAAAAGGAGGACTATAAATCGGAATGAGTGGCATGTCCATCGCAGGGTATAATAATAGAATTTGTTCTGTGATAGTCGTGTTGGAGTTAACTATTGCTAATAGAAAGCTTATAAGTTTATAATTCATTGTTGAAAAATAAAAGAAAATAAGTGTAATCTATATGTTTATTTTAACATAAAATAAACATAGATTGTGGTTTTTAACTGTGAACTGAAGTTTACTTTTACATCATATAGAGTAATAAATGTTGAGTGAAGTTTGTTTTTTCAGTAATAAATTATTCGACATTTGAAGTCCACCAACGGGCATTGGAGCAGGCGGCGGGCTAACTGCTCCATAACTCTCTCAGAAGTGAGGAGGACTTTGCTCAGCAGTATGAAGTATAAATACGGTAGCATTTTAGGCGAACAAACGGAAAAGAACTCCACATTCGCAGCAATGAAATTTTGAAACATAAAATTTTGATTTACCACGTCCTCTTAAAATAAAACTCGTATAAGAAACCTATATGATCTATATTTTCTCGATGGTCATACTTCCCGTGCCCTTTCTACTTTGTCCATGTATCTATGGTAGCATTTTCGTTTATTTAAAACTACCTGCATTACCAGGAACCGTGGTAGCTCAGCAGGAGCTGTGACAGGGGCTTAGCGGTCGCTGTAAATTTCACAATATGGTTTGGTTTGATCCCCACCGGCACTAATGAAATTGTTAACTGCAATTTTAAGTGCTGATTTACCACATGCTCGGCTGTGAAGTAATAAATCGTGAGGAAACCTGCATGTTTGAGAAATAAAAAAAATATTTCGAAGACATGTGAAGTCCGCCAACACGCATAAGCCAGCGCGGTGTACATTTCCTTGCCCTAAAATCCTCTCAGAAGTAAGAGAAGGCCTGTACTCAGCTGTGGGATGTATATAGGCCGTAACTAACTTTACCTGTATTATGTACAAAAAGATCCAAGAGAAACAATATATTAATATTAACTATTTAAATCGAAAATTGATAATTTGTAGCACCTTAGCTTTCGTTCATGTACTTTTTTTTGGTGATAATCAAGCAAATTTCGCGCGCGTGAAAAACATTTATTATTATCAAATTATACTCAAACGAAGGAGCAGGTGTACGTAAATTGAGCCAAGCTCTACAGCAGTAACGTTAAGCATAAGTTTAAATAAATAGACTTGGCACGTAACACGTGTAGCCACAAGAGGTAAGTTCAAACAGTTGTATTCTGCAGTATACAGATATTGAACTATACATGAACTCTCATGCCTGTGGCCCAGGGGGTTAGGCAGAAACTACGGACTTCAACCTGACACACAGCCTGGCATCCATCGGTTAAGGGTAATCTTAATTTTGCCCGTCTTTAAAATATTGCTAATTTCGTCGATATACTTCCGTTATGGTGTCCATTGTTGACTCTGCTATTAACTTTTGTGGCATAAATTTCCTTTGCTACTCTCTCCTCATTCATTCTTTTTACATGTACAAGCCACTGATGGGTTTTTATCTTAGTCCTGGTCACAGTATCTTTGTGCAAATCACACTTTGCTCTTATCACACAATTTCTCATCCTATCATTTAGTATCCAATGATATACTCCTTAAAGACGCCATTTCCACATTATTAACACTTTCACTATCCGATTTCCAGACACAATAGTAAGACAGTAGCAATGAACCATATGTCGATCACGGGACAGGGAATGGGTTAATTTTAATATCATCCTACTTCTGGAACTTAAAGAATAGTTAACATCTTTAACCATTTCCCTGTCCACAAAACTGACACGATAGTTAAACAATCGAAATATTCAAATATAAGTCACGGGACAGTGAATTGGTTAACATAAAGGATTTCCGCAAAGTAACGCCTGATTATATCCATCCATATGCGTAGCTGTTGTATATTTGATTGACTGTAATGAATGATTAAATGAAATTTAACTCAAAACAAAAGTAAAGTATGTACGTGTTTCCAGTTAAGACTTATGGAATCGAGACATTTAAAATACTCTGCTTCATTTCTTCCCAAGACAAACAAAACCAAAGCTATTTCCGCTATTAAGTTTAGCATATTAGGCGAGTTCTGCATATTCTTCTTATTATTATTCATGTACATAAGCCGCATGCTCAATCGCACCATTTTATAAATATATTCAATTCAATACTGAGAACAACTTATGAAATTATTGGTCCGTTTACTCGTGGAGTGCCTCTACCATAGGATAGATTGATCTACCATAGAGGTAGTTAATCACCTTTCTACTTTGCTTTGCCTTCCTACTAACCTCGTTACTTGCTTGTTGCTTTGAATTTTTTATTGTTATTGACAGTGTCTTTATTTATTTATTGATTCTTTATTGCATTCCTTAATATAAAAGAATACAAAGGGCGGACTTAATGCCATGAGGCATTCTCTACCAGTCAACCTATGGAGTGGTGAGAATTTGACGTAGGTGTAGCAAAATAGAATAAAAACAAAATAAAAATGAAAATTAATTATAAATTATATGTAATAAATTGATATGTATATATGTATGTTTATGTATGTATGTATATATTTATATATGTATAATTAGGAGATATTTCTATAGTTTGTTTATTGTACATATTAGTAATATATATATATATATATATATTTCATACATACATAAACATACATATAAAAATAGTACATATAAATAACTATGAATATATACGTCTAACAATATAAATGACATGGATGATTCACGTAAGAAGTGTTGTCTTTAATAGATGATTACGCACTTTTTAAAAGCAAACTTATTGGGAGCTTTTCTGATGTCATCGAGCAAGGAGTTCCAAAGGCGTGTAGCCAGAACTGTAAAGGAGTTACCATAGAACTCGGTGAAGTGAACTGGAATACATATTTTGTTGTTAGAAGAAGAACGTAGAACCCTATCATGAGATGAGGAGAGATAGTGAAATTTACTCTTAAGATAAGAAGGCGAAAATGGGTCATTTAATATGGAAAAAAGAACAAGTAATATTCTGGAAATATGCCTCTGCCGGATTGTAAGCCAATTAAGCTTAGATCTATATTGCGAAATATGGTCTACTTACGAAGCCCGAAAATAAATATAATACAGTTATTGAGAAGGCGTTTCAGCTTGTTCAGAAAATCCTGGGACAGATCCGGGTAACACACATCTGCATAATCAATTATGGGTAATATGAGCGATTGGACAAGCATGATCTTAGACTTTGTGGGGAGAAAATGTTTTAAACGATACAGAGAACGTAACGTGGCAATGACTTTACGACTCACTTCAGAAACCTGAGTTCTCCAATTCAGCGTGCTGTCAATGTGTAGGCCAAGATTTTTTACAGACTCACTAAACGGTATTGTAATCCCATTGTAATAAATAGGAGGTAAGTCTGCAAGATTAATCTTGGCTGGCATCCTTGAGCTACCCACCAGTATAGCTTGGTATTTCAAACGATTGACCAACACTCCATAACGAGTAGACCAATCTTTGATAGCTGATAAGTTGTCATTTAATTTTTTTATCCCATTAAAGATATCCCCAATTTCAGCTTGCACGTATAGCTGAAGGTCATCGGCATACAGATGGTACGAGCAATCGAAGATGGAGGTAATAAAATTTATAAAAATTGAAAAAATTACAGGAGAAAGAATACCGCCTTGCGACACACCAGCTTTCTCATCAGCCCAAGCTGAGGTCATTTGCCCCACACAGACTGACTGCTGTCGACCACGAAAATAAGATGCAATCCATACCAATGCTGTAGGGCCAAAATTTTGATGAGACAGTATGGAAAGAAGGATTGCATGATCAACTGTATTGAAAGCATTTGAGAACATCAACTAGTACCAGTACAGTACTGGTGCTAGTTGATTTGTGTAGTGTCTTTTCTAAATATTAACAGTTTTCCAAAAAATTTTATACAATTATAACTACGCTTAAATTATTATGTTATAGCTTTCACCTTTTAGAACATTTAAAGCTGGTTTAGTAGATATATAAGTCAAAACACAGTTGTCTAACTTTATCGGACCTTTAGCTAAACGTTGCCATTAAGAACCAAGTTACGACTTATGACAGAGGAAAGAATTGGCCATTATCACATCAATAACCCTCAGAGCTTGAAACTCTTAAAACGTGCGTGTGATATATATTTATTTTTGTTGTTATACAGTAAATACCACAGATTAAAATAACTTTGGAGTTGCTATTAAAGCAAAAGCATCAATTAAATAATTAATTTTTTTTGCTATTATAAGCCAGGAATTGACTTGAAAATTGAATTGATTGGTAAGTGGTGATGCAGCCGAAAATGGTAAAGCGCACTGACTTACCTTATGTATAGTTCAATATCTACATTATAATCAGATGGAAAGACAGATGCTGGCAAATTATTCCACTTCTTTGCTGTACGCATTAAGACGCATTGAGTTTGAATGCGTTGTATGTCGACAACAAAGGCGTGGATACCAGCCGATGTTATAAAATATTCAGTGCATGCTAGTAGTGAGATTTTTTTTTATATAGGAGTGGGGGCAAACGAGCATACGGTTCACCTGATGGGAAGTGATTACCGCCGCCCATGAACAACTGCAACACCAGGGGAATTGCAGATGCGTTGCCGGCCTTTTAAAAAGTAGTACGCTCTTTTCTTGAAGGTCCCTAAGTCGTATCGGTCCGGAAAAATCTCTGGTGGTAGTCGATTCCACAAGGAAGTTGTGCGAGGAAGAAAACTTCTTTTAAATCGCACAGTGGTGAACCGCCAGTCATCCAGATGGTATGGATGGTATTGCGAGTTTTGTCGCGATGGGCAATGGTGAAATTGTGCGGCTGGAATTAGTCCGAACAATTCCTCAGAGCACTCCTCGTGGTAAATGCGATAAAATACGCAAAGAGATGCAACATCTCTTCGCAGTGCCAGTGAGTCAAGCTGATCGGAAAGAGTTCGGTCGCCGACGATTCGTACAGCTCTGCGCTGGATGCGATCAAATGGAAGGAGCTGGCACTGGGGAGCCCCAGCCCAGAGATGGGAACAGTATTCCATGTGTGGCCGAACCTGCGCCTTGTAAAGTTGCAGGCGGTGTGCCACCACGACCACGAAACTGCACGTCACTCTATATGTCGACGTCGTGGATTCCGATACTGGCTGAGGCAACAAGGGGAGTGCCTTGAATCTGAGGAGATAGGACAAAGGGGTTC
This sequence comes from Parnassius orleans, assembly GCA_029286625.1. Classification (NCBI taxonomy): domain Eukaryota; kingdom Metazoa; phylum Arthropoda; class Insecta; order Lepidoptera; family Papilionidae; genus Parnassius; species Parnassius orleans. The sequence continues at coordinate 3,626,913 of JAGSMP010000170.1, forward strand.
TTTTTAGCGGTAAACGCGCAAACTTGTGTCTTCCGGGGATTGAACTGGACTAGATTTAGTTGCCCGCAGTCCGAGACTTTGTCCAACAAAGTCTCGACTTCAGACAAAAGTTTGTTCCGGTACTCGGCAATGTTTTCCCGAGAAATATTGGCACGACCGGTATGTAGAGCATCACCAGTGCTGTCATCTGAATGTTACCGGCTTGCAACATTTCATTGATATGCAGAAGAAACAGCGTTGGTGATAGTACGCAGCCTTGTAACACCAGCGTTAATGGGCTTGTAATCGGAGCATGCACCGTCTACTACAACTTTGATGCTCCGATCAGCAAGAAAATTGGTGATCCAATTGCACAATTTATCGGGAAGCCCATAGGAAGGAAGCTTCATAAGAAGTGCTTTGTGCCAAACCTGATCGAAGGCCTTCTCTATATCCAAAGTAACGGCCAACGCCTCCTCTTTGGACTCTACTCCCTTCGTTCATTTATGAGTTAGGTAACCCAGAAGATCACCATCCGAGCGACTGCGACGCAAACCGTACTAACGGTCACTAATCAGCTGGTGATCATCAAGGTACCACATGAGCTGGCTGTTAATAATGGACTCCATTATTTTAGAGAACAAGGAGGTGATGGCGATAGGCCTATAGTTGGACGGATCAGAGCCAGTCAGTTACCTTTTTTAGGGATCAGGTGCATGAAAGCTGTCTTCCAGGATTTCGGGACTACGCCTCGGGAGTAGCAGTACCGGAAAAGACGCGTTAAAACCAGTGCTAACTCTGGAGCACACGTCTTCAGCACAATAGGAGGGACGCCATCAGGCCCACTCGACTTGTTGACGTCCAGGGAGAGGAGTGCTCTGCGCACCGAGCGTTGGGTAAACAGCACATCCTGCATGGAGCACTCACACCGCGGGATAGTCGGCGGTGTGTTTCCTCCGTCATTCGAGTCGAGAGAGTCGAGTTGGACGCAAAGAAAGAGCCCAGCAGATCGGCTTTGTCCTTAAATATTTATATATATATATATATAGGTAACTCAATTACATCGTTCCAATTTATTGCATATAAATCATTATGTTTTGGCAATTCTATATTAGTATGTATCCAATTTTTTGTTACTTACACAATTTATAAAATAAATATATACTAGGATAATGAACCTAAAACTAAAAACCTTAAAAATAATAAATAAATAATAATATATTGTAATAACTAAAATATATTATTAAAAATAGTCCCTTTAAGCAAGGTTCCGAAGATACTGGCAGCGTTCCCCCTTTGAATAGCTATACTAATTCTTTGCCCGAGGTAGCTGCCAGCTCTTCGGTCTCCTGTGACGTCGACTAACCTTTTTCTATTTCCTAAAAGCCTTATAGCGCTAGGACCCCACGGACCAAGGGTCTCGACACCGAATGGGACAAAACATATTCGGAGCCTAGACCCTGTATTTGCATGCTTTAGCTTTTCAGCCGCTTCACAAGCCGCACCAGCTCTGTTGTTGGTTCCATGTAGATGGAAGGGGCAAGTGTGTCTGAACAGGTTGCATCCCATACCAGCACCCGGCCCATCTTCCATGGAATCAAACTCATACCGTCCGGTCTTTTGCCATCGTCTCTTGCAATACCAGACGGCTCAAGTAGACTTGGCACGTTGACGGTGGTAAGAGACCGGCGTATGATATCGTTAAGTGCTGCATGTCTCGAGAAGCGGCCTGCACTTTTTTGGCATGACAGTCCATGATGTCCTAGCTTGTCGACGTCACTGCCACACGGACATTTATGAGGAACGCAGACCGGAACCCCAAGCCGTAGACAGGTTGCGATTTGGAGCGTGTCAGGCTCAAGAAATGTTCCTGTATTTGACGAAGGGTACGCGTGAAGCCAGTAGCCGGCCTCATGCGTACCCACGGCCAAAAGCCTAGCACGCACCGAACCTGTACTACAGCTCAAAAGATTGTCATAAGTCAATTTGCAGTTTATGTCGTCCCAGCTCCTTTGTGAATTTGGAGAAACAGGAAAATTTTGACCGGGCATGCAATTAAGAAAGCGTTTCTAGCTTCTTCCAGGCCAGCAATCTCAAAGTTTGAAGGGGATGCCCTTAAAATTTTACTTATGAGATTTGCTGAACTATGGACAGAAGATAGGAAGGCTGGTAAAGAGACACTGGAAATTTTGCGAATCCCTAAACCAGCATAACGGATGGGTAGGGATGCTTGGGTCCAAGATTGCTCGTTCAGGTGCATATAAATAAACTAAATTAATTTTGATTAAGTTGTCTAATTGTGTCAAGAGATCTGTGTGATTCCAAAAGGAGCAGCAACGGAGCACATACGTAAATTTTGGGATGAAAAGACAGAATTTTAAGATGCAAAGTGCATAATGTGGACTAATTTCAAGGAGACGGTCAGCGGAATTTTGAAATTTAGTAATTGATTTATTAATATATTCAGAAATAGATTCATAAAAATTGAGAACCTAAAAGGTAAAGGAATTACTGTTAACTATTTTAATATTAGGAGCAAAATATTAAATTTTTGTTTTACGTCATTTAAATTTAAGTTGCAGTTATTTATAAAAGTTCGCATTTGTTAAAATTAAGCTCCAAACCAATGGCTTCAAATTTATTTTTGATAAAAAAAGGTCCGAAAACACAGTATCCATATCACCTCCTAGAGTTCCGTCGTCCAAATACCAAACGTTGAATTTAGAATTTAAATTTTTGATTATCGGATTTATAGCCAAACTAAAATTGCTGGCCCAGGGATCACCTTGTTGACAACTACTTCCGAGGACAGTTCATTAGAACGATATAACAATTTTGTTGGGTCAGCGTAACTGAGAAAAGATAATTGTATATTTCCGGTATATGTTGTTTTATTTCCGTCAGCAGGGTATCCCTATTTACTGAATTGAAAGCATTTTGACATCAATTTTGAGCAACACGTCAGGATGTCCGTAAGTTAGGAAAGAGCATAGGGCATGGACGGCTGCCTCACACCTCCTTTACACCGAAGCCTAACTGTACGGGTTCAAATTCCGAATTTAATTTGGTAAAATATGTAAGGCCTGAAGGGTGTCAGGGGTATCTGGTGATAGCACGTCGTTGGAGAACAAAAGGCGAGCGGCACCTTTGAGATTTCCGTCACAGATTTTGTTTTCGATGAGTTTGTTGCGATTACGAGGGGCATCATATTTGATTAGAGGTGCGGGAGAAGGTGAGGAGCTTACAGCACAGTTATTTTTAATCTTTTGAGTCAAGGATAAATTCAGTTCATCAGTTTTTATTATATGTAGTGTGCTGTATGAAAATAAAAATAGGTTCTGCCAGTCTTGAGTACAATAGCTTATGTAACATTTCTGGATTAATTGTGACAAATGTGTAGCAACGGTTATTCGAGCTCGGTATCGGTATACTATTTTTCAAATGGCTAAGATATGTGTGGAAAGGAGTTGGATCGTTGGCTACATAAGTAGGCGCACTCAAAATAATGGGATGGATGTCTAAAGGTGAACTATTTTGGCTAATACATTTCCTGTGTGTTTTTGTAGTGTGTATGTTGAGGCCTTTCAAAGATTTGAATGACTTGTTGCACTGTGTACATGTATGGGTCGCGTTCGACATGCCATCACAAGATTGGGTCACGGACTGCATTCACAACGGTTAAATACAATCACAAAAAAGAATAACTTAAAACAAATTTAAAAACACAATAAAGTAACTTAAAAAGTACACTGAAAATATAAAAAAGTCAAAGTCCAAATATCGTTAAGTAGGTGCGTCACAGGATGGTCTTGCAATTCGACGCTGCAGTGGAAGAGATCTAACGACGCATTTCGTCGCTAGGACAACCCATGGCGGCTTTAGCAACCGTGTCTTGAGATTATCACACGCGGATTAGAAATTTTTAAAGACTGAACAGGCACTAAGCCTGCTTGTCACTTTTGTGTCCAGACAGCAATATAAAGTTCCGAAATCCTTTGTTGCGAATTGTTTCGTTACATTTGACATAAGTCACCATCTTGAAATATTTTTATATCTCTTAGTTGATTTGAGATTATAATATCTAAATTCAGATTATAAACCACTGTTATATTATTTATATTTATGTCAAGATGATTTTAGATGTCTCTTCTATGATTGCGAAAATATAACCATAACATATAAATAACTCTGTACAAATCTCACATCTTCTGAAGCTTATATTAACTTGATTTACTCGGCATAAAAAGTTTTTATTACAAGATATATACGGTGCTCGCATATTAGGTGAAAGTTGCTATCAGGTTTCTAAACGTTTTGTCAGCATGTATCGATATTAAAAGATAGAAAGTTACATATTAATTTGTATTGTAACAAAATTATGTGTTTTTGATGTATTAATTTCCTTGTAACACGTATTATAATATACAACATAGAACTCATACAAATAATATACAATGTACAACATAGTTTACTAAAATGATGTGACTCATTTTATGCCTACTAGTCCATCTGGGTACGTATCACCCTCTTACTTGTTTTATGGCTGCGGAAAAATAGTTTACTGAAATGAGAAAAGTTTTATATTCTGTGTCACTTCTACAACTAAGACGAATCTAACGACACGCCATATGTTAATATCCATCTAGCCATTTAGGCTGTAGCTAAATATAATATAATATAATACTTCATCAAACCCGATGCCATTGCCTTCAACGTATAGTGTTGTGGCGACATTAGAGAATCAATCACCACAATAATTCCCCTGGGATTTAAAGGCAAATAAGCTTAATATGTAGCAATAAGCATTTTTACGTGGTAGAGTAAAACTACTGATATTTTATGGTTCGGACGTGCCAAAGGAAAAGACATAAATAAAAACATTATCCTCTTTCTGGGGCAGTCGGGTAAAAACAGAGAAGCAACGTAAATTGATATTAAACGAATAAACTAAGTTTAGTACCAGTAGATTTTAAATGTAACATTTTTCGAGAAAGGTTTTTCTTTGTATTCATTTAAAAGCCGTGTGGTGGTGGCTGCGTCAGAAAATTTGCTATCCAATTACGTCCAGTGGTTGTCATCGTATGGGATATTCCGAAAAGATATTATGACTTCTGCTAGCTGGCGGTAAAACCATCTTGTTTACGCCAGGCGTAAAATACCTATGGAAAGCAGCCTCAAAGGTACGAGACGTCTAATACTGCGATCTTCGGTCCGTCTCGATTCATTTCATTAGCCTCGCAAATCATTCGTGGTAGGACTCACTGTTCAGTCATAAATTGATACTTTTAAACTGAAGGTTACCGTGGCTAACAATAACTTAGGACGTCGAACATTTATGTCCCGGTAATCATGGGTGTTTCATGGTACTCGAAACCTGGGGAAATATGAACGTAAATTAATTGAACGCGATAAAATCGACAAAAACTATTTTCATTCAAGGCACACCCTCCTTACAATGGGAGAGGCCCATATCTGACTTTTACGAACTGGTTAAGAAGCGAAGAAATTCAGGAGAATGCTGCCTATCGCTCGACTAGATCTTCGATTAGAACCTTTATCTTTAATACATTATTACCCTACAAACCACACAGTTGCCTGTTACCTAATTTAATTTCTGTGTTAAATAAATGCCGTATATTATAATAAGTTTTGAAACGAAATTTACAAACAAAAAACAATGTGTTTCTAACGAAAATAATGTAAACCTGATACGCAGTGACCTTGAAAAATAATGAAAATGCAGGTACGTAAGTAAACTACGGCTCGCAAAATTAAAGCAACTGAAAAACTAGTTAAAACCGTCGTTTTAGCGGTTACATTGTTTGCATGACCCACTTTATTAGACTCGGTATGATTGTGGTTAGTAGATCTGCGAATATGCTTAGTATTTTTTGCTTAGTGTTTTTTTTACTATTGTAAGCCAGTGTCATCATAATCAATCAAAAAAAACAGCCTATAACAATTACACTATTGAACAAAAGCTCACACACAAAAAAGCACACACCAAAGACTGCTCGATCCTTGGTCTCCACTAAAAACAACACGGTCTCAAGCCTTTGTATCCGTCGACTTGCTGCACTTCTTAGTAGGTAGATCCGCTTACCGGTACGAGGCTACCACTCGACTCAACTGTCAAATCTATTCAGTCAATCAATAAATAGTGAGTCGTGGTAGCTGAGAGGCTAAGTTACGACATGGTTATTAAGTGGTAGAGTCATACTGCAGCTATATTATCGTTGTAGCATGAATAGGTTGGCTCGACCGGGAAAGGACCACGTTTTGACAGAATACCAGAGTAAAATAGCAGCTTAATACTATTGTATTTCGTACAATGAGTACATAGAACCACAGACCTTTTTTACTGGAAACGTAGGCATTCCATCTTAGTCCTCAGGGGTGACAACGCATCTGCATTTTGATTCTTAATGGAGGATAGATGTAGATTTCTATGGGCTACATCATTACACTCTTATTCTATAAAAAATGTGCTCACGAAGTAAGTGAGCAACTTGAATTCAATAATGTCGGCACCAGTAAATTTCTTAATTGCAATTTAAAGTGCTGATTTTTCATGAGCTCATCTGGCATGAAAAACATCGTGGGGAAACCAGCATGTCTGATAAATAAAATATTTCGTAAACATTTCCAGTCCGCTAAAACGCACTGGATCAGCGCTGCAAACGAATTGCTTCATAACCCTCAGAATTAGAGGGGGCCTGTGGTAAGCAGTGGGACGTATAAAACTGGCCAAGTGCGTGTCGGGCCACGCACAATGTAGAGGTAGGGTTCCATAGTTTCCTTTTACAATACTTTCTTGATAATGAGCAGAATGAGCGAGTTCGTGGTTTGACCGCTATAATGACTAAAAATGGACCCAAACAGGAAGATCGT